>OY728150.1:2014296388-2015546388 GCA_963277665.1 Viscum album
GTTCTTCGTTGGACACTCGTTTGCATAATGACCCATTTCATTACACTTAAAACATCTTACCGTTGGCTTTTCATTTCCTGCTTGATCATCTTCCTTACAGTTATGAGCAATATGACCAGACTTACCACACCGAAAGCACTTACCAGACTTGGATAAACATTCTCCAGGATTCATTTTACCACACTTCTCACAGGATGGATATTTGGTTTTCTTACCTCCTTGCTTCTTTGATGAATTCTTCCCCTTTGCCTGCCAACTAGACCTCTTATTCTGTTGTTTATCATAGAACATCTGATCATCGGCAAACTCCATTTCCACCTTCTCCGCACATCGAACAAGTTTTTCATAACTTTTGAACTCACGAGAAGCTAAATCCCTTCGATACTTTGGCTTTAACCCTGAGTAAAAACGGTTTATTTTACTCTCAAGATCTCGTATGAAGTTTGGAGCATACCTTGCCAATCGAGTGAACTTTTCTTCATAAGAAGCCACTGAATCATCCTCCTTCCTCAATTCTAGGAACTGTTTTTCCATCCTATGACGTACCACCTTAGGCAACTATTTCTCAAGAAACATACCTTTGAATTCGTCCCAGTGAAGATCCTCAATCTCATCACTATACATTATATTTTTCACCATCGACCACCACTGATCAGCTTCACCTTCAAAACGGTAAACAACAAGACTAACCTTTTGATGTTCTGAACACCCCATGACATCAAAAATATTCTCCAGTGCTTTAATACACCCTTCAGCTTTCACAGGGTCAGATGATCCTATGAATGATGGTGGATGTTGCCTCATGAAATGTTCCACCACTGACATGTTCCTCTGCGGTTGATCTGGCTGATCTCGTGCATGGATACCACCACCATTTATAGCCTGAGTCAACTGTGCCATCACTGCAACAAACTGTTCAGTTCCGATTCTGACCATCTCAGGTTGCTGATTTGGAAGTTTATCTTCCTCCTGATGTCGTCCCAACATAGCTGTTTTGTTTCCTCTGCGGAAAACCATTCTGAACATAGAAATATCTTAGGCGAAGCAACATGGTAATCCGTAAATGCTATATCATTTCAATCATATTATTATTTAACACTTTTCTAACTCCTAAAGTTGTCTAAACCGACCTATGATACCAACTATAAGGCCCCAGCCTTAAACCTTACTTAATATTGAATTAAAAGAATAATTCACGTTGAGGATATTTTCAGGTTTAGAGTTTTTTAGAATTATAACATAACTATTATATCTCAAAAGATTACAAAGTAGTCACTTATACTAAGTTTCCATAATAAAAAAACTCTTGAAAGAAACATGTCTAGTTCCATGTTTTATATAGCATGACATTCCCTTGATCCCATCCTTGACCTTATTCCATATTAAGTCCTGTGAAAAACATTTCATAAAAAACTTGGGGTGAGCATAAAAAGCTCAGTAAGGGATACACAAAGAATGAAAACTGTTAGTTTTTCAAAATCAAGTAAACCATGTATACTCTATCAAAGTAATACCTTCACCTTCATGTAGTACCAAAAACTCTTCACTGGATAAAGTATCATTACTTACCTTTTTGTAACCAAAGGATTACCATAAAATCCATAAAAATAACACATAACATATATAAAGGTAAATTGGGAAATAAACATACTTAAGTGGAATAACCATACGGTCGACTTCCACACATATCACTTAATGGAATAGCCATACGGCCAATTTCCATACATACTTAATGGAATAGCCATACGACCGACTTCCATACCCAATGCATTGGAGGTTATAACGTAACCACCCGTCCTGGTATTCACGGCACCACCTGTCATATAGTTTATAACGTAACCACCCGTTAAAATGTCCAAGTACCAATATAAAATCATAAAACATAAAACCAATATAAAGGAAATATAACATTTCCACATTTCAATCACAATATATCATAAATATATTGACATAATAGAATCCTTTATCAAAACCATTTTCAATACAAAAATACATAAAAGAGTATATGGTATTTATTTTATTTTAAAAACATTACGGCTTGTTGAGAAAGCCAAAGACCAAATAATACTCGCGGCGGTGGAAAAGGTCGTTGTCACCGCGTACGTTAAAAACAACATTCCTTTTTTTCGTTTAGTAAAACGCTTCATAGAAAAAGTTTCCTTTTGTATAAAAGTAAAAGTCAAAGGGGTTTATACACCGTATAAAAGAATGTTGTGTATAAAACGAAATATGCCTCAATGAAAGGAGATTGAGACGAAGTCCCTTACAAAGATCATTTTTAAAATAAAATAGATCTACTATGTGTATTAACTATAAGTACACATAAAGAAAGTACAAATACAAGATAGGACATAATAATATCATGACGTAATTTTAAAGTAGGAGATTAACCCAATGAATGGAAATTGGGTTAAGAAATTCCCTTACCTCGGGTCCGACTTGACTCGATCGTTCTTTAACGTCCTGAATAATAAACTTGAGTTAATTTATAATTGATAAAGAACCTTTTTAAAGTTCATTATTCCTTTTATATCACTTATTGCCATGTTATAAACATTATGTAACCATTTACGTTAATAATGGTTGTTTTTTCAATATTTGGTTCTTAAGTCGAAAGTGGGCTTCTTACAATTACATGTTGTTCGTGTGGTCAAAGGTTCTTTATATCCAGAATGAAATTACTGATTTAGATATCATATATATCATATATATACAGAATATAAATGTATTTATAATATTACATAATCATTTAAAGGTAAGAAATGGAATGCACCGTTCATGGAGACGGTAAGCCGTGCGTACACATGAACGCTACTTTCATTTATTTGTCATATTAATGGAATTAAAACTAAATGAGAGTTATGTATATTTTAATTACAGAATTATATTCATCATTTAGATATATCATTAATTATATATATCCATTATATACATGTACTTTTAATAGTACATTACATTTGGGGATAAGAAATGAAATGCACCGTTCAGGGATACGGTAAGCCGTACGCACGCATGAACTCTACTTTTGTTTCTATCTCATAATTTAATGGAAAGAAATAATAATGATAATGAGGTTTATTATAATTCCAGTATAACATCATATATAATAACTTTAAATCCATCCTTTACACGTCCCACATATGGCATTAACGAATCACATCACTTTGAGGGGGCGGTAGTCCGCACTTCCTTAAATGAAGATATCACGTTTACCCATAATGGAAACCATAAAGGTATGCCCAAAATGAGAAATACGGAAGCTTAATGAAAAAAATAAACATATTATATATCATATATAAAAATAGTGACATCATAATGGCCACCATTGAAGGTGTTAAATGAGTATTGAACAATCATCGTTTCGGGAGGCAGAATTTCGCCATCCACGGAAACCGTATGTTCTTTAACAATTTGATGTAGTTGTGTGAGAGTGTAGATCAAATAAATCTTATAACAAAATCCTAGTATATTGAAGATACTGGTGTTGTTACAAAAGAAGTAAATAAAAAGAGTTTAGAGGGTTGGAGAAACAAAATAAAACAAATGAACAAGAGAGAATGAATTACCTTTAAAAGTGTAACTCCTTTTCATTTGAGCCTAAAGGCTTCCTTTAAAAAGCTTCTGCCCAAAGGGAATCCTCTAGGATGAGGAGAGGGATGTGGAGAGAGTAAATGGGCAGGGGGTGGCCGAGCCAAATGCTTGAGGAGTGTGTGAAAAGAGGTAGAGGTGGGGGCCTTTTATAAGAGGAGAGGAGGGGCACTTTTGGAAAGTAAAGACATATTACTTTATTTGAAAATGTTTTTCGGTTTTAAAAGGTCCCAAATTGATATAATTCGTGGATGAGGTGATAAGGGTTTGAAATACACCCATCCGATAAGTTTTGTACATGTGTAGTTTATAGATTTTACATTATCTTTCCATTTTATTTAAATCGTTAAATAATGAGGTCATCGCTGCATCATCATGATGTCATATATAATTTAATTTATTTAGTGCCTAAAAATTATGAAAAATATACTATGATGTAGGAAATATTTTTATCTTTCCAATGACTATTTATAATCAAACATCTGACTTGTATAACCCCATTTAAAAATTGTTTTAGTAAAACATATCATGTTTGTGTCATTTTTACTTTTACATTAAATAAAAAGTTATTTATGTCATTTCCCAACCAAAGTGTCTCCATGGGGTCCCCAAGTTGACCCATGGCTTGTCTCGGTCGGCCATGACACAACCAATAAGTTTGGGACATGTGTCTAGGTCATTTCATATTATTAAAGCATTATTTATACCTTAAACTACACTAATTACCACTAATCACGATTAAGAACTTAATAAGTTACTACTCACCAAAAAATTATTATAATCTCATTGAACCACATTTTACTTATTAATGACAACCATGTATGTCGGATTTTTGAAATTCAAAACACAATGATGGCAAAATTTCATTTAAACGGAAAATCAGTCTTTATAAGTACCACTCAGTGGTTTCACTATTCATCAAAAATTGATGTTTTTCAGAAAATTACCAAAAATTCACCCTAAGCTATATTTGATATTATGAATTCAAAAATGAAGTCTATTTTACAAAATTCAAAACATATATGTCACATTAATTAATTTAATAATTAATTCCCATTGTCAGAACAAATAGCGTGTTTTTATGAAACAATAAGTATCAAAAGATTGACACTAGTTTAAGTCCGATTTCAAAGTGAAATTAATTCCAACGACCACTATTGAATAAAATGGTAAAAATCTTTTATAAATTCACTTTAAAACCAATTCAAAATATAATCAAATCATATAAATAAATTAGATTAAAAATAGGTTTTGAATTAAAATACAACATTTTACATTATTCATTAAAAAAAGAACTTTATCAGAAAGGTACCAAAAATTTAGACAAAGTAAATTTTGACGTCCCGATTCTAAAAAAGAGTTATATTAGGTCCAATAGAATTTATAATATCTATCAAAACTATATTTAATGATGGTTCTCTGTCAAAAGGTGATAAGTGGACCTTTCGTGAAAATTAGGGTATAAATGCCTAAAATTGAACTCTTTCCGTATTTTAAGCCTTTATCTTTTATTGGGTAAATGTAAAAACATATAAAAACATATATAAGCATATTTTAGTTATTTATTTCCATTCCCGCCAGTACAATGGCTACTCGTTAACTAACATTTAAAATAATATTATTTTATTACTTGTGTGCAACGTAAGTTTTCAAAGAAACTCATCGTTGCGTACCGAGTACGCTATCGAACGTAGAAACCCCTTTTAATTAAAATTAATATTTAATTCGTAAATATTAATAAATATGAAAATTCTTTATTCTTTATTTACCTGGGATGTTACAATTAATGGTTTCCAAGTTAGAATATCTCCAACCATATAGGGTCATCCCTGGGTAACCAATCATAATTTAAAATTTCAGCTATAGTTTCAAGGATGTGGCCTTCTTCTGATGCAAAATTGGAAATTTTAAATTTTGATATAGAAAAAAGGGGTTGATCCTATTTTTTATGCTATTAGTTTATAATTTTTTTAGTTTTTTATATTACGATAGAATTATGTATATTCATGTATCTCATATTACTCGATTAATAATTTTTATAGTTATATATCATCGTAGTCATAATAATTTTAATTTATTATTATTAAACTTTTTCTTCATTTTTTATCTTTCATAGTTTATTATTATTATTTTACTGTCCATTTCAAATTACTACATCCACTACAGGGGGTTGCATGTACTATTTTCTTACAGAATTCTTCCGTTTTTTTCATTCTTCTCATATGTCAATTATTTATACTCTTGTCTATGAGGTTATATTATCCCAATTAATACACCAATGTCCATCAATTTGTTTCAAAATTGTCTAGCATATGACAAGGTTTTTGGTCTTATGGTCAACTATCTTATGTCACTACGAAGTGGCATGCAGGGTGGGACTCTTCAAAATAGCATCAGAGCTCTTTTCCTATTTGATTTACAATTTTGGTGTAAAATAGGTGACTAAGATTTTTGGAAATAGTTAATTAGTATGTTCATATGAGTTGATGTAAAACATATAGTGAAAAAACAAATTACTCAGGATGGATTAATGCAATTATAGTTTTATGGAATTTATTTTTGGGTGACACATTCATTTGGTTTCATTTTTAATTTTAGTATTATTATGATTGTATATCTTCTATCACAGAGCGAT
The DNA here is from genome assembly GCA_963277665.1 of Viscum album. Classification (NCBI taxonomy): domain Eukaryota; kingdom Viridiplantae; phylum Streptophyta; class Magnoliopsida; order Santalales; family Viscaceae; genus Viscum; species Viscum album. The sequence goes on from OY728150.1 coordinate 2,014,302,612, forward strand.
GATATGAGGAAATAACAAATCATGAACCACACCCGGAACCATAGTAATTAGATATATTGAATTATTTCATATCATATCTAGGTTTTCATGTTGATTGGATGTAAAACACATGCTTTTATCGTTCCATCATTTTTAAGTGTTTCATTATGCTACTATTTCTTTAATATGATATTATTTTTTAAATTAAATTGACACAATCAATATAAACATTGTTTTCCAACATATTTTGATAGGAAAACATAATTAATAAATTATTCAATATTTATCCCATTACCATTGGTTATATGGGATGAATAGTATCTTGTTATTAATGATCAGAAAAAGAAAACGAGAAAGAAAGTAACTATATAAATTAAAGGTGTAGTTCAATAGTTAATATGTCTAAACATGACATGTTACATCATAATGATTGATGTATATGATTGATCTAAATTTCTTGTCGAACTGAATTTTAGTTGTTAAATTGTATGAGGCTTTTTAAATTTATAATTCATGAAGTAATAAAAAATAATGATATGTAAAAAATTAAACAAATTTCAAATAGATCCTAATAAATTAAATTACTCAAAAAAATGATACAACTATATGAATATTTCGTATATATAAATATAGTGGTTTCTACTTTATACAATGAATTTTACACTCTATGTATCATAACATCTTTTATGGTACAAAACATTGATCCAAAGAAGATCCTAGTTGTGATTAGTAGGATATGCCAATTGTAGATTCATTGATATTTATTTTAACACACACCTATATTTTGGATGAGGCTGAGATATGTGACTTTCTTATATGAATGAATTTTTCATTTAGTTTCTTATAATCATTTTTACTATGTATGTGAATTATTATATGAAGACTGTGACTGAAATTGTTGAGCTATCCCAGCAAAAAATATTTATTTTGTACACTAAGAGAGTGTCTATGAGAATTAATTGGATGTCATGGTCCATGATCCACTAAATATACCTCTTATAGATCCTCTTAAGGTTCCTCATATTGATCATCTAATGGGATAGGATGGTCAGTTCTATGATAGATTCTTACTCATTATTAAAACTATAAAGGGTTCTACCTAACTGACCTTAACATGAAATATCTGAGTTAAGAGTTATAGTGATAGCCTTCTAAAACCTTATCAAAGGATGTGAAAAGTTGTGATTCTATGTAAATTAAAATTGAAATGGTATCAATCAATTAACATCATGAGTACCTCAAAATTTTATACTTAATCTCACTATATAAATGATTTGTGACTCTTACAAATAGTAGCGTTATTTCATATCTCATGATGAGCATCATCAGGGTTGAGATGGGATGATTTCTAGATGGCCTAATATGACTATTTCTTTCCTCAGATGCTTTGAGTAGACCACTGCATTGAATTTAAGAATCTATAGTATGGCACTATGATAGTGTTATATTATTTTTATAATTTTACTCAGATAAATGTTTTTCCTTCATCATTGACCGGTGAAGTGTTAATGAATTTGAGATTATTTCCTGACGGGATTGTGTTTTCCATAAGATATCAGGTAAACATTTTCAAATTTTCTTCCATTAAGAAAATAATGAACCCAACTCTGATTATATAATAGATCATAAGTGAATATGGAAATTTGATCCTTGGTGGTTCATTTCTAGGGAAGGGTGATGTATTTACTATTTGAATAATGAATTTCTTCAAGGGTTCACGAGGAGGTATTATCATCCAGGTAAAATGCACCTAAAATTATTTGTTGTGTCAATAGTTTTGATGGCCATGCCTGAAAAATCATACATGCAGAATGAACCTAATCAATTGATATGATTTTGTAATGATGGGTATCTATAAGGGATTATTCATATATTTTCCTCTATTGTCTACTGAGAGGAGATCAATATTGAAACCACATTTATGTATGATATCTTCGATTACCATTCAGTATAGAATTCAGTCTTCTTTTGACTGATCTAGTTCAAGAGGTGGTCATTAAGGAGAAATTAAACCCTCTTAGGTTTAATGTCTACATAGTGTACCTACCTTAGTTATCAATTATACATATTAGGGATAAATTTAAGGCCATATCTAAAATATATTTCAAAAAACTGAGTGGAAAAGTCCATGTCCAATTAGAGATAGAAGTACTATTATGGGTGCCTCAAACAAATATTCATACATTATGGATACATGCCAATATATTTTTTCATTTATTTGGTAATTATGAAATTTAGGGGACTGGTGATATAATACTTTATTTGTGTTATGTCTACTGATACACTATTTAGTTTCTGATCAGAGGTGATATGCTAGTTCAGGTTGTTCCCCCTTGAGATAGGTGTTTATAGTTTCTTATATAATTTTATCATTCTCATAATGATCGGCATTGAAAAAATTAATATTGTGGACAAGATAGTTCTTTATCTTACCCTTGATGATTTCTTTCAATGAAGGGTTCCACAAACATCTATCTAGGTCATCACATAAATTCTTAAGAGAGAAGAAACTATTTAAGTGAGTTGATAAGGAACTAACATTTAGGGGATAGGTGTAGTGGAATCCAAGTAGGAGAGTCTATTTATTAATTAATGTAGACTATTTATTGTATAATTATCTTATATAGTGTATTGTTTGATGAACATATTCCAAAATAATTTATATGACTTTCCTATTGTGAGAGAGGTGGAGTTCACTATAATGAAAGTGAATAGTGTAACAGTAGATTCAATTATCCCAAATAACATATTATATATTGGGCTCCATGAATATTTGAAGAATGTTTATGATCTATTGTGAAGGGGTTTTATACATCCTAGTACCTTGACTTGGGGTTTACCATTCCATTATTTTAGAAGGACAATAATCCACTAGTTCTGTGATTGTATTACTGCTGTTTGAACAATCTTATTGCAATGAAATTGTATCCACTACCTCATATTGATGTCCACATAAAATAGATTTGATGGGAGATATATTTATTTAAAATTGACTTGAGGTTATGCTATGAATTTTTTGTATTGAGTCTATTAGACATAACACATACAACATTATGAACAAGGTATCACTTTTGAAAGTATTTGGTTATGCCGCTTGGCCCCAAGAATGCACTAGTAGTTGTTTTGGATCTTTTGAATCATCTTTTTGACCTATTATTTTCTATTTTTGATGACTTTGTTGACGATATCATATTGTATTCACACACCAAAACCAAAAATTTAAACCATATTTTTATTCTGTTAGATACAATAAAAGATCACTATATATTTTTAATGCGTAGAAAATGTCACATTTGGATCAGAATGGTTCTCTTCATTATGTCATATCAATTCAGATTAAGGAATAACTATGTAATTGGAAAAAGGTAGAACAATATTCCCTCATGTTTCATTATTTCATCCACCCTGTGATAGGTATTTATTTTCCACTGATCTATAATAAAATTTTAAATTGCTGGTTGAGAAGGGGAGTGCAATGGTATTCATGTCAGCTTCCCATGAATGTGTTCAGAATATGCAGTTTTTGGTGATGTCTAGTTATTAATGGTGATGTTTATATTATTAATCATGCCCAGTTATGCCTATTATACTCTAGAATAAGAATGGTGTGAAATTAGTTTGTTTGAAAGATTTTGAGTAAAAGTATCTATAGTAGATGGGTTGACAATATTCTATGAAAATCATTATTATTTTGGAATAGATAAAATATTGTAATGTATGTTATGATTATTTTTTGATAATTGTAGTAGTATATCAAATTTTGGGTAATCTTCTTGTTGGGTATGGGTCTCGATAGATTATATTTAATGAGTTCAATTACTCTATACATTATGTTGATGTATAAATTTTGGTTAATTAACTACATTATTGTAGGAATTATCTATTGTGTGGTGAATAAGTGATTAAATGGATAAAAAATGTCTTTAATATGTCTCGAAAATGTAATACATAAATTTGAGGTAGTTCAGGTTGGTTAAATACCTACTTAATTTTTAAGTTATGTTTTATTATACACCAAATATAGAAATTTCATGGTGGGTTCCATGATCTAGAAGACTCAGACATAGTCCTTCTAGGAGGCTATTAGTGACAGTAATTTTATATCACTATTTTATGTGATTCTCCTAGAGGTTTATGAATATCATGTGAATCCTATATTAATATCTCTAGCTATCCTATCATCTATTATTGAGAAGTGGCGGTTGAGTGAGATATTTTTTTCATGAAATATGAGTCCTTATATAGGGTGTCCTAGGTGTGTATCCTCTACATTTCATGGTTGATGTTGGAAATTAGACCATAATATACATAGGTAATTGTTTTGGTGATTTCTGATACGAGGGAAGAGTTGATGGGGGAAATCTGAAGCCTCAGTTTGGGATGTTCATCTATGGATTACCACAATGTACCAATACATAGATCCTAAAAATTGATGGCTATGTATTATGAGACATATTAAATTCTTTATCACTTGGTGCTCCACATGCCAGCGTGTGAAGGATGATCAACAACAAAATTCTAGGATATTATAGTATGTAACATTTCTCTAGTAGAAATGGGTTGAAGTAATCATTAATTTCAATTTTGTATTTTTGAGATCCCCTATATGAGATAATACTATATGGGTGATTTTCATAAGGGTGAACAATTTTGTACACATGTGAATGATTTGAGTTATGTTTTTAATTGATGTGATTTTAAGGCACTATATTTTGGAGATAGTGAATATTCGCGGTCTTCTCCATTCAATAGTATCTTACTAAGATGCCCATTTTATCATGGTCTGGGAAATGGTGGTATAAGTCATGTTGTTCAAAGGATATCTTGAGTACATGATATCACACTCGGGTTAATGTTCAGTCCTAGTAGATAATACTCGTGCTTATGGACATGTTTCAGGCATAGGTACTTGATTTATGAGATTTATTGGTGAAACAAAGAACACCAGTTTTATTTTCCTACAACAACATATTTCAAAATAATATATAGATGGGTAAGTGTGTGTACCTTTATGGAAGTCTGAGACATTCACATATATCCTTGTTAGAGTATATTTAGGTAGAACTAATGGTTCCTCAACTCATTAATGAGACGCCAATGAAAGTACAATTGATTTAGAATCATATAACTATTTCTATGTCTATGATTAATTATCAATGTCAATATATGTAGTTTGAGAATGAACAAAAGGTATTTTTGTAATTTTTTCCAAGATCTTTTTGATGATAAATTCAATTATATGGAAATATATCACCTCTCTAGAAAATACCATTAGGATACATGAGAGAGTGCATCTAACAAATTATCAGTTGTAGTAAAATCAGTGGTTTCATTCCCTTTATAATGTTATCAATTTATCACAGCTTCTCTATTACCGTGATGACACTTATCATTAATTTTACCATGATTAAATTGTGTTGGGGATAGATGCATCCATTTTTTTATCATCTGAGATGAATTATTGATCGGATCACAATGGTTCTCTAAGAAAGGCCTATTCTATAAGTATGAGTTATATGGAATCAGTGAAATGTAAATGAAGAGAGCTTAGAGTGGGAAGATAATGTACTTGAATAAAATCTATAAAATTTCATATATGATGTTTTACATCACTTAAAAAAGTAACCCAGAGGCATGTTTTCTTAAGTAGGGGGGTTGTAACATCTGGACAATTCATGAAGATACGAGACTTTGTTTTGGACTAAATTTATTTCTTTTGACCAAATTAATTTATCATAACAAATTTATAGAGGTAATGATAGAATCTGTAAAATGATTCTATGAAAATGGATTTTTTTAAATGGGAAGGGGTCCATAGTTAATAGAAATAGTTCCACCCATCCCACATAGTTTCCTTATCCTTTTGGGGGGGTGCATTAATGGAGAAGGGTCATCATGATCTCTATGAAATAATTTTAATGTGGTGTAATCTATATAACGGTTCAGTTCCTCCTTGACGGTTGATATATAAAGTCTTGTGCATAATTACATAAAAAATGCATGTAAATGGTGTGATCTCTTTACATAGACAGAACTGAAATCACTGTCACAACATATTTTGGACATCATTGTGGGAAAATCATACAACCCAGTAAATTTCATGTTAATTACATTTTATACCATGAATGATTCAATACTCAAATTTCTTATCCTTCTATACTATTCCATTTAACTTTATACATGAGGTACCCTCCCCCATTTCATTTTAGATTTTCATTATTCTTCCGTATGATCTATAAAACCAATCTTCACAATTGGAGTTGAAATTCTTAAGGTAATATGTAATCTATACATCTTTCCAATTATTGTTTCCCTACATAATTATTGTTTTAAATCGGTTTTAACATATTTAACCTTATTTGTGGGATTTAGAATTTTTATTCTATATCTTCCATTTTAACTCGATTCTAGGGTCAATAATATATGGGTTATCTTTAATGAACACATTGTAGGTGTTTCAGCTTATTTATACATGTATCATCTTTTTCTATAGGGTATTCTATTTTACAGTGCACTAGACCCTACCGGCAGTTACTCTGATTTGATAAATAAATTAAATTGAATGGTTTTTTCCATGTTTGTATCAATCCAAGAGAGTGGATAATCAATATTTTGGTTGATTTCAATGATGGTATCCCACCAGGGGTGATATTTTCCTAATAATTTAAAAATTATCTTTTTCTCTAATTTTCTAAAAACCATTTTTGTTGTGATTATATTTCAAAAAATGAATAATTTTAATGTATTTAATTATGATTAAATTTTAAACCTTGTGTTATGATCTATATATTCTTATTCATCATATATTGTTTCATATTATTTATTATTATTCTTGTACTATGTGTCTTATGAATTATGCATCTTCACATACCATGTGCCTTATTTTTTATGCATGTTACTTAATTACCTATTCTTATTTATATATTTTTTAGTTAAATCATCATTCTATATAGACTTTAGATTATGATTAATCATAATTCCTATTCCTTTGTTCCATTAGAAATAATTAATTAGATCAGAGAAAATGTGTTGTATATCATGAATATAATTTTGTATTATAATTCTATATCGATGGTTTATTGTAATGATTGGCATTCCATGCATTCATATAATAATAGAGTGAAAATCGGTCCCAACTTATGTAAACCATGGATAGTATCTCTATGTATCATGGTGGAAATGTTTTGAAAACTTGAAGAAATGATTTTCTTTCTCTGTACTGAATATACATTTTGTTAACTAAAACCATGACTGACATAAGCTCTCTATGGGAGGCACCGTAGATGAGTTTTTTGGAAATATGGTTATACCAAGCCTCGAGTGATACTTTGTCACCTATGTGTGATACCATGGATGGGATCATATATTCACTCTTACACCATGCCAGGAGTGATATGAGGGAACAAATAAATGGGTCTCCAAAGATGATCAATGTTGTATTAGGTATTTTTGCGACCTCATGTAGTGACCCTTATGATTCATTTAGATATCACCATTGACATGATTAGGATTACATAATGGAATTGATGGATGTCTTTAGAAATTTTACTTGGGAATACTTATTATTAATATATGATTTTCTCACTTGATGTTGATGAGATGTATTATAAAAGTCAAATAACATAGTTTGGTTTAGTATATACATGATTCTTAATTTATTGAAACCCATTTTCACACCATATCAACACTTTAAATATTCCTTTAGATCACACATTGATCATAGGCAGAATTAGGTGGTTTTAAAGAGGTTTCCATTTTGAAACACAAACAAAAGTAAATATTTATTTATTTTTACCTATATTTACTATTAATAACAAACATTACATTTTATATCTCATTAATTGGATTGAAAAATTCAACATTGGTGGTGTCCTTATTAGTAAAACTCACACCCTTATCGGCGACCACTGATACACATGTAGACAATATGATTTCTGTTATAGATTATGGGATACAACTTACTTATGATCCTGGATAGATTTTTTGAGAAGTATTATAAAGGAAAAGGAATTATCTTATACTTTTGATTCTATTAGTATCCATTTTATGAACATTTTATATATTTTGATTTCATGAGGTATATTCATGTTCCCATATTCCACATGTAATCATTTTGTATAGTTATTTGTCATCATGAACTTCATCTTTTATATATATTTTCATTCATAATCCACATGTTTATTTACATTTCATGGTTTATTATTATTTTGATGAAGTCTTTTTGATACTTATGTCTCCACTATGTTTGGTTAATCATCATGTTGTGTTAATTTATGCACCCATCGTTTAATATTTATCATAAGTTTCTTTGATCAAATATGATCTATGACGATGTTTTGTTCCCAAAGACACACCATTGTCCCTTAATTCAATTCAAATTTCTCTAGTGTATGTGAGGCATGATTGAGGACATATGGCCCACTATCTCTCGGCACATCCAAGATGATTACAGGGCATGATGTTACATCGAAAAGTTTTTTTTGAAAAAAAATAGTTTCTGAATAATCATTATATTTGGTCTAAAAATCATAGTGGTAAAAAATATATCCTTAAAATGGCTAGGGAAAAAAATTAAATTTATTATATGTATCTTTAATTTAATATACCTACTAGTTATGTTGTGGAAGAGGTGTCTCCTAATGAAAAGTATTTGACTTCATGATTCTCTTTACCTTAATTCAACCTTTATTTTGTTGTTTTTGACCACGAAAATAATAAAAATATAATTATGAAAACAATAGAAAAAAATTGAATAATTTTTGTTTTTTACTCTATATATACATTGTAATTATTGGATAAAATTTTATAATGTCATTTTTTGAATTTTAATTTATTTTCTATAATGTGTTCGTTTAAATTTTTCATTATCTTAATATTTCTCGATATTTCACAGTCATTTTAAATGATAATAAATTATAAAAAATCTTGAGTATATTTAATTAAATTGTATATGTTATATATAATTCATAATACCCAACCATGATGATAACTATATGTTTTGACATGGAAATATCTCTATATGTGGTCAAACAACATTTGACATGGCAATGTGGGGATAACTGGAAAGTGATATGGAAATTAATATATAAAGTAAATTTGATACTTAGATTTGGTTTAAATAATTAATATAATATTACCATGAATCCTAAATAATATTATAAGTTTATATTTAGAATGTTATACAAAAAAGAATGAGAGGAAGTTTAAAAAGTTAATTGATACTTATTTAAGCATCAATGTCACATCTCTTACAACACTCTTTCACGATTGTACATGGTTTACTCCAAAAAGTAGCAATATTTTCTAAGGGTATATAAAATTATAATCTATAAAGAATATTTTCTTTTCTAATAGAGAGATGTGTGATTTTACAAGGGGACAGAGAGGGGTTATTTAATCCTGAAGTGAAGGTATTTTTAGAATAAATTATTGAATAAAATATTATATCAATGGTAATACTCAAAATAAAGAATTTTAGAAAATATATAACAGAATTAATAATAATATAATGGATTTAAGACTTTAAAATACATTTTAATTTAAATTAAAATAGATTACTAGAAATATATGTGGAATATAAATATATTATTCTAATGAATAACTTTTTTTTGGTTTTAGATAATAATTTTTAGGATTAGAAATTCATTTTATTGTGTTTTAATACCTTATTTAAAAAATAAATCATAAAATGGATTAAAATAATATTCCAGAAAGTTATAGGTGACAATTAAATCAATATTGATTTAATTTATGATATACTTGTTATTTAAGAACAATATTGTTATGATTCACATGAATATTGAAATATTTTATTATATTACCAAAAAATATCCATTGGAAAATTTCTATGTGATGATATAAAAAATTATATACATTTTATCAAATAAAACTATCATTGTTAAATTAAAAAATTATTACAAAAGGTAAAAATTTTACGGGACACACTGAATTAAAGGTTATTAAAAATATGCTTATATTATACTTTACTTTTTTAATCTTGATGTTATCTTTTCTGAATTTATATTGATTGATAAAATTATAAATTGGAACTATTTTAATGGATCTATTCCAACTGTTTGGAAAAACCCGCTGGTATATTCACCTTATAGACACCAAATACTAGTGGTTTGGAAGTTTTTTGAAATAGGAATATTATAATGACCCCATACTAATAGTTTTGGAGAAAATATTTTTATATTTCACTTTTCTGGATATATAGACAAGTTTTTGTACAAAACTCATGGGATACATCACATATATGGGCCTATAAAAAAGTTTTGACCAAAACGGTTGGCAATGGTCCATATAAGTGTGATATACTGATGAATTTGGCCAAAACCATTGGAATAGCTAAAAAATATCTATAAAAAAATTTAGAACTATTGGTATATGTACCCATAATTTTTATGTATTAATTTTTCAAATAAAACTAAATACATAAAAATAGATAATATATATATATATATATATATATTTGTGAAAAACTATTTACAAGACTCATCTTTGTTGATGGGTTTTGTCATTGGATTATAAAGATGAGTTGGATGGATCAAAAAATGTTGGTTTTTATTTTTACACTACCTATACCATTGTTTTTTTAAAACCATTGGAATATCTTATTTATATTACCAATACCATCATTTTTACCAAATAAATGGGGTATGAAAAAACCAATTCCATACCCTCTAATGTCCCTCCAAATTTTTTTCATAGGCTACCCCAATGGTTTGGAGAACTATTAATAAAGATCTAATCCATTGGTACAAATTTGTTTTTCTATTTTTTATATATAATAACATTACATATGAATAATGTTATTTTTATCACAATTTAGTATTCTGAATATAAATTTCAATTCCAATCGTTTAGTTACTAATCCCAATAGTGAGGTTACTATTACAAATGATCAGGTTATTGTAAAAATGTCTAAATTGGTATTATAGTAGTGAAATTTCATCTTATAAAAATTAATTAATTCATTCATTCATTTTTAATATAATTTCAATCAAGGTACAACAATACGATTTCTAATAATATTGATAGGGTGTCTTGTATTTTCTTTCCTTACAATAGTGTTGTTAATTTGGGGATGATTCTAGTTTACATGGGAATACATATTTTCATATTTTTTACTTTATATTTATAATTTTTTTCACTATGTAGTATTTTGTATTTTATTGGGCTTAGTCACATATTAATCTATTGATTTTCATTAAAAGAATAATGCCTTGTTGGTTTGTCTGTGAATTTTATGTGTAAAATAATATATAATATAAATCCATATTAATTCAAAAATCATTTATCATTTCTAAAAAGTGGGTTATTATATTCTCCCTTCTTTTAGAAATATCATCCATAAAATTTTAAATCAATTTTTTTGTTGATAACAGCTAAGGACAGCTCAATTTAAATATATCCATTATTTCCCATATCGTCTCTTCAATCTCATGGTTCTTCCACAACACTATAAATATGTGAATATTATTGTTACATAGAACATTTTCTTTACATTACATGATATATTCCAAGTTTTCCTCATTTGTGAGGTCATTCACATGTTATACACTCACCATACTTATAAAATGTGAGGGATCTGATATGTACTTATTCAGAAGAAATATATGGAATATCTCAGGAACATAATCCATAAATCCAAAATGGGTCGTGGTAAAAGATGATAAGACACTATATTGAAGCGAACACGGATATACATGTATCCAATGGTCAATTGGCTATTTTCCATTTTTTCCAACCACATGAATCACTTTAATGTAGATATTAAAATTAAGACATTGTCACAAGAATCAAAGACCTTGTTTCTATTATAGTTGTCATCATATAAAATTTTTGGACTCTGTGTATCTATTATATATTTGTATGGGATGAATCTTTTATTTCATATCCTGTTAAAGGTAATGTCAATATATATTTATTTTGATATGTTCATCCCAACAAGATGGAGTTCTACACCTCATTCCATATACTGATTTACATGGAGACATCTAAATACTATAGTGGAAAATTTAATGTGACTAGATATAAAACAATTATATATTTTTTCCCATTCATTGAATAATTCATTTTTTTAGGATGTCAATATTTACTAACATATTTGAATAGTACTTTTTTTGTATCCAACAATTTTAAGGCGATAGTGCGCACTTAAATTCAATTCAGTTCCCAATGAATGTTTGGTAATTATCAAAAATATAAGTTTTATTCTAGGATCATGAATTGAGATCATCAAAAATTGTACTTTATGATGCCTCAACACATTCTCCACATATATCATGGTAGTTATTTAAAATTGGATGTTCTACTGAATAGAAATGAAGTGGGAAATATTGTTGAGGTGATCCATAATGACCCATAATTCCTTTTTTTCCATTTTATGTCATTGGAAGACTAGTGTAAAATTTTATTGTGAAAGTCTCCAATTCCATTATGAGTATATAAAATACTTTCATATTACATTTTAAAATTTTTATGTACATTTACATGACGATAGAACAAATAACATGAGATATGATCATCTTTATCATTCATTATGTTTTCCCGGTATAAGTGTCCTCTATGATCGTGGAACATAATTATACATAAATTATAGTTAGATAACAGTGATCTATGTGAATTATACAATAGAAAAATATCTATATAAGGTGACACAATGAAACATAATCTAGTTCCAAATATAATGAAATAGTCATTGATGATTTGAAACTCATGAAACTTATCTTCCATAACTATATGCACCTTATTTGAAAGATCATAATCTTCCATTTGGGCCTCCATATAATTATCCTAGACAGACTAATGGGAAATAATATGGGGAAAGTGAGATGTATTCCCTACATTAATGATTTATAGCACCAATGTTTGAATATCCATGATGATACGATCGTTCATAATCTGTATCATTGATAATGTAGATATTAATATACTGCTAAGATCATCTTCTATCTTGTTTTAGTTTATTGATTATTCGTGAATAGAGTAATCAAATACCATTATTATCTTTACCCATCTAATTTAATTCATGTTGATACCTTATTTATGAATATATTCTTTAGACTCTTGTGATCAGTATATATGTCGCACTTCTTAGTGAATAGGTGGTGTCATTATATTTTCTGGGAAACTATAATATTTCTAAAGTCTAGATCATTCATCTAGTAGATTTTATCATAGACCATCAATATTATAGAGGAATGGGATGTTAATTTTTTTACATGACTATACAGTAAATTAATTTCTTCAAATAATTAAATTATATCATAACACATTCTAACAAAATTGGTTGTGTGAGTACACATGTCATGAATTGCATCTTCTTGATCTCCTTGATTATTTTCACACATACATATATTCACAAAATAATTAACCACTTTCAGTTTAATATATTATATTTGGTAAAATATATATATTTATATATGCCATAAAACATTCTACTACTAGGTTAAGGTAATAAAACTATGAATTTCCAAGAAATGTGGGTTTTGGACCCTTCACCTATTTCATATTTCATTGAAATTTCCATAGAAAATCTCTCATTAGACAACACATGCCCAAAAAATGGGACATTCTTATTCCAGAATTCATAGACCCCAAACATTGCAAACACTTTCACCTCCATTATTGTCTAGATCTAAATCCTTACATATGACTCATATTAATATTTTTTTTGGATAAAATAGGAAAATCATCAACATAAATTATAAAAAATTAATTTACGTAGTATCTAAAGAGTATATTTATCAAATTGTTATTTTTTATTAATAAATATCTCTCAAGGGTATCAAAATATACTAATACGAACTGTTCCCCAAATGGAATGAGGTATTCTTAATATATTTCTTCATTAAAATTAATTGATGATATCCATAATAAATATAAACCTTTGAGATGATATAATAACGAAATAAATGATTAAGCATTATATAAATACAATTCATGGGATAACATTTATTTATGGTGATTATGTTGGTCTCTCCATAGTCGATAAAAATCACATTGATCCATTCCATTTACAAATATACATAACTGGGGCACCAATGTAACATCCCAGGTAAATAAATAATATTACATTATAATTTTTATCAATATTTGTGAATAAAATGTTAATACTACTTTTAAGGGAATTCTATGCTCGATGGTGTACCCAATACGCAACAACGAGTTTCTTTGAAATATTATGATGCACACTAATAATATAATAATATTATAATGGTTAACGCCTAGCCATTTTAATGGAGGAAATGAAAAAAATAACTACAAAATTATTACATATGTTTTTCAAAATTTTTTACATTTATCCAGAAAAATTTAGAGGCGTAAAATCCAAATGAATCCAATTTTAAGAATAAATACTCTAATATTTTTAAAAGAATGTTTTACGGACTTTTGATGGAAAACCCTTTTTAAATCAAACATATGACAATTTTATAAGCTCTATTTGTAAAAATAAACTTATTCTTTATGGTTGGGATATCGAAATTTACTTTGGTTAAATTTTTGTTCTGTTTCTGACATTGTTCTTTCTTTTTAATGAATTGTGAAAAATATTGCATTTTACATCAAAACTGATTTTTCATCTAATTTAAATATATTGTTATATTATCCTTTTAATTGGATTTAATGTTTAATTAGAATATATTTATTCAATTTAATTAAATTTTGGTCATTATAATTAATTTCACTTTGAAAATGGATATAAACAAGTGCCAATCTTTTCATAGATACTACTTCCAAAATACCTGCTACTTGTTTTGAAAGCGGGAATTAACTATATGATTTATTAATGAAACATATATTTTTTGAATTTTTTTTAAAATGGACATCATTTATGAATTCGAAATAACAAATATAGCTTAGGGATAATTTTTTGTATTTTTTTGATAATGATTTTTTAATGAATTGTGAAAAATATAATTTATAATTCAAAACTGCCTTTTAATTGAATTTATTTATATATTTAGATTATCATTTTAATTGTTTTTAGAGTATAATTGAATTATTTTTTTATCACTTAATAAAATTTTGTTCATTGGAAGTAATTTCACTTTTCAATTGGATGTAAAAACAAGTCAATATTTTGATAAATTTTACTTCTTAAAAAACTGTCTTTTATTTTGACAACAAGATTTACTTTTAAATTAATTAATAAAATTTTTTGTTTTTAATTTGATGAAATGGATTCCATATTTGGAATCATAAGGTCCAAATTATGTAATTAAGACTCTTTTGTTTTTTGGACATTATGAATAGTAATTAAAGTAATTATCTTTAATTATCGTGTTTAATTAGTAATCTGGTAATTTAGGGTAAGAAAATAAAATAATAAAAATATAAATGTACCCCAACATGTGTCCTAATGTTATTTGTGGTGTCATTTCCTAACATGGGATTCCTTGTCCCAACCTTGGGACCCCATGGAATCACTTTAGTGGGATAGTGACCTTTTATCATATTTTCTTTAAAGAAATGAAAATGTAACCAAAGTATGTTACACATAAGTAAAATACATTTAATTTTTTCTACATAAACTATCTCTTAGAATATTAATATTAATTGTAAAGATAAAAATATTCCATAAGTCATGATTTTTTATAATTTTTAGAAATTAAATAAATTATTTTATTTATCACACCGTGATGATGCAGTGATTACCTCAAAAATGAACGATGTCAATAAAATGAGAAGATAGGTTGAAATATAAGTCTTACACTTGTCACAAAACTATTTGATGGTTTTATTTTGAAACCTTATCACCATATCCTCAATATATATCCTTTTGGGACCTTTAAAATCAAAAAATCATTTTATAATAATGTAATATTTTATAACATTCCAAGAGTGCCCCTCCTCTTCTCTTATAAAAGGCCCCCACCTCTACCACCATACCCACACATCTCAAGCCTTTGGCTCAGCCAAAACCTACCTATTTCATCTCTCCACATCCATCTATTCATCATTTAAGCCTCACCATTGGCAGAATTATCTTCAAGAAACCCTTTTGGTTCAAACCAGGAAGAGTTACCCGATTTAATGGTAATGTCTTCACTTGTGTTCTTTTGTTTTATTTTGCTTCTCCAAACCCCAAAACTCTTTTTATTCCTTTATTTTGTAACAAAAAAAGTATATTAAATATACTAGGATGTTTTTATGTGACGTATTCTAGCTACACATACACACACCTCCGTCTAATGGTTAGAGAACATACTGTTTCTGTGGATGGCGAATTACTGCCTCACGAAACGATGATCGTTCAATCTTCTCTTAACACCTTTCATGGTGGCCTTTATGATGTCACTGTATTTTATATATGATATATATGGTATTTATGTTTTCCATATTCTTAGGTATTTTATATTTAAAACATACCTTTATGCTTTTCATGTTGTGCAAATGCGATAACATCATACGAGGAAGTGTTGACTACCGCCCCCTCAAGTGATGTGACTCATTCATGCAATACATGGAATGTATAAATAATGAAATTAATGAACTTATGTGACCTATAAATCTTATATGTTATACTGGAATTGTAATATATATATCTCTCAATTATTTTTAATTCCATTAATATGTCAATGAATTGAATGTAGTGTTCATGCGTACGTACGGCCTACCGTCTCTATGAACGGTGCATTTCATTTATTTTTATCTCAAAATGTTATGGAATAGTATAAGATGAATATGTACTGGATATAAATGATATTTAAATCATTAATACAATTCTGTATATGATTTACTTATGACTACATAGAGAATCATTTCCAAACAAGTTCGTTTTTGACTCATGTACCAAACATCGACAAAAACGTCTGATATGAACTCACATTATTAACCAATTATTATAAAATTATAATATGTGATATTCACTGAATAATAATCTTTAAATGAGGAATTTATGCAATTATAAATTGACAAAATTTTATTATTCAGGAATATAATGAAACAAACAAGGAAAGTCGGACTTGAGGTAAGGGATCCTACATCTCTCTTTATTTTTAAGTACTCTTTTTATGTAACTTACTTTAAGCTCTTATTTCTTATGTTGGGGGATGTTATATTATATTCCACATGCTTTATATTTTATTTTAATATTATGAGAGACCCTATTTTATCTTACTAATCCATTTTTGGAAGTTTTATGTGGGTCTGTTAGGCTGTCGAATTTTCATAACGGGATTTTCATCTATCTTTTTATTCCCGTGAGATTCATGATACATTGGCCACTATTTCCTTTTTTTGTGGTGTATTTCCTGACCATTATTTTATTATTTGTATAATATAATACCATTTATGGGTAGTTACATCTACATTGTATGACCCATCATTCATGGTGTGTACGTTTTGAATGTTGCCCAAATCGGTAAGGGAAACTTTCACACTCCTCTTTTAAAAAGACTTATTTTGTTATGTATTTGAATTTACATATTTTTATGTTGGGATATGATATTATATATACTTATTGATTTAAATTTTATGTCAAAGTTATGATATACCATTTTCTCTCTCATCAACTAATTTTATGAATTTTAAAGTGACGCCGTTAGGCTGTCAAATTTTACCAAGGGAACTTTTTAACCCAATTTTGATTTCATTGGGTTTAACATGTACTTATTGAATATGTCATCCATTGAATATGTGTGAATGAACATTGATTGTTTTACACTTAAGATCCACCTATATTGGGTGTATTCATATTTTCAACACATAATTTTGAGATTGATTTATCCTTAATTTAAGGATACCTTCTTTATAAGGGATTTCATCTCATTTTAAATTGAGACTTCATTGTTGTTATGCACCAATTCACTCTTATATGGTGTATAATCTGTCCTTTGAAATATTATATCATGAAAACATTTATTCTCGTGATATTATAATGTTCTGATTAAATGTTATTCCTCAATTATTGTATTCAAGTGTGTCCCATTTTGGTAAAAACCCATTAACTAAAATATCATTTTAAATGTTTTAATGATTTATTCTTATAAATATTTCTCATTAATATCCATGTTTTCAAAATTGTTTTAAGGATTTATATATATAGATATTAATAGTTTAAATTTTTAAAAGCATCAAAGTGGTATGGGACACTTTTATTCAAAAATGTCTTTATTAAATGTTTTAAATGGTTTTGAAAATGGTTTTTAGAATGGATTCATTGTTTCAATATCTTAAAATGTTATATTGTTATTGGAATGTGAGAATGTTATGTTTACTTTATGCATGTTCTGTGTCATATGATTATGTTATGGTTCTTGGGAATTGTTTATGCGGACGGGTGGTTCCGTTATAAAATAAGGGCGTGGGAGACCGATATAGCTCTCCAATGCATTGGGTAACACGATGGAGTAAAACGGTAAGGTTTATCTGAAGGGATTTAGGGAATATAATGTGATGGGTATTACAAACATAACCATGAGGGTTACTCCCTATGTAAGAATATAATGAATGTCTCAAGATACCTTTATGCCGTGTGATTTCTATTGAGTTATGCATAAATATTATGATTTCATGAGGTATGTTATTTTTCTTATGTTTCATGAGTAAAGTATGATTTCATTGATTCTAATGTATATATGGGACAATGTTTTCTTTCCATACTTTTATAACCCATATGAGCTTCTTATGCTCATCCCATGTTCTTGAAATGTTTTTAGAAGACATAAAGATGAATAGGGTCAAGGATGGGATTAAGGAAATGTCAGGCTGTCTAAAACAAGGATCTAGACATGACTCTTTTGTTCAAGAGTTTTTATTTTTGTGAAAAAAATGGAAGCTGAGTAGATGTGTCTACTTTGTAATCTTTGAGATGTAATAGTTATGTCCTAATTATTTAAAACTCTAAACCTGAAAAGATCCTCAATTTGAATTATTCATTTAATTCAATAATAAGTAATGTTTAAGGTCAATTCCTTAGAGTTGGTATTAGAGGATGGTTTAGATAACATTATGGGTTAGAGTGTTATGTGAAAAGTTGTGTATAACCACAATGGTTATTATATTAGATAATGTCATTGTTATTTTTGAAGGCTGGATTGAGTTTGAGAAAACTTGGATAAGTATATCTTAGTGTTTATCTTCCTCTTTAGTACATAATGATTTTATTGATATACTCACACTGACATTTCTGGTTTTAGTAAATGGATGGATCTAGCAGGCACCAATGTGACAATCGGTTTGAAGGACACTATGGTGGTTCTCTGATTAAAAGACTGGATGAAATGGGGGATTCAATGAGAAATATGATGGTTGTTATAATCCAACAATCATGTGTCATGATCAACCACTTGAACCTTGGTGAGTTCTCTAATACATCATGTACGAGAGAACGAACTCGACATGGAAGTTCAGGTAATAATTATAAAGGTAACCATTAGGGTTTATATGATCCTTACTTTTGAGGTAATTAAGGCATATCATACGTTATGATGGAATATGAACGACATGAGATAAACATGAGGTTAAATTATTTTATGGTTATTTTTTAAGATTTTATCTCGTTTTGAGGAATTTTTTAAGAATTATATTGTTTTGGAAAAGGGAAAACACACAGACTATGTGACAACCCGTCGCGTCATGCAAAGCTGCGGGATCAAACCCACAACGAAAGTGCGACTGATATTTATTGCTAACCACTGGACTACATGAAGTCCCTTGTTAGTTTGACTAAATATTTTTTTAGTTGGATGATTTTATGAATCAATAGTAAGTTGATTCTGGGTTATCTATGTAAATTATTAACCTATCATGGAGGATATGTGATTAGGTTAATTACATTTTTGTATGAGACTTTAAGAGAAACTAATGTTATTTGGAGATAAATATTAATTTTTACCTTGGGAGACTATGTGATTAAATCCTTCAAATATTTGGGTTTCAATAATAGTTGGGTTTACTTGGAATAATATTATGTATAGATGTTTATTGAATGGTCTTTGTTGAACATTGGGTATTGTGTGACAAGTTTTGGAGATTAGGAGTATTTATTCTTTTTGTAAAAAAAATATCCTTTTTGGGTATTATCTGATCTCATACTAATCTTTTTGGTTTGGTTTTGGTTGATATCTAAAGTCATGGGAATAATATATTTCAATTTTGTAGATTAGGTGATTCTTAAGAAGTTGATTATAGTACTCTTAATGCGAACAAGTCTTCCAAAATAATTGCCTTTTAGAGAGAATATGAGTTTGATTAAGGAATCTAGAAAAAGTTGAAAGTCTACGTGACAAGTAAGTATGTTTCATTATGATTTAGTTAGGCTCAAAAGTAAATTTCTCAATGAAAAGTAACATAAAACAAAAATGTTGTTTGTTAACTTTTCCTACTGGGGAATCGAATACCGTTTAACCCATCACAATTTTGTGATTTTCTTGTGGTTAACATTCTCCGAGACATGTTTACTATCACTCTCCATCAGAACATTACCCTTTGTTTTCTCCTCCAAATCCATATTTCCATACTTGTAATCATAGTATGGGTTAACTCGGGAGACCTTTGTACTTCTATCCTTTTCTTTTAAAATGATAGTTTTACTGACTCTTGTTCCGATGTGGGACTTTAAATGATGTTTCCAAGCGCAATTTTGAAATTGCGAAGACACAATTCCCAAAAGGGGGGAAGGATGTAACATCCCAGGTAAATAAATAATAGCACATTCTAATGTTTATCATTATTTTTGAATAAAATGTCAATACTATTTTAAAGGGAATTCTATGCTCGATGGCATACCCAATACGCAACAACAAGTTTCTTTGAAATGTTACGTTGCACACTAATAATATAATAATATTATAATAGTTAACACCTAGCCATTGTAATGGATGGAATGAGCAGAAATAACTAAAAAATAATTACATATGTTTTTCAAATATTTTTACATTCATCTAATAAATTTTAGAGGCTTAAAATCCAAATGAATCCAATTTTAAGAATAAATACTCTAATATTTTTAAAAGATTGTTTTACTGCCTTTTGATGGCCAAACTTTTTTAAATCTAAATTTTGAAAATTTTATAAGCTCTATTTGTCAGAATAACCTTATTCTTTATGATTTGGATTTTGAAATTTACATTGGTAAAATTTTTGGTATGTTTCTGACAACATGCATTCTTTTTAATGAATAGTGAAATATATTGCATTTTACATCAAAACTGCTATTTCATCTATTATAAATATATGGCTAGATTATCCTTTTAATTTTTTTTAATTTTTAATTATAATATATTGTTAAAATTTAATTCAATGGTAGTCATTATAATTAATTTCACTTTGAAAATGGAAATAAACAAGTGCCAAACTTTTCATAGATATTGCTTCCAAAAAACCCGCTATTTGTTTTGACAGAGGGAATTAACAATATGATTTATTAATGAAACCTCTATGTTTTTAATTTGGTAAAATGGACATCATTTCATAATTTGAAATATCAAATATATCTTCGGGTTAATTTTTTGGTATTTTTCTGATAATGATTTTTTTAATGAATAGTGAAAAATACAGTTTTTAATTCAAAACTGCCTTTTCATCAAATTTATTTATATATTTATATTTTCATTTTAATTTATTTTAAAGTATAATTGAATTATTTTTTTATAAATTAATACAATTTTATTCATTTTAAGTAATTTCACTTTTCAATTGGATGTAAAAACAAGTTAATCTTTTGATAAATTGTACTTCTTAAAAACACGTCTTTTGTGTTGACAACAAGATTTACTTTTAAATTAATTACATAAATTTATGTGTTTTGAATTTGATTAAATGGATTCTATATTTAGAATCATATGTTCCAAATTATTTAATTAAGACTCTTTTGTTTTTGGACATTATGAATAGTAACGACGGTAATTATCTTTAATTATTGTGTTTAAATAGTAATCGGGTAATTAAGGGTAAGAAAATAATATCATAAAAATATATAATTACCCCACAATGTGTCCTAATTCTATTGGTGGTGTCATGTTCGACCATGGGATTCCTTGTGCCAACCTTGGGACCATATGAAATCACATTAGTGTGATAGTGACCTTTTATCATATTTTTTTAAGAAAGAAAAATGTAACCAAAGTATGTAACAACTAAGTAAAATAATTTTAATTTTGTCTACATAAACTATCTATTAGACTATAAATATTCATTGGAAAGATAAAAATATTTCCGACAACATGATATTTTTTTATAATTTTTATATACATTAAATAAATTATTTTATTTATGACACCGTGATGATGTGGTGATTACCTCATAAATGAACGATTTAAATAAAATGAGAATATAGGGTAAAATATAAGTCTTAAAAATGTCATAAACCTATTGGATGGGTGTATTTAGAATCCTTATCACCATACTCTCTAAATATATCCTTTTAGGAGCTTTAAAATCTGAAAATCATTTATAATAAAGTAATATTTTATAACTTTCCAACAGTGCCCCTCCTCTTCTCTTATAAAAGGCACCCACCTCTACCACCTTACCCACACCTCTCAAGCCTTTGGATCAGGCAACCCCTACCTATTTCATCTCTCCACATCCCTCTATTCATTATTTAAGCCTCACATTTGGTAGAATGCTCTTCAAGATACCATTTTGGTTCAAACCAAGAAGAGTTACCCTATTTAATGGTAATGTCTTCACTTTTGTTCTTTTGTTATATTTTTCTTCTCCAAACCCCTAAAATCTTTTAATTCCATTATTTTGTAACAAAAACAGTATCTAAAATATACTATTATTTTGTTATGTGAAGGATTCGAGCTACACGTAAACACACCTCCGTCTAATGGTTAGAGAACATACTGTTTATGTGGATGGTGAATTACTGTCTCACGAAACGATGATCGTTCAATCTTCCCTTAACACCTTTAATGGTGGCCTTTATGATGTCATTGTATTTTATATATTATATATATGGTATTTATGTTTTCCATATGCTTAGGTATTTGAGATTTAAAACATAGCTTTAGGCTTTTCATGTTGTGCAAATGCGATAATTTCATACGAGGAAGTGTTGACTGCCGCCCCTCAAGTGATGTGACTCATTCATGCAATACATGGAATGTATAAAGAATGAAATTAATAAACTTATGTGACCTATAAATATTATATATTATACTGGAATTATAATATATATATCTCTCTCAATTATTTTTAATTCCATTAATATGTCAAAGAATTGAATGTAGTGTTCATGCGTACGTACGACCTACCGTCTCTAAAAAACAGTGCATTTCATTTATTTTTATCACCAAATGTTATGGAAAAGTATAAAATTAATATGTAGTGGAAATAAATGATATTTAAATAATTAATACAATTCTGTAGATGATTTACTTATAACTACATGGAGAATCATTTTCAAACAAGTTCATTTTTTACTTATGTACCAAACATCGACAAAAACGTCTGATATGAACTCACATTATTAACCAATTATTATAACATTATATTATGTTATATGAACTGAATAATAATCTTTAAAGGAGGAACTTATGAAACTATAAATTTACCAATGTTTATTATTCATGAATATAACGAAACGAACAAGCCAATTCGTACTTGAGGTAAGGGATCCTACATCACTCTCTAATTTTAAGTTCTCTTTTTATGTAACTTACTTTAAGCTCCTAAATCTTATTTTGGGGGATGTTATTTTATATTCAACATGCTGTAAATTTTATTATAATATTATGAGAGACCCTATTTTATCTTATCAATCCATTTTTGGAAGTTTTATTTGGGGTCATTAGGCTGTCGAATTTTCATAACGGGATTTTCATCTATCTTTTTATTCCTGTGAGATTCATGCTACATTGGCCACTATTTCCTTTTTTGGGATGTATGTACTGATTATTATTTTAATATTTTTATAATATAATCCCATTTATGGGTAGTTACATCTTCATTGTATGACCCTTCTTTCATGGGGTGTACGTTTCGAATGTTGCCCAAATCGGTAAGGGAACCTTTCACACTCCTCTTTTAAAAAGACTTATCTTGTTATGTCTTTTAATTTACATATTTTTATGTTGGGATATGCTATTATATATACTTATTGATGTCAATTTTATGCCCACGTTATGAGAAACCATTTTCTCTCTCATCATCTAATTTTATGAATTTTAAAGTGACGCCGTTAGGCTATCGAATTTTACCAAGGGAACTTTTTAACCCAATTTCAATTTCATTGGGTTCTACATGTATTTTTTGAATATGTCATCCTTGGAATATTTTTGAATGACCTTTGATTTTGTACACTTAATATCCACTTATATTGGGTGTATTTATATTTTCCAAACATAATTTTCAGATTGATTTATCCTTAATTTACGGATACCTTCTTTATAAGGGATTTCATCTCATTTTAAATTGAGACTTCATTGTTGTTATGCACCAATTCAGTCTTATAAGGTGTATATACTGTCCTTTGAAATATTATATCATGAATTCATTTATTCTCGTGATATTATAATGTTCTGATTAAATGTTATTCCTCAATTATTGTATTCAAGTGTCTCTCATTTTGGTAAAAACCCATTAACTAAAATATCGTTTTAAATGTTTTAATGATTTACTATTATAAATATTTGTCATTAATGTGCATGTTTTCAAAATGGTTTTAAGGATTTATATATATGGATATTAATGGTTTAAAATTTTAAAATCATCAAAGTGTTATGGGACACTTTGATTCAAAAATCTATTTATTAAATGTTTTAAATGGTTTTGAAAATGGTTTTTAGAATGGATTCATTGTTTCAATATAATAAAAATTTTATATTATTATTGCAATGTTCGAATGTTGTAGTTACTTTATGCATGGTTTGTGTCATACGATTATGTAATGGTTCTTGGGCATTGTTTACGAAGACGGGTGGTTCCGTTATAAAATAAGGGCGGGTGAGCCTGATATACCTCTCCAATGCATTGGGTAACACGATGGAGTTAAACGCTATGGTTTCTCCGAATGGATTTTGGGAATACAATGTGATGGGTATTCCAAACGTAACCATGAGGGTTACTCCCTACGTAAGAATATTATGAATGCCTCAAGTTACCTTTATGCCTTATGATTTCTATTGAGTTATGCATAAATCTTATGATTTCATGAGGTATGTTAAATTTCTTATGTTTTATGAGTAATGTACGATTTCATTAATTATTATGTACACATGGGATGATGTTTTCTTTCTGTATGTTATAACCCATACTGATCTTCTTATTCTCATCCCATGTTTTTTAGGTGTTTTCAGAAAACATAAAGTTGAATAGGGTCAAGGATGGGATCAAGGAAATGGAAGGCTGTCTAAAACAAGGATCTAGACATGACTCTTTTTTTCAAGAGTTTTTATTTTTGTGAAAAAAATGGAAGCTGACTAGATACGTCTACTTTGTAATCTTTGAGATGAAATAGTTATATCCTAATTATCTAAAACTCTAAACCTGAAAGGATCCTCAATGTGAATTATTCATTTAATTCAATAATAAGTAATGTTTAAGGCCGAGTCCTTATAGTTGGTATTAGAGGATGGTTTGGATAACAGCAGAGGTTAGAGTGTTAAGTGACAAGGTGTGTATAACCACAATGGTTATTATATTAGATAGAGTCATTGTTATTTTTGAAGGCTGGAATGAGTTTGAGATAACTTGGATAAGTATATCTTAGTGTTTATCATCCTCTTTAGTACATAATGATTTTGTCGATATACTCACACTGACATTTCTGGTTTTAGTAAATGGATGGATCTAGTAGGCATAAATGTGACAATTGGTTTGAAGGACACTGTGGTAGTTCTCTGATTAAGAGACTGGATGAAATGGGGGATTCAATGAGAAATCTGATGGTTATTATAAACCAACTATCAGGTGTCATGATCAACCACTTGAACCTTGGTGAGTTCTCTAATAAATTATGTACAAGAGAACCAACTCGACATGGATGTTTAGGGAATAGTTATAAAGGTAACCATTAGGGTTTATATGACCCTTACTTTTGAGGTAATTATGGGATACTATACGTTATGATGGAATATGAACAACATGAGAAAAACTTGAGGTTAAATTATTTTATGGTTATTTTTGAATATTTTATCTCGTTTTGGGGAATGTTTTAAGAATTATATAGTTTTGGAAAAAGGACAACACGCAGACTATGTGACAACCCGTCGTGTTGGGCAAAGCTGCGGGATCATACCCACAACGAAAGTGTGACTGATATTTATCGCCAACCACTGGACTACATGAAGTCCCTGGTTAGTTTGACTAATTATTTTTTTAGTTGGATGATTTTATGAATCAATAGTAAGTTGATTTTGGGTTATCAATGTAAATTATTAACCTATCATGGAGGATATGTGATTAGGTTATTTACTTTTCAGAATGAGACTTTAAGAGCAACTAATGTTATTTGGAGATTAATGTTAATTTTTACATTGGGAGACTATGTGATTAAATCCTTAAAATATTTGGGTTTCAATCTTAGTTGGGTTTACATGGAAGAATTTTAAGGATAGATGTTTATTGAATGGTCTTTGTTGAACATTTGGGTTTGTTAGAAAAATTTTGGAGATTAAGAGTAGTTTTTCTCTTTGTAAAAAAATATCCTTTTCGGTATTATCTGATCTCGTAATAAACTTTTTGGTTTGGTTTTGGTTGAGATATAAGGACATGGGAATAATATAGTTCTCTTTTGTGGATTAGGTGATTCTCAAGAAGTTGATTATAATACTCTTAATGCGAACAAGTCTTCCTAAATAATCATCTTTTGGAGAGAATATGAGTTTGATTAAAGAATCTAGAAAAAGATGAAAGTCTTCGTGACTAGTAAGTATGTTTCATTATGATTTAGTTAGGCTCACAAATAAATTCCTCAATTAAAAGTAACTTAAAAAAATTGTTGTTTGTTAACTTTTTCGACTGGGGAATAGAATACCGTTTAACCCATCACATGTTTGTGATTTTCTTGTGGTTAACTTTCTCCTAGACATGTTTACTATCACTCCCCATCAGAAAACGACCCTTTGTTTTCTCCTCCATATCCATATTTTCTTACATGGAATCCTAGTATGGGATAACTCAGGTGACCTTTGTACTTTTCTCCTTTTCTTTTAATGTTATAGTTTTACTGACTCTTATTCCGATGTGGGACTTTCAATGAAGTTTCAAAGCCCAATTTTGAAATTGCGAGGACACAATTCCCAAAAGGGGGGAAGGATGTGACATACTAGGTAAATAAATAATATTGCATTCTAATGTTTATCAATATTTTTGAATAAAATGTCAATACTACTTTAATGGTAATGCAATGCTCGATGGCATACCGAATATGCAACAATGAGTTTCTTTGAAATATTACGTTGCACACTAATAATATAATAATATTATAATAGTTAACACCTAGCCGTTGTAATAGAGGGAATGAACAAAAATATCTAAAAAATGATTACATATGTTTTTCAAATATTTGTACATTTATCCAATAAATGATAAATTCTTAAAATCCAAAGAATACAAATTTAAGAACAAATACACTAATATTTTTAAAAGATTGTTTTACTACCTTTTGATGGCGATCCTTTTTTAAATATAGATTTTGACAATTTTATAAGCTCTATTTCTCAAAATAAACTTATTCTTTATGATTGGGATTTTGAAATTTACATTGGTAAAATATTTGGTATGTTTCTGACAATGTTCATTCTTTTTAATGAATAGTGAAAAATATTGCATTTTACATCAAAACTGCTTTTTCATCTATTTAAAATATATGGCTAGATTATCCTTTTAATTTTTTTTAAAGTTTAATTATAATATATTTTTACAATTTAATTCAATGGTAGTCATTAGAATTAATTTCACTTTGAAAATGGACATAAACTAGTGCCAATCTTTTCATAGATATTGCTTCCAAAAAACCCTCTATTTGTTTTGACAGCGGGAAATAACAATATGATTTATTAATGAAACCTCTATGTTTTGAATTTGAAAAAATGGAAATCATTTCTTCATTTTAAATATCAAATAAATCTTAGGGTTAATTTTTGGTATTTTTCTGATAATGATTTTTTTATTGAATAGTGAAAAATACAGTTTTTAATTCAAAACTGCCTTTTCATCCTATTTATTTATATATTTATATTGTAATTTTAATTGTTTTTAATGTATAATTGAATTGTTTTTTTATAAATTAATACAATTTTATTCATTTTAAGTAATTCACTTTTCAATTGGATGTAAAAACAAGTCAATCTTTTGATAAATTCTACTTCTTAAAAACACGTCTTTTGTGTTGACAACGAGATTTACTTTTATATTAATTACTACAATTTATGCATTTTTAATTTGATGAAATGGATTCCATATTTGGAATCATAAGTATCAAATTATGTAATTAAGACTCTTTTGTTTTTGGACATTATGATTTGTAACGACGGTAATTATCTTTAAGTATCGTGTTTAATTAATAATCTGGTAATTAAGGGTAAGAAAATAATATCATAAAAATATTAAATTACCCCAAAATGTGTTCTAATTCTATTGGTGGTGTCATGTTCTACCATGGGATTCCTTGTGCCAACCTTGGGACCCCATGTAATCACATTAGTGAGATAGTGACCTTTTATCATATTTTTTATGAAAGGAAAATGTAACCAAAGTATGTAACAACTATGTAAAATAATTTTAATTTTATCTACATAATATATCTATTAGACTATAAATATTAATTGGAATGATAAAAATATTTCCTAAAACATGATATTTTTTATAATTTTTATACATTAAATAAATTATTTTATTTATGACACCGTGATGATGCGGTGATTACCTCAAAATGAACGATTTAAATAAAATGAGAAGATAAGGTGAAATATAAGTTTAAAACATGTAATAAACCTATCGGATGGGTGTATTTAGAAACCTAATCAACATACCCTCTAAATATATCCTTTTGGGACCTTTAAAATCCGAAAGCATTTTATAATAAATTAATATTTTATAACATTCCAAGAGTGCCCCTCCCCTTCTCTTATAAAAGCCCCCAAACTCTACCACCTTACCCACACCTCTAAAGCCTTTGGATCGGAAAAACCCTGCCCATTACATCTCTCCAGATCCCTATCTTTATCATTGAAGCCTCACCTTTGAATAATTCTCTTCAAGAGACCCTTTTTGTTCAAACCAAGAGGAGTTACCCGATTTAAAGGTAATGTCTTCACTTGTGTTCTTTTATTTTATTTTTCTTCTCCAAACCCCTAAACTCTTTTTATTCATTTATTTTGTAACAAAACAGTATCTTAAATATACTAGGATATTCTTATGTGATGGATTCGAGCTACACATACACACACTTCTGTATAATGGTAAAATAACATATTGTTTCTATTGATGGCAAATTACTGCCTCACGAAATGATGATCATTCAATATTATCTTAACACTTTTCATGGTGGCCATTATGATGTCACTGTATTTTATATATGATATATATGGTATTTATGTTTTCCATATTCTTCTATATTTTATATTTAAAACATACCTTTATGATTTTCATGTTGTGCAAATGCGATAATTTCATACGAGGAAGTGTGGACTACCGCCCCCTCAAGTGACATGACTCGTTCATGAAATACATGTAATGTATAAATAATGAAATTAATGAACTTATGTGACCTATAAAATGTATATATTATACTGGAATTATAATTTTTATACCTCTCAATTATTTTTAATTCCATTAATATGTCAAAGAAATGAAAGTAGCATTCATGCATACGTACGAACTACCGTCTCCATGAACGGTCCATTTCATTTCTTTTTATCTCCAAATGTTATTGAATAGTATAAAATTAATATTTACTGGATATATATGATATTTAAATCATTAATACTATCCTGTAGATGATTTAATTATAACTACATGGACAATCATTTTCAAACAAGTTCATTTTTGACTCATGTACAAAACATCGATAATAACGTCTCATATGAACTCAAATTATTAATAAATTATTATAACATTATAATATGTGATATGAACTGAATAGTAATAAATAAATGAGGAAATTAAGCAATTATAAATTGAGAAAATTTTATTATTCAAAAATATAATGCAATGAACAAGATAAGTCGGACTTGAGGTAAGTGATCCTACCTCTCTCTTTATTTTTAAGTACTATTTTTATGTAACACACATTGAGATCTTCTTTCTTATGTTGGGGGATGTTATTTTATATTCCACATGCTATGAATTTTATGTTAGTATGATTAGAGAACATATTTTTTATCATTTATCCATTTTTTGATGTTTTATGTGGCGCCATTAGGCTGCCAAATTTTCATAAGAAGATTTTCATCTCACTTTTTATTCTCATGAGATTCATGATACATTGGCCACTATTTCCTTTTGTGTGGTGTATGTACTGACCATTATTTTACTATTTGTATAATATAATCCCATTTATGGGTAGTTACATCTTCATTGTATGACCCTTCTTTCATAAGGTGTACGTTTCGAAAGATTCCCAAATCGGTAAGGGAACTTTTCACACTCCTCTTTTAAAAAGACTTATTTTGTTATGTCTTTTATTTTACATATTTTTATGTTGGGTATTGTTATTATATTTCCTAATTGTTCTAAATATTTTTTACAAGTGATGAGATACCATTTTCTCTCTCATCATCTAATTTTATGAATTTTAATGTGATGCCATTAGGCTGGCGAATTGTACCAAGGGATCTTTTTAACCCATTTTCGATTTCTTTGTGTCTCAACATGTATTTATTGAATATGTCATCCTTTAAATA
The DNA here is from genome assembly GCA_963277665.1 of Viscum album. Taxonomy (NCBI): domain Eukaryota; kingdom Viridiplantae; phylum Streptophyta; class Magnoliopsida; order Santalales; family Viscaceae; genus Viscum; species Viscum album. The sequence goes on from OY728150.1 coordinate 2,014,333,400, forward strand.
TGTTTGAATGAACATTGATTGTTTTACAATTAATATACAATTATATTTGTTGTATTCATATTTTTCACACATAATTTTGAGATTGACGTATCCTTAATTTAAGGATACCTTCTTTATAAGGGATTTCATCTCATTTTACGTTGAGACTTCATTGTTGTTATGCTCCAATTCACTCTTATATGGTGTATATACTGTACATTGGAATATTATATCATGAATCCATTTATTATCATGATATTATAAAGTTCTGATTAAATATTATTCATCAATTATTGTATTCAAGTGTCTCTCAATTTGTTAAAAACACTTTAACTAAAATATCGTTTTAAATGTTTTAATGGTTTTTTCTTATAAATATTTCTTATTAATATACATGTTTTCAAAATAGTTTTAAAGATTTATTTATATGGATATTAATGGTTTAAAATATTAAAAGCATCAAAGTGCTATGGGACACTTTGATTCAAAAATCACTTTATTAAATGTTTTAAATGGTTTTGAAAATGGTTTTTAGAATGTATTCATTGTTTCAATATCTTAAATTGTTATATTGTTATTGCAATGTCGGAATGTTGTGTTTCCTTTATGCATGTTTTGTGTCATACGATTATGTTATGGTTCTTGGGCATTGTTTATGAAGACGAGTGGTTCCATGATAAACTAAGTGCGGGTGAGCCTGATATAGCTCTCTAATGCATTGGGTAATGGGAAGGAGTTCAACACTGAGGCTTCTCCGAAGAGAGTTTGGGAATATACTATGATGGGTATTCCAAACGTAACCATGAGGGTTACTCCCTACATTATAATATTATGAATGCCTCATGTAACCTTTATTCCCTATGATTTCTATTGGGTTATGCATAAATCTTATGATTTAATGAGATATGTTAAATTGCTTATGTTTTATGAGTAATGAATGATTTCATTGATTCTTATATATACATGGACTGATGTTTTCTTTCTGTACTGTTATAACGCTTACTGAGATTTTTATGCTTATCCCATGTTTTTGAAATGTTTTCATAGGACATAAAGTTGAATTGGGTCAAGGATGGGATCAAGGAAATGTTAGGCTATCTAAAACAAGGAACTAGACATGACTATTTTGTTCAAGAGTTTTTATTTTTGTGAAAAAAATGGAAGCTGAGTAGATGCGTCTACATTGTAATCTTTGCTATGTAATAGTTATGTCCTAATTCTATAAAACTCTAAACCTGAAAGGATCCTCAATGTGAATTATTCATTTAATTCAATAATAAGTAATTTTTAAGGTCGGGTCCTTATAACCGAAAGGTGATGATCTAGTGTATATAAACTATTTTCCAAATAAAATATATCATATACATATTTAAATACTCTTGTTCAATCGAAGTTATCCTATATATTCCATTAATGATACAAGTGTCTTCATGTATAATTTATTTTTTAACTCAATCTCATCTAGTAGATTATCAAAGATCTCGTTGGGAAATAAATCATTATATTCCATCACAATGGTAATTTCCTCTAGGATGATACATTAAACTAACTAAACCAGTTGGGAATGTTATACAAATGTATAGGGTAAAAACAACCAAAAAACTGAGGTAATTCACAATCTATTCCTGAAATAAATTTCTTTTTTATATGGTAAATATATGTTTCTAAATATGTTAAAAGATTCAATTTTCCATATATTTGATTGGTGATCTATAAAATTATAGCCAGATAATGTTGAGTATACGGAAAAATTCTCCCATTGGATGGATTGTGAGATTCACTTAGATAATCATCCCATATACACTAATTGATGAATAGTCCATCATTTTGGTTATAATGATCTGATTAATAGGTTTTTCTACAAATATAACTTCATTATGGTATCACAACTTCAATTTTATATTTCTATATTACATGAAATATATATATAAATGTGTATTACTAGAATAATATAATATAATTTCATTCTTTAGTTAATATGATGTGTACCTTTTTAAATATTATATTAAATTATTATATTAGAAGAATTTATGGAGTCATATTACAAATAATCATTTGGTATAGTGGTTGTTAATTTTGATCACCCTCGAGGACCCATTGTCAAGTGCATTGGCTAGTATGGTCCCCATTCCCCCAACATTTGATGCATTTAAATTTGGGTGGTGGATTAGGTGTAACAATCATTTACTCTATCATGTTGGATATATTTATTAGGTCTCTTAAATATTTATGAGAATTATGGTCATCTATCTCACACTTGAATCACATCACTATACCGTTGAGTAAATTATAATGTTTTTTTCCAAAGGTTTTTCATATGTTTAGTGGGATCATATTTCATCCTTTTATATTTAACCCACCATAATGAATAACCATTTTTATATTCTTATCTACATAACCAAGCGAAAATTATCATTACTCTATCTCCACATTAAGATAACATAGATCCACATCAACATAAAAAAATTATGTCTCAGATATCAAGATCCCTTATCAGGTTTAGTTTTAAAACACTAAGGATTGTATCTATTTTTCTATCAATTTATTTAACAAAATTAAAGAGTCTTATTTTGGAATCATTTTAATGATTTCATTATAAAAATTTAGATATTGAAATTCATTTTTAATTAGATCTATAAATTTACCCTCCATTTTTTATGTCTTTTTGTGAAATATTTATTAAGGAATCTTTTCATTACTTTTTCCAAAACCTTCACGTCAATTTATCATTATATTTTCGTGTACTTCATAAATTACTTCTATTTTATAGATTTACCATGTAAATGATATATTTATAGAGACACCATCTCATCTATTGAATATTAGACCATATAAAAGATATTCTTTATTGAGTAAACCCACTATTAACAGAAAAGTGGATTGGAAGATACTATAAATATTGGTGGTTGATTCAATATAAAGGAATAAATGGTTAATTGTTTCTTCCTATGTGTTGGATGATAATAAACACGGTTCATGTTACTATTCATTTCAGGGGACCAATGTTTATGTTTTGTAATGATGATTTGGTCATCACCTTCCATGGTATTGGGGAATTTCATTCTGTTAATCATTGTATTATCCCTCACATGATTCGGTGGAGAGTTTCTCCGTGTTCCGACCATTCTAAAAAATTGTAATATTTTTTCATAAAAAATAATTCATCAAATAATGATGAAATAATTTATTCTTTTGGGAAATTAACTATATTGGAAGATATTATAGTATATATATATATTTATCCCTTTAATAAAATAGTGTTTCTTATATGTTTACATATATTTATTCTTATATTAAGAGATTCAATGATGATTGGTAATCCTATTTATGAAATTAAATAAACCACAGATCTGATACAAATTATGTAAAACCTACCTTTATTTCAGTACTATTAAATCATTTAAATTAATATTTATATCTAAAAATCCAATATCAAAATGAATATGGTTCTGGTTAAATTAAGATCATCTATCACTATTACATAATAAAATTAAATGAGTTATATAATTACGTATTCTATACCATTCTAATAGACTGTGTTCCCTTTAATACATTAATTCACCGATAAATATACATCTTGAAATGGGTGAGCTAAATGACAATTAAGAAGTCTAATAATGGACATGAAATGATATTACATTGTTGAAAATATTCATTATCATCGTTTTAAAAGAATATGATCATCATAAAAATCCTAATAGAATTTTGTTCAAAAGGAATCAAATGTGTAAATCCATCAAAATGAAACATCATGTAATTGTGGTCAAATATCATATATCGGTGTTCATAAATATGTCATCATTTTCAAGAATCACATATGAGCAGATCTAAATGTCACCATTGTGAATAAATATAGCATCATGTTAAAGAATTATACACACAATCTCATGAGGTAAATTGCATTAACAATTGAAATAGAGGTATGTATAATTTTTTTCACACCCCTCACATCATTATATTTACATAGTCAAACATGTCACATAGATTGTATTGCATTCATAAACGTGATATAACTCATATAATGTAATAAGTTTGAAACGGAGTCTAAAAATCATAAATTAATAAATAAAAATTTGGGTTCCAAAAAAATATTTAGATCTTACTAGGTAATAAATGATAATTTTTCTTAGGATAAGTGAAAATGAGGAGTTGATGATTTTTTTCAATGAAAAGACCTTTTCCAAAAATTTCTATATTTGGTATAAAATCAACGATGGGAACATTTATATCATATAAAAGAAAAGGGTAGTGATATTTAATGTACAAAAATAAAATATCCTCACTATAGATTCAATGAAATAGGGTAACCAAATGAAAAGGAATTGGATTAGGAAATCTACATTAATTAATGAACACTTTATTTCATTATTTTCTAATCATAAAAAAAACATATGATTATTGAAACAATGTTCTATAAGTTATTTATGTTCATGTCTTGCTCTATTTTTACATTATAATAATCATATTTAAAAATATTCTTTTATTAAATGTATTTTTTTTGTATCTTTTTTACAATAAATTTTTTCAATTTTTTTATGTTGCTACATTTTATCAATTTCATCATACACAGGTAGAATTAATTCCATAATCTTATAATATATTTAATATCATGTTAATATATTACATATAATTCAAAATACAACTCCATGATGATGGTTATACGAGTTGGTATGGTAATGTATATGTAGGTGGTTAACTGACTTTTGGTGAGATATTATCATAATATATGAAAAGAGATGTTGAAATTAATCAATTTATAGTAAATATGAAAAATAATGTTGGTTAAAATTAAAAATAAAATGATACATTACATAATTATATATCTTATAAGGTTCTATTTTGATTAGGGTGGTGAAATATAAATAGAATATGAAAAGAAAACAAAAGTAACATGAACGTACTTAATCAGATGTGACTATAAGAAAATAAGACTAAAACTAGAGACAGATAGTCGTAGTATTGCAAAAATAATGTGGTAGGTATCCACACCAACCATATAGTCATGGTTTTGTTAGAATGTTTTAAATGATGAACCCATAAAGATATGGTTTTCTTAAACATCGTATATAGGTAATTTGTTAATAGGCTAGGGCCACGATTCTCAGAATCTATTTATATAGCCTCAACCAATAGCCATGATTTATTAAAACTCTTTTTATATTTTTCCAGCATTAACAAGCGAAAATAATTAACAATGGTTTATGGAAGGAAGACCATGATCCATAGTTTTTATTTCAATTTCCACAGATAATAACGATAATATATATATATATATATACAAAAATATATCCACAATGTGGTGGTCAGTTACCTGGTCCATGATATTGGAGGTATGAAGATCAAATATGGCTAGTCATTATTTATTTATAATCTATTTATATAGTTTACATGGGTTATGTCAACAATTATCCACCATGGTTATAGGCCCTATAACCACGGGTTCTAACATGAATTGTCTTTGGTATGAGTTGGATGAGTGATTTTCCAATAAGATAAATTAGTGTTATTTATAAATGATGGGATGAATATCTATAGAATAATACATTGAATAAAATAGTAATTCAATTGTTAAACATGAAAATGAGAAATTTTTAGAATATAAATCATATGTAAATATAATATTATCATATATGGAATTTAAAAACATTATAATTCTATTTAAATATGTTTATTACAATGTAATAAGGGAGGAAATTACTGTTTTTAATTAATAGAACCACTTTTGAAATTATTTTTACGAAAATGATTTTTTGGTAAAAAAATTAATGTTATTTTATTGTATTGAATTATTTTTGTATATTAATTATACCATGGTTGAACATAAAGTAATATAACATAATATGTCATTATTACATTGTTAATAGTGTAACTTAAGATATATTAGTTATGCAAAAATCAATATTTTGATTAAAAAGAAATAAATTAAGTAATTTTGAATATTAACAAAAAATCACCGAGGGAATATTTATAATTTTCGATATAATAAATGATAAAAAATTTATAAAAATAAATTTATAATATGGGCAAATAAAATTTTTAATGGAAAATTAATTTTTTTATGAAATATAATAAAATTCATTGAATATAAATTGTGCTTATTATATATTTGAGTGTTTTAAAAATGATATTAATAAATAGACATTATGATATTTATAATCAATTAAAATATTCATCATATTAATTAATTTTCATACAATTTTTATATTTCGTTGATAAATTACTATTTTAAAGGCCATGTCACTATTATCAATGGACATATTACAATCCTAATATGAACAATATTATTAAATTGTTAAATTATATATTGTAAATAACTTTTATTTATATAAATCATTATTCAATTAAATTTCCCTCAGGGTTCAATATTTTTATTATTTATAATAATCAATTGGATTACTCATTTGTTTTCATTTATATAGTGTTGTTGGTTGGAGGGATGATTCTAGATGATTTCAATGATCCATATTTTCTCAATTTAGATTTTACATTTTATACTATTGTCCCCTTGTAATATTAAGCATTTTATTATGTTTAATCATAGACGTATCTAATAATTATTATCAATTACATAATGTTTTGTTGGTCTAATTATATATTATATATGTATAATAATTTATAATATAATATACATATAATTCAATTATAAAATATCATTTATAAACATATGGTCATTATAATACCAATCGTGTCAAATGACCGTAAGTTGGACGCTTGATAAAATTCCAATTTCATGACCACCATGGTTTTTTTGAATGATTCATAAAAAATAAGGGAAATATTACAAAAAATGATACCAATATTGTTGGTATAATTAATGATCCAAATAAAAAACAAGATATTCAATGTATATCTACAAACATTAATAAAAATTTATGAATAATCATTTTTAGACATATTTTATACAATAATAATACATGTAAATCAGGTGATGTCGATATAAATGGAGAATATAATTTAATGAGTAATCTCTTGATTGATGGAAATCATAAAAATTTCATAATAAAAATATGTTGTGATTCATTCATTTGAATCTAAAAACTTGGGTTTATTGTTTATTATAATTTTGTATGGATATCATTGATAATCCATGAAAAAAAAATTTATAGAAAAATTCATGCACGTCATGAATGAAAGAAAAATGGACAATGAATTTTAATGTTTATCATATTAATTCATTGATATCATAACAATTGGGGAATCTAATTATAATATTGTACTCAATGGATGCACAAATATTAATGGGATTTATGTAACTACAATCCTATCAAAACATATGTATATAATATTCATTAAGCTCATGGATTTATACTATAGGGAAGAAATGGATTGGAAGAATTAATCAATAGATACTTGTTCTTCATATATAATCCACTGAATTTCTTATTCTCTATAAATAAAATCATGTCAATCCTCATCCACCAGGTTGAGGAGCCACTGTAACTCCAATACAATTTCTCTGATGTCTCTATTGAGTGATGCTACCGAGATAGCTCACCTATGAGATGAATAATTTTATTTCGTAATTGTCTTATGTCAAAATCCATATTTATGTGAATTTCATAGTGAGTTATTTACTCCACGGAACAATAAAAATCCTTCTCTATGTGGTCATATGAATGTGGTCTTAGAGAAGTCAAATCCCCAATTTATACTACCCTTAATCCAAGGACCCATTGGTTCACCTACCCAAATATATCATTATCATTACATAAGGGGATGCATATCTATACCCTCATAAAAAAGTGCAGTAAACATAAAACTATGATTACATAGGAGGACATTTATTTTTATAAAGGGTCCTTTTAAAATATAGTCCATATCAACATCCACACTTGTTAGCGAATTAAATGATTGAAGGATGTAGAATCAATTCCATAAATGAACACAAAAATGGGAAAATAATATATTTAGGGAATTAATCACTATTTGTGGGAATCATTCTCACAGTATTTGATGATGTTTGTATGGATCATTCATTTTAATTGATTTACTCAGCCAGAGAAATTTTTAGGTAATAAGGGATCAAAACATTCAAATGTCAAAGTGAAAGTACTAAAAAAAAGAGGAATAAATGTCAATAAGTGGATGACCATAAGGATTGATTATAATAGAGAACCAATATTTGTTTCTAGTGATAGAAATATTCCTTTATCATTTCCATCACATACATATTCACTTTCCCTAACACTATATATATGATAAGAGGAAACATTCTGTTGTGATGAGTGATTGGGTGGTTCTACTGGTTAAATATTCTTAAATATAATCACTCATTGTCTTTAATGAATTTATGAGTGAAATTATGATATAGAAAATGTGATATAGAATTAATCAAATATTGTGTTTTTTAAAAAAAAATTGCATTCTCTAAAACACCCTTCAACCAATGCTACATTAGTAGAGGAGTAATAACCATCTTTATTTTTCTCCATATATGTATTCACCCATATGTTGTCAAATGTTTTTACCATAGGAATTTTATTAGTAGGATATGAGTATAATTGAGATTGAAAATTAACAGCATTTACTTATTTATGGGAGTGGTCGAATATTGGATGTCCTACTATAGAAATAGTATTCTGAATCATGTCCTTACAAATTGATGATTGTTCCTCCAGATAAAATTGATTTGGACATGTGCATTTTTTAATAACTAAAATGAGTTACTATAATGGTAAATAATATAGAATATTTAAATTTAAAATTTTTATATTAAAATTATGGGTCAGTGGGAACTGTTAGTTTAGAGAGGGTTCATTTCATTTTTCACTCCAAATAAGGGAACCCATAGGGTACTAATGCCAATGGTGTTCTGAATGGAACCAGTGGTTGTTTATGTGGTGATTCTGTATTGTCGTTAATCACCACAACCATGAGCTCCAATTGAACTAGATAACCATTTCCTTCTATTACGTGTCATTGGTCATGCCTACTTTTAAATCCATACCCCTAGTATAATTTACTAGGCGATAGAAGGAGTGTTTGGTATCATGAAGCAACTTGTCATATCAGCAGAGACAGAAAATACATTATAATACTCAAATTCACACCATGTACATTTGAATATGGTGGAAATACTACTCTTACGAGTTTCTTAATGATGGGATGAACCCTATCATATGTGGAAACATACAACATTCCCTGAAAAAAATTCATTACACTAATGGATATTATTGGATCATACACTGTATGCTATCAATTATTACATCATGTTCTTTAAGTAAATCCTTGACCTCTGTGGGATGGATTTTGGAATTAAGACATTCCAGAGTATTTATAAGAAGAATTATTTATAATATTTTCAATTCATAGAATAGTATTCCAATGATATTAGCTTAATAATTTTCTCAAATGATGACCACCAACCTATAAAATGTTTTTTGTTTAATGGTAATGGAATTGTATAAGTCACAACCATTAATCACATTGAATCCATGAATTTTGAATCATCAATCATCAATAAAATTTATGGTAAATTATTCACATCCCAAAAAGTAATATTTCATTCTATTATTAATCTTGAAGGGATCTAGTTTCTTGGCCTCCAATTAACATTGAAAATTGGTCAAAACAATATTGCCTCAGGTTCATAAGTAGAAAATTTACCATTTAGACTGATTAGAGCAATGTATCAGAGTAATTTTAGAAAAACATAATCACATCAATACATGAAAAGATATTTATCTAGAGTTTAGTGACTCCCATGATGAACATCATCTAAAAATAATGATCCACCATTATGTTATTATTAAACCTGATATAAAAGGGGGAATATAAATTTTCTGAAATTCAATAATAATAAAAATATAAAAAAACCATTCATAGATAATAATCCCATCAATGAGAGTTGGGATGAATCCTTCACGAATTCATATCATATGGTATCTCTTCATAATTTCCCCAACCATTGTTTACAATACTACCACATGTAATCATCTCATAGGGTTTATTGTAAATGTGTTCATGCTGGATTAAACATTCCATGATTTTATAGTCCATTAATGTGATTGGATTCATTGTTCTCGTACATTTGAAAAGGGTATGAAATTAACTATTTTGACATTATTGATTCTCAAGTACTCATAACTACTTGGTTGAGGCCCTATCCATTCCAATTTTACTCAAAATGAAAAAAGAATCATATATGGATCCCTTCCCTATAAATGTGGTATAATATATGTGATATGTTTTTCACAATAATTTAATAGTCATCCAAATTTCCATCACCCTTCTATATAGACCACAATCATAATATTTGATGATATGACCCCATCCTCTTTTTTTTGTAGTAGGTACTTGTAATGGAATATGATAAGTTTCCTAGATTGATAATCAATGTGTTCATCCTCATTAATAACATCCCACACATAGTGAGTTAATTAACTGTCATAAATGGTGGACCAATAGACACCCTCATCACTATGAGATTCCTTGGTGGGATAAGATTTCAAAATCATTTCATTATATTAATAACTGACTTCATTGATAAAATAACCATCAAATTTCATAAAAGGGGTATCTTCCTCAATATGTGGGATCTAATCAATGTAATTTTATGCTAACAGGATCAAATTCATTGAAATGGGAGGGGGCCCTTAATGTTATCCCAAGTGGACAATGGGGGGAATAATCATACATATCACCTAAAATTATAGCACCACATAAGAATTATACATCCCTAAGACTAATAACGACCTCACCATGTGTAAAAATAAATAATTTTCTATCTTGAATAAATCAGATAAAATAGTCTTCCACCAATATCTTATTAATGTAGGGAACAGTTTGGATTTTATAAATTAGTTAATGCATTATGATATTTATTATTACTATTGAAAATTAATAATAATTATAATACAATAAAAATCATCATCCCAATCCTTCCAAAATCTGCTTCCTGATTTATGGTCCAATATAAAAAACCACATAACCATTGGTTTTTCTTTTATTCCCAAATTATAAAGTGAGAAATTTTAATGTCCAAATCATATTTATGGAAATTCATTCCAAATTTTTTTTCATAATTTTACACTTATACACATCTGATATTTTTTCTACGGTGATGAAATGGGCTATTTGGGAGATATTTTCCTAAAAGGTATTTCAGGTTTTGAAAATAAAACATGGTGGATCAATTAATAATTATAGGGGAAGGATATAAGAATCATTTTTAAGACCAAACGTTTAATGATGTAGAAAATATGATGGGGGTATTCCCTAATATTTATTTCCATCAAGTCTGTCAATATTTTTTGGTTGACTCAACAATGATGTGATTACTACTATTCAAACATGCAACATCATCATTATAATGAGCATGTACAACTATAAAATTAATAATTGGTTATAAATAATAACTAGAATATGTTAATGACTCTGATATCATAATGTGATTCACATAAACCATGATGGGATTTTAGATTGCATAATTGATATGGGTTTCACGTGGTTTATGACCCATAGATCACATCATGAATTGCATGAACCATATATAATATTCCATCAATGAGATATTTCGTAGTATGTTTCATCACCTGACCCTATTATAGTTATGTGAAGTATATAATAATTAAGAGATCACATGACTGAGATAGAAAATCACTTAAAGCTTTCAACACCTCTATTTATCCAATGAAATGTGTTAGCATTAAAAATATTTACTAATAATTTATTCAGGATTTTTTTGAAAAAATATTTAAAAAAGTTAGTCATTTAGAGAGATCTCATGAACATGTCCCATGAATCATAATTTCGATATGTTCTTGTGGATAAGTCCTGTAAATACTATCTTACTAACAAGTCATTCAAAGAAGACATGTCATGAATGAAATTTTCAGACATCCAGTTTTTTAATTCACCTGTCAAATTTGATTGACCGACAAATACATATTAATATAAAATCACATAGAAAATGAAAGGGCACATAAAATAAAAAATATCATTCCAAAACCTGATTATCTAGAGCCCCATATGTGAAAAAAATAATTTTCCTTTCATACCTCAATAATAAGGGCTCCATTTTCTAACACATACTAATTGATCATCAAAACTTCTAGTATTAATGAATTACCATGATCATTGGTATTACTATTTTTATAAACTATGGATGTATTTACCTAACTACATGATATTTTGGAAAAAATCATACATATCACATATCCCTCTAAATAAAACATGATTAAAATTCTATGGGAAGGTAATGAAAATGAACCATGCACTACACATGATCGTTTTTTATCACATGAATCCCCTATGAAAAACAATCTGCTAAATGAAAAGGTGTCTTGAAAAGAGCACATGGTCCTGTGAGGAATTCCATATGAGTTCTTCAGATCATGCATCCTATAAATATATTGAATCATAAAAACAACTTAATTCCCCTTATAATATAAATTTCGATAAGGGGTGTATGATTTATCCGATTGAGAGGTACATTGATTTCCATGTCATGTGCTTATGTGATTTATATTAACAAATATAACACCTTTATAACATGTTTCACATGTCACATGAACATGGTAAAATAATGTTAGCTTTATCATGTGAAGGAATTCTAAAAATTTTGTTGGATAATGTGATGTCCCTGAAATATATTGACATTCAATGAGACTATCCCTAACCATTATTGCACACTATCACAAGATAAATCTTTGATCACATGATTCTTAAAAATGAGTAGAGATAAAATACATGAGAATCATTGAACACCATAATGGAATACATTTTTGTTCATGAAACATCTTGATTGAAGGCCAATGGAAAATAGGTGAGAATATTGTATTTAATGATACAAAATAAAATTCGAAAAATTGGAATATTCACAAGAAGGGATGATACTCTAAATTTAATTTGAAAGGGGCTATCTAACTTTTGTGATCATAATTAGTCACATGAATTACCTATTACAAAACAATATTAATCATTGAGCGGTCCCTAAATAGACATATTGATCTTGTGGAAGGTTGCTGCCAATCTATCTTAATCTCAAGATGGACACCCAAAAAGTATTCTTCGACCATGTGAATTTGTTTCTATAGTTGTCTTGATCTCACAAAAAAATATTAGAAAACTCAACTCAGTTATTAGATAACAATTTTACATATAATGAGTATTATTTTAAACAATACTAATAAGACACAGGTCAAATAAATATGGTGATAGACTATTTTCTCAGATGATACATATCATATGACTCTATGGATAACATGAAATGGGATCATTTGATTCACAAGATGAAATGATACCTCCCTCGATAGTAGAAAATATATTTGATATATTCTCCTTTTATGATGGAATATAAATGAAGAAGTGAGGACAATAGTTTTCATTCCCATGACATGAAAAACAATGGAAAGACACTATGAAGTCTAATCCAATGAGAGTGAAGAAATAATAATGTCCAAAGTTCTATTAAATGTAATCTCCAAAAATTTCAAATAAATGCAATATATAGAATTACATAAGGTATAATTTTTCATAAATATAATCATCATGTGGTCACTCTATAGATCAGATCAAGGTCTTTTGAATGGCCATGAAGTTTGGGAAAAGATGATTATTCATGATGATTTAGTCACATGGAAATAAAATAACCTAATGATTTCCAAAAATTGAATAACGTGTACAATTAATATCTGAAGAATTTGAAATAAAAATGTGATATTGTAGATTATAAAGTTAATGTTAAGGAATCATTAATTTCTCATAACCCATCCCGATTACATGAAAACACCAAGGTGTGTACACCATGCCTTGTGATGTACTCAAGACATGACATCGATTTAATAAAGATTCAAATTGATGATTTTCAAATGAAAAGTGATGTCGCATTGATATGTCAATCATGTATTGTTGATTCCTCACAATTTGTATCCCAGATATGTAAAATCCTACCAACATGTCATACATGTCTTTTGAAGCCCTTTAAAAATATAAACATGTCTTATGAAGTCCACAGGACATGTGTCACATGTCATGACGATTCCTACTAACACATATCCCAAGCCTATAAGAGTCCCCTCAACATGTCTCTAATGTCACGTGATGTCCTCCAGACATAACTCCTTTGTCATGAGACACCCCCATACATATCTGTCAGGTCATGTGACGTCCCATTAACATGCCATAAAACCATAATTCGTTCCCAATTAAGATAATAGATCATGAGATTGTGTTTTAATATTTTTTCTAGGAAACCGGGTTATTTTCCAACCACCCCATACATGTCATCCAGATAACCTAGAAATTTCTGACATAAAATCAGGACATGTCATGTAGATATCTGTGAAAATTATTAACATTTCTTGTAGATGTAATCATGCACACCATTAACTCTACAATGTAAAATATGTTTCCTTATAATATAGGAAATATTTAATTCTTTCATAGGGCCCCATGATAAATGGAAATCCACATCTATATATGTCACCACATGTGATAGACACACTATCCCATGGTACCCAATATCTATTACACGTTCATTTTTTGTCATCATCCATTAGTGTATTGTGAAGATAACTAAACTACATGGAATATAATCCGTAATATCTTTAGGGTTCATTGTATTATTTACAATGGCATGAGATCCATGAAAAATTGAACAAAATTTTTATATAAATATTTAATACCAAATTCATATTCGAAGAGATTGATTACATTCTATCCATTACTTCTCACATTGAGAATGTTTCAAGTGTTTATAGGGATTCCAAAATATCATATTCTCCAAATCATATATTTCTTTGGAAGAGGGAATCCCTAGGGTCCGTTCCCCATTATATGGTATAATAAAAAATCCCTCATAAATGGTAATCCAACGTAAGGTTTTTCCAAGAGACATAATAAAAAAATGATTATTAACATTTTTATTATATATGAGATACATAGGAAATCATCTTCTCGATCAATCTCCACTCCATTACAATTTCCTACCAACCATCACTTTTGTCCTTTATGAATGATGTAAAATTTCACTGTTCAATTGAAATATATAGTTTCTTATTCTTGTTAAAAAAATAATCATTGGAGGAAAGATAAAGGTTATATATAATCAACATAAATTAATTGATTGTAGGAATGGTAGAAAAATTCAATGATTTGTTTTATTTTGAATAAAAATATAATCATATATCCATTTTAATGAAATAACATGTAGTGTACGAGGAACCATGTGTACATGTAGATGACCTCATTAATAAAACTCATATTACATAACAATCTATTCTACAACCAATAATTTCATTTGGGTAATCAGATTTATATCGAAATTTGAAAAAGATTATCTAAAATATCATAAATATTTTTGAGATTTTCATAGAATAAAATAGTTCTGCATAAAATGGTTTGACGATCCACATATCATATCCAATTTGACTGTGTGATTTGATACGTGTAATTGGGTCTCTTACCCCTGATGACCACCTACATTGCGAATGAAGAATTGTTCTTTGTTATGGATGTTGGAACCATTTATCATTTATAAGAGAATAAAATTGGGAATTCTTAGAAAATTAT
Source organism: Viscum album (assembly GCA_963277665.1). NCBI lineage: Eukaryota > Viridiplantae > Streptophyta > Magnoliopsida > Santalales > Viscaceae > Viscum > Viscum album. The sequence continues at coordinate 2,014,348,892 of OY728150.1, forward strand.
ATAGAAACCATACCTAAAATAACAAAATCAATAATAAAATGTTAAAATGTTAGAACCCTAATGATCAAAAATGTAATAAATTTAATAACAAAATCATTATATATGTCAGTCAAATAATCTCCAAGACCCAGAATAAGCACTCATTTTACAGGAGAAACAATTATGAATAAACCTATTTTTATTTTCAAATTATTATTCACATACCATGTATTGTTTCCTATATTTTATATATAGGGATTAGTTTATTTTACATAAGATTAAATTTGGACTTAAATTTTATGTTCATATGTTTATGAATGGACCTTGATTTCATTTTTGAAATAATATCAATTTTTCCAGTTTCATGTCTATATGATTATTAATTAACCAAATTTAATTTTCCAAATTTATTGATTGACCTATATGATGTGGCCTTATTTTTACCCAGTTTGGCACTTCTTTTTATTAAACATTATACAATTTATTTATTTATTTTATCACTTTTTAATAAATAAATGCACTTTTGTGTTTTTATAATTAAATTTGATAATTATACTTTTTTTATAATAATTTGTGTAATTTTAGTCTTTAAAATTATAAATTTATTCTTTCTTTATTTTTAATATTGTAAGTTTCAATTATTATAATTAATTTTAATCTTTTCATTTAATGTAAATTTTTCATTTTTATTAATTAATAAATTTGTTAAATAATTTACTTTTTAATTTAAAATTGTTCGTTATCGGTAACTAGTTTACCGTTTGTCAGGTTACTGCTACTAATTAACTTAACGGTTACTTTTTCACCTCACTGATACAATCCTATCTGTGACCTTTGATGCTAACGGTGACCTTTTTCACAATTACTCTTTTTGTCCTAACGGTAGCCTTTAAATTCTACCAGTGAGCCTTTAAGCGATGAGTTTTTATTTTGGTTTATTATAAATCTGCTTAACTTTATAACAGTTAATATCTATTTAAACAATCATTTCATCAACATAATCCTATTTAATTAATTTAGACATTGTTTTTATTTATTAATATTTTATTTTTGTTATATTAGATTAGGTTAATTATATTAATTAATTCGTCTAGACGTCCTGCTCATCATTTAAGTAAGTTAAGTGTGTTTTTTGAATTAATTAAATTAGTTTGCCTTTAATTATTTATGTTCAAATAGTTAATTAATTAATTAGTTAATAGTTTTTAATAATTAATTATATGATTTTAGGTATGCAGATTAACTATTAAGTCACCAAATTCTGATTTAAGTCTGCCGGTGAGGTAGACTATTGGTAGCGGTGACTTATTTGGGTCACTGATGCTAACTTTATCATTCGCCACTACCTTGCAATTAATTAATTTATATATTTATTTTAATTAAACTCTTTTATTATTTTATCTTATCAATTATCAAGTTTATTAATTTGATTGTTATCAACTAATACTTTTTATTATAATTCCAATGTTTTTATGTTTAATAAAAATCTTGTTTTAAATTAATGGTGTTTATTTTTATCTTTAATTAATTATTTTCAATCTTTTATTTAGTTTATTTTGAGTATAAATTTTAAGTTTAATCCATGCGTTTTAAATTTTTCAAGGTCACTGTGAGTACTTTATTTTCTTTCATACCGGTATCCCTCATTTTAATATACCGGTGACTATCTATTTTATTCTATCAGTGACCCGCGCGCCTTCACCTCTTCATTCCACCGTAGCGGTAACCTTTTCTTTTATTTGTAATGGTGACTCTTTGTAGTACCATTGAGGTTTTCTTTTTATTGTGTAACGGTAGGCTACTATTTATTTGTAACGGTGACCTTATGCCTTTAATATACTGGTGACTATCTACTTTTTTTTCTTATCGGTAACTCTCTCTCTCTCCGTATACCTCACCGATATATCATTTATTTTTCTTATCGGTAGCCTCATCTACCGATACCCCCTCACTGTTACCCTTTTTTATTATTTACCTCACCATTAGCACATTTCTTTCCTCACCGTTACACAATTTCTCTCATCCTCATTGTGAGGTTGCCTCCTCTTCACCTCACCATTTAAATCCTTCTTTCTTCATCTGCCATAGCAACCATCGCACAATCAACCAAATACAAGAGGACGGGGATTCATCAAGTTGGCCTTTCCGTTGTTGCTTTTTACAGATGAGTTTTTTAGAGCAGGGAGTTGCGTTGTTGCGGGTTCGCTGAAGGGGAGGTAGTCACTAGTTCAGTGAAGGATGTCGTCGCACCTACTGGTTCACCGCTGCCTACTAATCACTGAAGGAAGAGAAGCTGAGATCCTGGATGTGCGCTAAGAGTGGGGAATTTGAAGCCGCTAGAGTAGAGGGAAGCTAGATTGCTGTGGGTTCTTGCAGGAGCCATCACTTGCGCCGCCGCTGGTGGTGTCATTCGTTGGTGCTGGATGCCGTCAGGGGAGCAGGAGGGGACCGCACCTGCTGGTAGCGCATTGAGCTGGAGCCGTCGTGACGCTGAGCAGAGGAAGGCGTGCCATGTCGCTGCTCTTCTTGGGAGAAGAAAGCTGAAACCCATCCCCCTGTTGCACCATAGATTTGGGGGAGGAAGAAAGGAGGATAAAAAATGAATAAAAAAATATAACAATATAAGATAATAATAATAGTATAAGTAGTATAAAACAAAAAGGAGAAAAGGAAAAGTATAAATAAAGTAAAGTAAAAAAGAAAAAGCAAAAGAGGAAAAAAATAAAATTAAAGTAAAGTAAACTTTTCATAAAATATAATTTATTAAGTCAAATGAATTAATTAGAATTTATGAAAGCTATAATCATATTAACACATAGATTTATTAAAAATTAAATTATACAAAACTTAATTAATAATAAATGTTTATAATAAATTAATTCACTATTAATTGTATAATTTAATTAATAATAATTATAAATAATTATAAACCATAATATTTAATTTAATAATACTTAAAACATAAGAAATAATTTTACTAACTAAATTAAAATTAACTAATTAATTATTTAATCTAACAATTCAATCTCTTTAATAGAAATAATTTAAATTATCAATACTTTCTAAAATATTATCTTAACTATTTTTTTATGTTCTGAATTTTTGATAACATAGTTTTAAAATAAAAATAATAAAAATAATAACTTATTATTTATCAACCTAATTAAGGTAATAACTTTTTAATTAAATTATGTTCTCTTCATAGTAATACTTAGTGGATAATTTTATAAATAATATAAAATTAAATAAATTATCAATAAATTATCAATTAATTCTTAACGAGTAAAAACAAAACTTAACATTAAAAAAACAAGCATATTTTTCATCCTTTATGTTAATTTTTATTTATTTCTCTTTACTAACAATGCAGGTTCATCTAAGGAACTTAAATGCATCTAGGTTCATCCAACTAACTCATCCGGAGTAAGTTACGATGGAAAAATTTGCGCGACGTGCTTGTCGCGGGTTAAGCGCATTTTTGCATTGTGTGGGTGAAGAACTCTGGAACTCAGTGGAAGATGTGGCGGTGACATGCAGCAGATGACGGGGGATATTATAACAGAGCAGCAACTGAATTTTGGAGGGCGCTCATTCATTCCATGATCACATTCCTCCGAGAGAAAATTTCGAGGAGCAGCACTGGAGTCGAGCTGGAGACTAAGGTGTCCGAAGGCAGAGCATTACTTAGGGAGATTTTCCTTATCCTTGCATAAATCCTTGTACTCTGTTTTCGGTTGTTTTCAATTCTAGGTTTCAATATGAACATAAGCTGATTGCTATCTTGGGAGCTTCAAGATTTGTTGGATTATCTGTTAAATTGTTCACTAACTCATTGATTGACATCAGAATTAATCGGCGATATCAGCTCTGATGTTAAGTAATGTTGTTGACACCTTACATTAAAAAATTTCATAGTTTCAAGTTCAATTGATGAGGTTGAACTTGATCATCAATTTTTTCAAGCGTTAATGTCATTATAGTTGGAGTTTTATGGCGATTTTAACTTCGACTGTATTCTTTTTCTAAATTTTAAAAGACGATGATCTTTAGAGTGGAGAACTCTAAAATTCATACTTATGTTTGATGTTTCTTCTAGAAAGGAAGATATATCAACCAATTTCTAGGGTGTGATTCAATTAAGATTACTGGATAGTTATCCTTTTAATCATCATGTTTGGAATTCTCAAGAAAATTGTTGTTCTTAGCTCCTTTGTTTTTGCTGCTTAAAGTAGTTTGTATAATTTCGTAGTTTAATAGTACCTAGTGTAAGTTTATCCCCTTTGTAGAAAATTTAGTTTCTTTTTAAAGAATCTTGTTTCCTCCTATTGTTTCTAGTTCATCTTTTAAAAACAAAAAATATATAAAAGGTAAAAAGATTTTCACTCTCTCCACTACTGATAACAGTGGAGTATATTTTGCTTAAAACCATAGACAAGTCATCTGCCTTCTCTGTGGATCGACCCTGCACCGCTGTGCTTGTGTAGGAGTTGTAAATGTAATTTTGAGGGCCGTGACGACCTCCGATCGCTTCACTATACACTATTTATACATATTAACAATATTTTAATTTTATGAGTTTTATTGATTCATATTTTTATATTATTCTTATATTGACAATAAATGAATACTGATGAATCTATACTCCAATATATTGTTTTCGTTAGTATTAAACATTTTATTATTTCATGAATCATGTATATTGTATTAGAATGATTGAGTATCAAAATTTTAGTTTATGATGAAGAACTCACACACATATTCATATCTTGTTCTCATATGTGGTCATTAATTGATATATATGTTTTCCCTAATTGATATTATGAGCTATTCATTTTTTAATATTTTTCACTAGTTTATTAAGAATGGTGTTATGTAGAGTATGCAAAAACGAGTACCTCGTGGGACGTATCTTTTGTGAGATTTTTAATATCATTCATGAAATAATAATAATAATAATGTGTATATATCCTCCAAATATTGAATAAATTTATTATTATTTCAGGGATCATAATTTTTCTGTAATGAATACTCTTATTTTAAAATGTATTATATATGTGTGAAAATTTTGCATTTCTGTATTTTTAATAATTATCACACTCAATTCATAATTATATATCATTTATAAATTATCCTTCATGAATATTTATCAAACATCAGGAATAAATTTCATAGTGACCAATGTGGTAGAAAAGGGTCTCATAAAATTGTGACAATTGATAAATTATATAGGATTCATATAGGATCATAAAAATGAATGTGATTCAATTATATTTATATTCTATATATAAACAAGAAATCACTAGTTAGTAGCATAATCTGTATATTAGAAGTGAATATAATAAAAAAATATATTTATATTTATCGAAATGAATCCATATACCTGAACATTAATCTGATGAGAAAATATCATTTCATCGAAATATAGTAATATCTGAAATGCCTGGATCGGTTGTGATCACTGAGAGGGGAGGGGTGAATTAGTGATAACATTTTCTTTTTAAGAATTGTTCCCTTTGAATTATCAATTCAACCTCTGCAGCTGGTTAAGGCCTAGATCTACTCTTTTAGGGGTGCAGTGATAATGAAAGCACAGAACACAGAGATTTACAAGGTTCGGTACAAAGACCTACTCCTTGCCGTGTTGGTTACACCCCCCAACACGGATTCTTCACTATGCCAAAAGATGTTTACACAGTAATTGGTTACCCCCCCCCCCAATTACAAGTTGGTTAAACCCCCCAACTCCACAGCATCATCTTCATCATGGATCCACTTCACTTCTTCAAAGGTGTGGTTCAAAACTTCAAGTAGCTTCAACAGTCTTCAAAAGATCTCGTTGGTCTTGCTCACCAAAAACCCAATCACTTAGAATGATCAGTTCTTTTGTACTCACACACTTAAGTGTGTACTCTTCTTCTCAAGTTTGGTCTTCTTCACTTGTGCACACACAAGGCTAAGCCTCGGGTCTTCCTCCTTGCACACAAACACCCAAGTGTGGTATATGCATCACCCAAACTTAAACACCAAAAGAGGCGCGCAAGGGGTGTGGGCTCACTTCTTCAATAGCCACACAAGGTGTGCAGACAGCCTCTGTCACGCAGGGCGTGACACTCGTGGGCTCGCAGGGTGTAACCAAGCGCGGGGCGCGCAAGTACACTGCCCGATGTCTTCTTCCTGTCGCGCAAGAGTTAGCGCGAAGGGGACTTCTTCGGGGCCTCGAGTGGCTCCGGGATTCTCAGTCACGCAAGAGGCTGCACAGAGGTACTTCACGTAGCTCGGATGGCTTCGCGGGACTCTCGAGTTCTCAAAGGATCAGCAGCATTTCCAAGGGCGCTGGACTTCTCATTTTATAGGCGAGGAGTGTGAATAGAGTCTGCGGGATCCAAAACTCGAATGCCCGAAATCATCGGCGTTTTGAAAACTTCAAACGCATTAAAAATCATCCGCATATCTATTTTGTTATTCTCTATCCAACGCCGGTTTCCTTCTTCTTCGGTTTCCTTCACGTGCATGCGACTTAGAACTCATGCATGGACTTCTGTTTAGGATAATCTATACAAAACATAACCCATCATGGCCTCGCACCTCCGATTGCTTCGACCATCCTCGAATTCTTCCATACGTTGCATGCATGCCCATTATTATGCATGGTTAGGTTCAGTTGGGCCAGACGAACTCAATGGTGTCTTCATCTTCGTCGGAGGTGGCCGAAATCTCGAAATCATCCCTCAGATGGCGCCTGGTTCGTCGGAGGCTCGCGGGTGGCCTCGGACGAGCTCGAGGTAGTAGATGACTCGGCGGCCGTTGGATAGGGCGATTGAAAGACATCAGACGGCCGGGATAAGATCTCAAGCGGCGAGATGCGATGAGCGGTGGAGATCGAGCACGCGATGAGACGGACGGCTCAGATCTGATCTGTGGCGAAATTTTTCGTCCCACATCGAATCGCCGAGCGGATTTTCCGCGGTTTATCAAACACCCGCTGCCATCCATCGGTCAGTTGAACTTCTCCCCTCCCGGTGCCGCCCCGCACCAGGTTCTCTCTGCGGGCGCGCTCTGCGCCCACATCTGCTCCCTGCGGGCGCGCTCCTAGCACCCACCATGCACTCCGGGCGCGCTCCTGCGCTCCTGCCACGCGGGCGTGACACCCCTGCGTGGCCCTGCCGCCCTGGGCTTGCCCCACGGGTTCCCCCTTGGGCATGGCGCCTTAGGCCCACATGTGCCTTGGGGTTGAACCCTCAAGGTGTCCTTGGCTGGCCAATTTTTTGGCAAAGGCATGAATGAGGACATTGTTAAAAACAAAGTGCCTATGTATAATATGCCACATGCCACTTCTCTAAGACATCCTTCTTCTACATTTCTTCTTCACTTGAATTCTTTAATCCTCCTCAACATGTATTCATTACTTACGAAGGTTCCTTCTTCAACTGAGCTCCTGAATCAATTAAATATTCAATATTCTTCAATGATCCAATTAGAGGTCAAGTTGGATCACATTCACATTGTCATGCACTAAGAATTAGTACATGGTCTTCTTCAGCTCACTTCATCCACTTAGAAGTTTTGGATGGCTCTCTTCATCTTCTCATGCATTGTCAGTACAATGCATGGTCTTCAAACATTGTTGTGACATTGTATCCAGTTGATACAAGTTCTTGGAACTTTAAGAACATCTCAACAATCGTCTGATTTAATGATGCATCTCCAACCATTAGTCTTCAAGCTCTACGTCATCAGTTGACACATAGTGACATGTTATTGACAACAAATGCAATCACTTGGGCACAACAATCTCCCCCTTTGTATTTGGTTGTCAATACTCAGAAGCACATCTTGAAGAATGTCACAATGTGTATGTGCTATATGTGCTGATTATTTCTCCCCCTTATTGGCCAACAAATGAAAAGGGATGAATAGGAAGTCAGTCCCAAAATGCATAACTGCTTGACTCAGCAACTAATGCTCCCCCTCAAGGGATGCACTCATCTCCTTCAATTCCCTGCATGTCAGTACAAAAACATATAAATTTAGGGAATAAGGAGGGACCTTTCTATTCCTCAAGTGAGAGGAGAAGGCTGAACATGAAGTTTCAGCCTTAGTTCAACAAATCTTTCTGTAGGCATAGCTTTGGTGAAAATATCTGCCACCTGATCTTGAGTAGAAATGTAGTCGAGATTGATGTCTCCACTGGCGACCCTTTCTTTGATGAAATGATATTTTATATCAATATGCTTGGATCTGGAGTGTTATATAGGATTCTTAGACAGGCCAATTGAACTTTGATTATCACATAAGATCCTCAATGGTTTTTCAGCTTTAATTCTCAAATCTGCTAGCTGCACCTGCATCCAAATCATTTGTGTACATGCATGTGCAGCTGCCACATACTCTGCTTCGGTTGTGCTCAATGTTACAGAATTTTGTTTCTTGCTATACCAACTAACACATCCTTCTCCCAAAAAGAAGGCTCCACCAGATGTGGATCTTCTATCAGTGCAATCACCAGCCCAATCAGCATCAGTGAATCCCAACAACTTTATGTATGTACTGTGTTTGTATAAGAGTCCATAGTTGAGGGTTCCTTTCACATATCTCAAGATTCTTTTAGCTGCTGATAAGTGAGATTCTTTTGGGTCACATTGAAATTTTGCACACAAAGTAACTGAATATGTTATATCAGGCCTTGAGGCCGTGAGATAAAGGAGACTGCCAATAATTCTCCTGAACTCTTTCTGATCAACATTGTTGCCTTCTTCATCCTTGCAATGTTTGGTTCCAACAGAAATGGGTGTTGAGACTTCCTTTGCATTCTCCATTCCGAACCTTTTTACTAAGTCCCTTGCATACTTTTCTTGTGAAAGAAATATAGAGTTTTTCCTTTGTTCCACCTGAAATCCTAGAAAATATGTCATTTGACCAAGCATGGACATTTCAAAGGTTCTCTTCATCTGCTCAGCGAATTCTTCACATAGTCCTTCCTTGTCACCAGCAAAAATAATATCATCCACATAGATAATGACTATGAGAGTACCAGTGGTCATTTCTCTGACATAGAGATTACTGTCAACTGTTCCTTTGAAAAACTTCATGCTCTTAAGACAACAATCCAATTTGGAGTACCAGGCTCTAGGAGCCTGCTTTAACCCATACAATGCTTTCTTCAATCTGCATACCATGCTACCATCTTTCTCTAGCACAAATCCCTCTGGTTGTTCTATATACACTTCTTCTTCAAGATCTCCATTTAGGAATGCAGATTTCACATCCATCTGATAAACCTTGTACTGCTTGTGTGCTGCAACTGCTAAGAACATTCTGATAGTCTCCAGTCTTGCAACTGGTGCAAACGTTTCTTCAAAGTCGATTCCTTCCATTTGTGAATACCCTTTGCATACAAGTCTGGCCTTATTTCTTGAAACATCCCCTTTCTCATTGAGTTTGTTTCTGAAAACCCACTTTGTCCCAATTACATTTTTATTTTTGGGCCTTAGCACAAGATCCCAAGTGGAGTTCTTTTCTATTTGATTGAGTTCCTCATGCATAGCTTGTATCCATTCCTCATGTTGAACTGCTTCAGCCACTGTGTGAGGTTCCACTTGAGAAACCAATGCAGTGTGATATTCCAATCTCAATCTTCTCATAGTTTTTACTGAGGACTGTGGGTTACCAAGGACATTTTCTGTGTCGACATGTTTCTTCAATTTATTGTATCTCCTTCTTCCATCTTCATTACCTTCCTCTTCATCACTGGTGTGTTCAGAGTTGATCTCACCAGCAGTTGGTATTGGATCAGTTAATTCTTCATTCTTTTGTTCCATGGTTGAGTCATTCATTGAGTCATCATTATCCACAGAGTATGATTTGGTGTTGTTTTCAATTATTCTGACATCACTGCAGTCAATCATTTTGTTCAACCTATTATTCCAGCATCTGTAGCCTTTTCCATCTGGTTGGTAGCCCATGAAGATTCCTTCTTCTGCTTTTTCCTCAAACTTTCCCAGATTAATGTTTTTAATCTTGATGATGCACGGACTGCCAAAGACTCTGAAGTACTTAACAATTGGTTTTCTGTTAAACCACATTTCATAGGTTGTCATTTGTGTTTCTGGTCTTAGGAGACATCTATTTTGTATGTGTATAGCTGTGCATACTGCTTCTCTCCAGAAAAATTTAGAGATATTGTGCTCAGCCAACATAGTCCTCCCCATTTCAACTATACTTCGATTCTTCCTTTCAGCCACTCCATTTTGTTGTGGAGTATATGGTGTACTGTATTGATGGTTGATTCCATGCTTGACCAAATAGCTTTCAAAATTATCACAAGTGTATTCTTTTCCATTATATGATCTCACTTTCATGATACAGATTCCATGTTCTTTCTCAGCCTGCCTCCTGAAGTTTTTGAACATCATGATTGCTTCTGACATGTGTTTCATGAACATGACATTGGTCATCCGAGTGTAATCATCAATGAAGGTTATAAAATAGAAATCTCCTCTTGTAGACTTTTGTCTCATCGGTCCACATATGTCTGTGTGAATGAGTTCAAGAGGCCCAGTAGACATGATATCTACTCCTTTGTGTGAACTATGGGTCAGTTTTCCCTTCTGACATGTGTCACAAATTTCATCTCTTTCTCTCTTTAATTTGGGTAGATCTCGTACAATATTGTACTTCAGAATTTTACTCATACTTCTTTGACCTAGATGGCCAAGTCTTCTGTGCCAAAGATTGTTTTCATCTTTAGAACTAAGATAACAAGAATTGATGGACTCACCAATTTGAAATAGGTTTCTAGTGGTTCTTCTTCCTTCAGGGATTATTTTTCCATCCTTTGAGCTCTTGATGATGCATGAATCCTTCTGGAACAACACCTCATGTCCATCATCACATAATTGGCTTACACTCAGTAGGTTGTGCTTTAATCCTTAAACAAACAACACATCATTGGATTTTAGATTTGTTGTTGCAATCATAGCCTTTCCAACTCCCTTGATTTTCAGAGAACGATCATTTCCAAACACCATGGTTCCTCCCTCATGACTTTCAATGTTACTTTGAATTTTTGTATCACCAGTCATGTGGGATGAGTATCCACTATCAAGAATCCATGACTTGGTTTTACTGCTGGCTTTTAGAGCCACTTCAGCAAAGCATGTGATTTCATCATTGGTTTCTTGAATGCCTTTCCCTTTCATGTCTTTGACTTTTTGTTTAGGAAGAGTTGTCATACATTTATCAGCTCTATGACCTTGTTGGTAACATCTTCCACAGGCTTCACTCAGGCAGTCAAATGTGTTCTGAATTGGAGGTTTTGATGCTTTCTGCAAAACACTCTGGGTTTCAGGATGTCTCCCCCTTGACTCATGCCTCATGCTTGGAAGAGACATGTTATACCAGCATGCATAAGCCTTATGCCCAAACAAACCACAACACCAGCAGTAGCCTCTGAACCTTGACCTTCTTTGTTGATAAGAGTCATGTTGTAATTTTCTGTCCAAGATTTGAGTAGTCCTTCCTGAGGATTTCCTTTCTTCCATTGAAGATGATGTTACACAGGTTTGTTCATACCGTGTTTGTCTCAATTTTATCTTTGAACCTGCATTGTTAGAAATAACAGATGTATTTAGAGATTTACTCAGTGGTAAATTGACCTGCCTCTGAGCACCAGCATAAGATGATTCTGCCTTGACCTCAACAGCCTTGTTGAAGTCTTCTCTCATCTTTGTCAAGCTATTCTGTGCTTCAATCCACTGGGAATGTGTCACTGATTTCTCTTCTTCTTTGAGGTGAAGTTTCTCCTCAAGATCTTTTGCTATCTTGTCCAGCTCAGCTACCTTCAGTTTGTGTCTCTTGATTTCATCAATGTACATTGTCTCTTTCTTCATACATTCTTCCAACTCCTCAGTCATCCTTTTGGTTTCCTTTTGTAACAATCTCTTCTCTTTCTTGAGTTCAGTGTTCTGTTCAAGGCAAGCCACTAGTTCATCTTTCAATATGTGTTCGAGCTCTATTCGTTCACTTTCATCATCTTCACTGCTGCAGGTGTCAAACCCTTTTTCCACATGAGCCATAAAATTTGTTTCTTCTTCTGATTAACTAGATGAACTGAAGTCTGATTCTTCCTCTTTTCTTACATAGCTTCTTCTTTCACCAGGAACGGTCCTTTTCTTTCTTGCACCAGATCTGTTTCCTTCTCTTGGGTATCTACTCCATTTCTTCTTTTGTGACTTATCATCTTCAATATCTGGAGCACTGGATCTTTTCTTAGGACAGTTAACTGAAAAGTGTCCGATGTTATTGCAATTGAAACATCTCGATGCTGATTTCTCTTTTCCCCTGAATTTAGTTTTTCCAAGCCTTTTAGAAAAAAGAGAAATAATTGTGTTGAGATCTTCATCCTTTTCTTCATTGTCAGAATCACTTGATTCTAGGACTTCGTCATCTTTTATCTTGAGTTGTCTCATGGCCTCAAAAGCCATCTCATCCTTGATCTTCTTCTTGAATACTGGGATCTTCCTCATTTCATATGCAATGAGAATGTTGTGTAGTTCATCAAGAGAGAGATCATCTCTGTCTTCTAATGCTGAGACTTTGGGGTCAAACCTATCAGGAAAATTTCTCATTAGCTTTTTAACAATAGTGGAGTCCTCCAACTTTTCTCCAAAGCCCCGAATGTTACTGACAATTTCATTGACTATTGTGAAATAATCATCAATATTTTCTTCTTCTCCCATCTTGACATCATCAAACTTGCTTCTCCAAATTTGTAATTTGGCTTCCTTGACTTTCATGTTGCCTTCATAACTACTTTCCAATTTGTCCCAAATTTCTTTAGCATTCTTGAGTCCCATGACTTTTGTGTATACCTTTTCTGAGAGTGACATAAGAATGGAATTTTGAGCTTTACCATCAACTTCCATATTTCTTTTCTCATCGAGTGTCATAGCAGCTCTATTAGCAAGAGGAGGGAATCCAAATAAGGTTGCATTTCTAACATCAAGGCCGAGAGATAGAAGGTAGGGCAACATCCGATTTTTCCAGCTGTGATAATTCTTTCCATCGAATGTAGGGACACCCCTACTATTAACAGAATTTAGATTGTCCATTTTCTCAGAAGTAGATCGTAACAGAGGCAACCTTCCTCTGATACCACTTGAAATGCCTGGATCGGTTGTGATCACTGAGAGGGGTGGGGTGAATCAGTGATAACGTTTTCTTTTTAAGAATTGTTCCCTTTGAATTATCAATTCAACCTCTGCAGCTGGTTAAGGCCCAGATCTACTCTTTTAGGGGTGCAGTGATAATGAAAGCACAGAACACAGAGATTTACAAGGTTTGGTACAAAGACCTACTCCTTTCCGTGTTGGTTACACCCCCAACACGGATTCTTCACTATGCCAAAAGATGTTTACACAGTAATTGGTTACCCCCCCCCCCCCCAATTACAAGTTGGTTAAACCCCCCAACTCCACAGCATCATCTACATCATGGCTCCACTTCACTTCTTCAAAGGTGTTGTTCAAAACTTCAAGTAGCTTCAACAGTCTTGAAAAGATCTCGTTGGTCTTGCTCACCAAAAACCCAATCACTTAGAATGATCAGTTCTTTTGTACTCACACACTTAAGTGTGTACTCTTCTTCTCAAGGTTGGTCTTCTTCACTTGTGCACACACAAGGATAAGCCTCGGGTCTTCCTCCTTGCAGACACACGCCCAAGTGTGGTATATGCATCACCCAAACTTAAACACCAAAAGAGGCACACAAGGGGTGTGGGCTCACTTCTTCAATAGCCGCGCAAGGTGTACAGATGGCCTCTATCGCGCAGGGCGTGACACCCGTGGGCTCGCAGGGTGTAACCAAGCACGGGGCGCGCAAGTACACTGCCCGAGCTCTTCTTCCTGTCGCGCAAGGGTTAGCGCGCTGGGGACTTCTTCGGGGCCTCGAGTGGCTCCAGGATTCTTAGTCACGCTAGAGGCTCCGCAGAGGTACTTCGCGTAGCTCGGATGGCTTCGCGGGACTCTCGAGTTCTCAAAGGATCAGCAGCATTTCCAAGGGCGCTGGACTTCTCATTTTATAGGCGAGGAGTGTGAATAGAGTCCGCGGGATCCAAAACTCGAATGCCCGAAATCATCAGCGTTTTGGAAACTTCAAACGCGTTAAAAATCATCCGCATATCTCGTTTGTTATTCTATGTCCAACGCGGGTTTCCTTCTTCTTCGGTTTCCTTCACGTGCTTGCGACTTAGAACGCTTGCATGGACTTCTGTTTAGGATAATCTATACAAAACATAACCCATCATGGCCTCGCACCTCCGGTTGCTTCGGCCAGCCTCGAATTCTACCATACGTTGCATGCATGCCCATTTTTATGCATGGTTAGGTTCAGTTGGGCCAGACGAACTCATTGGTGTCTTCATCTTCGTCGGAGGTGGCCGGAATCTCGAAATCATCCCTCGGATGGCGCCTGGTTCGTCGGAGGCTCGCGGGTGGCTTCGGACGAGCTCGAGGTATTAGATGACTCGGCGGCCATTGGATCGGGCGATTGAAAGACATCAGACGGCCGGGATAAGATCTCGAGCGGCGAGATGCGATGAGCGGCGGAGATCGAGCGCGCGATGAGACGGACGGCTCAGATCTGATCTGCGGTGAAATTTTTCATCCCACATCGAATCGCCGAGCGGATTTTCCGCGGTTTATCAAACACCCGCTGCCATCCATCGCTCAGTTGAACTTCTCCCCTCCCGGTGCCACCCCGCACCGGGTTCTCTCTGCGGGCGCGCTCTGCGCCCACCTCTGCTCCCTATGGGCACGCTCCTAGCGCCCACCATGCACTCCGGGCGCGCTCCTACGCCCCTGCCGCGCGGGCGTGACACCCCTGCGTGGCCCTGCCGCCCTGGGCTTGCCCCACGGGTTCCCCCTTGGGCGTGGCGCCATAGGCCCACACGTGCCTTGGGGTTGAACCCTCAAGGTGTCCTTGGCTGGCCAATTTTTTGGCAAAGGCATGAATGAGGACATTGTTAAAAACAAAGTGCCTATGTATAATATGCCACATGCCACTTCTCTAAGACATCCTTCTTCTACATTTCTTCTTCACTTGAATTCTTCAATCCTCCTCAACATGTATTCATTACATAGGAAGGTTCCTTCTTCAACTAAACTCCTGAATCAATTAAATCTTCAATATTCTTCAATGATCCAATTAGAGGTCAAGTTGGATCACATTCACATTGTCATGCACTGAGAATTAGTACATGGTCTTCTTCAGCTCACTTCATCCACTTAGAAGTTGTGGATGGCTCTCTTCATCTCCTCATGCATTGTCAGTACAATGCATGGTCTTCAAACATTGTTGTGACATTGTATCCAGTTGATACAAGTTCATGGAACTTTAAGAACAGCTCAACAATTGTCTGATTTAATGGTGCATCTCCAACCATTAGTTTTAAAGCTCTACGTCATCAGTTGACACATAGTGACATGTTATTGACAACAAATGCAATCACTTGGTCACAACAATATCGATTCTCCAAAATAAAAAATGACCACAATATTAGTTATATAATGTCATCAGTTATTAAATCATATAAGAATTAAATAAATAGAGGAGTGGGAAATTAAAAATATACATCATATGACTTTGAGGATCCCAATGTAATTGGGTTAATTAGTATTGGATACTGAATTTCTCTTATAGATTAGGTTAATAGAAGGGAACTATGAGGTTTTCAATATTGATGCATGGTCAACATATTATTTTAAATTACCTAGTGAATTTCCAGAACATTGAATTTCGTAATTCAATCATTTTATTTGTTTTTAAATAAATTCAATATTATTAGAATTATAATACATGTTTCTTTATCAAATTCATTCATATGTATTGATGGTAATTTCAGTATTAAATTTTTCAAAACGCCCACATAGATGATGAGAATAAACATAGAGTTGATAAAAATTAAAATGAATGATTATATTATAGGGAATCCTTATTCATGTCATCATGGAATTCATGATATGTTGTATATGGTTTGGTAAAATATAATTATTAAAAACAATGAGAAAATTACAATTACATTTATTGATTTATTAGTATAGTCCATTGGTGTAACACCTAGTGGATGAGGTAGTGATATTTTTTATCCATATCTCAATTATTATTTATAGATGATGATAGAGATAGATAATTTTCTATTGGGGGGAAATCAGAATGTAAAAAATTATATTTAGAAATACAATAATTGTGTTCCAAGTATTAATATAAAATTTATATGGAGTTCTACCATATTGTAGTGAAATGAATGAAAACCATCTCAGGGAAAAAATAATATGTCTGGACTTATTAATTGAATATATATATATAATTCACCCTTCATTAAATATTGTTTTATAAAGAGGATATTACAAAAAATGGATCTATAAAACACATGTATGACCATTCTATTAGAGAAATAACAATTCCTTTTCTATATTCTATACATAAATAAATGAATTATTTCAATCATAGAGTAATAAAGAAATTTTTAAATAATGATATACAAGTTCAATTCGGATTTACAATTAGGATTTTTCTAGGAAAAAGGATAAGAACATGGGTGTACATAGGATCAACAGTTCAAATTAAATTGAAAATGTTTCGTGAGATTGATTTTTTTGTTTATTATCTTCATTATATTAACTATTATATACATTATAACAATATCAATAAATTTTAATACTTAATTTATTAGTAAAAATGTAATATTTTTGAATATATGGTCATAATCATTATATTAAAAGGACTATACACTTGAAAAAAATATATGGAAACCATTTATTTTGATTCAAGTATGTTCAACCACAGTAAATTAAAAAAAGTCAACCAAATTTATTGATAATTTAAAACTCTAACGAAATCCATTGGTTCCTTGAATAATATATATATGACCCCATTCATTCATCCACATAGAAAACATGTTATCTATAATAATGAGGAAATTAAAAAATGGTTACACTATGTAACACCAGATTAAAATTAATAATGTAATAAAAATAATAAATAAATAAATAATTAATATGATATCAGTATATAAAAATAATTATATACCATGTAATATATATATGGAATGTTAAATAGAAAAAAATATTAAAAAATATATTTCATTAATGAGGATATTATAATTAATAAATTTAAATATATGTGTTCTTCTTGAAAACAATCTCAAAACATTCACATCTTCATGAGTTCCTATTCAATATTCCACCACAAGCCTGCTTACCTTCTCCAGATACATATTCATGAAATATATAAGATCAAAAAAATGATCAATTATTTTTCTGTACAAGACCCAGTTTGACACCACCAACATTCATCAATATTTGTTCCTAAGGTATAGTGGAGGAAAAATAAATGTTTAAAATATAGAATAATAATAAATCTATCACATAACACAACATACATTATTATACCTTAGGGACTCACATTGGCTTCATAGATTCCATGATGAAAAATATATTGGCCAAATTATTTACATTTCCAATGGGACGAGATAGTTATAAACATAGTCAGAAAATCCCAATTAACGAGGTAGTATAATTTATTTAGACCACTCATCTAAAAAATTCCAATAAGAGGATAGTTCATTAGTATCATATTCAATACCAAAATATAATAGATATAATAAACACAAATAAATTATATATGATACAAAAGATATATCCTAAATAATTTAAAATCATGCATATATCATTATAATCATATTGATCATACAAAAAAACATAATTATAGTTCAATAATTCAATGACAAAGAATAACAACATATTTCACAATGGTACCCACACATTCCAACAGTTATTCTATGATTCCATAGAAAATATTTATAAATGTCAATGGATTACAACTTTTGGTGAAACAAATATTGATTTTGATGGTAATAGTATGACATAGAAATCACCAGTATATCCTTATACAATTATAAAACCTACATGATTCTTAAATCTAGGATCAATGATGATATGAAAACATGCCCTAATTTCCTTTCAAGGAGAAACATACATCATAAAATCTTCCCAAACAGTGAACTTATTAAAATGTTTTACTAAACACCAAAACCATTTATCAATGTTTGGATTATACGACTGATATATAAAACCAAATTATATTACATAAAAAACGTTAGATTCAATAAATAATCAAATTATGTAATTGGTTTCGATTATGATTTCATAATTGAGTTTAACATATTGTAAATAATCAATAGTCATATAAATATGGAGTATACGTCATTGTGAAGGACTCACTCAATGTTCCCTCAATTTTCCGTTTAAATGTTCAACATGAATCATATATTGTGAATATTCTGTGATTATGGTAAAAAAATTAAATTATAGTTCTAATAAAATTAGGTTACTCAGGAGTACAATGGTATTATTTTTCTTCAAATTGAATAGTATAATTATTCATTAAGGTTCCATCCATTGAATGAAACAAAAATTTTATTGTAAGAATCACTAACCATATATGGAAATTAATTAATTATAAAAATCATTTACTATGTCTATATAATGAATCATTTTAAAATATTTATAACCCCAAAGGTTTATCCATGTTCATTAACAAAAATCATATATTAAAATCTATCATAATTTCTTATAAATAATTTGTGAATTTACAAATAATACACCCTGAGTGGAGAACCACAAGTCTAATAATTATGAAGTATGTGATTATTGAGACATGTTCATTGAGACATTCTCAGAGTTATTACTCCAAGTTAAAACTCTGTTGGAGCCATATTCAAATGTAAAATATAGTCATGGATGTTTATCTTTAAATATTTGAATCATTTCATTACCATAACTACAACCATTCAACTATACATATTATTATCCTAACACTTCCATGAAATGTTTTTAAATTTTTGTTTTGAATGGCTAGGCAATCAATTATTTGTTACCAAATGTTGTAACATAAAATTTCGAAATATATATATTACAACATAATAAATTAGTTTTCACTACATAAATTATGATCCATAAGAAAATAATACTGTTATTAAGGATGTGGATTATTTTATATAAAATCTTCTAGATCATAGGATCCTTACATCACTTCCCACCAATTAATTCATAACTAGAACCCTATTATACATAACAAACATAATGAAATTCCTCAAAACAACTCGAATAGAAAAATAAGAATGTGTAGTCCAAAAACCATAGAATGTGTTAAAACGGGTAATATCAACATATCATGAGAAAAATGGTCTGCGAACATGACAATTTTATTTTGAAAACCATATCAGGAATATCATAGATCTGAATCATCTGTTTTAAAATATATAAATATTGATTATAATAATAGAATATTAAATTAGTCCAATAGAAAGATATATGTGAACAAAATGTTTCCATAATACATGAATTTGGGGAATTCAAAAAATCATAGAAAATATTTTTTATAAGTGATGTATCGGTTCCAAAACTATAATAATAGAATGAGTTCACTATCTTAACTATTAGAGTAGT
Organism: Viscum album; assembly: GCA_963277665.1. Taxonomy (NCBI): domain Eukaryota; kingdom Viridiplantae; phylum Streptophyta; class Magnoliopsida; order Santalales; family Viscaceae; genus Viscum; species Viscum album. The sequence continues at coordinate 2,014,368,376 of OY728150.1, forward strand.
CATGGTTAAATAAATATTGGATTATTTTTATAAATGATTGCACACTAAACTAGGTTTACTCTCCATTATAGTAACATTTATCTCATAGGATATCATTATTTATTCAATACATTTGAAGGATATTTATGTCCCACCCATTGTTTTCAATAACAAGGAATCAGTAAATGAATATAATATAACAACAATACTTAGTTATAATGTGACCACTATCATTAATTATAAGGTAACAATTATCCTTGCTTATAATATAACCACCATACCAAGTAATATATTAAAAACCAAAACATAATGAATTCAATACAATGGTGTACCACAATAATAGAAAACATTAATTATATCAACAAAAATGATGGAAAAGGTGATCAAAAGATATGTTTTTTATGCTAATAATAAAACATATAAGAAATGATAATGATAGATTAATTTTATTTCCCTATAGAAACAATTAGGTATCATAAAAAATTAAATATTATAATAATTATTATTTTCAACGATCACTTGGTACAAGTCATGTGGAAAATTCCATTTTGTCCTTAAAATCAAATTTTAAAAACTATATCTTCACAAAACATAGTATAAATTATATTCAGTGGTTTTTTTATTTTTCATTTTTAAGGGAATATTAATTATCATTGCGAGTTCAATATGGTAGAAAATACAACTCGGGTCATACATTTTAATACAATGATTCCTTTAATATTTTTGATAAATGTAAAAAGTAAATTTGTTGGAAAATGACAACAAAATCCTTTTAAAACAATTTAATTAAAAACTAAAGCAAGTTAAAATTTTTCATTCTAAAAGAATTGTATAAGAATAAATAATCACTTAAAAATTTATTTTCATAAAAATTTGGACATGGATGAACAAAATGAATTTTGACCGAATAGATAAATAAATTTAATTATTTTTATGAACACAATTTTAGAATCCTTAGAACATAACCTGAGGAATTGTAATAACCTTGTTATCTAGATCCATTACACTATGAAAATCTATTGGTTTTTGTTTAATTAGGGGTCACATTACTTCATTCCCATGAATTTTACAGAATCACAGATCTACAAAATGGTCGCACAGTCACATTATATCATTGAAATGGTGGCACCGCTTACAGTGTCTCACTGAAATGGATGAAATGTTATGGTGTCTCACCTAATGGTGTCCCACCCAATACCATGTTTATTCACAGTTTCTAATGAATCTCCAGTTCCACCACTGGTAACATATATTTTGACATTAAAGTATTTTAATATCCTTTTGAAATCAATTTAATTCTTGTAAATGATTTTTTCAAACCACAAAGAGATGGGTTACTCTTTAATAAATGAAACGTGTGTCGTTTTTCCTCGGTTTTACTCCTTCAATGTGCCTTCCAGTATCTCACATATTATATATTTTTCTTATATTTAGAATATATCTATTATTTGAAAGTGGATATCTTCACCATCTCTGAGGAAAATTTTTAAATAAATATTAATCCTGATGTGTGAAACCTCCCAACCGCATGGTAAGTCCACGATTCGACTTTATGTACTTCAAAATTGTCTTCGGGATTTTAGGATCTATACTTTTATTATAATGAGATCATCTCTTCGATTTTCCATCTAGTTTACCTATGTATACATGGGATAATTACTCAAGAGATGAATCATGCACCTGTGCCGGAGATCTTCCTGCTCAGCCTTAATACCCTCCGGTTTTCCATTCATAAAAGTCGGGCATCCTTAGTTCTTGATAGGAGGGTAAAAATGTTGATCCTTGATCATTTAGGTATGGGATTTTCATTCATCTCTCTTTACTATGATTCATGAGGGGTGGATTTGATAATGTTTCTCTCGGGATATGGATGAAGCAAAACCTTATCGAAGATAATAACAAGGAAATTCAATAATAAAAGGATGTGAATGATTATTATGTAGTTGTATTTTTTATCATTTCTTTATGATTTAAATTTTATAGGCTTTTGTCCACTGAATATTATGGTCGTTTTTATTCCATTATTGTGCACTAATAAAGTTATATTTTATGGATACTTTTGTTAATGAATTTCTGTAACATTGAAATAGGTTAATCAGGCAGACATGGTTGATAAAATGGATTCTTGATAAATTAAGAATCCATGTGTGATCACCACAGAACAGTAAATAGAATGAATAGACTTAATGGATGGTGATGGATAAATCTGAAGACTTCATTAATATGTTCTTGTTTTATGCATGGTTTCTCTCATTTATGTTTGTGAAGTGACATGAGTGGATATGGGATCTCCTGTTGTGAAATTTTTTGTTTTTGAATCAGTGGTCTTATGGAGTTGTTATGATGGGGCATGGATTGGTTCAAGTACATTGAGAGATATCTGGAGTCCCTTTTGTTGTTGTGGAATTACAAGATAAATGGATGTTAATTCTTATATTACATGATGGTTGTTTTCTTCTTCACTTTAGTGTTGTTTTGACCTATGGTTAAGCCTATAAGTTTTCTTGTACTGGATAATTATATTTAACTGAATCACTTGAACATAATAATTAGAATATGTACAATGGAGGATTGTTTTCCAGAAATATGTTATGCTTTGGTTGTGGTTGTGGGTTATTTGTACATGTAGGGATTGTAGAGAGAGTGGATGTATGTGGTCTGGTTGTCTATTTCAGAACCCTTATATTGGGATTAGTTTTTATTGACAATATATATAATGGTAGGCTATTTTAGGTATTTTATGAACCCCACCCATGTTTATCACTTCATTAGGAACACCCTCATTTCCTAAGGGAGGGTGTTTTTTCCAACTTTAATATGTGTGGTCGGTTATTATCTCAATTTTTCTACCTCTCCTAGGTATCCAATAATTTTCATGTTGGTTGTGATGGCCTAAGTATTATTAAGCCCCAAGAATATTTGGACAAGTTGTGTTGTGGTGGTTAGCCCATGTGCGTGTAGGTAGGTTTGTTTCCCAATATTCCTTGGGATGAGACCCATGTGTTTTTGGGCATGACAATGGTTATTCTGGACCATGCATCTTTTGGAATGGCAGTGGTTATTTTAGACCAAGTGTTTGTGGTCATGGTTGTGGATGGTTGTAGTGGCCCATGTGTGTGTGGTGGGGATGGGTGGTGATGGCTTATATGGTGGTTGTTAGGGAAGAATTTGTAAAGTAGTATGACTTGTGGGGGGGGGGTGATATATAGACATTATTCAATAACCAATGGGAATGTGGTGCAGGGAAAGAAAATATCAATGTTCTATTTCTATTACTTTACATGACTTGTGTTATTTGGAGAGTGTGCCTTGGTGAGGCAGGGTGGATAGTTTCCTTTCTCGGTGCTATTGATATCTTAATTTTTTAAAGGGTCATTATAATTCCTCCCAACATAAGCATGATATCTTTTGGTTTTCCCTACTGATTATAGCTGTATAATCACCCTATGTATATTAAATTGATTTCATGTTTCCAGGAGGACCACGGGGACCATTTCAGAGTTTACATACATGGAATTTGAGAGTTGTTGTAGGAGTTTTTTTGTACTATTCATCAGAGTTTTCTTGTTCCTTGTATCAGTTTATTTTGAACATGTGTATGGGAGTGGATTTTTGGATTTACTTAATCATTTAGTTTTTTGAGTTTTTTGGGATTTAACATCATATCTCTAGATCTTATTAAATAAAAAATACAATATCTTCCATTTTACATGACTTTTTATAAATTATGTGCTAGTTTCCACTATGAGTACTCTTAATGGAAGGACTTAGGGGTCATTATAACTCCTTCGACGTTAATAAGGAGGGGTCTTGTAATTATTTGTCCATTTCCTCTTCTTGATGAAGGTAGGTCGTGATAGAATGGTATCAATTGCTTATGGTTGAGAGATAGGATAGCGGTAGGGGTTGGGAATAATGACAATTTCAAATGATGGAATTGAAAAAGTGTTAGTTGTAGTAAGAAATAGGCTAGATAATGCCTACAAGGACACAAAATTTTATTGCCCCTCATGATCCGATGAAAGTAATTTGGGCCTACCGAACGACCAAGTGAGGCTATAATAATTGCATGGTAGAGACCCTAGGTAAAGACCATGCATTATGATAATTGTTTTTATTATGTGACATGGGTGTTTTTCAGAATTCAAAATAAATAATAATTTGAAGAAAAATTTTAAAAAATATTATAAACTACTCAGGCTTCAGAATTCCTTGTTTTCCATGTAGCTATGAAACTAAGATGGCGTCCAAGATTACTGTGGGTGATCGAGTCCCAAGAGGTAGTCCTGGTCGACTAGTTGAGGATTCACCAAGATGAAGAGGATGACATGTGGTAGAATAATCTACATTCTTCTAGTGGCAGACTATCAGCAAATTCATGGTCAATATTATCGATGTGGAGATATAAGGCTGAGTTGAGGAGTTGGCTATCACCTTTTCCTTGATTCGTTCTTTGAGAGATTACTGGGTTCCATTGGTAGCCAGTTATATGAGGGGATTTTCACGTTAGTGTGGACACACTATCTCAGAGAGAGTAAGGAGACTGAGGATGTCTAGATAGACATTGAGAATGAGTTCTAAGTGTAATTCCTATCTTCCGCAATGAAGAATTTGAATAGAGAGGAGTTACTCTCCCTCTAGTATGGGAGTAAGTCATTGAGGGAGTTGGGGATCACGTTCCAGGATCTCTTTCTTTTCTGTGTAGAAATCTTTAAGAATGAGTAGTCATGGGCAAGATACATAGAAGAGGCACTCCGACTTTCCCTTCTATATGTTGTAACTACCTTTACTCTACCATTGTACATGGAGGATCATATAAATGTTAAGGTGGTGTTAAAGATTCACACATTGGGGTGTGTATTGCAAGAGAGGAGCCAATTGAGCCTGTTCAAGGGGTAGGCCATTAGTAGCATGTGTCTAGAATCTTGGCTATCCTCCATTTAGAAGGTGAGTGGAGCCCCATATTTTATGATTTTCTGACCTCTTAGTGGAGTCAGCGGCCATCGAGATGGTGGAATCCATGTGGATCGTCTGGGAGTATTGGATGAATTCTCTGAAGATGTGGTGACTTGATCCCCTCGATGTGATGTTGTGTATGGGATAGACTTACACCCTAGTGCCCATACAAATTTGGTGGCTCCCTATCAGATAGCTCGTTCTGAGTTCTGGGAGTTGCAGATCCAGATTGAGACTAGTTGAAGAAGGGTTTTATCTGACTGAGCGCATCACTATGGGGCACTCTAGTCTTGTTTTCAATGATTTAAGAGAATGGCCTCATGATATGTGTACATTATTAAAGACATAATCAGGTGATGGTCAAGAACCATTACCCCATCTTGAGGATCAACAACCTTTTTGACTAGTTGAAGGTAGTAGGTTTGTTATACAAGAAAGATCAGTGGTTATGATTTCCCCTATTGAGGGTGATAGAGGTTGACATCTCGAAGAATGATTTCATGTCTATATATGGGCACTTTGAATTCGTGGTCTTATCTTTAGGCAATACAACCGCAAGAGACCTGTTCATGGAATACAAGAAATCTATTTTCTATTAATATAAGGACTGGTTCTTTGTCATTTTTATTAAAGACATCTTGATTTACTTAGGATTAGAGAAGAATCATGCTGAGAATCTATGGATATTTTTGGTAGTCCTATGACACAACCAGCCCTACTAGAAGTCATCCAATTTTTTGTTCTAGATATGAGTTTTGTAATTCTATGAAACACGGAGTCTTAGAAATGAATAGTTAAAGAACCATCGATGGATGAGGTGATTTTTTTCATGGGAAGATCCCATGAATGTTGTAGAGGATCATTGTTTTCTAGTTATATTAGGTTACAATCAGAGGTTAATTACCGACATCTATTGAATTTCAGCCCATATGATAGCCTTGACCATGAAAGAACACCCATTCATTTGGATTGAGCAGTGCTAGAAATCCATATGTTATATAATGTGGAAACTAGTCAGTACCCCATTACTGAGGTTTCCATAGGAATGTGTAGCATTTGAAGTGTTTTGTTGTTATTGTAATCTAGGCATGGGGTGTGTGCTGATACACTAGTAGGGTGTGATCTTTTATGGGTCTAGGCAGTTACACCCTCACATAGGAAACTATTCCTCCCATGATAAGGAGCTTAGTGTGGTTGTGTTCTCACTAATATTATGGTGGAATTACCCCATCAGGGAACTCTTTGCGATATTCACGATTGAAAATATCTTGAGTTATGTCTTCTCCAAGAGATTTATGATCATAAAGAAGAGAAGGTGGATGGAGTTTCTTTTGGACTAAAACATAAAGATCTATTACACATTAGAAAAGAGGAACATTGTGGTTGATGCCTTGAGAAGGAAGTTGTTGAAGGATGAGGTGTGGGAGTAAGAATATTTTTTGAATGCAATATAGGAGTTGAGTGCTTTACATCTAAGAATGAGAGAAGAGTATGGTAGAGAGTTTATGTTCCAGATTATGGTGCAGTCGTCCTTTGAATAGAAGGTGGAGGAGTCATATAGCAGGTGGCTTAGAGGATGATGTGATGATTGATCGTGTTAGTCAGGGAAGTGATCTGGAAGGATGGATAGAAGATGGTCATAATCATATTCTTTTCGGAGTGATGTTGTTTTTCCCATAGATGATGTGTGGGGGTATTCTATATGAGGTCCATAACTCCATCTAGTGGTACACCTAGGTGTTTTCACGATGTACCAATGCCTGAGAGAATAGTTTTGGTTCCATAAGGAGAAATTGAAAGAGGATGAGTTTGCATAAGGGTCCCTAGAATGTCACTAGGTGATGGCTGAACAACAAGTCCCAGGAGGCTTATTGCAGCCTTTAGACGTCACAGAATGGATGTGGGATGACATATCAATGGAGTTCACCATGACATTACAAGGGGTTCAAGGAGTATACGATCAAATCTGTGTAGTGGAAGGCCATCTAACTAAATCATCTCACATCCTATAAATCAAGGAGTTCAGTACATTGGATGCCATAACACAAAGGTACATGGTTTAGGTGGTGCAAAGAAGGAAAGAGACGGTTCAAAGTGTTCCTGAGATGATGAATGCGACACAGGACCAGCATAAGTCATAGGTCTATCATGGTAGGAGATCCTTGTAGTTCAAGGTTGGGGGGTATGTCTTCTTAAACATCACCCCTCAGCCTGGGCGATGGAGGTTCAGCAGGGGGAGTAAGATTTCTCCTAGGATATTTTGATCCTTCAATGTGTTGCGGTGAGTCAGCAAAGTGGAAGATTAGTAGGCGGTACCACTGCCACTACTGAGGTTCCACGAAGTCTTCCATGTGTCTTATCTCCTTTATTATCTACATGATAATTTGTATGTCCTTCAATTGATAGAGATGGATATCAAGGATGATTCAACATATTTTTATCGACCAGTGAGGATCAAGGATCGTTAGCTGATGGTGATTCATGGATAAACCATTCCCTCGGTTCGTGTTTGGTGGAGGCATGATGGGCTCGAGGAGTGTACTTGGGGATGGGTGGCACAAATGCACGCCTAGTACCAAGATTTTTTATGAGTTCTGTTTGGTCATTTTTTAATTAATTGAGATTTAATGATTTACCTTGTTAACTATTAGTTGGGTTGTTTTCCTTATTCTATGAATGTCTATGAAAAACCAAACTACGGGGATATGATTACATGACCTCTAATCCAGACGCGTTAAGGTGGATGTGAATAAACCCATGCGGGCGAGTCAGTGCCCCCCAATGAGCATAATATTTTGACATGGGAAATTAGACTCCCTAATATTAGAGTGTGAATGGAGTGACCTTTAAATATTTTTTTGCTCACATGGGGGAGATGAGAGAATGTGAAACTATAATTTATACAGAGATAGATGAGGTAAAGTTCTTCCTAGATATTGAGGATTGTTCTAGAGTTCAAACAACACTAGGATGGGTTTTACCTAAGAAGTATATTACATGATGGTTTTTTGGACCCCTCCCTTTTCTTCGGATTTACTCTTGAATTCAAATGATGAGAATAGTTTGAGAGGTATCTAATGTTATAACCCAGTTTTCTTGACCCCTTCCATTGTGAAGATCTTTTCCTTTTAGTGTTCTCAGGGGTCATGTGGCTCTTTTCTTGGAAGCTTCCAAAAAACATAGTTCCACCAAATGGTTCCACCTAAACGGTGGCACCGTTACGGTGTCTCCCTGAACGGTGTCCCACTCTTTTCCATGTGGTTTCCCAGTTTCACAATTATTTCCAATTGTACCCCTCCTAACGTATCTTTTTATGTATAACTCTTTTAATAAATAATTTATATATTATATTCTCTAATGACACTTTTAAAGGGGTTTGTGTGAACCAAATAAAATTTCAACCAATATAAAACAATCCAAGCAATCCCCATTACCACCCAGAGCATGAATCCTGCCCACAAAATCCAAAATTAAAAACAGCACTACTGATTGTAAAATTGTAAAATTAAAAATTCAAAAGAGATTCTCAGACTATGATCCAGCTCATAGACACGGAAGCACCATCAGTGATGTCTATGCCTACCGTCATCATCATCAACACCGGAATCGAACTTTTCCTCACCGTCTCTGGATAAATCGCAACACACCAACCACAATCTTCATAAGATCATCAACACCTTTGTTTCTAGAGAAAAAACCACATCTCTGACCGTGAGACCATGAACAAGGGATATGAAAACCAGTATACAAATATGTCCAGATGCTATCCTTTTGATACTAAACATTTTCGTTTCCATCCTCATCACAAAATAATATCCACCCAAAATAGTCATAACATCACCATACTAATCCAAAATTGACCTGAAAAACAGATAAAAACTCCCAACTGATGACAAGCCATTACCACTGATAATGATAACTAATAAACAGGATTTGACACTAGAATGAAAAAGAGATATACCATAATAATAAAAGTAAAGTGAGGGGATAAAACCCTAGAAAGAGAATGGTGGTTGAAACACTAATTTTCGAAGAACAAAGACACCAAGAGGTCCCAAAAATGACATACCACTATCTCAAAGCCTCAGTGTTCCCACCACTCCAGATCTGACCTGGAGAAGAGAGGTGGAGCTCAAGGACATAGCACAAAAAGGCGGCATGAGTCCTCATGAATCCGAGGAAGTCAAAACAGAGAGAAGAGATAAAAACCAGCGAGAGAGAAGGAGAAGAGGACCTTGAGAGACCACATACTAGTGAGCTGAGAAGAGAGAAGAGAGAACCAAGGAAAGCAGAAAAGAGGACAGCACTGCCGAGGACAAACCCAGGAGGAGAAGTCGAGTTGAGATCCCGAGAGCTCCCTAGTGAGTGAGGAGTCATCTCTTCAAAGAAAATCATGTTCATTAGTGTGAATATTATCTTTTTTTCCTTGTCCATCTTGGAAAGGGTTTTATTTCATTTGTACTTATTTTTCATCATGTGGGGTGGTTGTGATAATGAAACCTTTGGTATGTGGATAGAACCAAACCTTAATGAAGACAATAACTAGAAACATATTGAATAAAGGGGTGTGTATCAGGATGATGTTGCTGCATTATTTTATCTTTTTTTATTATTAAAATTTATTAGATTATGTCCACATAAAATTGTGGTCATTGGTGGCCCTTTATTGCGCACTAAAGAACTTCTATTTTCTAGATAATCTTTTCATTGAAAGGCTATAACATAGAAACAAATTAATGACGTAATTTTTTTTAATAAAATGGAAGAGATATAAATAATAATTCCTATTTGAACACCCTGTATAAATGAATATAATTAAGTTACGTAATAGGTGTTGATGGCTAAATCCAACTATGTGATTACTCTTTTCAGTTTGTATTCATGGGTTGAATCATTGATTCTTGTGGAGTGAAATGGATGGGGATGTGATATCTTTTTGTTAATTTTTTAGTTTTGAATGTTGGGCCTTGCGAAGCCATTATGTTGGGGCTTGGATTGGATCCATTAGTTAAAGGGATCTCACAGATCTCTTTTGTTGTTCCGACTTTAAATGAGAATTAGGTTTGAATGCTTAAATTGTTATTTGGTCGTTTTATTCCTCATTCCAATGTTGTTTTGACATTGTGGTTGAGACTGTTAGTTTCCCAGTAGTGGATAATTATATACAACAGAATCACTTGAACATGATAATGAGAACGTTAACAATGGGTAATTGTTTTCCAAAAATGGGTTGTGCTTTGGTTATGGTTGTTGTAATTTTTTTTATGTAGGGATAGTAACAACATTGGTTGTGTATGTTCCAGTTGTCTAGTTCAAAACCCTTTGGATGGGATGAGTTATTCATTACCTATATTTATAATGTTGGGTTCTTCTGGTTCTTATATGTTCCCCACCCATGTTGAGAAACTTCGTACCAAACAATTGAATTTAATGGTGGAGTGTGTTTTTTCCAACTTTCGTATTAGTGGCTGGTAATTAGTACAATTATTCACCCTCTCTCAGGTATCCCAAGACTCTATGGGTTGGTTATGATAGCCTAAGGATTATTACGTCCAAATACTATTCAGGGAGGGTGTGTTGTGGAGGTTGGCTCATTGTTTGTGGGTGGTTTTTTCCCAAGTGTCTTTGAGATGAGGCCCATGTGTCATAGAGCATGACATAGGTTATTCTGGCCGAGGTTTCTTCGGGCGTGGAAGTGGTTGTTGTGGCCCAGGTGCTTTTTTACTTGGTTATGTGTGGTTGTGGTGGTCCATGAGTTTTCATACATGATGTGTGGTGATGGCCCATATGGTTGTTGTTGGGGGTGGTAGTGGGACTATAGTGGGACTTGAGGGGGAGGTCTGATGCATTTTTTATCTAAAATAAAAAGCGGGAAACTGGTTTGGGGTACCAAAAAATCAATGTGATATTACTATTACATTACTTGAATTGTGTTATTTGGGGTGTGTGACTTGGAGAGGCTAGCTGGATAGTTTCATTTCTTGGTTATTTGGTTGTCTTTATCTTCTCATGGTGAATTAAAATTCCTCCCAACTCGTGCATGATAGCTTTTGGTTTTCCATACTGATTATTCATGAATAGTCACCCTATGAATATAAAACTACTTTTAGGTTTCCAGGAGGACCTTGAAGATCATTACAGACCTTACTATTTCTGGATTTGGGAGTTTTCATTGCTTATTTTTTTTCTTTTGGTATTGTTCATAAGTGTTTTAATGTACCCTATATCAGTTTATTTTGAACTAGAATATGGAAGTGGGTTTTTTCCCTTTACTTTTACTTTCATTTTTTAGAGTTGTTTGGTATTTACTTTATTTTCTCCCAAAATTATTAAAAAAAATATAATGGATTCCATCAAAAATTATTTTTGTATAACCTTGGTGATAGTTTCCACTCCGGGGCCTATTGAAAGTTGGAAATTATGGACATTATCACTCCTTCAACATGAAGAAGCAATGGTCTGGAAGTTCGTTGTCACTTTCCTCATCATGGTGAAGGCGAGATGTGATAGGAATTTTTAAAGAAAATATCTATTTTAAAGAGGTATTTATTCAACATGAAATTAAATTATGTTATTTAATTATAGATAATTATATTTATACATCAATAACTTATTCATAAATAATTCTAATAAAGAATAAGTTTGTTTCATAAATCGCAAACCATGATGTCAGATTCTGAATAGTAAGACAATGTAAGGAATAATAATGTAATAATAATTTTAATATAATGAGAATGAGTATATTTATGATATTAAATTTCATTTCAATAATATATACCCCATAAAAATGTAATGTGTGGTTAATATGACACATGTATCCAATGGTTAAAATATAGACTATAAATTTCTTATCGTAAGTGTCAAAATTATTTTACGATTTTAGAACCTCATGTATATTATATTTTGTAATATTATATATGTATATATATATATATATATATTTCTGAAATATAGTCAAAATGGTCATTACATATATGATTATACATATTCTTTTTCACATTATGATTAATTTTTTACTCAAATCACATTTTCAGAATTAATTTCATCATTTTTCATGTATGTTTTTTATTTTTAGATTATATAAAATTACAGTTATCATGCGTCCATAAACATTATATTTTTCATAATATTATAAATATTTTACAATTTCATTATATTTTACATTATATTAATAAATATAAAATATATATTTAAAATAAATTATACCATTTTTGATGATTGTAGGCCATACATACACATGAATGTTGTTTCCATTTCCTTAATGGATTTAATGATTGAAACATAAATATTAATACACCATTAAAGAATTATTTTCATATACATTATATAATATGTAGTAATATAATACCACTGTATTCTTATACATGTCACAAAAAAATTGGGAATGTACTGTTTATCTTCATTTATGAGGTAGTCAACATGTACAAATGAGACATGTTATCATTCTCCAATGGATTAAAATATTTCATGGTATGTTTTAGATTTTTTTTCAAGGAGTATAAATAATAAATAAAAATCTGAAATAAATATTAAATCCACTATTTTCTCTTGGAAATAGTGGTTGTGGTATGACACAAATTATATTTCTTCATGAGATGGTAGTGCACTGTATACACAAACAATTCTTTTTTATCAATCAGATATTGGAGGTGATTAATATAATATTTTCTAATAAAAAATTAAAAAAATTAATATATTTGACATATTTTTGTTATTATACAACAATATTATAACAAAATTATGAGTTTAAGGAATAATAATAATATGAGCACCAAGGTAATAATGATACATAACCATTAGACAACAACTTTAGGTTCGAAAAAAACCCATCATATTGGGGTTTACTAATCAAAATATGGACACTGGGTTGACGTGATTTAATTAAGTATTTTAATTTTATATTTTTTTACATTAAAATCTATTTTAAATTGTTAATTGTAGTATATAATAGGCTCCCTTTTAAATGTGAAGGGCAGAAAAAACATAAATTATTTTAAAAGAATACAATGTCCCCTTGCTTTAAAAAAACAAAATATAAGAAATTGGTCATTGAATATATATATATATATGATATATTTCCAATATATGTTTACTAAATATCTATTTTAAAGTATTTAAGATCATTTTATACCATATATTTTATATTTGAACAATTATATTTTTCATTAATCCAATTTCTAACTTGTTATAACCCTAACCATGGTGATGGATTTTTTCCCTTATTACTAATCATTGTGAAAAATATTGCTTAACATATTATATAATATTAATTATATTAATAAGAAAAATTAAATAATTTTTCCTCAAATTATATTAATAGGTTTAAAAAAATTAATTTTGAATTTGACTAGAATAAGAGATGAAAAACAATTTTTAATGAGAAAATTTTAATAAATATAGAATTTTGTATTATAAAAAATCAATTTGAATTCAAATATAATGAATGAAATTGTATTAATAGAATTTAAATTAATTTCTTTTTTTATCAAATAATTTATAAAAAATATTTATGTTTTCATATTATTTACACAAAATGAATGTTTTTAATAAGAATTTGTATTTTCACTATTTAATAAAAAGTAATTCCTTTTTAAATAGAATTAAAAAATTAGCCTAAGATAAATTTGAAATCATAATTTCTAAAATGTATTTATGTTTATTTACAACATTTTATTAGTGAATCATAAATTAAATTTATTATTCGATCGAAAAAAATAAAAAAAAACCATTTTTTTTGGAAAAAACGTAATTTTGAATCAAATAAATACTTTACTAAAAATTATGTACTTATTTGTAATTGTAAATTATTTCATTGTATAAAATTAAAATTATTTGTGAAAAAATTTTATGATTATTCATATTGATAATTTTAGTGGCTATGTTGTTGTCCTATAATTGAAATAATTATATTAATATTATAACATGGATGGTTAAAACTATTTGTTTTTTATAATATATGATATCATATAAATTTAATATATTTCAAAAAATGGTTCATTAAATATAAGGATCTTATATATATATATATCACTATGATAATAGAAATGATAAATATTCAGTAATTGTGAATTTTTAAATTGATGACATTATATTTTATCAACTGAGGAGGATAGTTGTTATAATATTTTACCAAAATGCGGAAAAAATTAATTCCATGTATTATAAATTATATCATGATATTTTAGATTTTTAGTAACAAAAATAATAGGTTTTCATTCATTTTCAAAACAATATATGTATTGTTGTGAGTTATTTAAGAAGTATATATTGAAATAATCAATAATGGTATCCACTATAAAACACACTGGAAATTTGTTTCCATAGAGAATAAGAAAAAAGACTTGAATAAATAGGTTTTTTGTTCTAATTAGTTTTATAAACAGCATGATAATGTAAAAATTAAATATTTAGTTTTTTGTTGTTCTTTGTGAAATATTTCACTATAGTTTAAAGGATTTTAATATTAATAAAATGATTCTAATCATTATATTTTTTAATGGGATTCAAGATTATTACATGTTTTATGATAACTCCACATATTTTCATCTTTATTTTTCTATGTAGATTTGGTAGGTGTTATTTTTGATAAAAATTTATATTTTGTTGCTATATTAATTATTTAATGAGGATGTGTTTCTTATCACTCATAGAAAAATTATTTATTTACAGTAATCATAATATGAGGTATGTGATTTTGTGGTAGAATTTGAAACATCCTTGTTTTTATGAAAAATTAAAAGAATTTTGGGATTATGATTTCATCAATTTAGTAAAAAACAATAGTTTTCATTGAAATATTTACCCTAAAATTAGACCGAGGATTTTATTAATGGAATATCATGACTTATAATGTCTATTAAAGAGAATACCAGTGTTAAAGGAAGGAAAATATATATTTTTCATATAATAATAAGGGTAGCTATCACCACACATGATGATAGTGGTGACCCACATAATGGATAGTCTAGAGACCATTATCTCACATAAAATTATATTTTTTTATATACACTAAATAATGGTAGATATGTGTAAAAAAATTATGCATCATGGTAATTATAGAACTATGAAAAAGTAAATTAATATTTTTAAAGTTACCTTAGTGTGTAAGAGTTTCCACTTATAGGCATACATTATTTCTTAATGTTATTAAAAATTTTACTTTCCATTATTAAGCGTTTCACTTAATTTTAAATGGATGTGTAATGGTATGTTTTAATCGATTAATTGTAAATCCATGTTAGTCTAACATAGTCCCCGTTATGGATAAATTAACATTTAAATCCTTTTATTCATTCATCCTTGTCTAAATTAATCATTTAACGTGGATTAAATTTATCAAAATCCATTTATGATGATAAATAATTTCATATAATTTTTTAAATAATAATCTCAAGTTTTTTAAGGGAATAAACTAAAAAAATTTAACAATTGATACAGAAAAATAATGACTTCATTTTTTATATCAATGAAGAGAGCCAAAACACCACATGTAACATTAAAAATATCCAAATATATAATAAAACTATTATTTATAGATTCTATTACTTCTAATAGTCATAAAAACTCATTTCAACGAGACATATTAAGCCTTTTTATGCAACGTGGTTCTTCATTTAGTTTCCATTTGTGAAAGATCCCTTTATCCTTCTCGTCTATTATAAGGAGATTATTTGTGAAGAAATAATTCTAGTTTTGGTATTGTATTAATCTCTTATGATGATTTAAAAAATATTTTGTCATAGTCTATCTTTTTCTCAATAATAATTATCATTTATTATTAAATGATAATTATCCAAAAGTATAGTTAATAATAAAAAATAATTATAATGTTTATCATGTATTTTACAATATAGAGAAATTATTAATGAATATGGTGTTTTTATTCTATTCTAGAAATACTATAATTTAATTTCTTTTAAGAATATATAGAATGTAATTTGAATAAATGGATAAATGGAAATGATTTTGGTGATATTTCGTTGATGCACAATTACTTTGACATAAACAACCTATAGGTAAGATTATCCATAGAACATAGGGTTTTAAAATTCTCTTTATTTCCTTGGTAATATTATTTTCCATTCCATTAAGTTCTTTCAGGACTATGACCAAACGTGGGTGTCTATGTGTCCAGGATAATCATTTCTACTGTATTCTATACTGATTAATAATTTTTTATTGGTTGATCATGTTTCATGTAGATACAGTATATATATATTTCTTTCCAATTATCACAATGAAATTAATTATTAGTATGAACTAACATATTTATTTATGATTCCATGAAATCAAGGAAATAAATTTTCATTGTCATAAGAGGTGGATGGTCATGATATTGTTTTATATTGGGGATTTAGTGTTCATGATTTGTGATGATTGAGATAACATACATGATCATTTGGTAAAGGTATAATTATTCCATGTAATTCCATGTTATTGGATTGTCATGACCCGTTCCCCGGGGCAAGTGTTGTGACTACCCCAAGAAAGCCTTCCCTAATCTAGGGGCCAGCGACTAGCACTGAAGGAGCATTCCCTAAAACTGGGAAGCAATTTCCTTCATAACCTATAAGCACACGTAACCAAGCATACAGAAAGATAGGAACTCAAGTAAACTAAACAGTAATCATAGTGAGTGCAGTAAGTAAAAGGGATAGAATATAATCCCAAATGGAATGTACATGTACAACTGGAATACAGTACAACTGAAGAAAGATAAAAACAACTATTGGGTTGTCCTCAGAGGTTCCTACCTGAAGGGTTTGTACAGATCGCCTCCTCAGCACTCCACATCCACCTATATCCTAGGTGTAATGAAACGCCCTATGGTCCACATCCGAGAACCGTCCAGTCTTGGATCTCTCATCCCCGATCTACGCTAACCGTCGTCTACACCAAACACAATGTTGTGTGGGCATAGCCCATGCAGGGGTGAGTATAACAATACTATGTAGGGACCCTGAGACCCTCGAGGTCGCACAAATCCACAAAGGATAAACCACAATCATGAAATCAAATGTCAACCCCACTTAGGTGTATTATGAAACATTTACCAGAGATATCATGTAAACCCATCTCAATCATGAGTAAATCAAACATTCCAACTCTAAACCGCCAAGCTCAACTATTCCACAATGAAACAAATACCACAAAGGAAAGTACCACATAGGTACACCATAAAAAATAATAACACCAAGGTATTACCACTAATAAAAGTATCACACGGGTATGAAATCAGCACAAACTAGGTATATCATAGGTATGGTAGTAAAAGATTATTAGATAACTACTTAATATTTTACTCCATTAAGCGGTAGACCCACATAGGATCTCTCGGTGCTGACTCACAAAGGATTGCTCGGTGTTGACCCACACAAGATCTCTCAGTGCTGACCCACACTGGATCGTTAGGTGCTGATCCACATAGGATTTCTCGATGCTGACCCACACGGGAATGCTCGGTGCGGACCCAGACAGGATGGCTTTTTCATTCATCACATCACAACCAGCTACTGGTTTCCAACACTATGCTCGCTTGTCTCTGGGATTGCCTACAACACAAGAAATTGGTCGATACTACAACTACCCCTAAATCTCACGAATATGTATCTCAAAGGATCTCCATGTCATAGGGCTCTCAACCCAACAGACGATGCATCAATCAGATGCATCGTCTGTGAGTTATTATCCTTTTAGTCCCAAGGGCCTGGTAGGATTCATGCTCGATCTAATCCAAACATTCCCATATTAATCCAAATCTTCAGGGGGGGTATACTCAAAGGGACAGTCTCACTCCATGGTTTCTAGCATGGCGGACGGTTCATCATACGGTCGTCCGGTTCCAGAGTTATGGCCAAAAGAGCATAAATGGCTCATAGTGGGTCCGGGTCCGGTCCGACCAAGTCGGACCCACCCAGCCCGACTCGGCCTAGGCTGACATGGTCTGGGTCTACCCTGCCCAACTCGCTGGGTTTGGCCCACCCCACAGGGCGGCCTGGACCATTAGATTCAGCTCGGACCACTGGCTTTGGCTCGGCCATAGATGAAACAAGGCCACCGGGTAGCTCGGTCGCATGGGTGTCGTTAGAGCGTAGGGAGGCCCAGCAGTGGGGTTTACCCCAAGGGCACAGGGTGGCTCAGTCATGGGACGACTTAGCCATGGAGTGTGCTATGAGAGTGGATCTGCCACGTGGGTGCTATGAGGGAATTGGTCGGCTCGGTCGTGGGCGGCCCGAGGCCGCTGGGATGCTCGGGCATGGAGGGTTCTATAAGGACGTCTTGGCTGCGGGGGTGTATTTCCCACGGGGATGTGCGGAAAGGCCACTGGGTGCCGCGGCAAGGCCGCTGGCAGCAGAGGCTACAGGGTAGCGGTGCCCACAGAGTGGCACCATTACGTTGAGGCCTTCATCGCGGCCAATGGTGGTGTCAACCGCTGTTCTCATACCCCTTCATGGTTGGTCTCTAACCTCCTCCATCTTAAAGAACACCAAAAATCATAACAAGAATTGTGGAGAGGATGAGCCATGTTTTTTTAGCCTACACTCTCCAAATTAGTGTGGTAGCTAAATACTATAATCTCTCATTGAATAAAGAAGAGTCTTCACGAATGAAAAAGGGAATAATTTCAAACAACCACCCTCCCTCGTTCATTTTTTTTCTCAATGAGGTGGGAAAGGCCATCATCAATTGAAGACATTCCACATTGGAGGATGTCATAAGGAAGAAGTCTAAGTCATTCGTCAGGATTCTTCATTGGATGGGCATTCTTCATGGAATTAGTTCTTCTTGGAAGAAGTTCTTCATTGGTGAAATCAATCCCCCAAGAACTCCCCCCTTTTCCAATACTTTTCCACAAAATCAAAATAGCCAACTATTGTGTTTCCCCAATTTTAATAGTTGGCACAATTTAAAATTGGAATATTCAATTACATAGTGGTTGGCATAAAAAATTAAATGGGTGGCCCCATTAATGCGGGGGATGTTTATGAGGATTCCAATCCCTTAAGAGGGAGTTCAAGGGGTTTAAGCATCGGGTGGTCCACACCACCATAACCTCTCCTAGGTGGTTAGTTTAGGTGGTTCCCACCATCATAACCTAGAGTGGGAGGTTTAGTTTTGTTGGTATCCAACTATGAAACATCCTATTAGATGTTTAAAGAAATGTTACACCATTTTATTTCATATTATTCTTTCATTAATAAATGATGTACTAACATCCACTCTCAACCTAATATGGTATAGGTAGAGGTCTTCTTATGTGAATACTCGTGCTTGGAGGTCAAGTGTGCCTTATATTTCAATTCTGAGCACCAGATCAAATGTTAGAAAAACTCGCTTGTATATTTACTAAACGTACCCGGACAAATGTTTCGGAATTCATTCCGTGAACTCTAGGCCTCAGAATCACACAACGTCAATTTTTGTGACTTCTAAAATCACCATATATTTAAAAAACATTACATAGAAATTAAGAATCTTTACATTCTCCCCACCTTAGGAATTTACATCCCCATAAGCTACAACTCCGAACTAGAAAAATAGGTGGGGATCATAAGCATGAATCTATGCCTCACGATCCATGTGCTCTTTGAGGGGTTTCCATGCTGCCAGTGAATATGCACCATATGTATCAACATCCCATGAAGGAAACTCTCATATCGATCCACAATCTCAACTGGAACATCCAAAAATGTCTCCTCGTTGTTGATATCCGTCTCGTCGTGGACGATGACAAGGGATGGGTCGTGCACGTATCTCCTTGGCTGGGATACGTGGAAGATGTCGTATAACTACTGCAGCCTTTGTGGAAGATCTAAGAGGTATGCCACCTAGCCAACTCTGTTGAGGACCAGAAAAGGTCCGACGAATCTCGTATATAACTTACCACATTGGAAAAATCTCCACAAACCTCATCGAGGTTAGACCCATAGAAAGACATGGTCGCTATCCTTGTACTACAGATATCTCAATCTATTGTTGGCATAAGGCTTATGCTAGATCTATGTAGTCTTCATCCACTCATGGATGACCTGCACTATCTATTTGGTAGCATGTACCATCATTGGTCCCACTAGTGCTGATTCCCCTAGGGCAGTCCATCACAAAGGTTATCTACAATGTCTCCCATACAATTCCTCCAAAGATGTCATCCCAATAGTAGAGTGATATTTGTTGTTGTATGAAAACTCCACTAAAGGAAATTGATCCTTGCAATTGCGATCGATGTCGAGGAAGAAAGCACGAAACATGTCGTCGAGAGTATGTATGGTCCTCTATTTCTAGCCATCCGTCTGAGGATGGAAGATGGTGCTCAAATGAAGAGGAGTCCTGAAAGCCTCCTAAAAACCCTTCCATAGAAAGAATGAAAAATGTGCTTCACAGTCAGATATAATCGATGAGGGTACTCCATGAAACCGCACAATCTCATACACAAACAGGCGTCCCAAGCTCTCTACTGAACCCTTCTCTCTAATCGGTAGGAAGTGGGCCGACTTGGTGAGTTGGTTGACGATCACCCAAATCAAGTCATGTCCCCTGGATGTACATTGAAGTCTTGTAACAATTTTGTTTCCCTCGGACTTCGGGGATGACCTCAATGATGGGATGTTCAAACATTCCGATTGGTTTCTATTGGGTTGATTCGTAGAACCATAAACATCCAATGATTCCACATCCATTTCGACCTACCTTCCAAAGGTAGGTGCAAATTAGTTTGTGGACTGATGAGGCTTAGGAATTTTCATTGGTCGAGAGGATGGGAGGTCGGACTCATCACACCATTTTTAGGGGAATTATTGTCTTATCCGAGACTCTCTTTATAGATTTAAGTTATGTTCATGAATCCTTATTTCATTACCAAGTATAAATTGAGTTTTCCTTTAGATCTGACAATAAATGATCGATACATAGGAAATTTAGAGAATATATGTATTCAAGGTATTTCATTGATAAATAATCATCAGTATTTGTTAGAGATTCTTAGTCAATGGTATCCTTTGATATGTAAAAGTCTCTTGGTCCTTATGATGACCATACTGGTTTTAAAGCCACTCAATGGGGCACTTGAAGTTTATTTTCATTCAGAAGGACATGAATTATTTTAGAGTTGGGATCGAACCCGCAGATGGGATACCTATGTATCATTTGTTTATAAAAGGAATCAGAACCCATGTATTTTAGTAAGGGAGTACAATTTTTATGATTGATGGATCAAAGAAGGATGTCATAATTACTTTTACACTCTATGTTAACGTCAGTCATGCTCGGTGTGAGAAACAAGAGTTATTGGTAAAAATCGGACAATTGTGCCATGAAAGATGAAATCATAAGAAGTAATGTGTAGCTTATATATGTATGACTGCCCAGATAAATGAAGATTTGGATTTACATCATGGAAGATATCAAGGAACAGGGACCATAAAGGTATATATGCTTCATAGAGAATTGAATACACTAGGCTTACTCTTGAAATGGAGGCCCTAATTACGAGAGGACTTATAATTGGGATTTACTCCTGAAAAAGAATCCCAGATCAAAGATAAATTAGGACTAGTTAAGATAAATTATGGGACTGGGGCTTACTCCGAAAAAGGAGGCCCAAGTAAAGAGACTTAAAAATATTAAGGGACTGGGGTTTACTCCTGATAAGGTGGTCCAGATTACGGGACTGGGGCTTACTCCTATAGTGGATTCCCAGGTTAATGAGTTCTCTCATCTTAAATGATGAGGTTGAATGAATAAAATCTCAATCTTTAGTGACATGAAAATGTGTAAGTCACTAGATTTTGAGATTTATTCCACAAAATTCCTTTCAGATATTCATGTCAAATCAAGAAATCATGCCATAAATGGCATTGAAGAGTGTCTTGAAGACTGAATCTTGAATAGGATAGGTGGAATGAAATATGAGGGGTTAAATGGGAATGAAGGGAACCCATGGAGGCAGAGGTGCGCAAGTCTTGGCAGGCGTGCAAGTACTGCGTGGGCGAGCAAGTCCCGGTCGTGCAGGTATACCACCGCGACACATGGGTATTTGCGCTACAGTTAACCAGCAGGGTAATACTTGAGCGACTCCTGGTTAAATCCTTTAGAATCCTCTTGAGGTTCTTCCAGAAGAGGGGCACACAAGTTCTATTGAAGGAGTAAGGCAGCACACAAGTGTGGCCTTTTCCCTTAAGGGCTTGCCACTTAGGCGTGCATGTGTTGATGAGTTCTACACATAGGCCTTCCTACCCCTCTTTAGATCTTCCGTTATAGGTAAAAAATTACCATAGAAGTGTTTTGGATGCTTTGAAAAGAGTCTAGGGCGTCGATAGCTCAAATCTGAGTTTCTGGAAAAAATTCATCCTTTAATGGGGGGCCCAAATGGTCTATTTATAGGCAGGAGAAGACCCCGAACAGTTATTACATAGGTAGCGCAAGTCACATGCGCGACCATTATGCGTAGCGCAAGTGGAATTGTGCGACTATGATGGAACTTGCACGGCCTATGGGAAATATTCTCTATGTTCACCCCTTTATCGATTTTTGATGTTTTCGTCAACGGCTGAATCAATGTGTGCTAAGTCATTTTCCCTTTACATTCCTTTGGACTCTGTGACGAAAAGGACCATCAACAAATGTCCCCCCTCATAGTTGGATCCGGAGTGAAAAGAGGATTTGACTTTTGGGAAATTGAGAATCAAAAGGAAAATGGAGTACGCATGGTAGGGTGCGCAAATGAGAATTAGGCAAGCAGGGTAGGGCCTTTGGTCACGCAGGGTTATAGACTTGTCTATAAATAGAGGGCCTCACTTCTGTACAAGCATATGGAATTGAAATTCTTGAGCTCTCGCTGCGCAAGTTGTATTTGCCACGCAAGATTCTCTTTTTCTTCTTTATTCCTTGATGTCGCGCTCCTCTCAAGAGAATTGGAACAGCTGATGAACTGGCTAGAAAGTGTATTGATGACATGATAAACATTGTTGGCCATGATTACTATGATATCAGTGACAACACTCTCCCAGATTTGGCTATGTATTTGGAGAAATATCATCTTAATTTCCCACAGAGAATCTACCTGTCCCTGTATGGTTATGGTCATCTGCAAGGAATCAATCTTCCAAATGCAAAGGACTATACGCCTGAATTGTAGCTTCACTGCTACTCCTCTATTTCGGTTATTCTGTGCATTAAGAGAAACAACAATGGTGTTATCTTTAAAATTCTTCCTCCATGTCATTTCCTTGCAGATATGAAAATGGAAAACCCATGGGCTGAAATGTTTTCCACTACCGGTTGGTAGAGATAAGTCAAACATGGTATTAGAGAAATATCTGCAAAGAGTACTTTCTCAAAATGAATCTTTACTTTCATTGCACCATTATCAAATCCATGTATCCATCTTCCAAGTCTCTTGGACAGAAACAGAGTCACTGTTTGATCAGAAGAGAATTTTCTCAAACCGCACTCAAGAACATTTTTTTACAGTTGTTCCAAGAAGAGCTGGTATCAATGAATCTCTTATGGTATCCATTTGAATGAATGATTTCTAGGTGGCTGCTGATGAAGCTCGGGATGCCGTAAATCAAATGAAGAGTTACATTGAAAATATTTTGTAATTCCTGTAAAAAGAGTAGAGACACCAGTCTGTGGATGTCCTTATAATTCATGTGCATCAATGAAAAACACTTTCACCTTCAATCATTTGTACCTGAATTTTCTTGGTACCTGCATTAAATTTTACCTATGACAATGGGCCTTGTAAGCATTGTTAGATTTTTAATAGGATTAATATAAATAATCATAAGAACTTTGAACCTTTTAATTTCTAAATATTACCTAAATCATCCAAAATGTATGTTTAGTGAGCCAGAACATAACTTTTATTCAGAGTTCCCTTGTCTTTTGCATGCAGTTTAAAGTCATGCACGTCGGACATAAAGAGGCTAATGTTTAAGGTAGAAATATCTTTGACCAAAATGAATTAAAATTGACTCAATTCATTGTAAATTCATCTGAAAACAAAGTACCATACTCAAGTATGAGGGAAAAAATGTAAACTATGACATAAGAATTTTTGAATATGAGGAATGATATGAAAAAGAGATAAAAGTCATTAGAATAAGTAGTTCCCAAGAATGAAGTTACCATTATTTAACAAACCCGTTAGGGGGTTGAATTATGCATGGCCACCTATGTGCATTGGATGCATAGTTAAATAAATAGTATCTTTTGGTTAATAAGTCTATTATGTAGACTGTTTATGCAAGGCCGCCTATGGGCACGTACTTCTTAGTCAGGAAAAAGAACTCTAAAAAATTTACTTTCCTAGTGCAAAAATCTAGTGAATGTTTATGGAGATTCAAATTTTCCAAAGTATAGAGTTTTCTATATGGAAATAGGTACTTGAATATGGGGAAGATATTTCCAAACAAGATAATCGAATAACTGGATGGATATCACTCCTACGAAGGTCTAACCCAAACGTAGGGAAGGAGAATATAATCCATATACGTGAATAATTTCAGATCATGAAAAAGGATATGGGGAAAATATGTTAAGGATGGATGTTTTTTCGGATCCTTACTTACTTTAATTTAAGAAAAATAATGACAAAAGAGGTATTCTTCCCAATAATGAAGTTAGCACTATCCAACAAACCCGTTAGGGTGTTGAATTATGCAGGGCCACCTAAGGTCATTAGCTGCATAGTCAGATAATAGTATCTTTTGGCTAAGAAGTCTGTTATGTAGACTGTTTATGCAAGGCCGCCTATGGGTACGTGCTGCATAGTTAGGCAAAAAAATTCTTGGAAGTTTGACATTTTTGTGACTAAAAGTCAAGAAAAGGGTTATGAAGATCTAAAAATATTTAATTTTAGGATTATGAAGCATAAATATGGGTATTTTCCAATGTATGCAGAGATACACGGATCAGTGATAACCATAATCATGTTGTGGCTGGACCCTGAATTGAAATGTTGGACTTCACTACGTATCCCATAATGATGGGAATCAAGACATACGTAGTTCTTAAACTACAGTTTAACATCATGTGGGACAAAAGGATTAGATATCTTAGTTTAGGGTCATAGATCTTGGACCATTGTATAAAATACACAGTGTGGGTTCTCATAGGGACTTTTCAGCCAGGGAACTGAATGTGGAATTTGGGGTTAGGCCCAAAGACATGGGGATGGATTTGAGGGACACTCGAAAGTCCCTACGTATCCCATAAGGATGGGAATCAAGCCCACATAGTTCTAGAGATACCCTATGTACAAATTTGGTTCGTACATGTGAAGTGGAAGGGGATTTTAGTACAATGCTGGTTTAACCCAAGATAAAAGTTTTGGGCATTGCCATGTATGCACATAGTCATTGAAATGAAACATGATTGAAAAATCAATGTAAATAATGATTCGCTCTCATGTGAGAGTATTAATAATAATTGTAGTTTATTGTCATATTGGACAAAAGTGGTGTATAGTTTAACGTCGTATAGTAAGGACGAAAGTGAACCAATGTAAAGATATTGATTCTAGGGGAGGTTTCACAAATCAACATCGTATGAGATGGAGGTGATCTGATGTGAAGAGATTGTTTTTGGGCTTGAACATTGGGAGGTTGCCTACATACCCATCCTGGAAGGAAAGGATCAAAGTCTGCGTAGTTCAATTAATGAATGAATTAATGATCAAGATGTTCTTGGGGACAACGACCTAAAAAAATGATGTTGTTGGGACTTTCACATGGTTAGTATCCCAAAGAGAGTGTTATGGTTGAGGTTTTCTCTAAGCTCATGTGAGTCATACTCTGTGTGAGAAACAAGAGATAACAAAAACCTTAATGATGCATTCTTTAATGTCATGTAGGACATATAAAGGGACTATGCAGTTTAAAGTCTTGCCGTTAGGACTATTGGTGTTTCACAGTTTAATGACAGGTAGTAGGGACAATGTACATTTTAATGTCATGTAGGACATGTTAAGTAATTTCTGTATAGTTTAGCGTCATATAGTTCGGATGATGGGGAGAATATAGTTTAATGTCATATTGGACGA
The DNA here is from genome assembly GCA_963277665.1 of Viscum album. Classification (NCBI taxonomy): domain Eukaryota; kingdom Viridiplantae; phylum Streptophyta; class Magnoliopsida; order Santalales; family Viscaceae; genus Viscum; species Viscum album. The sequence continues at coordinate 2,014,394,354 of OY728150.1, forward strand.
AAGGGGGAATGTGCAGTTTAATGTCATGTAGTGAGGACAAAAGGGTACACCATTTAACATGATGTTGGACGCATTGGAGATTTTTTCCCCAGTTTAGCCTCATGTTGGACGAATGTGAGAATAGTTTACGGTCATATGCATGGACCGTGGATGGTGTAGTACCTTTGATGATTATGTAGTTTAACGTCTTTCCATACATAAGGGACTTCTATACAGTTTAGCGTCATGTAGTTAGGACATCACAGTTTAACGTCTTTCTGGACATAAGGGACTCGCAAATAGTTTAGGGTCATATGCATGGACCGTTGATGATGAAGTTTAGGTCATACAGGACCTGGTTGTAGTTTAAGGTCATAATGGACCATTTAGGGAACTTTTTCATAGTTTAACATCGTGTGGGATGAAAGTAATACAAATAGTTTAAGGTTATATGTATGGACCATTTCCATATATTTTAACGTCATATATCAGGGACAAAGTACATTTTAATGTCATGTAGGAAATATCAAGTACTTTCTGTATAGTTTAGCATCATATAGTTAGGATGATGAGGACAATATATTTTAACGTCATGTTGGACGAAAGGGGGTCTGTGAAGTTTAATGTCATGCAGTGAGGAAAAAAGGGTACACCATTTAACGTCATGTTGGACGCCTTAGGTATTTTTCCCCCAGTTTAGCGTCATGTTGGACGAAAGTGCGAATAGTTTAAGGTCATATGCATGGACCGTGGATGGTGCAGTTTAATGTCATGCTGGACAAATGTGTAGTTTAAGGTCATACAAGACCTTTGATGATTATGTAGTTTAACGTCCTTCCAAACGTAAGGGACTTCTATACAGTTTAGCATCATGTTGTTAGGACATCACAGTTTAACATCTTAATGGACGTAAGAGACTAAAAAATAGTTTAGGGTCATATGCATGGACCATTGATGATGCAGTTTAAGGTCATACATGACCTAGTTGCAGTTTAAGGTCATACTGGACCATTTAGGGAACTTTTTCATAGTTTAACGTCGTGTGGGACGAAATTAATACAAATATTTTAAGGTCATATGTATGGACCATTTCCATATTTTAACGTCATATAGCAAGGACAAAAGTGTTTTGTGTTTATACAAAATACTTCTTCAAAGACTTATCATTGGTTGGATTAGTGATGAGTTCTCCATCCATCGAGATTAATGAATAAGCTCCATTGGAGTAGAGCCTATGTATTGAATAAGGTCCTTCCCATTTTGGCTCAATCTTGGTAGGTTTCTTTCCTGGTATCATTGGAGTTCTGAAAAATGATACAATTCTCCTTGAGTGAATGAACAAAGATGATTTTTTTGTTAAAAGCTCGTGCTACTCGATTCTGATAGACTTCCATGTGGTGCAATGTGCACAATCTTTTCTCATCTAACCATTCCAATTAATTCAATTTCCTTTGAGATTGTTCATTTGTAGATGATTGATCACAAATGGAAACTCTGAGCGAGGGTAGTTGAACATCAATGGGAAAGACGGATTTCGTTCCATATACCAATGAATATGGAGTTGACCGAGTTGCAGTGCGGGTGGTAGTCCGATAAGACCATAAAGCATGAAAGAGTTTATCAGGACATGACCTCTTATCTTTATCCACCATATTTTGTAGTATATTTGAAAGAGTATTGTTAAAGACTACTATTTGGTCATTGGAAACTGAATTATACTGAGATGAGTGGTTGGATTTGATGTCGTATTTTTTATACAACTTATTCATTTCGGATAAACAGAAGTTGGTGCCATTGTCCATCAATATGGTATGACGGACACCAAATCTGGTAATGATGTTTGACTTGATGAAGATAACAACACATCTACAACTGACTTCCTTGAGAGGTATTTCCTCTACCCATTTGTAAAAGAAGTCAGTAGGAGTAAGAATGTACTTAAACAACTTGGCCGTAGCCGACGGGTAAGGTCCCACCTCATCCATTCCCCATGTGGAAAATAACCATGGGTATTTAGCTGTATGAAGCAACCCTGGAGGTTGATGAATGAAGTTGTCATGTACTTGGCATGAATGACATTACTTTGTAAAATCGACACAATCTTGGATCATTGAAGGCCAGAAGTATCCAAGCCTTCGAATCTAATCACACAGTCTATGTCCAGACTGGTGGGCACCATAGACTCCTGCATGCACTTCTTTTATGACAGCCATTGTCTCTTCACCATCAATGCATCTGAAGAGAACTCCATCAAAACCACGTTTGTAGATAATTTTCTCTAGGTGATCTGGGCTATCATAAAGCGTAAAATTGACCACACATCGCCAGATTTGTTCATTCTCAGCTCTATCAGGTGGAAGTGTTCCATTTGGAAGGTATTCCTTGATAGATGACATCTATCCTGTAGTATGACCATACGGTTCAGGAATGAGACTAATTTCATTAATTTCCTCTGTTCTGATTTGAACATAAGGTGAAATTGCAAGACGGTGGGAAATACTGATGGTTGTCTCGTCCCGATTTGGATCTTCCAGAGTTGTGGCTATATTATCCAGTGCATTAGCTTGAGCATTTTATGATCATGGGACATAAGAAAATTTCGGTTCCAAAGGGAATTCCGCCATTAACTCTCTGACGTAATCATATAAAGGGATTAGTTCTTCTTTTCTGATGGCATAATCCCCATTGACGTGTTTGATTACCAGGTCTGAATCACCTTTCACCTTTAAGTGATTCACTTGTGCATGAAGTGCTAATTCCAGGCATACGATTAGATCTTGGTATTATGCTTCATTATTTGTACCACCTTCCCACAATATGGAGGAATAAGGTAACAATGCATTTTCTGGAGAAATGAGCACAATTCCTAAGCCAACATTGTTGAATTTAGGATTTTCCATTTTCCTCCCTATTGGACTTCTGGAAGCCCCATCAAAATACATTTCCCATGCCTGGGGACTTTCTTTAAGAGAGAAGACTTCTTTATTAAGGAGTTCAATATATGAAGATGTGTCTTCCACTGAAGGGTGTTTAGATAGGAAATCAGCTAGAGCATTGCACTTTATCGCCTTTTGAGACACATACTGAATGTCGAATTGCTGCAAAATAACTACCCACCTTGCAAGACATCATGTAAGAATTGGACGACTAAGGATGAATTTGGGCGGGTTATTGCGAGATACCAATTAGACCTCAGGATTTTTCTGGTAGTGTCTCAACTTCTGAACTGCAAAGATTAATGCCAGGAAGAACATCTCAATACTTGAATATTGGGTTTCTGCTTCAAGCATAGTTCGACTGTGATAATAGAGGTTTCTCTCATTCCCAACATCATTCTTTTGAGCAAGAAAGGAACCCAATGATCACTCTAGAGCTATCACATAAAGGATAAGTGGTCTTACTTCAACAGGTGACATGAGTATCAGTGGACTCAAGAGGTATTTCTTGATAATATCGAATGCTTACTGAAATTCTTCAGTCCACTAGTATGTGACTCCCTTCTTCATAAATTTGGTGAAGGGTAAACTTTTGCCTACTAAATTAGAGATGAAACGCCGAATATAGGCTAAGTTTCCTTGAAGTCCTCTTAATTCATTCAAATTTTGAGGAGGTGACATACCAAGTATTTACATGATATTCTCAGGACCAACTTCAATACCACAATTGCGTACAACAAAGCTGAAATTTTTCATATGTTTACCCCAAAAACACATTTTAAGGGGTTCATCTTCAAATTATATTGTCGAAGCTTGTGGAATATGACTTCCAAATCATCCAAGTGATTAGAAAGTTGTCTGAATTTAACTACCATGTCGTCTACATGGAATTCAACAAACATCCCTAAAAGGTTATTGAAGATACAATGCATGGCACACTAATAAGTTGCACCTGGATTCATTAAGCCAAAGGGTATTACCCGGTAGAAAAAAACTCCCTAAGGGGATCTGAAGGAAGTAGATTCCTTGTATTCTAGGGACATTCAGATCTGATTATATCCAGAATATCCATCCATGAAGGAATGTGCTTCATAGATAGCTGTTGCATCAATTAAAAGTTCTGTAATCGGAACTGGGAAATCATCCTTAGGACAATGACGATTAAGATCTCTAAAATCGATGTAAAATCTAATATTTCCATTCTTCTTCTTTACATGGACAATATTAGCCAACCAATTTGGATATTGAACTTCTCTGACGATGTTAGCTTTGATAAGCTTATCCACTTCAGCTTCAATTTTGGAAGCATAAGTTGGGTGTGTTCTTCTTGCGGCTTGCGTAAGTCTTCGATGTTCTTTTGGTAAACCCAAATGATGAATAGCAGCATCAGGATCAAGCCCGGGAATTTCTGTATAGTTCCAAGAAAATATATCTCTATTTTGCTTTAGAAAACAACTATACATCTTTTTCTCTTCAAGAATCATGGTTCCACTGTTTAAAGGTGGGTGTGGATCTTCTTATGTACGTAGTTTTATTTCTCTGAGTTCATCCACAGTGGTAGAGATACCCTCTTCAAATTCTGGAAGAGCATCTCTGAGATTTTCCTCTTCTTCTTCATCATATATTATTTCTTCTGTTTCTTTATGCATAGTAGATGATAAAGTAGAATTTTCCTGATCAGAAGAGATGTCAAAATTTGCATATCTTGAAGAAGAAGCTTCCATTTCTGTCCCGATTGATGATGAAGGGTCTTCTTTGTGTAATAAAGAGGAGATGATGGATTGAGAATCAACATCATTGTTCACCATCAATGTTGCTATAACATCTTCTGGCCTAATTGGCGAAGCATAGACTTGTTGGATTTCAGCAGATGAAATGAAGACGTCACCATTTGTGCTTTCATCACTGCTTAGTAGATTACCAATTTCTCCCATGTTGTCTGTCTCAATTGCCGTAAATGAAATTATGGATCATTCCATAAGAGTATTTTTATTTTGGTCTATCCTGACAATTTGACTGATAGGTAACACAAAATATGTACTCACATGCGTAAATGGATTTACTAGAATTTTCTCCAAACCATATAGAGCATTAACTTTGGTAATCTCCTTTGTTGTGGATTTCTCCCATTCCTTCATGTGATAGAATTCCGCCTCAATATATTGAGAATCGCATGTCTTGAACCGGGCCATATCACCATAAAATGTCCCAACACGACCATTGAAATAATATTTGAGACAATGATGGTATGATGAAGGGATAACTGCATGTTGATGTTGCCAGGGTCTTCCAAGCAAGATGTTGAAGGCTGAGTCTTGATCAACAACCATGAAATCCGAATTGGATACAAGATCTCCAAACTGAGTTCCGAGTGTAACTTTGCCCAGTGGTTCTTGTTCATTTTTATCATATCCTTGTAACATCATGGTTGAAGGAGATAAATCAGATTCTGTAAGGCCCAATCGACGAAGTGCACGGATGGTCATGAGGTTGACTCCTGAACCATTGTCAAAGAAAGTTCTTCAGACATCTACGCCATTGACCTTTCCAGACAAGTACAATTGTTTAATATGTCTATGCACAACATCATCATCATCTTCATTAGTAAACGATATTATTGCATGGAATTCTGCAGGATTATTCTCTATTTGATAGACTTTAGTTGCAACAATTTTAGTTTCAAACTTTTATGGACTTGACAAAGCCTCGATGAGTGATTCCCAAAGAACTTTTGACAGACTCAGAGCATCCAAAATTGATATCTTGCCTGGTACTTGGGGAAAGTGTTTCAATATATCATACTTTTGATCCAGAGGTCTGTGTTTCCCAATAGGAATGTGTGGTTTAGCAAGTACCTTGGAAGAAAATGCTTTGGAAGTTGATGCATCTTGTATCGGGAAAGGTATTGGAAATATTCCTGGTTTTGGAAGATTAGACCGATTAGATCCATTTACTTGCTGAGAGGAAGAAGACGGAACCTTCAAACAGTCTTCCAAAATAACTGTTCCAAGACTAAATTTGATATTGGTAGAAGAACTTGCTTGTTCGTGCTGAGCTCGCTGAAGGTCTCTACCATGAGTTTCTGCTGCTTACACAGTTCAATCAAGCGTATAATTGAAATGGTGGCTTCTGGAAGATCCACATATTCCCTTTTATCCTGAGCCCCTGGAACTTCCTCTGATTTACCTATTTGATACAGGGAATTCAGGCTCATTGAAATCGAAACTGAAACAGGCATATGGATCTGTTAATTGAATAATCTTAACAGAACCAAAGATTAACTCTTCATCTGATGAAGAATCTGCCTGATTAGCCTATTTAGGCTATGCCGTTTGGTGGGACGGTGCCCGTGGCTTTGAAGTAGATGGAATGAAGTCTGCCAATGTTAAAGACAACTTAGGCTTTCACACATACTCATCTTCTTCTGATTCTTTTTCGTTCCTTGAATCATGTCGTTTATTTGAGGACTTTCCCTCTGATGAAGTGGGTTTTTCCGCAACATTCATGGAATAAGAAACAATTTGATTCTTTAATTATGTTCGAAAAATAGCATGAGTCTGATTGATTGTCTTTATGACCATCCAATCATCATACTTCTGTGCATTTTTTCTTTTGAATTCTTTCCATTCACCTTTCTCCTCTGGAACTATAGCAGTAACACATGCTACCTGAGCTAAAGAGCCTTTTAGTTTGACTTGTCTCGAGTCAGCCATCTTTTGCAGGAGGTCTTTGAAGTCAAAACACTCATGGATGGGATGCCACAACATTTGATGAAAAGGGAAATAATTGGGATGGTCTTCATCTCCTTTCTTGTTTGGCCTCTTGGGCATTGGTAATTGAACAAAATTGTTTTCTAGAGTTGAAATGAAATAACCAGTAACTTGTTAATTTCGGAAAGTTTATGTTTTTCTCTTGAGATCCTCAAATTGTTTTCGTCTTTGATCTCTTTGATCATATGGACGAAACTGCCTTTGTTGTTGGCACTCAAGAGGTGGAGCCCTTCGAGAAGATGAAGGTTTTAAGGTAGAAACATGTATATGTTCTTGTATAAGAATAACTCTAGTAGTTTCTACTTTACCCATTGTCTTTCCTAGAGCTGATGGAATTACACGAGATATAGCCTTAGCCTGTATAAGGGAATCTTCAATCTGCTGAGCGATTGAAGTAAGGTCTCAAAACCCTCCTGTGTATTTCACGGAGATTAACGACATGCGTAATTCGTCATGCAGATTTTCCACACAGATTGGAAACAATTTTTATTGATGGAGTGCTAAGCTCAAGGAATATGTTAATCCCCTCCATCGAGCAATGAAATCAGAGACCCTTTCATTCTCCCTTTTCTTATAGTTTGTAAGATCGAAAACTGTTGTCTTTGGAAAATTGGAGCTGAACTCAAGGAGGAATTTTTGGAAAATATCCTCCCATATGGTAATTGACCGGGATTGCAAGCTTTTATACCAGAAAAAAGCTGGTCCTTTCAAGGTTCACACAAAGCATCTGAGTTTCACTGCTTCTTTCTGCTCTGTATTTCCCTTCATTGGATCGAAACAAGACACGTAATGCATCAAATACTATTCAGGATCACCTTATCCATTGAAAATAAGTAATACAAGGTTCCCAAATCTGGATGGAGGAGAGATTGAATCTACCCATTCAGGTTAAAATTTATTTTCTGGTTGAACTTGCGCACGTTTCCCTTCCATTGTTTCTAACCGAGCTATTAATGACTCAATAGTAGTAATTAACTTTTGAGAAACATTTGGTTGAACTTGGACGTGGGTAGGTGCAATGAATGGAGTTTGGACAGATGTGGTGGTTGGTACTGCAACTGATGGTAGCACTGTCAACTGTTGTTGCACTTGACCCGTAGGATTAGACCTGTGAGTGTGTACTGATAGAAGAGGATATTCTTGATCCATCTCAGTAGCTACAATATATTCCTTTGGCTGACTGACCCCAGCATGCTTAGGAAGAAGACTACTCTGAAGTAGTTCTGCATTCAACCTTCTTAATTCCTTTATTTCTTCCTCCAGTTATGCATACCTTTTCTCTAGTGAGAGCGATTGACCTTCTCCAGAGGAAGGATATGTAATCTGGTTCTTTCCCTTCCCTTTGTTGGATCCTTTTTGGAGAGGGGGAAGTTGGTTACTCGAAGGATTACCTAGGTTCTGAGTAATCCTTTGACTTCGTGGATGCACACCTTCTTCATTTATGTCGGTGTGTACATCTTCTTGAGCATGAACCTCTTCATTTGAGTCCCCTGAGTGAGCCTCATCTGGTGGATCATCTACAACGACATTGATGACATTTATTGATGCATAACTCATCACATCCCTTCTATCATCATTTCTGTTATATTATCTTCTTCCATGTCTTTGATGAGACATTGCCTTTTGTTGATTCGATCCCTCATGAACTTCTTGATGAACCGTAATTTGGAGGGAATCTCCTGATCATTTGGCTCTTCGTTCTTCTTGAGGATTCTTCCCCAATCGAGAAAAGATCGACTTTCTCTTAGGAGGGTATTGATGATTTGAAAAAGTCCGCAGTCCAGTGGACTGGGGTAGTTTCTTCTCAACTCCTTGAATCTTTTTTGTTGATTCCGAGGGTTGGTTTAAAAGTTTCCCCTGTCTGGTGAGCTGGGGTGGCTCTTGACATGCTATTTCTGATACTTTTTTAAAAGATCTCCTGATCTTGCGAACCTTAGTCCAGAAATTAGCTGGATGCATTAACCTGTATCCACTTTTATCACCCAGTTAAAAATACCGTTGGATGATTTCTGACACTTCTGTCACTTGGTGACGTGCTTGCTCCAAACGAGAGGCATGTTCAATATTATTATTTTCTTGATGAAAGAGTAATTCAACAAATTGTTCTCTGTATTCTTGATTTTGAGAGAAACTAGTTGAAGCCTGTTCTTGGGAAAGCATTTGATTACAAACAAAGCCCATTGACTGTGGCCGGCCATGGGCAATAACATTGCATGATACCATTTTCGGCAGGCTTATCTGTCTAGAGAACACCATGAAATGCAGTGCTCCATGAACACCCCATCCTCTGACATGAATACCAGATGGGTCATTGGCAATTAACTGACGCAATCTTAATAATGCGCCAAAGAATGAACGTTAAAGGGCTCTCTGCTGCTATTCAGCCTTCGGATATCGAGAGACTGATAGAGAGGCCAAATCAATTTGACGTTGTAACCCTTCTATTATCTTAAGATGATTTTCATATTCATCATAAGATAATACCTTATTTTTCAACTGAAAATGAGTTTTCAATATGTTGAGCCGAATATCATTAATTTCATCTTCCGTCAACATTTCTGGAATGTCTTACTGAGAGTCAGCCAAAGGCCAAAACATGACATGCACTTCACCATTCGCCAGTTGTTTTATCATGTTCATCATTTCATCATTATCATTTGATGAATATTTTTCTACCTGATTTGATCAGAGTTGGTGTTTCCTTGTTGCTTCATTGGATTCAACAGGATTGGTAGATAAATAATTGATCAAACTAGAAGATGCATGGAAGAGGGCTGGTTCAAATAATGACCTACACCCTGGGCTATCTTTTGATTCAGAAAGTATTTCACATGATAGCGATGAAGCTTCAGACATGACTGGTTTTTCATTTTCAAGTGCCTCAAGATAAGAGGGCTTTCTCGGCACTACATTGTCCACTGGAGCATATTCCGGGCAATGTGCATCACTACTGCGGAGAGGACTTTCACAGCGAAATTCATCATCATGGGGAGGACCACCATTATGGGTTACATCAAAATATGAGATCTCTTTCTCCTTATTCTTCTAACCACATAGAGGGTTCCTGTGGCTCTCATATGAAGATGAAATTTCGAGATAGACCAAATTGTCATGAAGAAATCCTTCATGAGGAAGTGTCTGTTGAAGACCATTGGAATTATTGTTCCCACCATTGGGAAATGAGGGAGTAGAATCTTGAATTTCAACAGATAATTGGATGAGGGCTTCAAGAACTCGTGCATCGAGCAAGGCCTTGTTTCAGATTGTCTCTTGATCTCCTGATTGTGCTGGGAGGGTCTTTTTCATAGATGCCTTCTTACTCGCTTTGGAAACCACTTATTGATTAAAGTGGCTACTCTGAGCAGTAGTATGTGCCTGATCAGGAAAGATGGTCAGGTTAAGCTGATGATCTCCACTCAAATAAGGTGTTTGTGCCAGACTTGGTTGTCCGTATGATATGGGGGAGTATTCCCCACAACCCTCTTGGACTGGAATAGATGTGTGTGTCTGTTCCTGAGTGAATTGTTAATGTGTCACTCCACTGGTATGGATAGATTTATGTGTCTTTCCCCGAGATGCTGCTGATGTTGTTATAATATATTAGAAGGCAACCAAAATATGAGCATGGATTTGATTCTGCTCTTTCACCATTGATAGAATATGATTGGTGACTTCAGCTACCAAAACGGGAATATATGTCCATTCTGGGATTGGAGTAGGGTTATGTGCCTGCTCATGTCCTCCATTTCCTGTCAGTGAATCCTGACAGTACTCAAGTGTTGGGGCAGAGAGTTGAGTATACCTCCTATTTGTTGTCGGGGCTTTCCGACTAACTTCTCTGAATGCTACCATGTGAGATTATTGGTAGTCATGATTAGTACTAGTAGGTGTATGTGCCTGCTGATTACACTTCGCCGAACGTAATTGACGAGATCCATCATATGTAGTCAGACGAGCCTGTTGACTAGCTGATGATGTATAAATAGGTGTATGTTCCTGCCTATATTACTCCGCCGAAATTGCCTGGTGGGATAGGCGTGATGCGGCCAGACTAGTCTGGTAGATAGCAGAATTAAAACGGGAAGGTGTGTGTGCCTGCTCATTGATTTCCACCAAGCTAGGTTGGTGGACATCTCCGGAGATGGCAGAGATGAGAAGCTGCTCACTATTAACCGAAATTCACTTCTAGTGTTTCGTCTTTCCTGCACGGGTTCAAGGAACTTGAGCCAAACGCCTGGAGTCGGTACCCTCATCATGTTGAGGGCACACTAATGCACGAGTCTAGCAGTGATTGTTGGTGGGAGCCCTCAGGAAGGACTCATGTTTGCTTGAATTAAGGCCCTGAGGGACCTTGTCATTCTCCTCCCCAGAATAAGGGAGCGAATGGTGATTGTGTTATGGGGATAACGAACCGAAACGGATGGAGATGGTAGTCAGCTACTCCTACATCTTGATCACTATTCGTCGTTGTCTGGATGACCGGTGTGAGTTGTTCACTTTGAAGGATTGTCGGGCAGCCTCCAGAGTTGGGATGGTACCGTGTTGATGGTACTCCATAACCAATGTGTTTGATACCCAGTGTTGAAGATGCTGAGTAGGTGATATCATCCTTAGAGTGGACAAAGATCCAGCAGGAGTAGTAGTAGTAGCATTTGCAGCAACAGTATTCACAGGCGTGAACATGAGAGCATCCATTCTAGAAATGCAAAAGATCTTGGAAAAGAGTGCATGTTTGATGTAACATACGTAATCAAGATAAATTCAGCCACTGCATATTTTGGATGAGCACATATGTCAATGATTTTTTTGTTGGCCCTATTATTGAGTTTTAAATAGGGTCCTCACAAATAGGTAAAACATCAGTTTAACTTTTTTAAGGATTCACGTCGGGTTCACCATTTTTGTTTCCTTCGGACTTCGTGGATGACCTCCTTGATGGGAAGTTAAAACATTCTGATTGGTATATAACGGGATGATTCGTAGAACCGGAAACATCCAATGATTTCACAACTATTTGGACCTACATTCCAAAGTTAGGTTCTCATTAGTTTGTGTACTAATGAGTCTTAGGAATTTTCATTGGTCGAGAGGATGGGAGGTCGGACTCCTGACAATTTTTAAGGGGAATTATTGCCTTCTTCGGGACTCTATTTATATATTTATGTTATGTTCGTGAATCCTTATTACATTACCAAGTATAAAATGAGTTTTCTATTAGATCTGACAATCAATGATCGATACATAGGAAATTTAGAGAATATATGTATTCAATGTTCTTCACTGATAAAGAATCATTTGTATTTGTTAGATATTCTTATTCAATTGTATCCTTTGATACATAAATGTCTCTTGGTCCTTATGATGACCATACTAGTTTTAAAGCCACACAGTGGGGCACTTGAAGTTTATTGTCATTCAGAAGGACATGAATTATTTCAGTGTTGGGATCGAACCCGTAGATGGGATACCTACGTATCCTTTGTTTATAAAAGGAATCAGAACCCATGTAGTTCGAGTAAGAGAGTGTGATGTTTTTGATTGATGGCTCAAAGAAGGATGTCATAATTACTTTTACACTCTAAGCTCACATGTGTCATGCTCTGTTTGAGAAACAAAAGGTATTGGTAAAAATCAGACAATTGTTCCATGAAAGATGGAATCATAAGAAATAATGTGGGGCTTATGTATGTATGACTGGGCAGATAAATGAATATTAGGATTTACTTCAGGGAAGATATCCAGGAACATGGTACATAAAGGTACATATGCATCATGGAGATTTGAATACTCTAACTTGGGGCTTACTCCTGAAAAGGAGGCCGAAATTAGGAGAAGACTTATCATTGGGTTTTACTCATGAAAAAGAATCCCAGATCAAAGGTAAATTAGGACTGGTTAAGGGAAATTTGCGGACTGGGGATTATTCCTGAAAAGGAGGCCACGATTAAGAGTCTTAAAAAATTAAGGGACTGGGGCTTACTCCTCAAAAGGAGGCCCAGATAAGGGGACTGGGGCTTACTCCAAAGGAGGATGCCCAGGTTAATGAGTTCTCTCATCGTAAAGGATGCGGTTGAATGAATGAAATCTCAATATTTAGTGACTTGAAGATGTGTAAATCACTATATATTGAGAGTTATTCCACAGAATTCCTTTCAGATAAGGATTTCAAATCATGAAATCATGCCATAAATGGCTTTGAATAGTGTCTTGAAGACTGAATCTTGAATAGGAGAGGTGGAATGATATAAGAGGGGTGAAATGGGCAAGAAGGGCACCCATGGAGGCAGAGGCGCGCAAGTCTTGGCAGGCGCGCATGTACTGTGTGGGTGCTACGCGACACATGGGTATTTGTGCGACAGTTAACCAGAAGGGTAATACTTGAGTGACTATTGGTTAAAGCCTTTAGAATCCTCTTGAGGTTCTTTTAGAAGAGGGGCGCACAAGTTCTATTGAAGGAGTAAGGCGGTGCGCATGTGTGGCCTTTTCCCTTAAGGGCTGGCCACTCAGGGGCACAAGTGTTGATGAGTTTCAACACTTAGGCCTTCCTCCCCCTCTATAGATCTATTGTTCTATGTAAGATATTTCCTTATAAGTGTTTCAGAAGCTTTGAGAAGAGACTAGGGCACCGGTAGCTCAAATCTGAGTTTCTGGAAAAATTCATCCTTTAATGGAGGGCCCATAGGGTCTATTTATAAGTAGGAGAAGACCCCGGGTGGTTATTACTTAGGTCGCGCAAGTCACTTGAACGACCATTATGTGTCGCGCAAGTGGACTTGCATGACTATGAGGGAACTTGCGCGACCTATGGGCAATATTCTCTTTGTTCATCCCTTTGTCAATTTTTTTATGTTTTCTTCAAAGGCTGAATCAATTTGTGCTAAGTCATTTCCCCTTTACATTCTATTGGACTCTGTGATGAAAAGGAGCATCAACAAATGTCCATGGTTATCTCATCCCACTTCCACATTGGTACCTCTGATGGCTGAAACAAGCATATTGGCACCTAATACTCCACCTTCACTTATTGACAAGTGAGGCACCGAGAAACAAACTCTGCTACTTCTTACTTCATTATCATCTACCAGAACTATCATCGGAGAACCTGGTATAACTTCTCCACACCTGGATGTACCACTCTATGGGATGTGTGTAACTCACTCGACACATTCTTCAGAAGTAAAATTGGTACCATGGTACTTCCTCTAATGTGGATGGCGTGCTCTCCACCTTCATAAAATCCATCACGTGCATGTCCTATGAATATCTGAGTGTGTCATGCCTTCCAGTCAATGTCCCTACACTGTGCCTCCTAAACTCGCTAAAAAAGTGGTGGAGTGATTGTAAGAGACTAAATAAAAAATTCTCCATCCCCATCCACAAAGGATTTAGGAAATGTGGCCAGCTACTCTGTCACCTCCCCTAGTAGTTGTATACATAACCTCTTGTAGAGTGCATCTACTACAATGTTCCCATTCCCAATATTATAAACTATCTAGAAGTCATAGTCCTATAGGAACTCTTTAAAACATCATTATGTCAGGTTTATATCCTTCTGAGAGAAGATATACCTAAGGCTCTTGTGATCCGAGTAGATAGGGAGATGATCGCCCATCAATTAATGCCACCAGATATTCAAGGCGAAGACCACTGCTGATAACTCCAGGTCATGGGTATTGTTGTTCTACTCATGCTTTGTCAGCTTTCTATAACCATATGAGATCATTGCTTTCTCTTTCATCTAGAACCATCTAAATCTAGTCCCTGATTCATCATAGTAGACTACCTATGCTATGCCCTCCTCTGGTATTCTCAAGATGGGGGAACTAGTCAGCCTCTACCTCAGCTCATGAAAACTCCACTGTCATCTCTCCGACCACATGATGGGTTTCCCTTCATCATCAATGCTGATAGTGGTGCTATAACTTTTGATAAATGTGGCACAAATCTCCGGTAGTAATGTTCCAAATCCAAGAAAACTATGTACCTTCGTCACAATCCTGGGTGTCTCTAAAGAAAGTAACGCCTCAATATTCATTGGATTTACTGCAACTCCAGCATTCGATATGACATGTTCAATAGTATGAACTTCTGGGATCCAGAACTGGAACTTCGAGGGCTTACCAAAAAGATGGTGCTCTTGGAGTGTGTCCAGTACTACCCAAAAAGGACAACCATGATCCTCCTCATTAGTCGAGTAGATCAGAATGTTGTATTTCAAGACTACTACCAAGAGATCAAGGTATGGCTAAAAGATCATGTTCATGTGTATGATGAACACTGCTGGAGCATTGGTCACACCAAATGGCCTAACCAATAACTCGTAATGGCCATACCGACATCTAAATGATGACTTATGCACATCCTCGTCTCACACATTGAGCTGGTGATAGCTTGATCTAAGGTCTATCATCATGAACCACTGTTCTCCCTTCATCTAATCTAATAGGTCATAAATTCTCAAGAGTGGATACATGATCTTCATGGTCACCTGGTTTATGCAATGATAGTCAGCACAAAGCCTCAAGCTCCCATCCTCCTACTTGACGAAAAATATTAGGGCTGCCTAAGGGGAAAAACTTGGCAGAATGAACCCTTAACCCTAAACGTTCTCTACCTATACCCATAGCTCACAAATCTCTACTAGAGCCATCTGATATGCTGGTGTTGATATCGGTGTCGTACCAGGGTACAATTCAATGTAAATGTCGACCTATCTGGGATTTGGTAGACCTAGAACATCATCAAGGAAGAAATTTGTGTGCTGGTCTACCACTATAGGATAAATCAGACTGTACACATCAACTGCTCTGAGGGAAAGGCTATCCAACTGATGAGTGGTTGGCAGCATCCTCTGCCAAGTAAGTTCTTCTTGTGCTGGAAAGGATCCATTATCACTGGTTAAGGTAAACCTGGTCCCATCCATTCGGACACAAAAAACATTAAACCTAATATAGTCAATCTGAGCATGGACTATAGATAGCTAGTCCACATCTAAGATGAAGTCGTAAGGCCTTGACGCTCCTACTAAGAGATCCCAGCTGAAGCTCTCACCTCTTAGAGTTACCTCACACTGTCGACACCAGTGTGTAATCCTCAAATCTGCTCATGTATAAGTCTCTAGCCCTAAGGATAGAGCCAATGGCTCTGTCAGAATATCCGAGATCTGAACGAGGTCAGTGGAAAAAAACAATTACTATAACTTTTTTCTATAATTACTAAAACTATGATGGAGTAGACACAGATAGTTCATCATATAATCTTTGGAGCACCATAATTATAGGCCTCAGCTACCTTCAGCAGAGCTTTCAGCATTCCACATGTTTTTATGGTCGAGTTGGACCTCATGGTGGTTGTGGCGGTATCATCTCGAATCATTGACCACTGCCAGCAGCACGACCAGCTCCTATGCCATGTTCGCCTACTCCCTGTGGACATCCTTAGTCGATGTTTTGTCTCTACATGGGCAGTCCTTCGACTGTCTACTGATCATCCATATGGTTGTTCGTATAGTATTGATCCATGTGACCTTACCCACGACATGCATTACACTTCTTTCTCCTAACATGACTGGATCTACATCAGGTGACCCGCACAACTGACCCCGAATCATGTGGTCGTCCACTAGTAGGTCCGGTCCTCTTGGACATTGGTGTCATCTGTCTACTTCCAGTAGAAGAACACTCCCCTACGTGATGACTGGTATTTGGTCTTTCTTCTGGTGACTACTCAGCAAGGGAACTCTCCACTAAAAGGCATCTCTCTAACACCGCCGCCTGTGTCGGGATGCTGAGTGAGATCATCGAATCCTATATCTCTTGCATTAGTTCCTACTCAAAGGTTCAGTTCCTGATGAATTGGTCTCACACCATATCTTTGGAGTAGTGTGAGAGGTCAGTGAACCTTTTTGAGTACTTATCCATAGTCATGCTTCCCTGATATAGATGTAGAAGCTCTTTTACCTACATTGCGTGAAGAGTCTCTAGAACAAACTCTGCATGAAACATGCTCTCGAAGAATATCTAGAGAAGTGTCACCTCGTCGTGAAACTAAAGCATCAAGATCCATCATCTTCCTACTACTGCCTATATTAGAATGGATGGATGGATTACCATAAGATCGGCTGGTGTCCCTACCAGTCATAAGGCTCTAACCATAGCATCCAGCCAATCCTCAACAGCCTGTGGGTCATCTCTCCCCTCAAACTGGGTGGCCTCTTGAGCTAGAACTCATTCAATGTGCTCAAGAGGCTTGAACCCTATTCTTCTAGGGCTGGTGGGATCGGTGGACCAATAGGTTACGGTACTTTTGGTTCCTCTTCTTGTACCTATACAGAAAAAGGGCCCGTAACTGAGGCCTCATCGCTTGGTGGGATATCAGTGCGCACTAATCTTGAAAACCCATCTAGTTGTCTATGTGTAGGAATCTTGAAGGGAAAAAGGTGCTCCACGGTCAATAAGTTATACCTGGTGATCTGAATCAAAGAGTTATAAAATAAGACTCTTTAAAACACACACACAATCAGTGTTTTCGTGCACTGAGTTAGAAATCAGATGTCAAGGACCTGGTGTATGGATATGTCAGTCGTCGTATAAACAATGGACTCCCAAAACTAAATTCCAAACTCAATACACATAACATTATTCCTATTAAAAACATCAGAGTCCTTTGTTCTATGGTAGAACTAAAACCTCTGATACCAATTTGTCTCGACCCATCCCCCGGGGCATGTGCCTTGACTACCCCAAGCCCGCCTTCCATATTCTAGGGGAAAACGACTAGAACCAAAGGAATATTCCCTAAAACTGGGAAGGAATTGACTTTATATATAACCTGTAAGAACATGGATCCATGAAAATAGAAAGATATGAACTCTAGTAAACTAAATAGTAAATATAGAATGTGTGGTAATTAAAAGTGCTAGAATACAAGCCCAACTAGAAAGTACAAGTAAAACTGGAAAACAATAAAAATGAATAAAGATAAAAATGGGCTATTGGGTCATCCTCCGAGATTCCTACTAGAATGATAGGTACAGATCGCCTCCTCAGCACTCCACATCCACTCGTCTCTTCTACGTACTGACCCACCGTATGGTCCATCACCGAGCACCATCCAATCCTGGTACTGTCAGCCTCAATTAGTGTGATCGATCATCTACACCAAACACATTGTGGTGCCAGCATAGCCTGTGTAGGGGTGAGTATAATGATTCTTAGTAGGGACCCTAAGACCCTTAAGGTCTCAAAAATCGACAAAGGATAATCCACAAGATTGAAATCAACTGTCAACCCCACTTAGGTATATGCCCGTACATATACCTAATATATCATGTAAACCCATATCTATCATGAGTCAAACACAAATTCCAACTCTAAATCCCCATGCTCACCTATTCCACACATGAATGAATACAAAAAAGGAAAGTACCACACAAGAACACCACCCCAAAGAATACCACCATGGTATTACCATGAAGAAAAGTACCACACAAGTACAAACTCAGCTCACAACAGGTATATCTTTGGACCAATAGTATAATATGATTAGATAACTACAGAATCATCTTACTCCGTTAATAGGCAGACCCACACAGGATCAGTCGGTGCTGACCCACACAAGATAGCTCAGTGGTGACCCACACAGGATCACCCAGTGCTGTGCCACAAAAGATCACTTGGTGCGGACCCACACAGGATCGCTCAGTGATGACCCACACAGTATCCCACGGCGTGGACCCACACAGGATCACTATTCATTCTTCACATCACAGCCAGCTATTGTTTCCCACACTATGCTCTCTTATCTCTAGGAGAGTATGTTTCACAAGCCACTGTTCAATACACCCACTTCCATGAAGTCTCACAAACAAGTATCTTAATAGACTACCATGTCATAGGGTTATTCAACACAATAGACGGTGTGTCAATCGGACACCCGGTCTATGAGTTATTAGCCTTTTAGTCCAGAGGGACTAGTTGGATTCATGATCGATCTAGTGGGACCATTCCCCATCTTAATCCAAATTTCTAGTGGGGTACACTCAAATGGAGCATCTTGCTGCAAGGGATGTAGCATCACTGACTGTTCATCATACGGTTGCCCGGTGCCAGTGTTATGGCCAAAATAGTGTAAATTTATCATAGTGAGTACGGGTCATGTCCGAACTAGTCGGACCGACCCAGCTCGACCCAGTCTGGGCCGACCCGGCCTAGGTTGACCCTACCAAGGCCATCCAAGACTAGGATGATCTGGCTTGACTCGCTGGGTCCGGCTCGGCCCACTATGCAGCGCGGCACATTGGGTTTGACCAGGGCCACATGGTGGACTGACCCGCTGGGTCCAGCATGGCCCGTGTTGGGTGGCGCGACCCGCCAGGCGGTCTGGCTGGCCCGACGAGCCGTGGAGCAGTTTGGTCGTATAAGGGGAGAGGTCGTAGGGTGGTTCAACTGCAAGGGTTCTGTGAGGGATCTGGGAGGCTCGGCGGCAGGGCGGCATGGCTGAGGATGGCGCAAGGCCGTGGTATGTTCCACAAGGCCGCAGGGGGCACCTCTAGGGCATGGGAAAAATCGTCCGTGGGGCGTCTCAACCATGGAGGGTTCCATGAGGGTGTCTATTCCATGAGGGTGTCATGAGGGCACCAGGTGGCTCAGTCGCGTGCAGCGCGAGGCCCATGGGTGTCTTGACTAGAGAGGGTTCCATGAGGGCGGCTCAGCCGCAGGGGCACCGTGTCTGTGAGGTGGCACAGAAAGTCATGGGGCAGCGCGGCAAGGTCATGTTCGGCGGTGGCCATCATCGTCAGAGGCCACGGGGTGGTGGTGGTTGCCAATCAACATCATTGCTCTATCCCATTCATCGCGGTCAGTGGTTGTGCCGACCACCATTCTCGTGCCCCTTTGTTGTTTGTCGAAGACCTCCTCCATCGCGAAGGACACCACAAATCATTACAATAATTTTAGAGATAAGGGGCCATGATTGTTTGGAACTAACTCTCTGCCTTAGATCAGTAGCAAGAAACTATAATCTCCCTTTTATTTATGAAGATCCATCAAGAATGAAAAAGGAAATAATTTTAAACAACCACACTACCTCTTTTGTTTTTGGTTGTCAATGGCAAGGGAAAGACAATCGTCAATTGATGATGTCCCACATTGGAGGATATCTCGAGGATGAATTTGAAGTTGTGTGTCGGCGTTCTTCACCGGAGGAGCATTCTTCGTGGAAAAAGTTCTTAATTGGAGAAAGCTATCCTCCAAGAGCTCTCCCCATTGTCAATACATTTCCCAAAAATCAAAATAGCCAACTTTTGGGTTTCTCCAATTTTAATTGTCGGGGCAATTTCAAATTGGATTAATTAATTACATACTGGTTGGCCTAATAAATTAATGGAGATTTGTTTTAGTTGGTTTCCACCACCTTATCCATTCATGGGAGGTTTAGTTCAGTAGGTCCCCTCCTTTGAAGCATCCACAAGGTTGTTTCAAATGAAAAATAAATAAAATGTTACACCATTTTATTTTATTTTCTTCAATCATGAATAAGTTAAAAACTAACTTCCACCCTCGACCTACTATGGTTGAGGTGATGGTCTCCTTATGTGAGTATCAGCACTGCAAGTTCAACAGTGCCCCCAGATTTCAATTCTATTCAATGGTTCATATGTTAAACAAAATTCTCATTTGTTTATGGAACGTACATAAATAAATGTTCAGAAATTTATTCCGAGAAATCCGAGCCTCCAAATCACGGACCATCAATTTTTACAGACTCGTAAAATTCCCATATATTGAGATATAATTACAAGTAAATTCCAGGTTTTACATGGAGTGACCTAATTCCTAGTGGATTCCAAGTACGATGTTTTTATTTTCATATTAATATTTTGTGTAGAATAAACTCTTGATGCCTATTATTTTTGTATTTTATGAAATATAATATTTTTATTTAATTCACAGCAGGATCTACACACTATTCTAAGTGGATATTGAGACAATTTCAATAGCCTAGTGAGTAACGTTAGTTAATTTTTTAAATACCTAACTAATATAAATTACAATGATATTATGAAATTATTATTATGAGTTTATGTAATTATTGTTAAAAAATTAAAACATATATATGGTTTTATATTTTTTATTCAAGTTTTTTCTTTTATTATTATCAAAGAATAAACATGTTATATGTAGAGACCTGAATCTTGATGTACGTGGACATTACATTACTTTTGTGGAATACTTAGTACATAACAAAAAAATACAGACAAGGACCGTAATAGTTTAGTGTATTTGGAAACTCGGAATATAATCTTCTAATCGTGGTGAAAGATCTTCAACATCTCCCATAAAGATCTTCCCCCTTTTTTTCTTACCTAAAACCTTTCTTTATATCCTAGGGAAAGGAAAACATAAAAGGGGTGAGCTCAAATTCCCAGTAAGGGTAAATATAGAGAATATAAAACAATCCAAAAATATTTGAATGCAAAAACATGAACATAAAATCTAAACATCAAAATCATGAGCAAAGACATGAACCGTGGAAGTACGTAAGGAATATATCATAAGGGAACATCAATCATGATAAAATAGCATGGGAATAAAACATGAAATTATGGCAACCATTAAGAACATGATATGATTTCCATTGTAGCCATGGCATTGCTGCCAACACCATCTTAGTGGACAAAGTCTCTTTCTGAATCAAGTTCACTCCTCGTTTCAGTACTGTATTGCAAAACCGGATTAACTTGTTATTCCAGTCATATCTATCTCATGAGATATAAATCATTACCCAATTCATTGGAGGGAGATATATGTCCCACCCATCTCATAATGAAATCATTCTTACTTGTGCCACAACATAAACTTAAATCATTCTTCATAACCCAATGAATACAATGGTTTTCATAAACATCATTCTATCATAACGTAATCCATACAAAATAATTGGATATCATTTCATCATTTGAAAAGTGAAACCATGTAAATCACAGAGACATTATACTTGAAACATACACATGTGAAATAATTTTATATTAGATGAAAATGGTTTTGATAAAAAACATGAAATGAATTATTGAGGAAAATATCCTTTCTTCTTCAAAATCATTCTCTTTTCACAAAATGCCATGAAATTTTAAAATAAAAGGATTTTATTGAAAATATTAATGAAATCTTTTAGAGAAAACGTCATGAAAATAACGCTTTATAAAACCATAAAAATTTGTTCGCGTGGTATAAGTTAAAAAACATTCTTCTCGTACTTTTTCCGAAAAAGTAAAAAAGTACCTCGTAAAAGAATGATTCCATACATACCATGTAGTAAAATTCAAAAATAGGTAAAAAGGACATTAAACACACATGAAACTATTATTAGGAAACATGTACATGGATGAGAACAATAACCCCAGTAAATACATACGAATAAACAATCTCGGATAAGAATAAGATTGGAATAATTATCTCATACCTTAGGTCTGATATGCTTCATAAGTATCCGAACATCCTTTATAATGATTTAAATAATGTAATTGAATTATTATAGAATCATATTATTTGTTATTATATCATATATGTTTCACTTATGACTTTATATTACCTGTTATTTTGTAAATTCAATGTTAAAGAAGCGTTCTGGGTAAAATCATTTCACTTATCATATATGTGTGTCGACTTGTCATTCTTGATATTAATACTTATATCCTGATTTAAATAATTCCAGAATGTGAAACATGATTTATATATAATATATATTCCTCATATACATATATATATTATATATTGATAAAAGGAATGAAATACACCGTTCATGGAGACGGTAGGCCATATGTACGCATGAATGTTTTTTTCATTTCCTTATTGAATTGAATGAAACTAAATAGATGACATACCAATATAAATAAATAAATCCAGTAGAATTAATATATTTCATTATTATTCATTATATAAACATTATGATCATTCATGTATGGTTAACATTGAGAATAAATCTCATCACGTTGTGGAGACGGTATTCCATGGGTACGCACGAGCAATGATATCGTTCCCATAATTATTGAATAGAATTCGAGTGGATGGTATAATATATCAAAATCAGTATGATGTTATAATAACCATATATAATTATTCTTTACACCATTATACCCACCCATGTAAGGTTTTGGTGGAAAAATAGATTTCACCACGGCGTGGAGACGGTATTCCGTACGTACGCATGCGTAGTGATTTCATTTTTCGTAGGATGGATAGATGGTGAAATAGGGTTGTTTCATACATATAATAACATATTAGTATATTAGTTATACTGATGTTATTATTTAATAGTGAAAATACAAAATAATAAGAAGTGGAAGAAGAAATAAAGTTGAATGAATCGGTAACAGACATTACCTCTTCATTGAAGCGCCTCTTTGAGACCTCCTCTTAGGGAACCAAAATTAGTCTTTGAAGAATACCAGAACCTCTAGGTTGTTTCTATTGAAGTGGAGAATATAATTTAGTAGGTGTTGGACGAGCTTTAAGTCTCAAAGTGGTGTGAGGAAGCGAGGGAGGAGGTTCCCTTTTATAAGGGAGGACAGGGGAACCTTTGGAAAAACTAAAACTGTTATTTTATTATAAATCCATATTCGGTTTTTAATAGCTCCAAATTGATTTATTTCGAAGCTAATGTGCGGATGGGTCAAAATAATATCATCCAATAGAATTTAGACAAGTTTAGGTATCTATTTTAACCTTATCATTTAGATTTAACCTTAAGTTAAATAATTTTACTTTTACCGTGTCTTCTTGTTTTCCTACACTATAAGGGTAATAAACTTACTATAACAAGCCAAAAAAACACCAAGTTGTTTATCATTAATATACATAACATTATCTAATTCATTTTGCCGAACCTTAGATTTTTAGGAATAAAATAACAATATATAATATAATATTTGTTTTGAAAACTATTTTATGTCAATTTTGACACTATTTGGTAATTGATTTTTGTGAAAATAATAACAGAATTATTAGTTCAAAAAAAGTTAACTAAATCAATAATAACATGTAATATTAACCTATAAAATTTGTGTAATTCATTAAAAGTCTCAAATTACATTAATTTGGGTATTCATAACATCAATTATGTCAATATTTCATTAATAAGATAATTACTGCATCATATTTGTGTCATAAATAAATTAAATTACTTAATTTCTAAAAATTATAAATAAAATACCATTATGTAGGAAATAGTTTTAGAATTTTAATGAATATTTATAGTCGAATTTACCTTATGTATATCACTATATTAAAAATTATTTACTTATTTAACATTGATTTTAACTATTTTAACCCTTTAAATAAATTAATATTAAATGTCCTTATCTAATCCAAGTGGGCCTAAATGGTCATATTTTATTTCTAAGGTTGTTTTTGGTCGAATTACAATTATCCAATAGAATTAGGACATGTGTTAGGGTAATAATAATATCATTTTTACCCTTAATTATCCTATTTACTTTTAACCGTGGAAAATAAAAGTTAAAAGTTACTATTCACCAAAAAAATATTTTCATCTCATTGAACCGCATTTTTTTCCTCGATATTAACTATGTCTCTTGGAATTATGAAATTCTACTCACATATGCAGTAAAATTATGTTTTATGAAAAATTCATTTTTTTAGCTACCACTTAGTGGTTTCACTATTCATAAAAAAACAATGTTTCCAGAAAAATAACAAAAATTAGGCCTAAGCTATATTTGATATTATGAATTCATAAAATTATGTCTATTTTACCAAATTTAAAACATTTCAGTTGCATTAATTAATTTAAAAGTAAATTCTCGTCGTCAAAACAAATAGCGTGTTTTGAAGAGATAATATCTATCAAAAGATTGACACTTGTTTATGTCTGGTTAAAATGTGAAATTACATCCAATGACCAAAATTGTATTAAATTGTAAAAATATATTCTAAATATACTTTAAAACCACTCAAATTAATAATTTATCAATAATAATTATTTTGATAAAAAAGTTGTTTTTAATTAAAATTTAGTTATTTTCACTATTCATCGGAATATGAATGTTATTAGAAAAGTACCAAAATTTCACCCTCATCTAATTTCGATAATATGAATCCAAAAATGAAGTCCATTTTGAAAGATAAAATTTATAAAATTTCAAAAAGTGGGTATTGCTATTCATAATGGGTAGTTCATAATAATATTATAATAATATCTCGTTTAGTGAAACTCGGTATTGCGTACTACACACGCTATCGAGGAAGGTCTTTATTGTGTGTAATGTAAGCCAAGTCATGGATGCATGTTGTTAAAGCTTATTTTGGTGTAGCGTACAACATAAGACATTAATGAAATTAAAATGATTACTTTTCATAAAATCTCGAGGTGTGACATTCTACCCCCCTTAAAATGAATTTTCCCCTCGAAATTCATCGGGGTTATAAATGGTTTAGTACTCAAAAGTTTCTTTAATATAAACCCACATCGTAAAAAGGAATACCAAAACATGGATTTAAAAACTAAGGGATGAAACGTAATGGTTATCCAAATTAACTCATCACTAGGTTTTCACGTAGGAGAACATATGTGAAAATATCGATATAGAAGAAAAATCTAACTGTCACATTCTGATGGAGAGTGGTAGATAACATGGCTATGAAAAATCAAACAATCACAAAGACATAAATTTGTAATGATCTAGGGTACCATCTGATTCATCAGATATAAGGGCACTAGGACAACAATTTTGGTTTTCAAGATCATTTCCCCAAAGTTGAGGAATTTGAATTAGAATAAATACTTACTTTATTTTGGTACAATCTCACTGTTGTTCTTTCCTTGAACAATTTCCACTTCATCACTTAATGAAATGAAGTTGAATTTGTTATTCGTGAAGTGTTATCAGATCATGTGATAGAATGATGAGTCATTCCATCTATTTCAAACAAAAGGTTAGCATAAGTTATCAAATATACATAAGTCCATTTATGGCAAGGTTAATCATATTCGATTCCAAAAATGAACTTATACTTCATATATCATACAACATAATTAAAGAAAACTAGTTTAAACTAACTAGGGACTTTCTGTAGGCCAGTGGTAGGCGATAAAGTCCAGTCGCACTTCGGTTGTGGGTTTAATTCCCACAGCCTTGTCTGACGCGATGGGTTGTCGCCCGTCCTACAGGTTGTTTTTTTTCCTAAAATTACAATACTATGACATCCCATCAATAATATCAAAAAAAATTCTATCCTTAAACAATAAAAACATATGTCCAACATATTCCATTCCAATCTTTAGGCTTATCTAAAATACTTCGGTCCAAGCTCATAGTATAAAGAAAACAATTACTATAATGGTTATCTACCAAGAATGTGAATAGATTCATTTATCCCACATATATCATAAGATATATCTTGTTGGTTGTATTCCAAAAACATGGATACCATATTCATATATTCTCTTGAAACATACATTACCATAGAACATATTTGAAAACATGAATATAGTCAAAAGGTAACTCTTTCCACATACCAAAATCCCAAAAATTCTATATACTAAAACCATAATATCACTTAGTCCTTATATCAATCTTGATATAGAAGTAACTTTTTAGGTCAGGGCATTGAGTTGGGTAATGCCCATGTTCTCCACAAATAAGGCATTGAACTACGTAACAGTCTGTCACTCTATGACCCTTTTTTCCACACAGATAACATATATCCCTCCATTTGAGGTATTCCTCAAGGTTCTTCTTCCCTTTTTTAGAAATCTCAATCTTCCTTTTTTTATGCTCCTCAACATGTGAACATGTATAAAAGTCTATCTTCATCTTATTTGATGAATTAGGCATACCACTAAATTTCACCTTGTTAATAATATATCGTGATGACTGATTCACCATAATCACAATATTTTTATCTTTAGGCATTACCCAATTTTGTTGCTCATAGTCACCAATTTTCCATTGGATTCAATGTTAATCGAATTCCTTCCGGATCCCTACATTGACAAAAACAAAAAAATAATAATTCTGTGAGAGGCAAAAATCATACAAGGAAAATAACATAATCAAGGGGGAGTACCTTCGACATCTAACATCTTATGTTTAATTCTAATATCTTTACCATAATTCATGGACTATAACCTATACTTATACCTAACCTTAGGGACATCCCTAGACATACCATAGAAATATCTCTAGGGATTTCAGTAATGTTTTTTGCATCCTAGTTTCCATTGGTTGACTGAACCTTTCCTCTGATACCAACTGTACAGACCTGAAGCTTGAAGTACATGGACATTACATTACTTTTGTAAAATACTTAATACATAGAAAAAATAGACACACAAGGACCGTAATAGTTTATTTTCTTGGTGAACTCGAAATATAATCATTAATCGTGGTGAAAGATCTTCAACATCTACCATAAATATCTTCAACCTTTTTTTCTTACCTAAAACCATTCTTTATTTCCTGGGGAAAAGTAAACATAAAATGGGTGAGATCAAATGCCCAGTAAGGGTAAACATAGAGAATATAAAACAATCCATAAATATTTGAATTCAAAAAAATGAACATAAAAACTATGCATCCAAATATTGAGCAAAGACATGAATCATGGAAGTACATTAGGAAAACATCATAAGGGAACATCAATCATGATAAAATAGAATGGGAATAAAACATGATATGATAGGAACCATTAAGAACATGATATGATTTCCATAGTAGCCAAGGCATTTCTTCCAAGACCATCTTAGTGGACAAAGTCACTTTCTTAATCGAGTTCTCTCCTCGTTCCAGTCCTGTATTACTGAACCGGTTTAACTTGCCGTTCCAGCCATGTCTATCTCATGAGATATAAATCATTAACCAATGAATTGGAGGGAGATATATGTCCCACCCATCTCATAATGAAATCATTCTTACTTGTGCCACAACATAAACATAAATCATTCATCATAACCCAAAGAATAAAATGGGATTCATATACCTCATTCTATCATAAATTAATCCATAAAAAAAAATTGGATATCATTTCATCATTAGAAAAGTGTAACCATGTAAATCATAGAGACATGATACTTGAAACATACACATGTGAAATAATTTTATCGTAGATGAAAATGGTTTTGATAAGTCACTTGAAATGAATTCTTGAGGAAAATATCCTTTCTTCTTCAAAATCATTCTCTTTTCACAAAATGTCATGAAATTTTAAAATAAAATGATTTTTTGGAAATATTCATGGAATATTTTTGAGGAAGCTTCATGAAAATAAGGCTTTATAAAACCGTAAAAATCTATTAGTGCCGTAGAAGTTAAAAAATATTCTTCTCGTACTTTTGCCGGAAAAGTCAAAAAGTACCTCATAAAAGAAAGATTCCATACATACCATGTAGAAAAAGTAAAAATTGGGTAAAAATGACATTAAACATACATTAAAACATTTTTAGAAAACATGGACATGGATGAGAACAATAACCCCATTAAATACTTAAGAATAAACAATCTCGGATAAGAATGAGATTGGAGTAATTATCCCTTACCTTAGGTCCGATATGCATCGTACATATCCGAACCTCCTGTATAATGATTTAAATAATGTCATTGACTTATTACAGAATCATATTAATTGTTATGATATCATATA
The DNA here is from genome assembly GCA_963277665.1 of Viscum album. Lineage (NCBI taxonomy): Eukaryota > Viridiplantae > Streptophyta > Magnoliopsida > Santalales > Viscaceae > Viscum > Viscum album. The sequence goes on from OY728150.1 coordinate 2,014,422,698, forward strand.
TGTTTCACTTATGACTTTATATTACCCGTTCTTTGGTAATTCCATTTTAAAGCAGCGTTTTAGGTAAAATCATTTAATTTATCGTATGTGTTTCAACTTGTGATTGTTGATATTAATCCTTATATCCTGATTTAAATAATTACAGAATGTAAATCATGATTTATATATAATATATATTCATCATATACATATATATATTATAGATCGATAAAAGGAATGAAATACACCGTTCATGGAGACAGTAGGTCGTACGTATGCATGAACGTTGTCTTCATTTCCTTATTGAATTGAACGAAACTAATTAGATGACCTAACAATATATATACATAAGTCCAGTATAATTCATATATTTCATTATTATTCATTATATAAACATTATGATCATTCATGTATGGTTATCATGGAGAATGAATCTTATCGCGTCGTGGAGATGGTAATTCGTACGTATGCACGAGCGATGATACCATTTCCATATTTATTTATTAGAATTGTAGTAGATGTTATAATATATCAGAATCATTATGATGTTATAATAACCATATATAGTTATTCTGTACACCATTATACCCATCCATGTACGGTGTTGGTGGAAAAACAGATTTCACCACGGCTTGGAGACGGTATTCCGTACGTACGCACGCGTGGTGATTTCGTTTTTCGTAGGATGGATAGATGGTGAAATAGGGTTGTTTCATACATATTATAACAAATAAATATATTAGTTATAATTATGATATTATTTAATAAAGAAACAACTAAAGAAGAAGAAGTGGAAGAAGAAATGAAGTTGAAAGAATCGGCAACGGACAATACCTCTTAATTGAAGCGCCTCTTTGAGACCTCCTCTTTGGACACTAAAATTGGTCTTTGAAGAAGACCAGAAACTCTAGGAAGTTTCTATGGAAGTGGATAAGATAATTTGGCAGGGGTTGGCCGATCTTGAAGTCTCTATGTGGTGTGAGGAAGAGAGGGTGGAGGTGACCTTTTATAAGGGAGGAGAGAGGAACCTTTGGAAAAACTAAAACTATTATTTTATTATAAAGTCATATTATATTTTTAATAGCTCCAAATTGATTTATTTAGAAGCTACTGTGGGGATGGGTCGAAATAATCTCAGCCAATAGAATTTATAGATGTTTAGGTATCTATGTTAACCATATCATTTAGATTTAACCTTAAGTTAAATAATTTCACTTTTACAATGTCTTCCTGTTTTCTTACACTATAAGGTTAATAAACTTCCTGTAACAAGCCAAACGAACACCAAGATGTTTATTATTAATATATATAACATTTTCAAAGTCATTTTTCAGAGCCATACATTTTTTGGAATAAACTAACAATATATAATATAATATTTGTTTTAAAAACTATTTTATGTCAATTTTGACAGTATTTGGTAATTGATTTTTTTGTAAATCCTAACAGAATGATTAGTTCGAAAAACGTTAACTAACTCCATACTAACATGTCATATTACCCTATAAAATTAGTTTAATTCAAAAAAAATTCCAAATTACATTTATTTGAGTATTTATAACATCAATTATGTCAATATTTCATTAATAAGATAATTACTGCATCATCTTTGTGTCATAAATAAATTAAATTATTTAATGTCTAAAAATTATAAATAAAATACCATTATGTAGGAAATAGTTTTATCATTCTATTTAATATTTATAGTCTAATTTACCTTATGTATAACCCTACAGTAAACATTATTTACTTATTAAACTTTGATTTTAACTATTTTAACCCTTCTTTAAATAAATTAATATTAAATGTCCTAATCTAATCCATGTGGGCCTAAATGGTCATATTTTATTCCTAAGGTTGTTTTTGGTCGAATTACACTTATCTAATAGAATTAGGACATATTTTAGGGTAATAATAATATCATTTTTACCCCTAATTATCCTATTTATTTTTAACAGTGGTAAATAAAAGTAAAAAGTTACTATTCACCAAAAAAATATTTTCATCTAATTGAACCACATTTTTTTCCTTGATATTCGGTTTGTCTCTCAGATTTTCGAAATTCCACTCACAGAAGCGGTAAAATTAAGTTTTATGAAAAATTCAGTTTTTTTAACTACCACTTAGTGGTTTCACTATTCATCAAAAAATTTGAATGTTTCAAGAATAATACCAAAAAGTAAGCCTAAGCTATATTTATTATTATGAATTCAAAAATTATTTCTATTTTACTAAATTCAAAACATATCTGTTGCATTAATTAATTTAAAAATTAATTCTCATCGTCAAAACAAATAGCGTGTTTTTAAGAGATAATAACTATCAAAAGATTGACACTTGTTTATGTCTGGTTTAAATGTAAAATTACATCCAATGAACAATATTGTATTAAATTGTAAAAATATATTCTAAATATACTTTAAAACAACTAAAATTAATAATTTATCACTATTAATTATTTCGATAAGAAAAGTTGTTTTTAATTAAAATTTAGTAATTTTCACTATTTATCAGAATATTAAAGTTATTCGAAAAGTACCTAAATTTCACCCTAAGATAATTTTGATGTTTCGAATCCAAAATTGAAGTCCATTTTGAATGATAAAATTTATAAAATTTCAAAAAGTGTGTATTACTATTCATAACGGCTAGTTCATAATAATATTATAATAATATCTCGTTTAGTGAAACTCGGTATTGCGTACTATACACAATATCGAGGAAGGTCATTATTGCATGTAATGCAAGCCATGTCAGGGATGCGTGTTCTGCAAGCTCCTTTTTGTGTAGCGTACAACACAAGTCATTAATGAAATTAAAATGAATATTTTTCATAATATCCTGGGGTGTTACATTATACATGTGTACATTTTTGTGAATTCATCGATAGTTTACTACATTGATATAATATCGACACCCTACACTAGAATCCTTATACATTTGAATAATTCATGTATTGATATCCATGTATGTGAAAGGGGTGTATGGATGATGGATGGGATGTGGATCATAGAGGTTGTTATGAGCCGAGAATGATGTTGGTTGAATGATAATTCTTTTTGTATATTTTTTATATTTATTTACGTTCTAGATTTTCATCTTAATATAGAGCCCATTCTATATCATTTTCTAAAATGTGTCCCATATAATATTACATTGAATATAAAATTTTCCAAATTATACTTGGATTTTGATGATTTATATTATCTTTGTAAGGAAGTGACATAAAATTTAGGGTATAATCACCAAACAGTTGATAATTTGTCCCTCACTGATAGTCATCAACATCATGCACACAAGGAGGAATACATAAGGTAATGTGTCTCTCATTCATAAACAATTTGTTATGGACATGTAATTTTAAAATGGAATCATAGATACAAAATTTATTCTTTTTTGAATAACACAAGACATAGAAAATTGATATTGATTCTATGAGTCTCAATATGGTGATTTTCTAGGTTCCTGGCTAGCACATGTCTAAAGGAAAAATAAAAATCCATTAAAATTATTTCTATAATATTTTTATATGATTTTGGTTGTGTTAATTCATTATGAGTAGGCACATGGGATCAGATTCCATATATATATTTATCTATATATTATAATTTATTTATTAAGACCCTATGATTAAAAAGAAACACTATGTTAGATAGAATATAGAACATGATACAAGATTTTTTTACAAACCATGTTATATTATTTTATTTGGACAATTTAATAGAACCATTACCGTATAATAAATAAATATAATTTTATTTATTTTGAAATATAATGTATGATCATGACCAATACCAATTAATTGATATTTCTTCATTAATTAAGAAAAAATATTAACAATGTCATTTTATTAAAAAATATTTTATTTTTGTTTGTTCGAATAATATAATAAATCCTCTAAAATTATTAAAATTATCTTTGAAGTAGGATTTTCTATTATTAAATAATTATATCAGAATAATCTTCTGAGTTTCTGGGCATTTTTAGAGAAGTGTGATTTTCTAGTGATTAGTGAAATTTACTACAATTTAATTAAAACTATAATTATATAATCATTTACGTAGTTCGATTTTTAAGAAAAATTAAATTTAAAATTATTTGTCTCATATTACAAATATTTCAACTATGAAAATTTGAATAAATTTTATTGTTGAATTTTTTTTAAAAATATGTAACGAAAAAACATATTTCTAAAAATTATATTTAATTTGGTTTCTAATTATAATGTCAAACCAATCGCACCCAATTATTTAAATTGAATAATGGAATATTGAATCCTTGTTTTAAAACAGGACGTCAATTTTTTTAAATAGATTCAATTTATTTTACGCCACTAGGAATAATTACTATATTAATTTTTTTATACAATGATAAAACTATAATGTGTAAATTAGGGATAAGAAAACATAAAAAAGAAAAAATATCATTTAAAAAGTAGAATTTTATTTATGGGATTGTTCATTTTCGTATATAATAATAAAAATATTATATATATGGAAACTTTTGGCCATTTAAATTTCATTAGGTCCTTCATAATATCTATAATAAACATAATTCAAAATTTTTTATTCCTTGAAATTAATTTCTATATTAGATTTTTTCCAACACAAAAACAACTTTTATTGGAAAATAAATAATTACTTTAAAAAAGATTTAATTTTTTAATAATGGTATTTAATATTTATTCTTTATATTTGAAGTAGTAACATTGAATTCTTATGGAATTCTGAAAAGATGATAGTTTATAAAGTAAAAAATAATCCATTAAATAATTATAAAAATAGTAAAATTAATTCTTTATGAGTTATTTAATGTTTTCCCAAAATTATAAAATAAATATCCAATATTTTTAATATATTAAAATTTTAAAATAAAATAACATATCATTCATGTTTTTTTCAATGTCAAATTATGCAAATAGATCTAAAAATGACCTCAATAGCCTTTTATGTTATACATATATTTATTAAAATATTTAAAAAATTTAATGTTGAAATTTTTGGTGATAAATTTTTAAAATAAATTTACTTTTATATTTATGAACTAATTTATACAATATATGTAATCTTATTAGAAATTTATATTGAAAAAAAGATATCATGGTTAAAATTTAAGTCATTTTATGAATGTTCTATATCAATTGTAATATATAAAATGAAACTAAAACCTATATAAATTTAATTATACAATGTTATTTAAAACATACACATTTTTCAATAGATTCATTCTTATTTGGAATAACTAAACATGGTAAATACATTATTTATATTTAAATAATTTAAATAATTAAAAATATATCATTCCCTCTAATATAAATGGAACCCAATTCTACCATTCCCTTATATAAAATTAAATCATTTTTAACTAAACCCTACCCAATTCACTTACAATGACCTATATCAAGGAATTATTTGTTGTAAATTATAAAATTTCCAATTTAACCTTCCATAATATTTTATATATAGAAGGCATATCCAATAAATGGTAGTCTATCAACCCGAACAATTTCAATTAGTTAAATGTTATACCTCTACTGAATCTATAAAAATCATCATAAAATAATAAATTCAGTAGCTAAAATATTGATAATTTTTTTATGTTTTTGTATCCACTACTATACAACATTCATTCACTCAAATGGGAAGTGCAAGTATCATTCGGGTGTACAAGTAAATTACAACCCAAACAAATTGATACAAACAATTCCAGAAACGATATTTCATGGGTGGATCTTATTAAAGATTAAATATTTATACCTTGTATTTATGAAATAATTATTCATATATAATTTTAAAACATTATCAAACATTTTACCTTCATATCTGTTGGAATATGATAATGTTGATCATCCATAAGCGTGGAATACCAACTCTATAATTCAATGTGATTCCATATTCATATTTTATTTACATGTTTTGTAATAAATGATTATTAATATAATTTTTATTATATAATATTTTTTTGGGATGGTTATTTATTATACATGTTTCATTTTTTAAAACCATTGAATTGTGACATAAACATTCATTCACACATATGTCCCAACATATAAAAAAATATAAAATATTTCACTTTCCATTTCCATTCTATATATATGATATTTATATATTAATTAACTATACAATTATGATGTAGTAATGATAAATGTTAAAAATCTATATCTATTGTATGAAAATTCCATTGAAAATTGAAATATTAAAACCCATCAATGGTCATTTTAAAAGGGAATTATCAATACATTGATGATGAAATAGTATTAGTGGATAATTTTATACATTGTATCTCTCAAAATGAATCAATTTATAGAATTATAACAAAATTAAAAAATTATTATATGAGATGTTATAGATATATTTTTTGTATATTGTACTCGATGTAAGTGATTTATTTCTAAAAATTTATTAGTTTTAGACACTATACATATTCGGTAATTGAGTCATATTTATTGTGTATAAACTTTGAATAAAATTTAATTATGAAAAATATGATGAATATTTTGGGTATTTGTATATCTATTTAATGTTATTTCAATAATGTGTATTTCAATTTTAATTTCTCAAATGCGGAGAACAATTCTTTTATAATCTCATTGTTTTTCATGATTAATTATTAACAATTTACTACGAATGAATGTATATGCCCTCTCTATCATAAGACCATAAAATTATATTTTAATACGGTTATCTATATAGAATCATTTAATTAATTTTTTCTTATCTTTTTCAACTAAATAAACTAAATGAATATTGTAATAAATTATCATCATTATTTCACCCTTCAGTAGAAAATTATTTTTCTTATATAGCCATGATTTCCAAAATTTTTCTACAGAATTTTTAATTGATTTCTGTGGATTTTTTAAAATAAATTTTAGCCACATTTGTATTTTGAAATAATTAAAAAATCGTATTTTTAAAAGTATTCTGTATGAGGTACTTTTGATTTTTTCTACTACATTGAAAAGATTCATTGTTTTTAGGTATATAGCCTAAATATAATTTTATTTCTTCCAGATTGGCCATTTATTTAAGGAATTAAAAAAAATTTATTTGGCTAATTCAATGAATATCCTCATGTAATTATTGAAATTATTATATTTGAAATATTTTTTTTAATAGTGAAAAACTTGTTTTCTTATAAAATATTTTTCCATGTATATTTTTAGTGGAATTTTAATCTATGATGACATATTTTGATTTAACATATTATTTATTAGGGATAAGTTTATATTAATTTGTCCTTGTTATGTCCTGGTATAGAGTGAACTCATATTTGTTATATAATACATCCACTATGATTATATTGGGTGGTAAACTTACCTATGGATATAATAGAATGGTTAGGGTTTCCAATATAGTAGTATTGTTTTGGAAAAGGACCTTGACTAATGAAATTATTTCCAATGTTATGTGAATTCCATAACATTATCTTATTTTAATGTTATGCTCACATGGAATGTGTTTTTAGATTCTCTTCAAATTCATGTCTTATAAAATTTCATTATTTATACCATGAATAATTATTATGAGATATTTTAAGATGGGTGCTATTTTAAAATAGTAAGATATTTTAGGACAAAATTTTCATCTTTTTTCTTATGTTATCATCGATATCAACCTTTTTTACCGTTACTGAGCATTTATTCTCATATGTTTTTTTTAATAGTGAAAAACTTGTTTTCTTATAAAATATTTTTCCATGTATATTTTTAGTGGAATTTTAATCTATGATGACATATTTTGATTTAACATATTATTTATTAGGGATAAGTTTATATTAATCTGTCCTTGTTATGTCCTGGTATCATTTATGATTATTATTATAATATTATTATAACATATATTTATTTTCCAAGAGATATTATATGATTAATTATGGAAATGTTTCTGAAACCTATAAATTGATAATGGGAAATGCTCTGTATAATTATTGGAATGGTTGCGAATTCATTTCAATACCATGGATTATAAATTTCGACGATTTCATTATGATCAAGTGGAATGAATAAAAATTTATTATTATTATTTTAGGGGCAGGGAAAAATATATATACCATACTAATAAATATTGTAAACATTGATATCTCATGAGTTAATGAAGATTTTGATATAGAGTGAACTCATATTTGTTATATAATACATCCACTATGATTATATTGGGTGGTAAACTTACCTATGGATACAATAGAATGGTTAGGGTTTCCAATATAGTAGTATTGTTTTGGAAAAGGACCTTGACTAATGAAATTATTTCCAATGTTATGTGAATTCCATAACATTATCTTATTTTAATGTTATGCTCACATGGAATGTGTTTTTAGATTCTCTTCAAATTCATGTCTTATAAAATTTCATTATTTATACCATGAATAATTATTATGAGATATTTTAAGATGGGTGCTATTTTAAAATAGTAAGATATTTTAGGACAACATTTTCATCTTTTTTCTTATGTTATCATCGATATCAACCTTTTTTACCGTTACTGAGCATTTATTCTCATAAGTTTTTTATATTTCCCTTCCCAAATTTATAATAAATATATTTTGCGTATGAAATGACTAATAATGTGATATTTTTGAACAAAATACTTTCAAATGATTAATATATCGGTAAAAAGTTATTTATGTTTCAATTATAAGAAAAATACTAATCATATTGTATCATGGTGTGTATCATAATGTTAATTTGATATTAATAATGATGATGAAATGTACATATCTAAAAAGATTTGTACTACATAGTTTTTACAAGACAATCGATCAATTAATCCTCTGTTATTATTATTAATGATAATTGATAAAAAATTTCTATATGTATACATATAGTAAAATATCATACTATTTTAGTCAAGTGGAATTTATTTTTTCTTTCAATAGAATACATACGATTTATGATACTAAAAATGAAGGTGGGTTTGGATAAATGAGTCTATTGGAAAAAAACTAAAATTTGTTGCTCGACTATATCGGACCCAACATTATAGTGAATATTGAATTTTTCTTTACTACAAACCATGTGTTTCACTACAATTGAATAATCATATATTAAATCCCAATTTATAGATAAATCATTTATGTGTTATTGAATATATTATAACGAAGAATATATTTGAATAAATATATGGTTCCATTGATTTAAAAGAAGGTTTCTTTATTTTAGATTCCTAAAAATGATTTTTAATTATTATATGACCTTTCACTATGAATATTTTAATTTTACTATTATTATTTATTCAATATATAGAACCCAAAGGATTAATGCTAATTCATAATTTGATGAAAAATGGAATAATTATTTTCAAGAAAAACAAAAGTAAATGGAAAGTGGAATTCAAAAAACATGGATTATTTATCATTATCAATATTTTAATATGATTATCATTATCCACATGTGTGATTATCCAGAAGAACATAATAACTCAAAAGTGGGGTTTCATAATTTCCTTGTAATAATCAATAGTTAGAATCTTACATGTAAAGAATTTGGTAACAATACCTCAATAAAATGTATCAATGGAAGTAGAACATGTTTTCTGTATGAAAAAAGAAGGTAATAAATTATGGATATAAAATGTATTGTTCAATGGTCAGAGATTATGTTCCTAAAAATAATCTATTTTTTATTCAATGTAATGTTATTTAGTAATATATGAATTATACGATTTAATTCATTAATTGATTGTTTCATTCCTAGACCATTGAAGGAAAACTGTATTCTGGTCAATTATGTGGAAGGATTGATGTGTTTATGAATTGGGATTTTAGAAATATGTTTTATATGTATTATATCAATGATAATATTAACATATAAATATTGAATAATCAACAAATTTTTATATGATACATTTTCGTCAAGGATTTCAAACCATATATTAATTGGCATTGTAATCAAGTGATGACCTGCCTTCTTCAAGATAAGGGAAGGGATAACAATATGCTAAGGATTTACTTCCTCATGATGGAGATATTATTTCCCATGATTCCCACCTCAAGTATGCCCCGGGGTGGGGACCAACTCCAAGGGTATACAAATTATACAAAAATGGAAGAATTACCAATTTTATTGTAACCAATATCAGGGGATATGATATACCAACCTAAAACAACTCCCATACAAATAAATATAAAGAAAAAAATATATCCATCATTAATGATTAATGTAAAAATACTATGAATATAATGAAACTCCAAATTAAGTAAAAAATTAAATCTAAGTAGTGGACCAACAACTGTCCCCCATTGTTTGAGCTAGTAAGGCATAGAATGATTCATGTAATATAACTAAAATCCTAAAAAAAGTATTATATATGATGGGTGAGAAAACAAGTGTATATTGTATTAAAAAATACCATAGTCACCCATGCAAAAGTTGATGAATTATACTAATCCCAATATTAGAAAATAATAGAAATTCAAGAGCAGCTAAAAAGGAATATTTTCCACCACAACCTCGCTAATAGATTCTCACCAAATAACGCATGTCATGTAATTAGAAGTAGTATGCACATCGATAATTGGGTACCCCACACCACTTCCCACTAGATAACAACTCATCCCTATTGGCGAACGTCCTGGAGTTACATTACTCTTCTATAAACCACACTGTCAAACCCGTCAGCACACACCTAGGGGAAAAACAAAACACATACTACCCACAGAAAGCTAGGAAATAACATACACATGTCTCACAAAAAAACATAGGCCTCATCTTGAAGACACCTGGGAAACAAATAACATGTCACACATCCCATGCCATAAATCTTGTAGTAAATCTCCATCCATTATAGCTTTCCCAATGAGCCTTCAGATATAAAGGCCTAATAGAGGGAGCATTGTAAGGTCAGTAACTAGTTATACATCATTCTTCTGGGATATTTGGAAAGACACGCTCACCCATGGTAATGGGGGTGTTTTTCACATAATTCTCAACAAAAGTTGGTTGATTATAGAAATACTCAATAAATACATGTATATATATATATATTCCAAAAACTCATACACACCTAAGGTTTTTAAAACAACTAAAAAGACACATAAAATACCCTTATCGCCACATTTACATGCATGTACCTATATGAATGATGGTCACTTTAATTCTACTTCACTACATGCCCCAAACTGTAACATACTCCCCCTGCCAATTATTTTAACCAATTATCATTCTCCATTTTTAAATCAGTCTTTAATTTATATCCATCCCTACCTAGGAAACTACCAAACATTAAAAATTATAATAATTAAAGAAACCATAACATCCTTTTCCAATTCCAAACAAGGCTACATAGTCCAATGGTAAAAGTATCCATTATAACACACATTAGAAAAAATAATAGTAAACAACCATCTTTATGCCCCAGTGAACAACATCATCACACCAATCACACCCATAAACACGAAATCATGACACAACCCAGTCTTGTAGCCCCATTTCCCAACCACTATCCAAATTCAATCCCACTTAATAACAAGTCCATCCATTCCACAATCTACAAAACACTCAACCTAAGATACCATAACACCAGTCGTACCGCCCCATATGAACAACTGCATGAAAATCCACAAATCCATCCTACCAATATATACACAAGGCCAAATAGAACCTCAAAAAACACATATAAATAGTAGTAAATCATGATTTATTTAGGTTTAAGAAATACACATACCTTAATTCCACTTGATAAAATAGGGGTGATAATAGTAAAGGTTTGATAATGGGGAATACAATTACTTAAATGAATATCTATTATTAACCATATTCCATTACATATATCAGTATTACACAAATCATAATTTTCTTCAAATATAGACCACTAACTTCCATGACTATCAGAAGAACACAACCCATACAATTCACAACATTAGTCATGTATGACACATCAAACAAAAAAATCTTGCATTATCATGCACTCAATCCCTTGTTTATTAATTCATATTTTCATCCATAAATTTGAGTCCAAACATATTCATAAGGATAAATGATTACAACCACCCCACATGTTATATAGTTAAAATAGTGATGATGAAAAAATACATACAAGAGAAACATAAAACCAAAACTTATCCTTGCACCAAAAAATGGGGGTCACACGAGTTTGAGACTACATGGGAATCCAAATGGGGGGGATAAATAACATGTGAATAGATATTCTATGGATGGTAGAGTATCTGTACTCCAAGAGAAACTTGAAGGGATCAATGGTAGAGAACATTCATCTTTATAATTGAGAGATCTTAAATCAATGGGGGGACAATTTCGAATGACATTGAAGGTGGGTCATGAAAGAGACCATGAAATTTAGGATTAAATGGATGCTTCCGATTTTTTCAACATAAATAAAATTTCAAATGATTAAAAAACTTATGAAATTTGGAATGTAAATAATTAAATCCTAAGTACTGTGTTAATGGAATTAAACTCCAAAAATGGGAAAACATTTAATGAGTCACTCATTGGTGAGTCACTAATAGAATGCCACCAACAATGAGTCACCAAATAGGATATACTTTTGTCGAGCTTATGATGAAGAGATATATATGATACCTAATAATTCCTGACTCACTGGCACCCCAAATCAACAACTATTTGACTCATAAATACCCTGACTCACTGATCCCTAACATACTGATGCCTTCATCCTACTGACATCTTAACATAACAACACCCTGACCTACTGATGTCATGACATACCGATGCAATGACCAACTGATGACATGACCTAACGATTACATCACCCTATAAAGGCTACCATTCTACCAATACCCAAACATACCAACTGCCTAACATACCTACACTATTGACCAAACGACTCCATGGACTACTCACACCCTCGACCTATCGATGCCCACAAACTATATATGCAATGGCCTAACAATGCATTGACCTACATAAACCCCTACTTACTGACCCCAAAACCAAGTAACACCATCAACCTACCAACTCCCAAAACCTAGAAACACTTTCAACCTACCGACACATCAACATAATAACGCAATGACCTAACGACACACTAACCTAATGATTCCCAAACCTATCGATTCCTCAACATACATACACCATTGTACTACTGAGGAAATATCATACTGGTGAAAAAATGGAAATTTTGATAGAATTTGAAATGAGCTACTGTTTCCTCCTATAACAACCCAAACACAAGATTCTGCAAATGTAATGGATGATGGGGGTATTTTCCATTACATTAGATACCTCTCAAAATATTCTCTCCATTGAGAATTCAAAACCAATCCTAAAATAATAAGAGGCATGGGAAACCTCTCTATAAGGTACCACTTAGAGACAACCCACCTTGTTAGAGTCAAACATCAAAAACCATGATCACATCCTCAATAATATTCTAACCCAAACAACCACCTGTAGTTCCAAACATGAACCAAAATTAACACACCCCGAACATGTTAATTATGGAATATCATTTCCCCATTTCAAAATGAGTTCCACTTCGAGAGACACTAACTCACCCTCATGGGGTTAAAAAAAATTCATTAATTGATCTTGTTTAGTGATCTGGTCCTCCCATTATGATATGTTTGGACATTGTCGTATGTCACATAACAAGGAAAAACTCATATCATTTAAAATAATTTCAATCAATTACATAACAAATAAATTCACCGGAGAAAAACACAAAACAAATCAGTATACTGGGAACACATTGGCTTCCCTACCTCCCATGTACTCTCCTAGGAAACACCATGACTTCAAAAAACTTGAACCATGGTAATGGGCCATCCATGAAGCCCCTTCTACTAATGATCCTCGAACACCACTAGCTGATCCATGGTTATTTTTTCATCCTTAATAAACAACTCTGCCCAATCATTGACATGGGAGTCATTGTGAATGTTCTGATGACGTTATGAGACCTAAAAGGCGTTCTGGATACTCACCAACAGCCGCGGAAATTCCAATTGATATGCCACCTCACCAACTAATACCAACACCTCTAAATGTACAATTAACAAGGGGGAAGTATTAATTCATCTGATGAACCTCTACTACCCATGTCGTGGGGAATCATTCAATAATAAATGATCACCATCCTTGATCTCCATGTTACTCCCAATGCAATTGAAATACAACTCATTCTAGTCTTTTTATACCTTTATCATCTCATAGACAAGATGAACCATCTCTATAGTACTCTGCACCACATCCAATCACATAACTACCAACTACCCAAATTATATCCAACACAAGGTTGGATGACACGACCTTCCATATACATATTCAAACAGAGACACCATAATGGAAGAGTAATATATATTATGGTAAGAAAACTATACAAAGGAAAAAGGATGCACCGGAGTCCCACTATTGTCTGGAAAATATGCCCATAAAATATCCTCCAAAGTTTGGATGGTCCACTCTGTTTCTTCATCCACCTGAGGGTGGAAAGTAGTTCTGAGGCTTAACTAGGTTCTAAAGGCATGTGATAATACACTAAAGACTCATGATGTAAAACATGTATCCCGCTATAGGATGATGTATATTTTAAAAACAAAATTTTTGACAACCTCATCCACATTCATCAATTGAAAGGCATCTATGAGCCAATTTAATCAACTAATCCACTACTACACAAAAAATCACATCCTCCCTGAGCACTAGATAGTTGTTTAATAAAATCAATCGATATTTCAATCCAATTCCACTCGGGGACATCTAGGTTATATAGAAAACCACTAATAACACAGTTCTAAGTAGACACCTTCTAGAACACTATGATCATTGGCCAAAACTCTACCACATCCCACTTCACCCAAGGCTAAAAAACTACTCCCACACCCCCCATTACATCATGGAAACACCATGGTGTACTGCTATGGGCATGCAGTAAAACTCACAGAGAACCTCCTCATGAATTTACACTTGAACAAACAAATTATCAACAAAAAACATATCATTCTAACCTTCCTTAAACCATACATTCAGAGTAATACTCTAGTAAATCTGATTATGTCTCACCTCAAACATTGAGTATCTACACTGAGACTAATCCGTATTATGCCTTAGAGATGATTGTACCATCATCTGAAATAGATGGTCATTATATCTATCCATTCTGGCCTCTAACTGCAAGGCTTCTAACTCCTCCAATGAATTCGAAGCGTCTACAGATTCCCCAACCACTTTTTCATGTGACTTCATTATCAAAGAATTGACCACATCATTCTCCATTCATAATATTTTAGAGATCTCAATATAATTATCCTAGAGAAAATCCATCCACATTTGATGTCTCATGTTTTTATCTTGAAATTAAAAGATTTTCCTCAAGAACTTCTAATCTATGAAGAGCAAAAAACACTCCCCCATGAGTTAATGTCACTACAAAATTTGTGATAACATGACCTAGGCTATTTCTATATCATGGGTGGCATGATTAGATTTATGGGTTTTCATCATCATAGATCTATAATATATCACTCTCCATTTTTGAATCAACACAGACCCTATAACTAGAGGGGTTTTATCAAAAAAAAGAAATCAACCTTACCCCTAGCTCTAGTAGTCTGATCATTAGATCACTAAACAACATCCCTATGAGAGAGTAGAACAATTCCTTATAATGCTAAATCGTTACAAAAGTTGGGATGTTTCTAGTTAGAGCCACGAATTGGGAAACTATCATAAATAAATCTTGTATGAATATTCTGTAGTACCCTACTAGACTAAGAAAACGTTGAACCTCTACAAAATTATAGGGTGATTACCAAGAATAGACTAACTCTACCATTGACTGGTCCAATAAAACACGCTGATAGGACACCAAATTTCTAATTATGTGGACCTATCATGTCCAAAACATTCACTTAGAAATCAATTCATAGTGATAGTGGTGACAAAGGACCTCTGGGTCACTTTTTAGAGGCTCTGATTTCTCCTACTCTAACATGAGAAAGATCCTGATGTAATCGATGAATAAGATGATGAAACGGTCCAGGAACTCATGAATGATGGATTTCATATACACCATAAGCACCAAATAGTCATTTCTAACACCTTACAAAATAAAGATGAACTCAAAATGCACGTACCAAAAAATAAATGTAGTATTTGGGATGTCACATTCCTTCAACCTTATCTGATGATACATAGAACATAGATCGATGTAAGAGAAAAATATTACACTACTCTGTTGGTTGAATATATTATTTATTCTTGAGAGAGGGTAATAGTTATTGACACATGCCTTATTCAGTCCAGATAGTCTATCCATAGCCTCAGACCACTGTTTTCCTTTTATAAAAACAAGACTAGAGCACCCCATGGTGACACGAGTTTGATGAGTCACATTTTCATCAGGTCATCAATCCCAATCTACCACTCCTGCAAATAATTATTATATATCTGATAAGGATAAATCTAAATATTATGAGAACTAATATGTAATTCTATCTAGAACTCAACGTTATGTTATTAGAGTAGAGTAAAAAACACATTGGGGAAAAATTGGTAATGTATCTGATAACACCAGGAGCCTACACTATCTAACAACCCATCGATCCCACTGAATTCTCAACTATCAATGAAAACATATCCTACACTCATTGACTACCCACCCAACAACTCTGTTTCCCATCAAAATCTACATGCTAGCCCTCCAGGTGTGAAAATAAGACATTGATCCAGAATAAGTCGATAATGTCACACACATATTGAAACTAGTAAATGCTATGGACAAAAATGTATATCATCATTTTTAGAAGATAAGGATCCTCATATAATTGATGCGGCCTCAATATCACTCTACTTCCTCAGCAAAAATCATACAAGAGGGTCTACCCACTGAATAGTGTAGTCAACCCCATGGGAAGGGACAATATATCTATGTCAAATCCCATAGAATGGGATAAACCTGGTGAAAAACATGAGTGTGAACACCGTAGAACCCTATAAAAAGATTCAAACATATTTCTTCATATACAAATAAATAAATAAATATAATTATTTTAATGAATTAAAAATATATTATATAATAAACAAACAACTCTATTATATAATATAATATTATTATTTTTTTCCCATACACAATTTATCTGGTGTTAAGAAAAAAATAGTATATACAAAATTGCACAATTTTAAATTATTTATGCCTCATAATATATGTAATATATTTCATAAAACAATAATTATAATGAATGTTATTAGTTTTTATTGAATATTATCATATTTATCATAATATGATAAAATGGAAATTGTATCTACTAATGATTGAAGAAAATATATTTATATTATTAATTTTTTTCTATGATTCAAATAATTAAATATAAAATATTCATTAAATAAAAATCTACATATTAATATCATTATAAATATATATATAAATATCAAGTCATTCATTTAATTAAACATCATTTTTATGGACATCAATTTTCTCTTGTCATAATTATTCTCTAATTATTTATTATTTTTAATGTTTTTTAATCCAATAAAATATGTATGAGGGTATAGATGGAATTGCTATATCTATAATAAACCTTGAGTTCAGAAATTGGACCCTATCTGAATATTGAAAATTATCTCTTATAGTTAATATTAAAACCAATACATGATGGATAATTTTGTAATACTTATACAACAACGAAACAGTTTTTATGAAGAGCATGAAGAAAATTTATCAACATCCTGATTTAATTTCATAAAATATTTATGAATTAAAAATAAAATAAAATGTTTTATTCAAGCATTATTCATTATTTAAATATATTTTTTATATATACCAAATACATTGTTTATAATTACTATAATTGTAATATTATAATTACATTGTAGTTATAAATGATATAAGAATTTTTTATATAATGTAAACCAATTGAAATAAAACGTAACCTATAAAATTTGAGATTTTATAATAAATTGGTTATAGAGAATGTTTATTTTTATTCAAGTGAAATAATCAAAAAAATGTTTAAAATTAAATATATTTGGCATGAAATATTATTTTTTAATTTTAATATATAGTTATATATTTTTTCGTATTTTAAAATTAATTGTTAGAAAAATTGTTAACATATTGAGAATAAATTTTTATTCTATCATATAAAATAAAATATTTAATATATTTTATCTTCATATTTTCTAATAATTTTATTAAATAAAATAAATACTTATTTATTTGTGGTAGAGATCACATGTAACTATCAATATCCCCTCCCCACAATGTTTACCTATAATGGGCATGTAATATGAGAAGAGAGATAATGACCCTAGAGTCCTTCATACAGTAGGCCTTGGGTTAACGACTATCACAGATGGTAAAACAAATATAAATATATGGGATGCATTAACCTATATGAGAAAACAAAGCGAAAAGAGAGATATGATAGACACCGACCAAATACTACTCATACTGTCATGTAAAAGAAAACTCATCTACACATATGCAGTTTCATAAATATACAACTTCAACTGAAAGGGAAAATAACAACTACCAAAATAATGTTAAACGACGGTGACCATTCATATTGAACAACTTCTACAAAACCATGAACTAGTAGTAATGACAGTGATTCATAACCTACTCCATGTTACCAGAAAAATAGTTTATATAATTTAGGGTTTGTATAATAGTATACAAAGTTGCGTACACCCCAGATACTATCATTTAATATTAATTAACTCATTTTAAAACATAATGAAGAAAAATCGAATCTTACACATCTCCTAAATATTTATTCTATGTTCCCATCCTCACCAAGGATATTATCACTATGTATCGTGTTAAAGGTTATATAATATAATAATGTATTTGAAGTGTACCCCACTACCACTTCTCCAATGGTTTTCCCCTTTTCCCCCCACATCGCACGCCCTTGGAATCTCTCTCAAAATAGGCTATCATAAAGACACTTTCAAAAATCACCACAACATGAACATCATGGAACAAAAATCAGGACGTCCCCAAACTAAAAAACAACAGTATATTTCCGTGGATCCTCAACATCTTGTATAACAAATATTGGCCATAAGTTGTTATTCCTCATTCTAGTATGTCCCATACACTGAGTAAGGAACCTCAACCTATCACAGCCTATAAATTTTATACCTATTATATCCATTAGAAAACTTTCTCTAGGATATATGTGTTTGAAAAAATAAAATTACATTATATCCTTCCACACAACTATACGGGGAAAAACAACCACCTTGCATACATACAAAAGTATCTACAAGGATTAGAGAGTGGGGCCAAAGGGGATTGCCAACCATCCATCCTCCCTCAAGAATGCTGGGAAAAACAATAATTGGGCTTACACTCTATTGGGTGTTAGTTTCCCTAACAGACATGGTGGGGTAGAGTATAGAAACAAAAATAGTGCATAATATAATATTCCTAAAAAACACATTATATTTAACACCTTTTCTTACAATCAACTATAGATATTATCTCACATACTCTAGTCCATGAAATCTAAGACATCAAATTCTATAAGCACATAACCATTTAAATAGAAACATTAAGTCATATTATAAAATTTAATCAGTTTCACTATATGTTAATTATTTATTTAACCATTAATTAACCATTATCATTTTAAAATTAAATTTAATTATTAACAAAACATTTTTCAATTTCATCAAGGAATAAAGAAAACGTTTTCACAACTTATCAATGTTACAACAACAACATTTCCTCCGAAAAACCTCCAACCCATTGTTTAAAAATGGTTTAATAATTTAATTAAAAACATGACCATTATCTAAACTTCAAATTATTCTATGAAATCATGAAATGCTACAAAATTCATGGTTCCCAATATAGTGAGTACATTAACTACCCATCGATTCCTTTCCAGATATAACAAATACATCAACCCATCCATTGTCAAGAATCAAAACATGGATAACATGTGGAATACCACATGTTTCTTTTCCTTTTTTAAGGAGGGTAAGAAATAGTGTCTTCCTCAAGTATATGGGAAGGTAAAACAAATGGATATAAAAATGTTTCAACATCAGTAACATTCACATCGACGAGTATACACATCTACAACATGTTCCATCATCCCTAGTTTCATCCCTAACACCCACATGGATAACATAGAAAATATCATTACTCAAGGGATCAACTACTACCACAACAACCACTATTCTACATTCCCCTAAATACAACAACAACATTACAGGCTCAACCATAATAGTAACACACCATAGCATAAGAAAGATGAAGAAAATAAAATATCAACTTGCTCATGGCCCATAACAAGTCATCCAACTATCATTCACAATAGTAAATCACATCTGAAAATCCTATGGAATAAAGAAATTACATTAAATTGGGTAACTCATAAGATGACAAGTAATTTACTATTAATAACCAATATGTTCATTATTCTAATTTTTATTAACCAATATCATTAAACATGTATAAAAACATCCATTCGATTGTCTTAAATTAAAAAAAACAACAATTGGACTCTTTATCATGCCTATTTATCTTTGGAAAATTAATTAAAAATCAATCCCATCATTGTGTTCACTATAAATGTTCATAAAAAATGAAATTCAAAAAATAAAGACCATATATGTCACATTTTCAAGAAAATAAAATGGCAATGACATCGCTATGCAATTGAAACCAATTATTTAATC
Organism: Viscum album; assembly: GCA_963277665.1. Classification (NCBI taxonomy): domain Eukaryota; kingdom Viridiplantae; phylum Streptophyta; class Magnoliopsida; order Santalales; family Viscaceae; genus Viscum; species Viscum album. The sequence goes on from OY728150.1 coordinate 2,014,443,291, forward strand.
TATATAAAACATTTATTATATCAATATTGTTGTGATCTTTTAATCTATGTCGTGATAACTTTAAGACAACACACAAATTGAATATAGAATACATGAGTACACTACCTAAAAAGGTTTTCAATTTTCTTTACATGATAATAGTCCAACACAATGGATCACAATCACCTCTAGTGCAATGCCATTGTCAACCCGGGGATTCCATAGCACAACCACATCAACCAAAAGCAAAAAACTCCATTTACAGCATGGATATTACATGCCATCACATAGAAAAGAGAAATGATAAAAATATATCACGGAACCATAATGGATGGAGGTAGAGCATACCTTTCATTGATGATGGATCAACAATTCCATGATGTACTAAATTTGGGGGTTCACATGCAAGAGGAATCAATCCAAGGGTGAAATGATCCAATGCTGGAAAAATTATAAAACTTCTCTAAAATAAAGGTTCAGGGTGCCTCAAACCAACAGAAATGAGAAAAAAGACTAAGGGATGAAGGTATCTCAACCCTTTTAAAATTATAATGGAGAATTAATTTATATACAAGTTAGAATTTTCATTAATTGATTAACTAATCAAGACTAAAAATTTGGACTTGGAAAAGTTACCCAGATTATTAAGAAAAATTAATATATGAGTTTAGGGCTATGAATCAGCCTTAAGTCCCCCAAAACAAGGCATTAAATGAATTTCATGTTAAAATTAACTTCAATGTGATGAAACTATAGGAAGATGGAATCCTTTTACAACCAAAAACCTAGAAAAAATGTACTCCTATAAATTGATGACTTACCAAGGGATGCCCTACCATCTCTAAAACACTACTCAATGAAATTAAAATTTGGGCTATTGCTAGAAATATGTTTCTTTAAACTCCCCAAACAATAAGAACTCCGTAATTTCAGAGCGAAATGGACCAAAAAGGTTCTGGATATTACATCATATAACTCTAAAAACATTATCATCCTCGATAATAAAAAACCAACATATAGAGGAATCATAAAATGGGTTCTAACAACCACCCTTCGAGATGCCAATCAAGACACTTGACACTGTATAATCTCAATCACTTCATCAACAGAATAATGTAAAACCACACAAAAACAAAATAAAGATCGTAACCCACACTCCCTAGGGGGATACCTTTCAAAATCTAGAAATCCAAGATAATATACAAGATAAAGACATATCATAAATATGAATGGTCAGTAAGGACAAAAAACAATTATTACATGAAAATATCGTTACACAAAAAACCTATGGGCACTAAGTGAGTTTCTCTAACCGATCATCCCATGTACTTTCCTCAAGTCAATCGTGATGCCACCAATCATGAACATAGATGATTTCATGCCCACATGGAACCATCTTCATTTGGACCTAGAACACTATAGGCTTCTCCTCAAAGGTCATATCAAGATCAAAATTGATATTTCCGTAATCAGTGATCTTTGACTCATTGTGAAGATAAATAATAAACTATGTCATATTAGAAACATTGTGAATCATTATCATATGTGGATGAAGTGATTCCTCCTACAGAAAGACTCTAACATGATTTAATAATCCTAAAGGCCCCTAATAATTCTGAGACATCATACTCCATCGATAATTAATGTGCTTCCCATTATGGAGAGTCACCTTTAGAAACACATGATCCCAAATGTCAGACTCTATCACTATCCACTTATGATTGGCATAGGAAATATAATGATCATGTTCTACCTTCATCCTCTCACAAATCACATTATCCATCTCTATTGTATTTCGTAATAGTTATCGCCAGAAAATAACTAACCCTAAAACCCATGTCCACCACAATAGTGAACCAAATGGTCGGTACTAGAATGCATCAAAATGACCAATATTGATGGTGGAGTCGAATCAATTTTTTAAGGAAATTATACAAATGGTAAGTGCCTCATCTACTAATATCCATAATCTAAGACTCTAGAGTGAAACATGTTTTCATGAGTATGGATGGTTTGCTCCATCTCACCATCAATATGTGGATTAAGAGAATATTTAAGGCATATTTGAGATCTAAAACCATGTGGAAGACCATTGCATGCCTTGGAGGAAAATGATTATATCTATTGAAAATGAATGTTCTTAGGACTCTGTGGAGTCTCACAACCTCCCCGAGATACATCCTTTACAAAACCTCTACTGAGAGAGACTCCTTGTTCTCTATAAAATGGTATAATTTTATAAAATGATCCAACAATACCCATATAGAGAAATATCCTCCATGTGATCGATGTCAACTGGTAACAAATTTTATTGAGATGACCTCCCACTTCCACTGAGAAAAATTTAATGACTGGAGAAAACCACAGGGTACATAGTGCTCGACTTTCAAACGTTGGAAAACCAGACCAAGAGAAACAAACCTAAAAACTACATGCTTCATCCCAGTCCCCCAAAAGTGATCCCTCAATGCTCGATAAATCTTCTTTCACACAAGGCTGTACCACTAAGGGTAAAATATCGAACCCTCTAAGAACCATCTCACACATCACCAATGGAATGAAAATCCTCCCCTAAAGCAACACTTAGATTTGTTCATCCTATGACCAACCTTGAGGGTCCTCTACATAAACAACTCATTCTATCCAGACCTTCACATCATGATTCCCCAATTAAGAATATTCTAATTAGATCATCATATATGACTGTACAATCATATGAAAAGGAAATCATCTTCAACCAGCATCTCCTAAAACCTCATGTACTGCTGAAGGTTGTGCCACCACACATTGAATATAATCTATTTAACTAACATTATCACTACATGACATCCTCCTATGAAAATCAGCCACAATATTCCTCTTTCTAGTAATATATGAAATTTCAATGTCGTAATCATGTAAGAACTCCATCCAACAATGCAGTCGAAAGATCAAGGCATGCGAGGAAAAAATGTACCTCTTACACCTATGATATGTGGTGCACACATAACAATCTACAATTACGTAATGAATCTTCAATATTAGGTAGAACCCCAACGTTGAAAAATAAGTATCATGCGAGGTATATATACATTCAATAGGATGTAACTATTTAACTAATAAGAAACAATATCTCTATACTATATCAGAATATAGCCTTAACCCAGATGAGGAGCATCCTGGAAAACATCAAACTGAAATATTTCGGTAGGAAGACAATGAACCAATCATATGACCAACATAAACAATAGATACTAAAAAGCTACTTGACACTGATAAATCCCAACAAAAACATGATCCCCTTTCATCAATTCTTTCAGAGGAGTTTCAACCCATGAGAAATTGGTTATGAATATCCTATAATAGCCTTTAATACCAAGAAATCTTCACACCCCGTCAACAATATTATAGGCTTCCCACGATACAATTTTTTAATAATTGATTGACACACATATAGTCCCTAATATTAGACAACATTTCCCATAAAATGTATTTCTCGACCCCAAAACAAACTCTTCATAATATTCAAACAAAAATTTTGACGATGAAGAATGTGAAAAGTGGAACGCAGATGCTCTACGTGGTCATATTCAAACATGGATTACACAGGGATGTAATGGATGAAAACCAGAATAAAATAATCCCATAACTCACAGAAGACAACATTAATCATCCCCATTAATATATTTGGATCATTTATTACATTGAATGGAATCACAACGAACTCGTAAAGATCATGATAATAAGATAAGTTAGTCATCTTAATATTATCAACCTTAACCTCCATGTGTTTTGATCCTAAACGCAAATATATCATCTAGAACTAACATCCAACCTTCAGTTGATCAAATAAATCATGCATCAAAGGAATATGTTAATGATTTTTCACTATCAAATTTTTTATGCGATGGTAATCATCATGAAACTTCAAACTATCATAATAATTATTCATTTAAAAAACCGATGCAGCCCACGTTGACATGCTCATCCAATCTAAACTGCACTTCAATAGATCATTAATCTATATTCATTGATATATCAACTTAAATGGTTCCATCCTATATAGAGATATCATTATAAGAGACACGCATAACTGTAGATTAATCTTGAAAATTATCTCCAATCAAGGGGTTTAAACTACAACCACTTATGGAAATACATCATGGTACACTTCTTCATCCCTAGAAATCACCAAATACTGAAACTCCATAAATTTCAAAATCAGATACACCATAAATGATGAAAAGGATGGAACATTCCTCTTACCCATCCAAGGGTCTCATATACCAATAAACACCATTGACTCTCCACAATCATTTAAAATCACCACCTTCCTCTTGAAATAATACACTATATCCTAGAAAAAAATAAAACCAATCCATTTTTGACAATTACATCATATTTCTGAATCCATAAACATATGAAATCTCCCCAAGAGTGGTGCTACCCCAAAACATGGCCACAGCATCCACATACATCAAGCATCTTAGTCTGGCCTCTAACTGACGTAGTCATTGATAAGGTCTCTAAAAGATTCTCAACCTCATGTCCTAATGCATGTAAAATGGGTTAGTTACATGAAGCAGTGCATCCCTACTAAATCCATCAAGGCTTTCAACCATGTATAAAATACTTAATGGGTACCTTAAATGATGAATTCCCCACATGGATATGGAAATGATAATTCATAACGATGACCCCAAATTATCTCAACAACCTCACTAACACTAATATTGACCACCACAATAGATATTTTGTACTCTATAAGGATGAAGATAATTATACGGTTGTCATATTATTGCTCTACATGCTCTCTGCTGAACCAAAAGTTGTGCAACATACTACTGCTTCCTCGGCTGGAACTGCCTCTATAACGGAACGTAAGGCAGAACACCTTATGCACCTTAATTGCTCATAATGGTCAGGAAATATTTCTATTGATGACCTCATCCACCATATGAAACACAACCTCAGTATCCTCAAACATTTTACATTGTGTAACCTACCTTATAGAAAATATATACAAAGTTCCACGACCTACACCAAGCTGAACAAAAAAAATTCATCCATGAAAACATGGAACCGCCAAACTATTCTCTTCTTCACGAGGATTCATAATGACTACCCTCTCAGGATGATATAGTTATGGATATCATCCTCTTGATGACCTTTTAATTCTCCAGCACCTTGAGATATGTATTTGGCATAAAAAATATGACCTGAAACTAGATCTTTGGATGCAAATCCTCTTTGTAATGATTCTTTTCAGCCTCCAAATATGGCAATAGGTCTTAACCATATAAAAAAATGCTTACTTAAATTCCTTCCAAACACGACCACAATAGAGGTCCTCTATTTATGTGTATGCACCTCCAGGTGACTGGTATTCATCGTGGTGGAATAAATAAACTCAACTATTAATTTGTCTTATAACTCCACCCATGAAATAACCAACACCTCTCAATCACCACATAACATGAAACACCACTACCTCAATACTCCACATAAGATCATCACAACCACATATAAATATTTATCCTTCCAAACTCAAATTGAACGAAAGGCCATATCAATATACCACAATTATACTTCCATGACTATATTCGAAAAATTCCCACAAACTTCTACAGACTATGCAACTGAATCCCTTATACTTTCATCCCCTGAGTGTATTTATCGTAAACCTCTACACATTGGTGATTTTCTAGTGCAACCTGACAAATATATTCATTATGAAACTAACGAGAATGAAGACATGGAGCCATACCTATAAAATAAAAAATAACATCGGATATTAAAAACAGAAATATGAAAGACTTTAAAAATAATTCATTTGTTTCATTTATTCATATTTCTTTAACCATTCAAATGGTATATCCATTCAAATGTAGTCACAGAGGAGAATTTTGGTTGATAATTTCATAGATCTCTCCGTAAAAAACCATTATCACCTAATTTAGTAGTCCTTATAACTATAAAAGTATATGCATCAGACAACAGGAGTCCCAAAAAGAATTTATCATCCAGACTCACATTTTTACATTGCTTTCAAAACAAGACATTCATTGTTTTCCTACTAACTCATGCAACCTCACCCATGCCTAACTACAAACTCAATCATATATGTCAAAAAGACCTATGATACCACTTTATCACAACTATCTCCCCATAATGGGTACCCCTTATTGGTCGATAGTGTAGAAGATATATAGTGACCCCCAAGTCTAGCCTTCAGTTGGCCTCCAGTTTTCCACTAGCATCGATGGTCTAAGAAACACATTTATGAGGGGAATTAACCTCTATGAAAAAATGGGCCATAGATGGATAAGAAATACCCACCAGCAACTAAATAGATTGATATGTAACATAAATATTAGGTACACATATGTAATGTCATGTGATGAATACTAAAATTGAATGGGAAATATTCAAGTACTAGAATAATATCAAATGACCATGACCATGAATCCTGAACATCTTTTATAAAACCCTGAACTATTTGTAGCCATCCTGATCTAAAACCTACTACATGTGAGCTATAAATAGTTTGTATAATATTGAATTATTATAATAGCAAACTCAATGTGATCAGACCTAGAGAGTCTCTTTAAAATGTAAAGGAATAATGGTAAAGAACAACGACCAAAATGTGAAAATAACTCATCACCTAAACAGGTTTGATATGATCCAAACCTCACCATGGATACCATCACCTTGTATCTCTTAAAAGAGTATGTAATATAATAAGAAATATGAAGGGTACCATGCTACCACTTCCCCACATGTTATCAACATTAACCCAACATCGTATGTCATGGGCATCTCCCTAAAATATGCTAGAATAATCACACATGGGAAAATCTCCACACCATGGACCATGTGCAACACAAACCACCACGCCCAAATACCCAAAAGTAACCGAGTTGTTTTTGGATCCACCACAACTCATATAGCTTATATCATATATCATGTATTATACCTGAAGTCATTATATCTCATACACTAAGTAAGAATCCTCAAGACCTAACAACAACTTCACAAAATACCTATAGATGCAATTGGGAGATTAAATACATGAAATATTAGTGTGAATTAACCCCAAGATATTACATCCATCTATACACTTATATGGGGAATACTAACTATTGTGCATACTAGCCCCAATAACTACCATGAAAATTGTGTATAAACAGTGGGGGTAGTAATCCCTCAATCCTCCCATAAGAATTTTTGAAAAAACACCCATAATGACTCAGAATCTAGTGTGTGTTAGTTCATATAAATGATAATGTGTGGTAGAATATAGAATCACAATTACAAAATATAATATAGCTCTCAAAAAAACTGTTCGAATATCATATTCTTTCACTCAAATAAATAAACCTCTCTTGGATACATAGTTTCCAATACTCACACTAGATATCTTATAATCACACAACCATTTATAGAGCTCCAGAGTCTAATCTTATATGTTTTAATAAGCCTAAAATTATTTTATTTTATGATTTAACCATTAATTAAAAATTATCCTTTCAACATTACATTTTATTAGAATCACATTAAATTCACTATTCCTCTAGTTATAATCAAACCAAATCCACATCTTCCCAATGTCACAACCTCTGAATTGTATCCCAGCAATATCCAACCCCATGGTTTAAATATAATTTAATAATTCAATTTAAAATTTTTTCATTTCACATATTTCCATGAATATTATGAATGCATTCTTCTCTACAAATTCAAGGGTCTCAACACGGTGAGCGGATGGACTACCATTGATACCTTGCCTTCTATAGAATGATCATAGACTAATCCATCCCCAAGATACTAAACCCAAATTTAATTTTCCCTAACCTACATATCTTATCCACTTTTGGAATGAGTGTATAAAGCCACAATTTTCTCATGAAGTGGGGATGGTAAAATATAAAAACAAACAATATGTTCAAAAATATCCACTTTTACATCGATGTGTAGGACCATCTTCAAACCATTCCATCACCCGTGATATCTTTTCCGACACCCACATGAATAACTCGATGCATCTAGACACCCTAGGTGTCAATTGCTTCCACCACTACCATTGGCCCTCTATATCCCAACATCCTACAAAAGCCTCTTTGGTTAATCCATCATCGTTACATACCAAAACACAAGCAATTGGACTAAAATAACATAGAAAATGAGATCCTGGACCAAAATAAGGAATTCATCCTTCACACATGATGTCCACTAAAATCTCCAAAGACTAATGTGAATGGAATTTATAAGAAAAATGGTATCTCTGAACCATACTACAAATTATATTTTGACAAAAAACATGTTCTTTATTCCACCTTTAAGTAACCAATTCAATTAATCATATATAACAACATCAATTTGATTATCAGCAAATCAAACCAAAAAACCCAGATTCATTTACATGACTCTTCATCTTTGGCTAGATAATTCACAATTAATCCAATATTTTTGTTAATTACGATTTATCATCACAAATGACAAGCTAAACAAAATAATGCATTGATAACACACTATCTTTAAATTCAAGAGGGAATAAATTATCTAGCCATATGATACCAATTCTTTAATCATGTTATAATATTTATTATGTCAATTTAATTTTGATCCAGTGAGATATATAATTATTACCCTATAAATTCGTGTAAATATATTATAGAAGACATGAATCCACTACCTCAAATGTTTTATAGCATTCTTTTCATGAGAATGGGCCAACATAATGGATCTTGATCATCTCCCCCACAACTATTGTATCCACATGAAGATGCCATGACACCACTACATCAACCATCCACGAAAAAAATTACCTTACAAATATTGAGATCAAATATAATAATATTGAAAGGAAAATGGTAGGAAACAGATCACCAAATCCAAAAAAACTGAGGTAGAAGATACATTTTATCGATGACAGATTGACACTTAATTGTTACAAAAAAATAGTTGGGGTGCATGAAAGAGGAAAAAATCTCAAGGAGAAACTATCTAAGGATACCACAATTACAAAACTCCATAGAAAAAATGTTTATAGTTGCCTCACACCAATATAATGCATATAGAAGAATAAGTGAAGAAGGTATGTCATCCATATTGAAAATATAAATATAGTTGTAGTTTATATATGGTTTCGATTTTATATTAATTGAGGGTCTAGTTAAGACTACAAAAATTGTCTGTGTAATGGAACCTAGACCCATAGGAAAAATTAAGATATGATCTAATGGAATTGAATCAGATTTAAATCTCTTAAAACAAGGTTTTAAATCATTTTTCATCAGGTATATCATTAATGGGGAGAGATTATAGGATGCTTGAAACACTATGTACTAACTCATTTGGAAACACTGTATAAGTAATAATGGATGACCTACTAATATATGATCTACCATCCTAGAATCACAATACACATAACTAGATGTTTTGAAGAGTTTTAGAAATAAGTCCCATATCCTCCTAGAACACCTCAAAATCATATTTTCAAAAAGGAATGGACCGTATTGGTCTAGGTCATTACTGTAAGATTCCAAAAATCATATTCTATAATATTTATAATATAAATAAATATTAGATAAACATTATAGTAATCATATAATGAAAAAGAGAGACAAATAAACATCATATATATTTTTTTGAATTGTTTTTTAGGGTGAATACATTGATTGGAAAATTAAATCACACATATGGAGGAAATTACATTAATTAATTCTTATTCAAATTGTTTTTTTGTATCATTTCAATAATAATAATGTATATAAAATTTAGCATAATATTTGAATGATTTATATTGTATAGTTATAAATTAATATTTTTATGGTGCACATAGAATATGAATATCGATTTATTTTTTAAAAAATAATAGTATTCAATGATTAAAAATATAAGCATGAATTTTTAAATATTATAGTAAAATTAATAAATATATATGATACATATATGATAGTTACAATATATTTACAAAAATAATAATTCTTTTATATTTGACAGAATATTTATCTATGATTTTTTAAAAAATATATACTATTTTTCTCGTGTTGTTTTTCATGGTTTTTCATTCCAATTTCATTTGATCCAAATCATTTATACCTTCTCTTCATACATAATATCTACTGATAAATTAATGTAGTAATATTTCTATGTTTTAGAAAATTTTACTTAAAAATATATTCACATTTTAATTATTTGATGTATTTTTTTATTTCAACACATAATAATTCTGTGCTACCTAAAGGCAAATATAATTTTGTAAAAAAACTATAATATATCTGACATTATGTATTATGTTCAATTAATTTTATATTATATTTATATTATATTTATAGGAATTATTTTCTTGAATATTTAGATTAATGATCCATTTAGTAAGAAAAAAATAATCTAAACCACTTTAAACCACTCATTTGGTAATTTTCCCTCATTTTTGTAATAATTTTTCAGAGGAAAAAATTAGTATTATGATGAATCAAACTCAATGAATACTTTTAATATTGATATTTATCTATGTTAATGGTGATATATATTTGAAAATTTGAATAATATAATTTCATTGAAGTATATATGTCATCATCACTGATGTTTTACGATTGATTCTTCCTTCATTAGTGTCTATGTAATTCATGACTTTTCCAGTATAGAGATGACAATTAATAAATATGAAAAACTATTGTCTTCTCATATTAAAAGTCATAAAATTACATATCTATATTGATTATAAATTAAATAAAAATAATTTTATAAGAATATACATTAATTGATTTAATATAGGATATTTATCCACCACATAGTAAGGGAAGTAAATTTTAATGGTGTTCATGATTTTAGATTTTCATAAACTTTTCATGATTTTTTATTTTCCCTTATAAAATAAAATATGGTTTATTAAATTTAATCGTCAAAATGGCTAAAAATATGTTTATAATTTTTAAGGTGATTAATATTGCTGAGATCATGAGAATGATCATGATAAGAATTTGAATTTTATATAATTTAAGGACAATCATTTTCAAAGAATTAAATATTACCAAGTAATAAAATAATTTCTAAAAATATAATATATTTTTTTATAGTATGATTTCCAAACTATAAGATATAAAAATTCACATAGTAGATTATATATTTTTCATCGTTAACATTAAACATGAACATAAACATGAAAAAATGATAGGAGATATGAGTAATGATTTTTTCTCTAAGGTGGATATAAAATTCAACTATGAAAATCAAATAATTAATTTAATAATACTGGTGGAATGGTTTTTTAGAATAAATTTCTCTATATAGAACTATGATGATAAATAAGAAATCATGGATAATAAGTGGTGATATATTTCTTATAAAATAAATAAATAATGATTCATACAATAATAAATACCATAAATGTCCTTTTAAATGAATTGAAAATGAAAATAAAATGAATGATTTATGTTCATTATAAGGAAAAAAATGATTAATATTTTCTTGAAGAAGTAGAAAAAAATTATTTCTATATTAGTAGATAAATTGATTGATATGGCTTAAATGTATCAAATAAAAAAAATTAATATTAACCATGTAAGATTTTAACATATTTTAAAAGATGAACATAAATAGAACATGATGATATGTGTATGATTATAGAGATGAATATGAATATATTTTGGAAATTTATTAAATAATATATGTAAACTAATGAAAAAATTTACAAAATAAATTTAAATTTTTATATTGTGTAGGGAAAAAATTTCATTGAAAAAAATGAAGAAAAATATTATAAGAATAAAATAGTTAAAAATAAGTTGATACATGGGTCTTTTATCAATGTACAAAATTTAAAAAAAAGATTTAATCACATGATGAATTTGTAGTGACATTTATTTGTTCAAAAATATTAATATAATTCTTTTTTAAAAATATCAAAAATATTTATTAAATTTTTGAATTAACACAAAATTATTTATTCATGATTTTGATGTATATTTGTATTAAATTTAAATTTCATGAAATGTTATTCGATCATATATAACTTGTTCATTAATTTTTAGAATATAAATGATATATTTTCACAATCATTATCCTTTTATAATGATATATATGGAATGAACATATTAGATGATATAACATAAGGATACAACTAGAAAATGATGGATGAATGCATCTAATTTTATTAAAACTAATAACAATGATCTAAGAGTTCCCTCATTAGTGTTTTTTAGTGACTGTCAAAAATTTGAAATCCAGGATTTGTTGAATTGAAATATATTAAATTTTTTAAGATGGTGATTACTTGTTAATTTTTGATAACATCTATTTTTTGATCTCATGTTAGTAATCTTTGTTCGAGTGTTCTTACTAATTCTTATGAGGATGTTAGTATATTAATATTTGAGACAAAGTTTTTATATTTTCTTCTTCAAATCAATAGATATCATTTATCTTCGCAGTCTTTAATCTATAATTTTTTATCTTCTAATATTGAAGTGATTTGATGGTTGAACATATATCATATATAATCTCATTAATGAAGTCAAGGTAGCAACATTTGTACTGATATCATGATCAAAACACATCTAAAGAATATTTCTTCCTATGTCAAATTAGTTTTATCTAGGGTATCTAGGAATAAGATGAACAATAGAATAAATTGGATTGTAATGTCATGGATGTTCCTGACATAATGAAAATTAAACCAGTATTGGGTTCACAAATCCACATGATGCATTTTATAATTCAATGGAATTGTATTTTGTGGGAAATGATAGGTTATAAATATCACATATAGGTATTTGTGTTGATATTCAGTACAACAAAAAAATTTAGTTCCTGACGTATAAAATTATATAAATTTTTTGGAGATTACTATATTAAAAAATATTATATATTGTATACTATATTTATTCTAATTATTAATATTATTTCACTCTGATATATTTATTTATGATAAGTAACTATATTCTATGGTTAATTTAATATTTAATATGGATAAAATAAAGTATTTTTACTGGATTATTACATAATTACCTATTATAGTATGTAAACCCCATTATCTATCAAATACTAGGAAAACATTATGTATTGTATAAAGTATATAAATATGATGTTATCTCATTAAATTTAATGGTCCATAAATATTTTCAATTTATTTTCCAAATTCACATACTTTTCATTATAGTAATTCTTCAATAGTGAAAAAAATAGTTGGATTAATAAATAAGTTTCTATACATGTATTTATGTTTTATATTTAAAATACAAACTTCTCAAAAACAGTTATTAAAAACAATACAATATATTCAAATGATAGTATGTTATATTTGTATAAAAATATTCTAGTAGACAATTATATCTTATTGAATTAAAGGAAATTGATTCTTAATAAGGGATATAATTGATTTTCTCAAAATGGATTCAATATATTTTAAACATAATTATTATATTATGTATAATTTTATATGTTAAATTTATTTAATTTGATATATCAATGTTAATTCTTGTTCGATAGAATGTCAGATATAGAAAATATTTCATGTTACTAACGTTGAGAGATGAAACTGCCATGTGAACAAAATAACTATATCATGTGCTGATTTATATAATTGGACATTATTTTTGGAGAATCGGTCCATGAAATAATTTGGATATTATTAAAAATATTTTAATATCATAAGCCACTTGTTGAGAAAGAGTTATCATATGATCAGCTCATAATAAGAACCAATGTGAATTTTTTAAAAAATAATGATAATTTGATAGCAAATAATATATCATAATAAAAATATTATGTATACAATAATTTATTATTTTATTAAATAAGGGATTCATTATAAATATCATGTAAAGATTGATACTAATTATAATAATAAATAAAACAGAATTTTATTTTTGTCAACACCTAATTCTATATTTCATAATGATGAAACTGTATACTCTATATATTTAAATGAAATTACTATGTAGAATTTTCAAATTTTTAAATATCATATTATTCATTGAGAATGAATAATTTTATTTGAAAATTAATTTTAATAATTATAATGAGAATGAAAATATTATATCAAATATTTTATTAAATGGACAATATTTGTTGGTAATGTAAGAAAATAATATATACGCTTCATGGATATTAAATAAATGAGAATACAATATATAAAAAAAAATTCAATTATAAATGCGAAATTTTCTATATATATAATAAATATACATGAGGTGATTTTTAATATCAATTCACTTTTGTTTATAGTAGTAATTATGAATTTTATATTAGAAAGAAAATACTTTTTTCTATTATATCATTTGATTATTTCTGTATTTTGGTGATGATTGTTACAATAAATTATTATAGTTATAATCTATTTCAAATTTATAGAATACATTTGACGACTATAATATAACAATATTGGAAGAAGATTATGATTCTCATTCACTTGAATAAATGGCATGTTTTATGATTATAATGGATAAAAGAGTCACTAGTGGAAAAAATATATTTATAAATCCAATGTTGATCTAACTTGGTTTGGGTTATCTGATCAAGATATCTTAATGAAATATTTAATACCTAAAAAAATTAACCATTATAAATATGGGTATTTATATATAATTTTTTTTACTAAAATAGTTCATATCGTTAATGATAAACTCATGATAGTGATAGATAAATTAAAATGTAAATTTGTAATGAAATTATAATTATTATACATATGTCAATAATTTTTTTATATATGATTGATGTTAAGAAAAATAGTTCAATGATATTATTCCAGAATAAATATCTAACTAAAATCACCATAAGAATAATATCCAATTGGTAATATTTAAAGAATATTATATGAAATATTGGAACATTCATACCAAAATACAAATACAATTGATTCAAAAATTACTCAAAAAATAAATTTGTGCCAATAAGTTCTAGTTTCTATTAAATGATCTATTATAATATAAATTTGTTGAGTTTTATTCCCAACAATGTTTATTCTATAAGATAACATAGAGAATATGAATCAATGAATGATAGTTATATCGAGCATCAATTAACTAGTTATATTTTGGATAAAATGTTACTCAATGTGAATAAATCCAATCCATATCATCATTGAATTTATCAGAAAAAAATTCGATGTTATGAGTTTTATATATACCAACATCTAAATTTTCATGTCTTGATATATGTAACACATTTTTACAAACACCAGATATTATATTAATAATTTTTTTTTATTTTTTTAACTCACTCACATATTTTATAAATTTATGTAAAAATTTATATTTTAAAATTTACTAAAATTTTAACTCCATTATCAAGAGAAATTTTTTTACAATTTAGAAAACATTAATTCATATATAATCATACTTTTCATCATAGTAATTGGAATATTAGAAATTCATTTTTTATATTCTATAAAAATATTATAATGAATATTTTAATGGAACATAAATAGATGATAACTTCTAGAAGGATCCATTATTCATTTCATTATCTTATTCAATTCATAATAAAGCAATTTATCTATATTTTCATAATAAATAATTTTTGATAAATCATTATTTTTATTTATGATTTTTATTAAATAGATTTTGATAGATGGTTTGTAGAATAGAAATGTTTAAGGTCAAATATCGTAAAAATAATTTTGTTTTAATATATTTTTAACATCTATATGATGATTATATAAATAATTTTTTTATTTTTTTATTTAAAATTTATTTGATGTATCATGAATATATGTAAATACAATTGAATAATTACAAACTATATTGTCTATTTTTAAAATATGATCAATTCAATTTAATTTTTCAGTCTCATGGATAATTTGTGTATATCATATATTATTGTATATTATAGACATGATTACTCCCAAATGTCGTATTATTGAATTTAAATTAATGATAAATATTCAATAGGTAAATGGAAAAATAATTATCTGGAAATTACCCCATATTTTATATCATTCTCATAACATTTAAAAGATATTATACCTCACATTCCTCAATTATTTTGTTATGGAACTAGTTTAACATCACAAAAAAAGTTCACAATAATTGGTTATTCTGAAGATTTAACTATTAATTTTATAATAGATTGGTTATGGAAAAATATATTTGTCAAATCTAATCTCGTATGATTTTAATATCATCATCGTAATGACACAACTCCTAGGTATTTATTGAATCAAAATCAATATTTTTTAGAGTTATTTTTTTCCATTATTTCAATTTATACTATAATAATGTGTGGGATTTCTGGGATATATATACATTTGAAATAATTAACTATTTTATTAATAGACATTATTATATGATGTAAATAATATTAAAATGTTCTATTTTATATTTACATTCTACATGTTTAATGTATATCATAATAAACTTGTGTTTTTTCTATTTTATGAGTTTTAATATGTTTTGATGAATCTTAAAATATCATCCAGGACTTCAATGATGTGTATTGGTATATATAAAGTGATCACATTTGATAATTTGAAATACATTATCATCCATCATAGGATATAAGTATGTGTAACATTCTTTTGAATTTGAACTTCTAGAAAATTTAATATTAGTGTCTCAGATTTTTAAATTTGAATACAATAAATTTACCAAAAGGATTTCAAGAACAAAAGTGATGTACT
Source organism: Viscum album (assembly GCA_963277665.1). Classification (NCBI taxonomy): domain Eukaryota; kingdom Viridiplantae; phylum Streptophyta; class Magnoliopsida; order Santalales; family Viscaceae; genus Viscum; species Viscum album. The sequence goes on from OY728150.1 coordinate 2,014,459,876, forward strand.
AGTGTAAAAAATATGATTAGAAATGAATTCTAGATAACATATCATTTCATCATAGTGATAACCATTGTAATAATATTATATGTGTTTTATTATTTATAGTATTTGAAGTTTTCCATGAAAATATCCTAATTTTTTAAAATAAATTTTTCATTTTATAATCCTTCAACATTGTAAAGCTTACATGAATGGATGTTTTATTTTAAATTCCTTTTATATTAATGATCATACATGTTTGATATTATGTTTTCGAAAATTATTTCCAATAATAACTTGAAATAACATTTTATCCATTCATGAGATCTAAATATTTCATTCTTGAAGATCCACATTGGAATGATCAACAATACTGAATGATTTTTGGTATTGGAATATGTATATCTTCTAAGGGGTTTCATAGTTAGGTATGTACTATGTCTTGTAAGGGGATAATTCAGATCATGTTTATCGATACACATACATTAATATATGAATAAATTATTCATCTCAATTTGATGTTGATAGGAATACATATCCAGTATTAGTTTTTGGGTTATTATCCATAGTATGATGAATTATTATATAAAAATTCAATATATTTTATATATGCAAACTATTTTATCTGATTGTGATTATTATTTATATATAAATATTTCCTCTTATTCTATTCTTTTATTCCAGATATATTCTATTTTGGACATCCATTATTTATTTTTTGAAATTTAACAATTTATTAGTCTGAAAAGTTAAAATATTTTGGTTTAAATGTATATATTATTTTAGAGTGTTAATCTATAAATATTATTTTCCATTTTGGGATAATAAAATTTATATTAATCATTTGGGTTAATCTTTAAGTGATAAATTCAGTGGGGATGTACCAATAAAAAATAATAATGGATTATGTTCTCAATGACATTATTGATATTGATGGGAGAAAATTTAAAATTTACATTAATAATAAATGAATTTATAAAATGGGTATCAATATATATTGACATTGAGATGAAAAAATTGAAAATAATTGTATTTTATGAAGTAAAAATAGTGAAATGGAATAAAATGGTTTGTTTCATATTTATAATAATTTATTTAATTTTTATTATAATAAATTCATTGAAATTTTATTGAGATGATTATTGGAAGGATATTATCATTGATGATGAATTAATTCATATTTTATAGGGGTTAGACAAAGATATGTTGTGATGAAGAAGGAATATTCATTTAAGATAAGAAATTTTTCCAAAAATGGGAAACAATATATCATTTCAAAAATAAAATAGTTATATTTTTATTTTTTGTCATTATTATATCCAAAATAATTAAATTTAGAAACATAATACCATAACCAATTATATAATATTACATAATATAACTCTTGAAGTGCATTCCTAATTTCAAAATGCTAGAAACTGGTGTCATCAGAACTAAAAAATGCCATTGGATATAATTTTTCATAATAAAATATAAGCCTAAATGATGGTTTCAAAATAGATATCTAGTAATACCATTTTATATGTTCATAAGTCCTTAATATAAAAAAATAATTAGAATAAAGTTTCTTTACCCAAAAACACATCAAAATTCACTATATTATTTAATAAACTAAGATCTTGAAAAAAATCTAAACGTAACAAAATTAACTTGAAATTTTTTTAAATTTTTTTAAAAATCATAATTATAAAAAATTATGATAAGACAAAAAATTATAATAATGGAATGTGCATAAAGATATACCTTCCTTTGGAATATACAACACTTGATGTATAAAAATATAAAAACATACCATTGAATATGATGTCAATATAATAATGGATTCAACTCCACTTCCCACCACCAATATATAGGAAACATATATAAGTATTATCTAATACCATAGGTGTTACCTAAATTCACATGAATAATAAGAATTCTTACATACACTCATATCTGTATATTTGATGTAGGTGAAATATCACAGTACGATTCCAAAAAATTTCTATGAATTTTAATTAATAATTAAACTATGTAATAATTGATTGAAACATAATATAATAATTACCAAATAAATTCTTATATGATAGAATTTTACATGGGTAAATGAAATAATATATTTATTCATTTTAAAAACATTTTTTAGATCATTATTGAATCAAAATGACCAATTATACGAACAAATATATGTAGTAAACTATTATTTCAGAAAAACATGCATTAATAATAGAGATAAAAGAAGGGATAATAAGGGAATAGAAAGGATATCATTCTCATAAATTATAAAATAATTTTTTACTACAAGAATTCACTCAACGTATTTTGATAATAAAATAGGATGGTACCCGAATTTTTTAAAAATGAATCAAATAAGTAGTGAAACTTTTATGATGTTGATATTTAGGGTGAAAAAATGGATATTAAAAAAGATGAAATTGAAATATCATTAATTAATTCATGTACTAGTTTGAGTCCCAAAAAGGTCCAACAAAGTAAAAAAAAATATCCATTGAAATTTCATTCACTAACATAGAAAATGGAATCCTTAATTAATGTTGAAACCACTATATTGGGAGTCTATCTTATCAAACCTTATTACTTATCCATGGTTACCACATATGTACTAATGTTGTAACAAGTGAAATATTTAAATTAAATAGATACAATAATTAACAATCACACTATAATATATATTCATCACTATAAAATCAATAAATACAATAAAAAATACATCTAACATAACTTTTATTTCACAATGTTATAAAATAAGATATTGAACTAAACTATAATAAAATAGATTTTTATATTAGAGTAATCCATTAAGAATAATTTCCATAAAACATTATAAATAAATACTTCTAATTTCAATAAATTAATTTTAACATTAAAAAAAATTTATATTGGAAATCAATTAAACATATTTTGGGAATGACATGATTAAAAAAATTAAAGATATTATAAAAAATATCGTCAATTTTTTTGGAAAATCCAAACATGGAAATCAATTATAATGAAATGGATAAAATTAATGCTATGATTATTGTACTCATGTATATATAACAAACAATTAAAATCATATAACATAACATTTATAATAATTAATCTTGGGTAGTAACATTTCCTATATTATAACATTTCCATCAAAATATATCTACATCATAGTAAATAAAAATATCATAAAATATAGAAACATAGAATGTAAACAATATGATAAATCATCAAAATTCCTATGAAAACATTTTATAAAATAAAAATTTATTAATTTCTGAATATTTATAATTGAAATTTTAAGAACCCCTTTGCATACATAAGTTACATGACATGAAATCAGAAATCATAAAATGTGATCATTGAGTTTGATGTCATTGAGAAAATTTATGGAAATGTTTTAAAATTATATTCAAATAATTTAATTAATTACCACTAAATATATTTTACTGCAAAATCTGAATTTTACAATACAAAAACTCATTGATATATACAAAATGGTATTTTATGGTATTCCCATAATATAAATTACAATTTATTCTTGGAATGATTATAAAAAAATAGAAATTTATAACATAGATTATAATTTGGAATATTGACAGTTCAAGACCCCCCAAGAAAATAATCAGTCTAGAATAAACCCCAATTGGTATACCTATAGGGAAGTAAAAAAATATTTATGGAAAAATACTTATTGTAATAGATAATATGGGTTTTATATAGTGTTAATTATAAAAATATATCATTTCAAGGTATATTTAGTTAATGAAATCAATATAAAAGTGGATATGGAGTGGGATCATCCAATATAATGCTTCTATAACCATTTTTCATGTTGTGTGGGGAAAAAATGGAGCATGTCCCATAAATCATTAAACAATAATATTTCATACCCATGATGATATTATATGAATGTTACTAAATCACTATGAACACATTGATTAACCATGTGAATATCATTTCCACCAATGAAACAAAAAAATATGATAGGAAAGTCGTCCAAAAATTCATCTAACCCCAAAAATCTCCCAAAAACATAAAATTACATGTAGAAATTACTTTCTATACCCATTAGAATCAATTATAACGCGTCAAAACCTAAAAAATAGGGTATAAATTCTCCCATATATAATAAAATCCTCCTATATAAAGTCTCTAATGCTATCATTGGAGTAAAACTATTTTCCAATGATATATAATGTCATTTATAAGAAAAATATCTTATGAATCATAATAAAACAAATGAATACAAATGAAAGCCCAGTAGAATGATTACCTATAGTTTAAACAACTCCTAATTAAAAATTAATATAAAAACATAATATGAGTGATTAACATATGAATAATTAATAGCAATGTGGAATAATAAAAAATAAAACTCATAATCATTTTTAAACATAAATTATTAGTGTCATATGATTAATAAGAACACCTAAATCAACATACAATTACAAATATTCAAAATTTACCACATATAAGAATATATATATATTTATAAAAATTATTAATATAATGTGTTTTAAAAAATATGAGTTTTACAATTAAAATATTTTTCTACAAAAATTATCTGTTTGAAATTAACCATGGATAAACTCATAAAAGTCCATGAGAAACAATATAATTAACTAAAAACATTTTGAATTCTCATTCTAAATTATAATAATACCAATTATATAAATCAATATTAATCATATCTATGGATGATGATTTTATGTGTGAAATAATCAATGCATTTTATGCTTTTAAGAAAAAAAATCATACAAATAAATCCCATATTAAATTATTTATTCCGAAATTAAATTTAATTACATCATCTGCCATGTAGAAGAAAATATTTCATTATCAAGATAAGGATAAAACAAAGATTATCTAGTAGAAATCATAGTGATACATAAAAATAAAATTACCCCATTTAAATAAAAAGATTCACTATCTTGAAAAATGAATATAATATAGTTTCCCTAATATATTTTTAACATTATCATTTAATGATATTAGGAAATTACTAAGATAATGATACATATAAAATCACATCCATCATCAAAATTTTTTACTCAATAAGTATAATTCCATATAAATATAATTCCACCTTTTGATTATCATGACATCAACATCTATTAAAACATTTTGAAATAAATTAATTATATACAAAAATATTTAAATCTTAAAACCAGATCAATGATTTTTTAAACATTTAAAATGAAATATTTTGTAGTTTCTTATATAATGGATCCAATATAACTAATAAAATAAATGAACACATAATGGTGGATTTAACACAATTTACAAATCAAAATGATAACACTACAAGGTAGTAAATTCGATGAATTTTATACCATGATAGAAACCATTAATTAAATATAAATATATATACAGGTAAAATAGCTATTAAAAAATATAACTAACAATTTGGAAAACATTTAGCCATAATATTTCATATGAAATTCAAAAACTAATATAAAACTAAAGGTCTACCAACCCTATATTATAATTAAATAGAAAAAATATTAATAAAATGACCAAAAAAGAATAGAAGAATTATAATGAATGTGATTACTTTATATATAACACAAAAAAAATTATTAAAAATCATCACTACATTTATAATTAATGAACATTTGGATATTTGAAGGAATAGTTTAATAAAAGTTCTAAATCAGATGTTAGTTCCCAAATGATATTGTTTATTTATAAGTAACCTAATAAAAAAATATTATTTGAAAGTATGAATACATGTTGCTGCTAAAATAAATATATATATGTTAATTTAATAAAGAAATGTAGTAAAAAATTTATACTATATTGTGAAAATGAATCAAAGGTAGGCCACTTAGATAAATAGAAAACAAAAATCAATAAAATTAATTTGTATCACTTTTTTAAATTTCATTTCAATAATGAAAATCCATTTATCACTTGATATTTAATTATGTTAGTGATTGGTAATTTGATATAATCTTTTCACTTTTTTAAATCCACATATGACTAAAAAATTCACAAAATGACAAATATTCTTCCCTATCTACCTTTTCCTCATGGAAATACACCAGGCCATTTCCAATTTAATATTGAAAATTATATAAAAACCCACATAGAAAAGTAAATAATGATATAAATATTCATTTCTTGTTATTCTGATCATTTTACATTACATTGAAATTTTTTACCATTAAAAAAAATGCTTTTATAAAATGTCATATTTGATATTTTATAGCATTTAAAACACAGATAATGTAAATTATTACATTATATTAATTTCTAAAACCACATTATCTCACAGAATTTAAAATATATTCCTTCACAATAATGAATTAGAAAACCCATTGTTAAAATCCATTGATACATAATTAATTTTTAAATTCATTTATTATAAAAAATGGCAGTCATAAATTTCTAATTTTATTCATTATAAAAATTGATTTATATTTTCTAATATAATTAAAAATCTATCGAATTAAAATAAAATTTACAAACCCAGTATTCAAAAAAAAATTAAATCACAAGATACCTCTTAAAAAATATAGATATGTTTTATTTAAAATAATTATCATGACCCACCCCATCTATTCTAATTAACTTATATTTATTCTACCAAAAATCCATAAATAATAAAAAAATTCTATTTAATACCATTTTTTATGCATTTTTTACCGATTTCATGGAAAATTATTTTTAGTACCTCAATGCCTTAAGTGATATATGAATCAACATGCATGACAATTTACTTCCATGGGTGTCAATATAACACATTTTAATAATTTTCTAATTATAAAATGTAGTACAAAAAAAATATTCTTGATTTGGAATCCAAATAATCAAATTTATATTTTACAAAAATAATCCATATAAAAATAAATTATTTAAATAATTAAAAACTAAATAACATTTAATAAAATTTCTTGAAACATACTAAATCATGAAACTCAAATGGTCAGAAAATAAATTAAATTAAGAATTTTATAAATATAAATAAATATAAATAAATATATATAAATTTATATATAAATATATATTAGAGAAAAATATGAATATAATGGTCATAATAAGTTGATGTAGCATTATACAAAATGTACATCTAAATAAAAAAATTATGATTGAACCATGATGCACCATCTTCTTATGACATATGATTAAACTCAAGATTCCACCACCAATGACACAACCCAAATAAATGTATCATCTATTACAAAATGGGATCCATTCTTTCTCAATTTTAAAAAATAGTTTCCTTCATACCCCTGTATATATTTATCAGGTGTGTGAATAATCCCATGTAGTATTCTATAAAATCATTTATGAATTATCTATATGAAATAAACTATGAAATAATAATGTAATATACGATATGATAATTAAAACATCAATATTCATATTAATAATACCGATATAAAGGCATTGATTGTTTGAAATATTAACCTTAAAGAATAGATTTAATATAACATTAATGTTACAACAAATAAAATATAATAATATAAATATATGTGAAAAAATAATCCAACCAAAGACTAATAATAAATGATTGTAATGAAATATGTGAGGCTACTATAGTGAAATGGTTAGGATCCTCATAAAATATAATATAACATCATAGAGATGATATTCATTATTTTGGGTTCCATTTATTTCTATCATCTCTCACTAACATGATAATAAATGCAATGCAACACTAATAATAATGTTATCATGTTAAAGAATAATTGAAAAAAATGGAATGTCAAAAAAAATATTTTTATAATGTATTATTTTAAGATATATTGATGGATAGTCACATTATATTCATTAGCATTAGCTATTCCATGCATAATGTAGTCCCATTTAGGTATAATTTAAATATAATCATCTAGTTCAAGAATTATTATAATACTTATTTTTTATATTCCCTATGTAATGACATATGTACAAATTGTTTTCCATGATTAATATTTAAAATCAAGATACTACATAATTAAAAACATCACAAAAAAATATTTTTATGAAAAAATAAATAAAATCATGAAAAATTGTATTTCATGATAATGTTTATATAAAATAAGTGGTTTCTTATATATTTTATCAAAAAACTACTTGGTATAAATATATATTTTTCTAAATGTTTTCACATAGTAATCTAATTTCTAATTAATTGAAATAATTTTTCTTCATATAAATGAATTTTTGTTTATTATTTGAGTGAAAAAAGGTAAATGATTGAATAAAACTATTTTTGGTAGTCATATATTAAAAAAATAAATATATAACTTCAATGAAATTATTCAATAGATTCTTAGAAAGAAGATTAGAAAATTATCCAAGGCATTTGTAAACCAAAAAATGATATAAAAGTAATTGATTCATATAAAATTTTTTAAAACACCAAAATTAGATATTAATTCATATTTAATAAAATCAATAGTTCTTCCTAAAATATCATTATTCTAGTAAAATAATCCAAATATATAGTATCATTATTGGTCATTAATTCATGGAAAATGTAATAAAAAAATATTTATTAATTATAAAAATCAATAAAAAATATTTCATAAAATAATTCATTTTAACCATTGAAAAAATGAGATTAATTTTAAAAAACACATATAATGCATTAGTTAAATTAAATGTAATTATAAAAATAAAAACACCTTCAAATGCTTTGAATTTATATGGAAAAAATATGAAAGTAGTTGTTTTAACATGTAAATTAATTTAAAAGTCTACTAACATATATATTTACCTAAAAAACAAGTTATATAAAATAAAACCACTCATTTTTTCATAAAAAAATTTCAATGTATGTGGTCACTAAATAGAAATATTGATTTTCTTGTTAAATTAAATTTATCAACCAAAAAATTAAAAAGAGAGAACATATATTATTAATATTTTCCATATGTATGAAAAAACACTGATAAGTATTATTTGGCCTATTATAGTAATATCTTTATTGATGAGGACTCATAAAATTAATGAATTAGGGTAGAAAATGTTGATAATGAGGTAAAATAAGATTATTAAAACAAATTATAGGAAGATTAAACATGTTTCCATGTTTAGATGAAGAAGAAAATTAACAGAAATTGTGGTGGGGATTACATATATTCACACATAGATATATATTATAACCTTTTTAACAATGTGAGGATTAAATATTAATATTTTCCACCTAAAATAAAATTAAAAAAATTAATATTTTCGCAAAATTTGTTTTTTGTGAATATTTTCAAGGGTAGTGATCCATTGTTTGTTTCCCAAGTATCATTTTCCCCATGTGTAGTCTCATTATATTCTCACATGATAATAATAGTCACCCATTTAGATTATCAGTGAGAAATATTTTCTCAAAAATGAATCTTCTCATGGAGAGAATGGAAATTAAATACATATATGCATATTTCGTATCAAAACCATAGCACCCATGAGCAATAATTCAATGATTCTATGAAAATAATTTACAATCATTCCACAATACTAGGAAAAAAACAGAATAAAACATTCACTGATTATTTTAATTTAACCACAACACTATCCCGCATTTAGAACAAGCACAATTTATAAATTCTAGACTATAATGACTCATGATGAAGATATATGCGGATTAATAGTAATAGAAAATTTTAAAAAAAATCAATTATAATGTAAGTAAAATTTAATTTATAATTATATGTAAAAAATTGAAGATAATTTTTTATAATATAAAATATCACAAAAAATATTATAATAAAATGGATTGATACCCAATTTTTTGGTAGGGTCCAGCAAACTATTTATTTACCACTATATTTAAAATAAATATATATTAATTTAATGAATAATTATATAATTGAATTTTTCCAATATAAGATGAATAAATTACCATGAAGGTGTTATATAATGATTTTAGTCAAATAATTTAAATATAATGAAGATTATTTTGTCCATATGGGTTGGTTATTTTTATTATATTGGTTTATTATATTATATGATGTATTATGGGTTAGAATTTATGATTTTTCAGGATGTAAAAAGGATTCCTAATAGTTTATTAAATTTTTATTCATATTCTATTTGGTTTGTATATTTGGAGAGAAAGGGGATAGATTCTCGGATAGAACTTGAACATTAGAGGACATTGATCAGACTTAATAAGGGACTTTAGTCGAATTATATAACTTTGAAAACAAATATTAGTCAATTGGTGGGCCACCTGAGCACATGTGAACAGTTGAGATTTTTTTTTCAGTTTTTAGTTATCATATTTTTTAAAACAATCATCATAAATCTATATCTAATTGACCCCCTAACAATTTTAATTCCTTTATATGGATGAACACTGACTATGGCATCTCTTGATTCAATCCTTTGTCTCTTATCATTCTGCCAAGATATATGGAACAATTTGGTTTGGTGTTATTCTTGGAGAGGATAATGTGAGTGTCTTCTCATATCCTATATTTATTTATCATGATCCTCATCACTTCTATATAATGGAACATAGTTAACAAATTGAATAATTTTTCAAAATTCATTTTGAAATTGAATGTTACATAATGTATTATTTTACATAAACTAAAAGAAAAAAAATGATTACTTATAACATATTTATAAATGTGTTATAGATTTCTGGATGAAAAATATATTCCATTGGAATTTTCCAATTAATGGAAAATATTTTATTTATTAATAAGTAGATACTAGTGTGGTAATTGTTTAATGTTATTTATGTAATATATATAAATTATTAAAAGAGAGTTCGTGTCAGTTAGTATTTATCTATAATAATTATAGATTAATAGGATCTACGATTGTTATATTCTTCATAAGAATATAATTTTACTGCGAATAAACGTTGTTTAATGTATTCCCGATTCAATTTGGTTCTTATTAATATGAAAATTTATTCTAATGTATATTTTATTAATTTTTAAATCTTTCAATGAGTTTGGTGTTCATTCTAAGGACATTTCTACCATTCTATTAATAAACGATTAATAAATTTGAAACAATACATTGGATTTTAAAAATGGAATTATTTCTAAATAATATTCTATTCCCTCTATTAAAATATTGAAATTGTAAAACCTCATGGTATGTGTATTTTTATATTGTTTTCAATTTTCATTATTTTTAATAAATAATAATTTAGTGGTATGTATATTTTCCAAATTTTATTAAAATTTATTATTTAATTTCAAAATATTGTAGGACATGTATAGTGAGGTGTAATAAATATGTATAATTTCAAATATAAGTGATATCATTTCATAAATGTTATGAGAAAGTCTATTGATACTGATTTGATTAAAGACTTTTTGAAGTCAGAATGGGTATTCTTATATTATAAAGAAAAATACTATATAGATTTTATTTATTTTTTATTTTATATGCTTCATATCAAAAAATCAATACTTGTTTTCCTTCTTACTATATACCTCTCAAAATGTAAACAAATTGAAATAATTTAATTTTAATTAACCATAAAAAATTAAATTGTGAATAATATATTTTCGAATGCACCAATGTTTTACTATAAAATATCCTTTATATGATTTTTATTATTATATAATAAACAAATAATTACCTTACACCTCAATCTTATAAGATATAAAAAAATATAATGTTATTATTTAGTAGATCAGTCATTGGTGGGGGGAAATAAAATAGGTTTAAAATGCATGAAATTGAAGATATAGTCCTTATAAACAAGGTGTGCATAAATCTCGATTGAGTATCAAATAAACATAATATCTGAAAGTCAACATTAAATTTTTTTATTACATTTCGATTCAAGTATTTATTCATAATTGAAACTTGAGATTTTGAAAAACATATTTTTTATTTATACAACACAATGATATATTGTGTAATAAAATATTACAAATGAATTTAATTGTTCCAATATTTTCTTTCATGTAATTTCATGTTTAGCGTACGTTACACATAATGTCTTGAGTCACACACAAAACAAAATTTAAACGAATGGCAATATATTTCTAAAATAATATTATTTAATTTATTATTTTTAAATATCCATTGAAATGAATGGTATGAACATGCATAAATAAATATGAAAATATTTTTTTACTATTGTACATAAGATGAATATTAAGTTTACATTTATTAAAAAAAGAGAATGAAGTAATTTTTTCTTATAGACAATGTCTATGTAAATAAGCACATTTCAATAAATTAAATAAAAAATTTCTATTATAGATCAATTATTTAAAAGATTTTTCATTATTATATATATATCAAATAATCCCATTAAACTAAAAATTATGTTTTTTAAAATATTTAATAATAAATGAATTATTATACATAAAAATTTTATTTCAATATAATGAAATATTATAGACATTCCTGGAACACTGATTTTAAAAACCGTTTTGGAATATTTTAGTATTTTCATTGAAAAATAATAATGCCTTTTTAAATAATAATATTAAAATTTTCTTATGGTGAATTTTATAGTATATTCTAAAAAGTTGTATTTTTTGATAAGTAGTTATAAATAATGATTCTTAATGGAATATAATTTTAATAACAATAATTTATGACGGTAATTTATATGTTAAATTGTTTCTGAGGTAAACATAGAACAAATATACATCCATTTATCAAATTAATTTCATTGAAATCAATTTGTTAATGAATTTTGATTTAAAAACATAATAAACATTTAATTATTAACACTATATAAAATAACTTTAACATCATATCTAAAATATTTATTTTGAATTAAAATTTGAAAATTCTAGGAAATGAATTTGGAAAATGGGTTACATATCCAGAATCGTAATAATTTATATTTTCTTCAATGTTCTTCTTACCTTTTAACCACAATGAATAGTAAAATTAGTATAAATTATTCCATTTGGATAACATAATTTTTTTCCATGAGTTAAACTAAAATAATAACATATAAAATTGAAAATAAAATTTTATAAATTAAAATATCAAAAATATTAAGAAAATTTGTTATTTTTTTGAACATCATAAATTTTTTACTTTTTTCCTTTAAAAAATGTGGGTACACAATTATCATTCCAAAAATTATTAGTTTCCCACTTCCCTCACATATAATAGGAAAACCCACTCTTATCATATACACTCGATAAAAAAAATATTTTCATTATGAAAATAATTAAAAATATAACATCTAAAATTATATCTTATCATCGTAGAAATGTAATTTTTTCCTGACTGCAAAACAAGGAAAGATTCTAGTGAAAACACGAGAAGGTTACTCAAAGAATAGATAATGTTAATCAATAATAATTTTTATATTTTTTACCTCAAACACATTCAATTAATATAATATAAATATTATATAATAACATGATTAGGTTAATTATTACATCATTTTCTAATTTTAGGATCACTTCCAACATCCATATCCATTTCCATTAATTGGTTTATAAAATCTACAACTATTTTTTAAAATACTACACCTCATCAATAAATATAATTTGTATATTCATTACAACATCAAATAGTTAGGTATACTAAATGATATAACTAATATACAGTATATTTGAAATATATATATACATTTATTTTAATTATACGATAGATAATGTTTTTTATTTACATTATATAGGGAATATGACAACATAACTAATGTGGTTGGTGAACTATAACCTCATGAAAGGATGTGATTCATTTCTTGTAATGATTTATATAAAAGATAACAAGATTTAGCATAATTTATATATGTGATATAGAAGAAATAACTAATATATTAATGACATATTCATCACTCTTAAATGATAATATTCAATTTTTTATGTACTTTTCACCCACCGAATGTTAATTACATAGCTCGTGCGCATGTGGACATCCGTTTCATGGTGTGATGAGACTCTCATTTCATTAAAAATACTATTGGATGATATGTATATATATATTAAATGAAATAAAATTGAATTTATCATATTATTATATTTCAATATATATATATGATATTAGTTTCTTCATTTTCATATTAATCATTGGAAATTTGAAACATTACTTCAGCATATGTACATCATACCATATCCACAATAACAACCTACACCATTTGTAATAAGAGTCATTCATGATTTGGATTAAAAATATTATTGAACTATCAATATAAATATTAGTTTATTATTATTTTTCTTTATATATATGAGTTGTGATCAAATTTATAGTTCTGTAAAAAAAACCTATATGAAAAACAATGTTTTATTATCTGAAACATGAATTGTTACCAATGTTTTAATAAATGGGAATTAAAAGGTCATATGTAAGTAATATAAAGTAAGATAAATTTAATTTTTCTCTTTATTATTTGTATAATAAAATTATATTTATTACATTATAGGTTTGAAAAGATTAAATTAATTTCAATGCATAATATAAGGATTATTCATCATATTTTTTAACTTATATAAGACACATGACATAGTAACCAATAATTATGATTATATGGTGTAATTATTAAATGAATTCATTTTCTTATTATTATCCATAAAATTTTGGGTACATAAAAAATCTTTTTTTGGATACCACATTCATGTGGTTCATTGTTTCCACGGTACCGAAGTAATACAATACCTTTATTCTAAATATTAATTCATAGAGAAATATATTTTGTTATTCACATGTTCTCAGTAATGAGATCATTATTTTCCACATTGACTTGTAAAATAGATATATTATTTATATTAATGATATAATATGTTTTATTTAATTTAATTAATTTATTTTAACTTATGTTTCAAATATTAAAATGTGGTAACCATTTCACTACAAGAAAACATCCTTTTAGTGGCAATTTTTTCGCGGCGGTTTTAAAAATCGCCACTAATTGTGTTTCGGGACCCCATTTCTTGGTGGTTTTTAAACCGCCGCGAAATGCCATAAATTGATTTATTTTTTTAATTCTTTTTATTTTTTCAAGGATTAGCGGTGGTTTTTTAAAAAACCTCCATGAAATAGCGGCAGTTTCGGTAAAACCTCCGCGAAATGAAAGGAAAAAAAACTCGAGAAACCTAGAAATCACTAAAACGACCATAAAATTTGAGCATGGCGTCCGTTGGAGAGCCACAACTAGTCCAACCAAAGCTCATTAAGATATTTAGAGGAACATATAATCAAAACCGTGAGACGGTCTAAGGTGTGGAATATATTAGAGTTATAGAAATGTTGAAAAAAGTTCTCCAATTTCAAACTGCCATAACTTTCGCTCTAGGTGTCCATTTGGACTCTACCACATATCAAATTGAAGCCAACAAAGAGAGATACACAGCAATTTGACAAAATCAAGCTTCTGTCATGTTTTTCGACCCAAAAACCCCTCCGAAGGCCTCCGAATCCCTGTTTCCGTCACCGGTGTCCCGTTGAACTTTTCTTCAAACAAACCTAACTTTCGATCCGCGTATCAGTTCGGACACCTCCACCTGTCAGATCATAGCACGTTCCAAGAGCATTAGTTTGACTAGTAGCGGTGCACACATGAATTCTTGGATCATATGTTTTGGCCTTTTAGTGGGTATTGGGTTTGTTATGTTTTTCGATGACTCGTTTCTAGAACCCGTTTCCCGTGAGCATTTTTTTAAGTGGTTGTAAATTCCAATCCGCCTATCCATTCGGACTATTTCACCTATCAGGTCGAAGATCGTTTTAGGATCTTTGATTTGACAGGTTGCGGATCTAAAACGGACTCTCGGATCATAAGTTATCTCAGTTAATGTGAGTCCAATGTTATTGTCTCTTTATGACCGTTTTGATGGTTTTTAACAATTGCTCAATTTATTACTGTTTATTTGGGTTTCCATGACTTGTTATCATTGTCAATGGTTTTTTTGTGGGTTATTATGTTGATTACGTTGAATTATTAAGGGGTTTTCTAGAGTTGTAATTAGTTTTCATTCGTTCTCATTCTTTCTAATGCCTTATTCTTCATATGCTTCCCCTTCTATTTTCTTGCGTTTTCATGAATTTTCATCCTTTATCACGTCTTTTCATACTTTTTCATGTGTTTCCATTATTATTTATTATTTATTATTTATTATTTATAATATACTTTAATTTATTTATTATCTATTATTTGTAACTTGTTATTTATTATGTATTATTTATTATTTATATTTATTAATTAGTAGTTATTTATATTTATTTATTATTTATATTTACTTATTATTTATTATATATTATAGATGATTAATTAATTATTATTACAAATAATAAAATATTAATAATAATAATAATATTTGTTACTTGTTATTTATTATTTATTATTTATTAATTATTAATTATATTTATTAATTATATTTATTATTTATTTGTTATTTATTATTTATTATTTATATTTATTTATTGTATATTTTATTATTATTATTATTATTATTATTATTATTTATTATTTATATTTATTTGATATTTATTATTTATATAAATTTATTATTTATTATTTATTTGTTATTTATATTTACTTATTAATTATTAATTATTATTAATAATAAAAAAATATTATTATTAATTATAATATTTGTTACTGGTTATTTATTAATTATTAATTACTAATTATTAATTATTATTTATATTTATTATTTATTTATTATTTATTAAATATAGTTTATATTTATTTATTATTTATACTTATTTATTATTTATTATATATATATATATATATTAATTATTATTTATTAATTATTAATTATTAATTATTAATTATTAATTATTAATTATTAATTATTAATTATTAATTATTTATTATTAATTATTATTTGTATTTATTATTTAATAATTATTTATTATTTATTATTTATATTTTGGTGTTATTTATATTTATTTATTATTTATTATTTATTTTTATTTTTATTTTTTATTTTTTATTATTTATTAATAATTTTTTTTATTTACTATTTCTTATTTATATTTATTTATTATTTATTATTTAGATTTACTTATTATTTATTATTTATATTTAGTTATTATTTATTATTTATTATTTATTTTTATTTATTATTTATTATTTATTATTTATATTTATTTATTATTTATTATTTATATTTATTATTTATTATTCATATTTATATTTATTTATTATTTATTATTTATATTTATTTAATATTTGATATTTAAATATATTTAATATTTATTCTTTATATTTATTTAATATTTATTAGTTATTAGTTATTAATTATTATTTATATTTATTTAATATTTATTAATTATTATTTATATTTAATTTTTAATATTTGTGTTTTTATTATTTATTGTCTATTATTTATATTTATTTATTATTTATTATTTACAATTTATTATTTATATTTATTTATTATTTATATATATTTAATATTTAATATTTAATATTTAATATTTAATATTTAATATTTAATATTTAATATTTAATATTTAATATTTATTATTTATTATTTATTATTTATATTTATTTATTATTTTTATTTATTAATTATTAATTTATTATTTATATTTATTTATTATTTATTATTTATTTATATTTATTTATTATTTATTTATTATTTATTATTTATATTTATTTATTATTTATTATTTATTATATATTATTCACTATTAATTATTTATTATTTATTATTTATTATTTATTCTTTATTCTTTATTCTTTATTCTTTATTCTTTATTATTATTGAGTTTATATCTATTATTTATGTATTATTTGTTTTTTCAATTAATATATATAAGTATATTAAATTCTATTTATTGACCAAATGAGGAGCTTACTGGAGTGGTAAGGTATTTGGAAAATATGCATGAGGTTCGGGGTTCAAATCTCATCAAACGTAGTATTTCTTTATATTGCATGGGCATGGGCCTAGGCATGGGCATGGGCATGGCATGGGCATGGATGGATAAATAAAATAAATCAAGTAATACGAAATAAATAAAATAAATAAAATAATGAAAATAAATTAAATAAATACGAAATATATAAAGTAAAACGAAATAAATAAAATAAATAAAATAAATACAAAATAAATAAAATAATATGAAATAAATAAAATAAATAAATAAATAAAAACCACTGCGAAATGAAAAAAAAACCGCTGCTAAATCGTGATTTTGCTGTAGTGTTTAAATTTACAATTGAAAAATATTTCTGGAGTATAAATGATTATACTTCCATTAACAAGATATTCTAATCTAACATTCTAGAAAATAATAAATTTTATTTGATATTTTGTGTTAATGATTAATAAAAGTAATACTACTATTTTAAAATCATTTTAACTTAGTATAATTGAGAAAATATTTGTATGAAAAATTAACATTATTTCTCTCTTTGGTCAAATATATATTCTATTCGAGAACTATGTTTTCAAAAAAATAAAAAAAATTATTACACCTCAATGATTAATAAAAAATTATTCTAATCCATTTTGCTATTTTATATATTATTTTAAAACATCAGTCATCATTTGTCGCTTAAAAAATTTCTCGTTTGGATTTTACAGTTTCATTGAAAAAAAAAATTATTTAATGTGTACGAAATGAAAACAATTTCCCTCCTTAATACAAATTATTTTCCATGGAGAATCCATTATATATTTTCATAGGTTTTAAATTAAAATGTTTATTTAATTTGTTTTCTGTGTTAAAATTTGTAATTCGATGTAGAATTTATATCTTCCCTTAGAAAGGGTTAAAATGTTTTATACAAATTCCATTATAAGATATTCAAGTTATCTTCAATGAATAATATTTTTACATTGATTTATGTTTTAAAATGGAATTTTCAAAAAGGATAATATATATTCTACATTGTATTTTTAAAAAAATTATTTGTGGATATGTTTCAATGTTTATTTCTAAAGATAAAGATTTTAACAATATTTTCTTTTTAAAATATTGTTTGATATTGTGGAATTAAATTTTTTCCCAAGAACAATTTTAAAATATTTTCAGATCATTATATAATATTTTTAACTAATATATCAAAAATAAAAGTATTTTTTTTAAAATGTTATCTTTTAAAAAATTCCTAACATGGGAATTTGCTTTACATATTTCCAATAAAATAGTTGAAAATCAATCTCCATCAATAATGAAATCATTTGAGGTTACATATAATTTTGTAGGGATAAAATCTAAGGAAAATATTATTATTAGTTTTGAAGAAATTTTTTTTATTGGATGAAATATTTTTTTGGAACACATTTTCTTCCATGTGTTGAAACATAATAAAATTTTAGTTTTTATTGTTAATTTTTACAAGATTATTTTTTAATGAAGTGATAAAATTGAGAAATTATTATGAATCTTTTACCTTATCATAACGACATGCTATGGTGAAATGATTATGAAACCCATTTAATTTCATGGATTCATATATTATAGATTTTCAATGATATTATGGAACCCAAATTTTTTATTTTCATTATATGGAGATGGTTATGTTATAATCAATGAAAATGGTTATGTTATTTCTTCGTATAGTGGTAAATCTATAACCATATATAGTAGAGACATATATTTCCTTTCAATAAATTGAGAAATCAGTTATATATCATGAGATAGATTAGTTTTTAATGTGTAGAAAACCATGTTTCTTAAGATATTGGTTTTGAAATGACGGTTCTAAGAGTGAAATTTTACTACCACAATGGATGGTAGAGTGATCCAATTATACAATGTTGAAATATATTCCATTAGGGATGGTGGTTGGTCCCACTTATGATGTATATCTTATCATGGGATTCCCTGATAAAATTTTTAAATGGGACATGACTACTAAGGATATAAGATTATTTCAATATATTCATTACACAAATATATTTCTTGTAAAAATAATTACTCTCTTGGATGATGTTTATACATAAACATGGGATTAATGTAATATAAATTCAAATTTATTATTCAATTACACATCCATAATAACAAAGTAACATAGGGATTAATTTTTAAACATTATGGTCTTTTTATCAAACCCTTATATTAATGTTATTATTATGTATCTCCTGAGTTTACCCACACTAGTCCGATGTGATCATAATTCTTCGTTATAATTTTATCTATTTATGAGTAAAGGAATTATGTTGTGTATTTTTATCATTATTACTAGTGGGTATGATAATTATTTTTGAATATGATGATCATTCTTGAATTTAAAATATTTAGTTCATATTTTTAAATGAAACTAATCATTTATGGTCATCAGTGATGTGTTTGTTTAATATAATGTGTAATCATCAGAAAAGAATTAAAATCATATTATGAGGAACATGGGCCACTATAGTAGGTATATGTGGAAAGTATTAGTTAACCTTTAGATACTAGGATAAGAATACATTAGTGAGATATCTATCGGTATTTCTAAACAAATACTTATGGATATCTCTATGAACATGTCCAAGTATGAATAAAAGTATATTAAAATGTTCTACAATATTGGTAGACAATAGAGAATATGTGATTAACGAAATTACATACCTATCTATATAAAAAAAGTTGATGTGGACAAAAAAATTTGTTTCTATGAGTAATAAATAATAAAATAGAATATTGATATGGACACGATTGTTACCTGGTGGAAGATAATAGATCTTACTACACACCTGATTTGACACTATCAAATGATATTTTATTTTAATTTATTGATATCTATATATAAATCATCAGGATGTATTTAAATATATTCTGACTATAATCTATAACTTATAAACAAATAGACTGATAAATAGAAAATATTTTTTCATTATATATTTACATAATATATAATATTTCTAATAATTATGTGGTTTCCCCCTATGAATATTTTCACTCGCAGTCTTCTTTTTTCCTTTAGTATGCGGAGAGAAGAAAAAATGGTTTATTTTTGAATTTTATGTAATGTTTTATAATGATCATTTTAATGCGATTATAATACGATTATTTTATGTTGTGATTATTCTAAATAATTTATCAACATATTTGATCAACAACATATACTATAACCAATTATCAGTTTCCCCATTGTAATCGATGATAGAGTTTACTATGAGTTTGGGTAATAAAGAACTTTAATGATATAAGATTTAGTTTCTTATATGTAATGAATATTGAAAAAATCAGTGATGGTAATTCTCATGACTCACCTTCTCTATGATGAGGGAAAGGATGAAAAGATTCCCTTCCCTTACTTTTTGAATGTGAAGCAAATATAATGACCACTGAGTCCCCAATATAGTATACCATATGGTGTATACTACATCAAGGGTATATAATTCCATATATATGGAAGGCATTACCACTTTTATATAAAACGATAAGGAGAGAAGTTGGTAAATCCAAAACCACTCCAAATACCAAATGTAAAAGTAAATCCAAAAATCCATTCCCATGAATGTCTTATCAAAACTAACTCAAGGTACACAAAAAACTATAATAGAAGTTACCAAAAGAAAAAAAGATACAATGACAAATATCCTAATACCATGAAAGTAAGGACCGTCATTGTCCTCCATGTCCTCTAGGAAACTGGAATGAATTTTTATATACATAGGGTGAATATACATGTACAGTTAGTGGGGAATCTAAAAGCTCTTATGAACAAGTGAGAGACAATCTAATTCCACATGAAAAAATAGAGGTAACCAAAAAATCCAATCAAAGAAAAATATCCACCTAGCCTCAACATGGAATAATCCCCAAATAACACAATCCAATTAAAATAATAGTAATAAAACATCAATATTTGGATACCCTGCATCACTTTCCAAATGGTTATTTAGAACATCCTATTCATCATACCACACCCACAAATCCCATTGCAGTCACATTACCACCCCAATAATAACCCCATGGGCCATCACAACAAGACATTCATTCAGCCAACATACACTAGTGCCACCACAACAACTCATAACCACACTCCCAGACACCTGTTTCACAACAACCACTTCCATAGCCAAAGGCGAACTAGCCCGATCAACCACAACCCTTACTGAATACACCTAGGAATCATATCGAAGAAAATTGGGAATCATATCATCCCGCACACACATAGACCAACCCACCATAACACACCCTATTCGAATAGTCTTGGGAAATAAGGACACTCAAGCCATTACTACCTTACAGGAGAGTCTTTTGATACCTAGGTGGGGGTGAATTGAGGAGCTAATAACATTTTACTCATATGGATTTTGGAAAAAGAACCATACCACATTAAATAGGGGTGTTCTTCCCGAAGTTGTCAACATGGGTGAGGTGCTTATAAAAAAAGAACTAAACTTTTTTACTTATAGTTATAAAACACTCATCCCAACCTAAGGGTCTCCAAACCCACAACTTTCCTATACACAACCACTATTGCTACTATCCATACATGAACAATTATACAACAGCCAAAACCATAGAGAAACCCATTTCTAGAAAATATTTCAACTTAATACTTATTGTCTTTATCATGTTGATGTAATTCTGTTTAAATATTCCATCACTACCGAGTAATGAACTATAATAACCACAATCCAAAACAAAATGAAAATGAAAACAAAAAAAAACATTTTTTAATCTTTTTCATTCGATTATTTTTACATACAACATCAAAATGGGAACTGTGAGATCCCTCTATGTACTGGAACCAAACAAAGGGCAAACACATTTGTACAGAACATTTACCACCAGCACCACGAAACCTCATATTTGAAAACCATCATCCTCTCAAAAAGAGAATTCATTCCCCTATACGTGACCCCACAAATCATAAATAGAATAACCATCCATATCACCAGAATAGAGCAATGATAATTTTAGATTTAACCAACACCATTATTTAAGTTCTTTCGTCTCGTTTGTTTAACTAGGGTGATCACATAATAGTTCTTATCAATGGGGAATCCATTTAATCTACCATGTTTAAGATATTAATTTTCATCACTGTTACAAAAATTTAGTGACATTAATATCAAGAAAATAACATTTCATTAGTGCACATGAAAGGACCACTAAAGACTAGGATTCTAAGTGTACAAGACACCCCACAATCCACAATATAAAAAACGATTGTTAAATACAACTACAACATTATCATTCCCACCACTTCATTATTTAAAAGGTTTTTTATTATCATTGTTAAAGTTGGATTCATCTACATCCATAGGTAACTTCTCATGCACACCCGTCATGATGAATACTAAAGGGAGAATAAAGAAAAACCCCTACCTTGATGATCAAGGATTGATGTTTTCCATTTGTGTGTAGAACTAGGAATGGTGCCAATTTTTGGAAAATAAAATTCCAAGTATGAGTAGGATGAGATCCAGTATGGGTGCACAATTCATCTCATAAGTAAGTCTCATGGAGCATATAAAAAAACAAAATGGAAGAAGGAAGAGAGGATCTTAGCATAAGAAGCTTCTAGATAATAAAATTAGGGAGACCATTTCGACGTATATAAAAGTAAGATCATGTCTTGACCACATGGATCAGTAGTTTTACACATTTATATTAAACAAGATTTAATAATTCACCTATAAAATGGTAGATATATACTATCATACCACTATGACTTGATAGATTTTTATTTGACATGTAATAGGGGTGAAACTAGAACACATGATTGGATTGAAAACATAGAAAAGGGGGTGATACCATTGAAAACGACACATGTTTTGGTAATTAAGGGGTATCCTTACTCTTAGGGGATTAAAACCCTTTTTACAAGACCTAATTCAGATTTAATGTGGTATTAAAACACTTTTACAATGAAAAATGCATTACTATAGTGAAATTGAAAGGTCCTAGAGAAGTGGGAAATAAGGCACTGATGGGTTGGTCACCGAAACCCTTGCACTTTCACCCTTGCATTTATTCCCAATCAGCCCCATCAATACCGATTGGTGCCACCGATACTGATTGGTTCCACTAATGGTTATTGGTGTCGTTGTTCGTTCAACCTGTAATTTGTAAATCACTTTAATGACTCCCTGATTGTCCCCAAGATGCCTTGAACTACCAATTTTAGAAAAGTAATGGAAATAGTGGGTATGTCCCATTATATTAGATACATCTCTAGTTACTCCCCCTAGTGAATTTAAGAGTAAGCTGATAGAGAAGAGAGGGGATCAAAGAAGAATATCTTAATATAATTGTCATGAAAATACCACCCTTGAGTTTTTCGAATGATAGAATAAAACCTACAAATCCCGAGACATTATTCTCACATATATATTTTGATCAACTGCAAAAAACACTACATATCATATCCCACATGTAACTACACTCCAAAAATGCCACACCATCGAGATACATTGGTTAGGGAGCTCCTTCCCAAATTTCAATATAATATCCTCTTTAGTTGCACTGACTCGCCTGCACGAGTTTATTCACATCACAATAATGCATCTTGAAAAGATTTATTATTCTCCCATCCCCATAGTCAGGACTTTAAAAAAACTAGGAATATGAAAGAAAGTAATCATATAGTAAGAATGTTTAATAGTTTATCATAATCAATGAAAACTAAAAAAAAGATAAAATCTCAATAAACCTCTTAGTACTAAGAAAACAGTTGTGCCTCCAATTCTCAGGTATTATCCTCGAAGACACCATTCCTCTACAAAACACAAACCAATAAATTTTTTTTCCATGAAGCACCTTTTCCTTACGATCCTCTATTCTCACAGGTTTCTCCTTGAATCTCACATCATCTTGGACATCAATATCTGCCTAGTCGATGATGTTAGAGTCATCTTGTAGATATAGATAGAGCTGAGAAATAGGAAAGACATTGTGGATCATCTCTAAATATGGTGGTAAAACCAATATTATTCTACCTCCATAAATCATCCCAACACCTCGTAGGGTCCATTGTACCTGGGAGAAAGATTAATCCATATACCAAACCTATGTTGACCACATCGATGGGAGGCCATTAAGAATATATGGTCCCCATCATCGAACTCAAATGGTATCCTCAAATGATCGTCTTATGACTTCTGTTGTCCTAATCATCTTTCATCCTTTCACTAACAAGCTAGCCCTTTTCTTTCATTCTATGCACCCCCTCTAGTCCATGATCACCTACCTCCCCAACCTCTATCCAGCACACGGGTGAACTACACGACCTTCCATTAAATGCATTTAATAGTTCCATGCTAATAGTGGAGTGATAGCCGTTATTTGAGACATACTCCAAAAGGTGAAAGTTCCTTATACATGATCCTCGAAACTCCAGAACACATACATGTAGTATATTATTTAGCGTTTATATGGTCCTCTCTGTCTTCAAATTAGCATGAGGGTGAAAAGCAGTCCTAAGGTGAAAATGGGTGGCAAAAGAAACTTGTAATACCTTAAAAACTCATGAAGTAAAGAAATTATTCTAATTTAAAATGATGGATTTGGTAACTCTGTGCAGCCACACAACTTCATTCATGTTCTCCTCTGTCGGAGTTTCCAATTTTTTATACTTTTTAACTGTTAAGAAGTAATCCAATTTCATCAATTGGTCCATCACTACATAGATGGAATTACTACCTGGGCCATTCCTATGTAGTCCTATGAATAAATTCATTGAGAAGTCATCCCACTTCATCTCAAAAAAATGACATTGGGGTGCAATAGATAGCCAGGAACATAGTGTCCAGCTTTCACATGCTGACACTTAAGTCACATTTCCTCAAACGCTTCCACTTCCTTCTCCCCACCTGGCCACCAAAACTATTCCCTTCATTCCTTGGTACATCTTCGAATCTCTTGGGTGTACCACTGAAGATGAACTATGGAACTAACAGTGAACTCCCTCATGCATCATCTTTGGGAAAACCATCTTCCAACAGAAACACATATGATTCTAAACATCATCTAACCATCATTCTAGATCATTATCCAGACTAACACGATCACAAATCAAATTGAACTCTAATTCTACTAACTGAGACTCATCCTCATTTCATACTGAGTAAGAATTCAATTTAATTGAAAATAGATATCATCTACCATCCTCCACTTTTATGACCATATGTAAAGCATCAAACTCCTCAATTTCCTACCAAGAATATGATGAATCTTGAACCACGTCCTCTTGTAACTTCCATCTCTAGACATCATCTATTGTGTTCCCCATTCCATCGGCGTAGGAGATCTGTATGTCCTAGTCTTGGAGATAATCCATACACCTATAATGATGAATGTTCATGTCTCACTGGGGGATGAAAATCTTATGGATCTTTTGATATGTGAAAACAAAATGGAATTCCTCAATTAGTTGTTCCACCAGATCATTAGTTTGGACAATACTGCTGCGGGTTTTAGGTCATGGGTGGCATTGTTATGATTGTGAGGGCGTAATTTCCTATACCCCTAATAGACCAATATGTGATAATACATCCATACACACCCCAAAAACACTATAAAAGAATCACAAAAAACATCAAATGTTTACCCTACCCCTTAAAACCTTAGCACTGGGGCAGTTACCATCTTCCCTTTCAGAAAAATGATGGATGCATGACACATGTCACTCCATACAAAAGCATGATCTATTATTATAATGGCCTTCAACGGGGATGAAACTCTAGGGAAGTCACATAATATCCTTCAGTAGTAACCTTCCATTCCCATGAAACTATGAACATTTTCCATGTTCTTGGGCTCTTCCCATGAAAAAAACTCTTTAACCTTTGATGGTTCTAATATTATTATTTGTTGGGACAACACATTTCCAAGATTTTGCACCTATCACATTCCGAAAATGCACTTGGAAATCCTATCGTTGGGTTGGTGGCATCAGAGGACCTCCAAAATTGACTATAGATGTTTGTTGTGATCTTCTTCTGACCCTGACTAGATCAGGATGTCATCAATGAACATGACCATGAAATGGTCCAAATACTCATGAAAACTAGAGTTCATGAGCCCCATGAACAAAACTAGTGCATTCATATTGCTGAATGTCAGGGCTAAAAAATATAAGTGCCCATATCTGCATCTAAAATACGCCTTCAAGATTTCACCCTCCTTGACCCTGAACTATGGATACCCGGACCACAACTCAATATTAGAGAACCACCTTGCTCCATTCCACTAGTCAAAAAGATCATCAATCCTTGGGAGGGTGGTAACGGTTCTAGAACATTTCCTCATTAAATATTCACTAGTCTATGCACATCCTGACACCATCTTACGCCTTATTTTTTAAAAAACACTATATGACCCCATGCAAATTATCTTTGTTGAATAAAACCCTTCATCATCAGGTCATTAACCTAAATCTACAACTCTCACAACTCAGTAGGTCCCATCCTATTGGGATCCATGAAAATCAGATGGGAACTATTTTTTTTGTTTATCCAAAAAAACATCATGTCAAGTGGTTAGAGTTACAAACTCATCAGGTAATATGTCTACGAACAATATGACAATCCCAAGAAAATCCACCATCTCTGAGTCTGTTGATTCGAATGATATCTCAACTAATAGGGAATGAAGGGGCTCTACATGCCGGTTTCCCTCTAGGAAACCCCACTCACCAATAAAAGATACGTATTGGCCACCCATATTTGAGAAAATTACCTTTCTCTAGAAGCAAATGATAAGAGATTGTCTGAAAAATAGCCATTCAATGTCTAGGATGTTATAGAATGGCTACATTTTCACTAGAAAGAGATCTCCACTAGACAAAAGAATCCACAACATCAATCAGTGTCCTTGAAATATACCAAACATGCATGTCCGATCTATAAATGGAGTAATCAACACCAGGGTTATGGTATGTATATCTACATCTAGACAGAAGTGATGGGATTGACTAGGTGAAGCAATGGAGTGTGGGGAACTGGAATGAATCATGTCACAGTTAACAGTACTAAACAGAATGACCATACATCTGCCGACCTCTACCCCTACTAGAACTGGTGCCTCTTTGCAGTGAAAATACCCACACCAAACTCCTCAGACCCTCATCTGTCAGACACCTACTCGACCACACCCAGGTCAATGTCTATATAGTGGACACTGAGGTTAGCCTCCTCTTACAACATATTCTCTCAGAGGTGAACATACATGCTGTTACTACTGAAAATTTCTGGATGGAAACATCTGTTATTGATGTGGGTGATTGTTTTTACAACCCCAACTATACTACAATCAGATAGGGAACTACATCCCCATATTACCATAGCCTCCACAAGTAAAACACCTCATTCCTTGTGTTGTGTTGAATGGGTGATGACTGTGAGATCAGAAGTAGAAATGATGGGTCTTTCTCCCCATCAGCCAATACATGGAAGGCCACGAGGCTGGGAACATGATACTAACATCATTACACTTTGATTAATTTCAGTGGCTCCACTCTCATAGAACACCTCCTAGTGTGTGCATCATCTCCACTACTTCATACTTTTAAGATCCTCCCAATACATCAGTAGAGTTTAGGGGGTGAATACGTATGGAAAAGATAGTCAGAGGGACTCCTATAAAAATCTTTCCAACAAATATTCAACAAGGATGTGTTTTAGAAATAAATTAAGGATACCCTTGAACATGATCACCAACACCCTTACCAACATATTATCGTATTGATAGAGACTATATCTTTCATCTTCTTATCCATCATTGTGGAAGAAAGAAATTCCACACATAAATTTTTCTTGAAGTCTGTCTATCAAATATTAACTACATTATTAATACCAGGATAAAGTGTCCAACACTGACTTGCCACTCCCTGCATCTTCCTCACGGTCAGAGGAACCCAGTACTATGGAGAATCCCAGATTTACCTGAAAGAAATAACCAACTCCTCATTTCGGCTACCCGTCTACATGTCGGAGACACATCCCTTGTACTTACTATGAGTCTATCCCTGAAAGGAACAAAACATTTTCTACCACTATATATCATCCTCCTCTCAATCACCCATACACTGATTAGGCAGATAGACCTGCTGGGCCTCGACTTCCCACACCACTTGAGTATGATTTCTGGGTCCCATAGATGAAATTATAAACAAAAAATACCTAATGCTGAGTAGTATAGAAGGATACTTTAAAATTATTTTATATACTTTTCATTTATTTTAAATTCCAAATACACTGAATTCCCACAAGAACACATGTCATTATGATGTATGTAGATTTCCTGGGGTCTCTACCTTGCAATCAATGTAGCCTCACTTGGTCATTCCGTAGGTCCAGAGACCTTGCATAGAAGCATATGAGAACCTAAAATCCCATGTCCTAGTAGGTCATCCCTAGCCTATTTCATGCAATATGATTTCAAAACTATTTTTCCCTTCCATCAAATGAAATACTGAGTATGCCTAACCATGAACCCCATCCTATATCTCAACTGTCAGCCACTTATACAATTGTGTCATGACCAACCTTCTCCAAAATGAGGGAATGGATGGTATGATTCCATTCCCTTCCTTCTTCATGGTGAAGGGGATATAATGAATCTGATTCATGAATTTAGTATTACACAGATATGGGACTAGTACCAAGGGTATGGAATCTCGTATAAATGGATGTAATTACACTTTATGTAGAACACGATCAGAAGATAATTTGAAAAATCCAATAAAACTTCAAATATGTAATGTAAATGTAATTCCAAAAATCCATTCAAATTAATTTCCATAATAAACTAATACAAGGTAAAAGAAAAACTCTGAAATAAATTAAAAAAATAAATAATATAAGAAACAACAATTGTCCCAATGCCGAGCTAGTAAATTCCAACATGGTCCTCAAAGTCCTCATTGAATCCTGAAATAAATTTTATATGTGTAGGGTGAGTATAGATGTATACTCTATCGAGAAACCAAACGCTCTCATGCACATATGGTGAGACATTCTAATGCCCCTTGAGAAAATAGGGGTATCTAAAATAACTATCAAGGAAAACAACCCTCCCAGCCTCACCAAGGTAGAATCCTAACATCATTCAACAAAGGTAAAATAATAGTAATGGAACGTCCTTTATCGGGATCCCCACACAACTTTCACACTAGTTATTTATAAAATCACATGCATCAGACCTCCGGATCAAATCCACTTACAGTCCCACTACCACCTAAACAACAAGACCATGGGATATCCCAAATGCACATTTATATCCCCTATAGACACTGAGGTCAACACAACCACACATAACCATGCCTGCAAAAATTTGGGCACAATAACTTCCATCATGCCTGATGACACCAAGGTGAAAACAACCACTGCCATGCCTAAAGACAGATGGGACATATCTTGAAGACACATGGGAAACAAAACTTCTGGCACACAGATGGGACAACCCACTACAGCAAACCTTTCCTGATGTGTCTTAAGACATAATAAAACTCTAGTCATCACATCATTCCCAAATAGTATTGTTCAATATGGGAGAGAGAGAGAAGAAATGAGCTAATAACCAGCAACCGATAGGAATTTTTTGAAAATACCCAACCCTATGAAATATGGGTGTTTGGAACGATGTGGTCAACATTGGTGGGGTGTATATAAGAAACAAAAGAACTATTGTTTTATACATATCAGTAAACAATAACTCATACAAACATACGGGGCTCGAATCCAAAAAACCTACCAATATACAACAACTCTTGATAGTATCTCAACATGCACATGTATAAAACAACTACTACCAGAGAAAACACCATTTTGGGAAAACTGTTCCCCATCATACACATTCACATTATCATGTTCAAGTGAATAATATTAAATATTCGTTCAATATCAGTAAACTAATAGGAATAAACATATTCCAAAACAGAAAATGAAATAAATACAGCCAAAAAGGCGTTTAATAATTCATTCCATGTTCTTTTACATGTATCAACAACAATATGGGGTCTATGAGATCCCGCAATGTACTGAAACCAAACCATTCCCCAACACACCCATCCAGATCATTTACCACCATCTCTAAAAGGGATAATGCTTACAATCCAACTACCTCTCAACCAAGGATTTCATTCCCCTCTTGGTCAACCAACAAATGTTAAATTGAACCTCCAGTCATATCATCAGAACATTGAAATGTATTTTTCATATTTACCCAACACCATTAATTATGTAATTTCATCATGTTTAGTTATCCAAGGTGATCACACAAGGTTTCCTATCAATGGGGAATACCTTTAATCAACCATGTATTTGTGATTTATAGGTTTCCATGTTACATGAATACAATCACATGATTATCCAGAAAAAAAATTTATTAGTGCACTAACAAAGGACTACTAATGGCCATGATTTTTAGTGATCATTTTCTCATACAATTCAAAACATAAAAACAAAGGTAAAATACAAAAAATTTCCAAACCCTTAATTATTTAAATTAATATTTATTATATTAGTTATAGTTGGTTTTTTCTACGTCTCAAGGTTACATCATCATACCCACCCCACATGACACACAATAATGAGAGACGAAAGAAAAACCCTTACCTGGTGGATCAAGGATCATGTTTTTCTCTTTATTCCATGAACTTGGGATGGAGCAATATATAGGAAAAGTAAACTTAAAGGCTATGTGGGAATTAATCCAGCATGGGAGCATGATTTTTTCCTAGAGGATATCTCACGGTGAACATAGAGTAACCAAAAGTTAGAATGAAGAGAAGATATCATCTTAATAAGATTCCATATCAAAACATCAGGGAGATCTATTTGACATTCATAAAATTAAAATCGTGGTGCGACCACATGGGTTGGTAATCTCACATGTTGGAATGAATTTATTTTTAATTATTACCCTTATAAATGTTAGATAGAACATCAATTTGTTGGGAGTTGATTGATTTCCTTTAAACATTTAACATCTGACAAAATGGAAAACACAAGAGGATAGAAAATGTATAAAATGGTGTGACACTGTTTAAAATGACACTAATTTTGGTAGTTCAAGGGTCAACATAATCATTTAAGATTAAAATTATTGTTTACTGTCCATAAATCACCTTGATATGGGTATTAAAACACTTTTACGTCAAAAGTGAGGTTACTTGAGTGAAGCTAAAAACACCCAAGGAAACTAGAAATGGATCCCTGATGGACGAGTCACCAACATCCTGGCATCGACACCTTGGAACTAATGGATGATCGATTGTACTAAAGTATGATCAGTTCCACCGATGCCATTAAGTGCCATCGATGGCCCATTAGTTTCACTAATGGTCGATCCGTGCCACAAATGCCGATATGTTCCGCTGATGCTGATCAATATCACCGATGAGGATAGGTGCCATCTTATGTTCATCCCAAAATTTTGAAAACTCGTAAATGAGTCTTTGATAGTACCTAGGATACCCCTAACCTCAGGATTTGTCTATTCAATGGATTAGGAGGGTCTATGCAATTACATTATTGTCACATATCTATTAGAAGCTTTTTTAAATTAGTATAGGAAGGAATCAAATCCTATATTTTCAATGGATTAATGAGAAGGTCAGATAATTCAATGGACACATATAATGAAATTCCTAAGGTCACACCAACAGATGAATGTTTTATATATTAAATGGTTAGTAATTATGAAAATTATTGTCTTAAGGGGAAATCTCATGAATATAATTAGAGGGGATGTATGAGTAATGTTTTACTGTTAAAAATGAAGAGTCTAATTATGAAATCTAAATGGTATGGGTTAATATAATATTACTGTCTTTGTTAAAATAATGAATGATAATTAAATTTGGGTTGCATAATTTTAACAAATAAATCATATTTGTTGTTGTTTGAATGATAAATTAATGAATAACGCGATGAATCCCAAAAACTGATTTCTCACTATAGTCGAATGATTGAAGATTCATGGAATTATAAATCATAAATTTTGTTATATAAATATTCAAATATATAAGGATAGGTTTGTAAAACAATTTTATTAATGAAATTAATGAATATGATAAATTGTAGAGATGAATATGAATGATTATATTTTTGGAAGGATTAATTTTATGGGAATAAACAAGATTTCATAAAGATAACATTCAATATGTTCATCATGTTTAGATGATGGAGTTTGGATAAATCGACTATGGATTTGGATAAGTAACACATTTATTACTAATTACCTTGAATGTGGTAACGAATTTCTTGAAAATTTGGTTTATGATATCCTTGATGGAGTTTATTGAATTTTTGTTCTTAAAGACTACATCCAGTAGTACTTATTTTTTTTAAGGAATGAGTAAATGTGTTTGTTTTAAAATTGGCTTTATTGTAATTGAGGTTATTAACATGTTTCAATAGAATACATGATGAATGTATTCACATAGATTTTATGAAGTAATAAATAGAATCATTTTGACATAATAGATATTAATCTAAATATGATTACTATAAATTTATTGACCCTTGTTATAAGTATTCATTTTTTGTGAAATATATTTATTATTATTTAAGTATTTGTTTTATAGAATAATGGAAGGTGTTATAGTGATTGATGTTTTTATTTATGAAATACAGACTTCTAAAAATTGTATAACTTGAGATAACCATATTGTATTAACGAAAACTAATGATAGATGGAAATTATTATCATTATATTCATGGATCTTATTATATATTGGTGATTCAGACATTACAAATTATCATTAATGTTATAGAGTACCAGAGGATGTATAAATTTTTCTAATACATGAAATGGGAGATATTTTTCATATGAAATGGAATGCAATCAAACAAGTATATCATATTATGAAAAAGTTCATAATTACAAATTGGTTTCAAATATATAATATTTTCATGATTTTAACATTTTGATGATATTAATAAAAGTATTCAAATCTACTTGTGTTTTGGATTGGTTTTCATTAATCATATCTAGATCACTAACCTTATTATAATCAGTGACCTCTATCACTATATATATATTTTTATAATTTTATACAATGCCTAAATTGTCCCATCCCATTAATGTTATTTTATATGGAATAATAGTTATGAGTTAAATTAAGTAACTATTATTTATAAAATCTCAGTGTAATGGGATATATTTTTATTCATTTATATTCTATGAGTTTCTATGAAGGAATTAAAAAATGTAAAACTACTGATTATGAAGATGGATTTTGAGGGAGAAATTCATTTAAATGGTGTATAATGTTACACACTATTATTTTGTGAAATAATTTATTCAAGTTAATGTACTCTATTAGATAGGTATCAAAACTTGTAATGTCGAGTTCATATTTCATTAAAATAAACACTGTTATTCTCTACCGTTCGACACAATACACTGTTTAAATGAAACATGTTATATTTTTTAAAAAAACTATTCAACGTTATAGTTATAATATATTAATTGAAATGGATTGTATGAATTGAAATCACACAACGATAAAAATATATGGATTAAATATCTATATATAATAATTATTAGTAACCATTTTTTAAATAAGTAACATCATAAATAATTTTATGAGAAACAAAATTTACAAAAAAAATTATCCACCTTAAAAAAAATAAAAACCACTTTTGGGGAATTATATTAACTTAATTTAAGTTTTATATATATTTAATCAAGTGTTAAACATTAATCATATATTTTTTAACACGAAAACAAATGAAAAAAGATATCCAATTTTATGTATGAAAAAAATTTATAAAACTAATTTTTTCTCATTTTGTAGAAAAATAATTTTAAAATTAAGTTGAAAATTTCTAATTTTTTTTAAAAAAACTATGCTAAATATTTAAATCATAATATACAAATTATTTTAGTGTAACTTTTTTTTCATTTTTTTAAATGAATAATTTCTTGAAGAATATTGTAAAATACTAAATGTTAATTGAAAAATACTTTTAGAATAAATGGTTTAAAAAATTTATTTATATTTCAAATTATTTTAGAGTAAAATTTGTATAATTAAAATTCATGTAATTATATTTATTTAATTTCAATAAATTTAATATTTTACTTTGATATTAAGTCATTATAAACATATAAACATATTCTCTTTAAATTTTCATAATATCAACTTCTCTACAAGATTTTTTTTAAATGAATGCATTAAATTTATATGAATCGATTATGGAGAAATGGATTATATATATTGAATTGTAATAATTTATTTTAAACAATTTTCTCATTATTATATTTTTAATAAATAAATAGATGAAAAAATAAAATGTAGTTACCCTGTTCTATGGAATAATGGGTTTACCAGGGAGAGCAATATGAAAATATATAGAATAAAATGACCAATAATAATGAATAAATTCTATTAAATGGAAAAATATCAACCATGTAATTTGTAATTTTCTAATTAGAATCATTTTAAAAATTAATTAATGTAAAAAATGTGAGTAAACATTATACACTCAAAAATTTTACGTGTGTAACAAACCTAACATACATAAGTCTATGACTCTACCCTCTTCTTCACCCCATAAATTCTAATTGAATTAGTGAATCCCTATATAAATAACATAAATGATTCCATATAATCATCCTAGAATAATTTTTTCATATTTTTCCACCTTAGGATTTATTTTGGGGAAAACCTAAGGTGGTTTATGGAAGATGAGTTAACATTAATTAATGTGGGTTTTTTTATTTCTACCTTCACCTCCATCATTTATTATAAGAAAAAGATTATATAATGAAATAATTATCATAAAAAAATTTATATTTCATTTTGTAATGGTAATGACTTATAAAATTTCCAATTTCATTAAATTGGTCATGAAATCATTGTTCTTGTTTACAAGAGAATACCACCTCCCAATCATATTTCATTGTTTTTCCATTATCACCTCTCAAAGATGACTATGATGTTTAATATTTATTATATTTGTGATATATATAAAATTATTATATATATAGAGTCTTTATATCATATATATTTTTACATTAAATTTCATAGGATATATGATAACATCGATCAGGTTGATAGTGGTCTACCACCTCACAAAGCGAAGTGATTTGTTATAACTAACACATTTCAGAGTAGATAACATGGATAATATCAATAAATATATTTTATATAAATTAAATTATTCTATTTTAAATTAAAAATTAATCATTATTAAAGGATAATATATTACTTTATTTCATCCCTTCCACTATCTGAAAGATAATGATTTCGCCTGTGTATGGGTGGACTATCACCTTCACAGATATGTGATTGCCTTTTCATCACAAAATCACATAGATGATATATATAAGTATGTTCAAATAATTAATATGGAATTTATTATATTATTATAATTATATATATATAATCTATTAAATTACTCAATTTCTTATTGAATGTATTAAAATTGAATAGTTACTTGTTCATACGTACGACCTACCATTTTCATGATCATAATGTACTTCATTTAGTAAAATCACAATTCAGGATAATTGTTAAAAAATTTATTAATGTAAAAATTTAAAAATTATTTCATTATTATTATTATTATCAATATTATAGAACTATGGTCTATGTTAGTTGGAAAAAATCTCAAATAAAAATATATTTGAAAAACAGATCGGTTATTACCAAAAACACGATTTTACCAATATGTTGATAATAAATCTATAATAGAATGTGATAATTAAAAAATAAATGGTATTATAAACTATAATTTTCTTTATTTTTCATAATATTACTATGATACCTATTTTAATTTTTTATGTTGGAATCTATTTGAAGGAATTCAAGATATATGTTAAGGGATTTCCATCTCACTTTCTAATTACATATAAAACATTACATACTAACCAGATATTTATTTTATAATGTATATATATTAATCTTGAATGTATATTATGTTTATAATAATCAAAATTAAGTGGAATTTTTAATCCATAAGGATACCCCATCCATGACATTTATTATTTCAATGTTACTATAATGGAATCAGATTTTCTCTTAAAACATCCTACCTTTCAAAAATATATTATGTTATAAACCAACCTATATGATCATAAACATTTCTAGAGATATATGAGGGATAATTTCAAATAAATTATTTTTTTACTTATTTAAAATTTATTTGAGTTATTATAGGGGTGACTTTAGGTGGAGTATAATAAAATTTTCCAAAAAAAGTGTGTGTCCATGGTTGGTGCACGATTTTTACAAATTTTGTCCTTGTCAAGGAGAAAATATGAAATATCTAGTCATTTAATGTAATATCATTAAAATAGTTAAATAATATATTATGAAGTAATGAAATGATGCTATGCGACCCCCCTATAGCAGCGGCCAATGCACTCTTAGTGAATGATTTTCCTAATCGTGGGACTAAACGGTACTCTTTCCAACAATTAGATAATAAAATTGTGGATGTCACTCATTTTAATTTATTATTTAATTATTTCATGACCAATGAATCCCTAAATCAGGGAATTACAATCCAATGCGTACGAGATAGTTTATCATATCAACTCAGAGGGATTCTAAGGTCAAAAAAACTTTGTTCTTTGAGATTGAAAGTCGTAATGGACGATCTTCTCTCCACCACGTATGTGGATCTCATCCAAAAGGTTTTTATATTGTTTATCCTCTATCCCCTTTATACATTGATTGT
The DNA here is from genome assembly GCA_963277665.1 of Viscum album. Classification (NCBI taxonomy): domain Eukaryota; kingdom Viridiplantae; phylum Streptophyta; class Magnoliopsida; order Santalales; family Viscaceae; genus Viscum; species Viscum album. The sequence goes on from OY728150.1 coordinate 2,014,497,228, forward strand.
ATATATCCTCTGTTTTCACATATATAATGCTATGTGGTATGATCTAGATCTATGAATAGAGATCTAGTGTAACATCCCAGGTAAATAATTAATATGAAATGTTCACATATATTAATATTTTTAAATAAATATTAATATTACTATAAAGGGGATGCTATGTTTGATGGCGTACCCAATACGAAATAATGAGTTTTGTTGAAATCTTATGATGCATCCTAATAATATAATATTATTATTTTAAATAGTAGTTAATGCCTATCCGTTGTAGTGGTAGGAATGAACAGAACTAACTACAAAATGATTATATATGTTTTTCAAATATTTTTACAATTATCCAATAAATTTTAGAGGATTAAAATGTGAATGAATCCAATTTTAAGATTAAATATTTTAATATTCATTAAATGGTCAATTAACAGCCTTTTGATGGAGAACACTTTTTAAATGTACAATTTCTCACTTTTATATGTTATATTTGACAAAATAAAATCCTTCTTTATAATCAAGACATATAAATTTACATTTTGTAAATTTTTGGTATTTTTCCCACAATTTTCATTTTTTTAATGAATAGTGAAAATGCAATATTTTAGTTAAAAACTGCCTTTTAATATAATTTATTTATATGGTAATATTATCTTTTTAATTGTGTTTAAAGTGTAATATAAATATATTTTTACCATTTAATACAACGGTGGTCATTGGAATTAATTTCACTTTGGAATTGGACATAAACAAGTGTCAATCTTTTGATGGATATTGTTTCATAAAAACACGCTATTTGTTTTTAAAATGGGAATTAATTATAAAATTAATTAATGAAATTTCTATGTTTTAAATTTTTGTAAAATTGATATCATTTTTGAATTCAGAATATCAAATATAGCTTAGGGTGAGTTTTTTGTATTTTTATAAAAATTTTCAATTTTTGATAATAGTGAAACCACTATGTTGTAGTTAAAAACTGAAATTTTTGTTTAAATGAAAATTTACCACTTTTGGGAATTGAATTTCATAAATCCTACATACATGGTTTTCATTACTATGTATAATCTAGTTCAAAATGATGAAAATATTTTTTTGGTGAATAGTAACTTTTGAGTTTTTAAAAACTGCAATTCTTGGTAATTAGGTAATTTAAGGTAAAAATAATATTATAAAAATATAAAAATACCTTGAAACATGTCCTAACATTATTGTATGAGTCATGGCCGACAATGAAAATCCATGGGTCAATTTATGGACCCCATGGATCCAATTTGGTATGATAATGACATTAATAACTTTTTATTGAAAGTAAAAATAAAAATGTCACAAACATGTATTATTTTAAAAAAACAATTTTTACATGAGGTTATATAAGTTATATTTTAGAATTTAAATGTTAATTAGAAATATAAAAATATTTCCTACATCATAGTAATTTTTTTATAATTTTTATATATCTAGTAAAAAAAGGTATTTGTGACACAATGATCATGCAATGTTTACGTCATTAATGAATGATTTAAGTAAATAAGAAGATAATGCTTAAAATAATAACCATCACATGTCCAATTATTATTGGATGATTTTATTTAGATCATGGGACACCTTATCTTCGTCATTAATTATTTTTGTACCTTTATAAATCGAAAAGCATTATATAATAAAATAATATTTTCATGTTTTCCAAAAGAGCACCTCCTCTCCCTTATAAAAGGACCCCACTTACTACCCATTTCTCACACATCTCAAGCCCTTTGGCTCGTCCATACTCTAATGAAATAATATCCCAATATCCATTTATTCATCCTAGCAGCCTTACTTTAGGCGGATTGAACTTCAAGAAACCATTTTGGTTCAATCCAATGGGAGTTGCCCGATTTAAAGGTAGTGTCTTCTCTTTTGTTCTTTTCTTTTATTTTTCATTTCCAACCCCTTAACCTTTTTTTATTCCTTTCTTTTCTAAAAAAACCAGTATTTTCAATATTATATAATTTTTTATGAAAATTATTCTAGCTACACGTACACACACCTCTATCTAATGTGTGAAGAACATACTGTTTCTGTGGACGGTGAACTAAAGCCTCACGAAACGATGATTGTTCTATTATCTCCTACTACCTCTCATGGTGTCCATTACGATGTCACCATATTTATATATGATATATATTATGTTTATTTTTTCCATTTTCTTCTTTATTTATCATTTATGAAATAGATTTATGGTTTCCATAATGGGTAAACGCGATAATTTCATTTTAGAAAGTGCAGACTACAACCCCCACAAAGTGATTTGAATCGTTAATGCCATATGTGAGATGTATAAAGGATATAGTTAATGATATAATATATTATTTTAAATTGGAATTTTAATATAACTTTATATCATCATGATTTCATTCCATTAAATGTGAAATAGAAATGAAAGTAGTGTTCATGCGTACGTAATGCTTACCATATCTATGAACGGTGCATTATATTTCTTACCTTCAAATGTTATGTACTGGTATAAATAAATATATATAATGGATATATATGATATATATGATATCTAATTAATGAATATCATTCTGGAGATAATGGATATTTTACTACACAAACAACTTGTAAATATAAGAAGTTCACTTCTGTCTCAAGTACCAAATATTGACAAAACAACCGTTATTAACTTAATTGATTACATAATAGTTATGACATGGTAATAAGTGATATAAAAGAAATAATATAATTTAAAAAAGGTTCTCTAAGAAAGTATAAATTAACTAATGTTTATCATTCAGGAAAAACAAGGAACATATGAGCGAGTCAAGTCGGACACGTGGTAAGGGATTTCTTATCTCACATTAAATTTAGTGAGATTTCCATTGTTCGACACTTATTTATGCCATGTGGTGTATTTTGTGCTGACATTTGATATATATTTTCATAATTCTATTTATATTCATTGTATTCTATAATTCATTTGGTGTTTATTATCTTTTGGTTATATGAATCCTTTGATTAGAACGAGGTAAGGGGTTTTTCGTCTCACATTTATTCTCATGAGATTAATGCAACATTTGTCACTATTTCATTTTGTGTGTTGTATGTACTAACAATGATTGTATTTATTATATAATATTATTTAATTTATTGGTATTTTCATCGTCATTTTATGATCTTTCTTTCATGGGGTGTATGTTTTGTACGTTACCAAATCGGTAAGGGAACCTTTCACCCTCCTATTTTTAAAAGACTTATTTTTGTTATGACTTATAATTTAAATATTATTATGTTGGGATATGTTCTTATATATTCTAATTAATGTATATTTTATTTCCAAGTTATGAAATTCCATTATCTCTCTCATCGAATCTTTTTCTAAAATTTGACGTGACGCCATTAGGCTATAGAATTTCTATAAGAGAACTTCATAACCCAATTTCAATTCTTTGGGTTCAACCTAAACATCATGATTATGTTATGATATGAATATGTTTGAATGACCAATTTATGTTTTACACCTAATATCCTCTTATATCAGGTGTATTTATATTTTTCACACATAATTATTCCATTGATTTAATCTTTATATAAATAACTGTCTTTATAAGGGACTTCGTCTCAATAACCTTTTATTGAGGCATATTTTGATTTATACACGGCTTTCATTTATACGTTGTATAAACCCCTTTGAGTTTGAATTTTATTCAAAAGGAATCTTTTATTTACGAAGTGTTTTACAAAATGACAAAAAGTATGTTTCTTTTTAATGTACGCAGTGACTACGACCTTTCCGTCGTCGCGAGTATTATTTGATCTTTAGGTTCCTTAACAAGACGTAATGTTTTTAAAAGAAAAATAAATACCATATACTATTTTATTAATTTTGGTATTGAAAATCAATTTTGAAATGGATTGATTATATAAATATCTTGAAATGATTTCTTGTACTTGTAAATGAATTGTTATTAGTGAAATGTTTGTATTTGAAATACTTTATGTCTTATGATTTTATGGTACATGGAAATTTGACAGGTGGTTAAGTGATAAACCATAGGATGGGTGGTTTCGTGAAAACCAATATGGGTGGTTACGTTATAACCTCCAATTCATTGGTTATGTAATTCAGCCATATGGCTATTCCATTTAGTGACATGTGTGGAAGTCAACCGTATAGTTATTCCATTTAAGTATGTTTATGTCCTATGTTACCTTAATGTGTTATGTGTTCATTATATGGGTTTTATGGTCATATTTTTTGTTACAAAAGGGTATGTAAAGATCTTTTATTTAGTGACGAGTATTTACTACTTCATAAAGGTGAAAATTATTACTTATGATAAAGTATTCATGTTTTACTTATTACTTTTAAAAACTAACAGCATTCTTTATTTTTGTATCCCTTACTAAAACTTTTATGCTCATCCCAAATTTATGAAATATTTTCCACAGTACATAAAGATGAATAGGTTCAATTATGGGATCATGGAAAGACATGCTATCTAAAACATGGAACTAGGCATGTTTCTTTTTAAAAGATTATATTTTATGATAAAATGGAAACTAAGTAGAAGTGTCTACTTTGTAATATTTTGAGATGTAATAGTTATGTCCTAATTTTCTAAAACTCTAAACCTGAAAAGATCCTCAATGTGAATTATTCATTTAATTTATGATTATGTAATGTTTTAATGCCGGGTCCTTATAGTTGGAATCAGAGGTTGGTTTAGATTACTTTAGAGGTTAGGGTATTTTTTATGAATAAGTGTCATTACCATAATGGTAAGGATTTCAGAAAGAGTCATAGTTTTTTTATAGATAAATTAAATCAGTTGAAGATAATATGAATAATTATATCCTTGTATTTACCCTCCTTAGAAGATATTATATGATGATTTTACTGATATAATTACTCTGACCTTTTTGGTTTTAGTAAATGGATGTATCTAGTAGGCACCAAAGTAACAATGGATGGGAAGAACACTGTGACAGTCTTCTGAATGAGAAACTGAATGATATGGGATCTACAATGAGAACACTTGTGGTTATTCTCAACCGACAACCTAGAGTCATGATTGACCACTGAAACCATAGTGGAAAGAAACACCTTGGAAAATGATTCAATGGGACAGAAAGATGTTATATATGAGGAAATAAAAGACATAAAGGAAGAACCTTCCCTGTAAATAGGCAATATCTAGTTGACTCTATGAAAGGGAATGAATTTTTTTCTGAGCGATCAATTTAATGATTTAAATGAGGTGTGCATGGTCATTATGAAAACACATGTCATACGATGCTGTTTCGGGAATTGGATCAACAGGATTGTAAAAAATATTTGTTTTCAAATAACTAATTCCATTTCGATTGAGGATGTAGAAACATACAATGACCAACTAATGGTATAAATTATTTCTTAAGATATATTTTTCTATTATTGAAATCATAGGATATAATTCATGATTTTTTTTATAAGAAAGATTTATTTCAGAATAATTTGGAAAGGAATGGTTACTGTATCTTGAAGAATGTAAAATTAGTAAGAAGTCAAAATATAAGGGATTCAAGAGTTACGGTAGATTTTAGGATGGTGAAATGCATAAAAGTATTAAGGATCTTTTGATGATGGGATTACATTAGAAGTTTTGTTATAGTATGTGTAACCCTGAAGTTTGATATATGAAAATTAAAGGAATAAATATCGTTTCCATTTTTGATATAGTTATAAAGATCCATATGAGTTTATATGATCTTTGAATTTTAGGAAAATATAGGTTAATACATTTTGGGATGCAAAATTAAAGTTATTAGGTAACCTTCGTGGTTAAAATAAGTTATGGTTATTTTGGACGAATTTCTATATTTTTGGGAAAGTTATAAAATTATATTGTTTTTAAAAAGGGACAACAAGTAGACCATGTTACTTCCCATCATGTAATACGAAGCTATGAGAATCGAACACACAACCAAAGTGAAACTGGTATTTATCACCTACCACTGGACTACATGAAGTCCCTTGTTTTTTTGACTAATTATTTTTTACTATATTATTTTATGAATCAATAATAAGTTGATTTTGGGTTACATATAGAAATTATGAACCTATCAGAGAGGATATGTGATTAGGTTAATTAATTTTTAGTTTGATACTTTTAGAGTAGCCGATGTTATTTATAGAGAAATGTTAAAATGTATCGTGGGAGATTGTGTGATAAAATTCTTCTCAATTTTCGGATTCGATCATAATTTGAATTAAATTGATGAATTTTATGAATATATTTTTATGGAATGGTCTTTGATGATCTTTGGGTTTTGTAGGACAAATTTTGGAGATTAAGCGTAGATTTTATTTGTAAAATATTATCTTTTGGGGATTATCTGATCTTGTACTGACCTTTTTTGGTTTTGGATAAGGACTAAAGACATGGGAAATATATAGTTCTATTTTTTGGATTACTTTATTCTTTAGAAGTTGATTGTAGCGCTCTTAATGTGGAAACGTCATTCTAAATACTCATCTCTTGGAGAAAATATGAGTTTCTATTATAAATATACTAAGAGATGAAAGTCTATATGACAAGTAAGTATGTTTCCTTATGTTTTATTTAAGCCAATAAATAAATTATTAAATGAGAAGTAACTTAAAAGAAAAACGTTTTCTGCTAACTTTTCTTACTGGGGAATAAAATACTGTTTAAACCATCACATGTTTGTGATTTTCTGGTGGTTAACTTTTTCCTAAACATGTTATTTATAATCTTCATCCGAACTTGATGGTTTTTTTCTCCTCCATATCCATGTTTCTCTAGAATCCTAGTATCTATTGTCTTGGGTGACCATTGTACTTCTCTTTCATTATTTTATATTGATGGTTTTATTGAATACTTTTCCGTTGTGGGGCTTCAAATAATGTATCTGAGACCAATTTTAAAATTTTGAGGACAAAATTCCCAAAAGGGGGGAAGGATGTAACGTCCCTGGTAAATAATGAATATGAAATGTTCATATATATTAATATTTGTAAATAAAATATTAATATTACTTTAAAGGGGATGTTATGTTTGATGTCATACCCAATACGCAATAATGAGTTTCTTTCAAATCTTACATTGCACACTAATAATATAAAAATATTATTTTAAATAGCATTTAATGCCTAGCCATTTCAATGGTGTGAATGAACAAAGCTTACTAAAAAATTCTTATATATGTTTTTCAAATATTTTTATATTTATCCAATAAATGATAGTGGCTTAAAATGCTAATGAATCCAATTTTAGGCTTAAATATTTTAATATTCTTTAAATGGTCGATTAATCTCTTTTTGATGGAGAACCATTTTAAAATGTAATTTTTTTCACTTTTATATGATATTATTGAAAAAATAGAATCCTTCTTTAGAATCTAGACATCAAAGTTTACTTTTTTAATGTTTTTGTGATTTTTCTGAGAAAGTTCATTTTTTAATAAATAATGGAAAATGAAATATTTTAGTTAAAAACTGCCTTTTAAACAAATTTATTTATATGGATAGAATTTCTTTTTAATTTGATTTAAGGTGTAATTAATATATATTTTTACCATTTAATCCAATGGTGGCCATTGGAATTAATTTCACATTGAAATTGGACATGAACAAGTGTCAATATTGTGATAGATATTGTTTCCTAAAAACACTCTATTTGTTTTGAAAACAGGAATTAATTATAAAATTAATTAATGAAACTTATATGTTTTAAATTATTGAAAATATAAATCATTTTTTATTTGGAATATCAAATATAGATTACTGTAAAGACCCGGAAATTTCAAGGAATTGTTTTCTTAATTTCATGGGAATTTTATATGAACGCAGTTTCTGAAGGCGCCTGATTCCGAGGCCCGATGTGCCCAGAATCATTTTTTGAAGTTTAGCTTGGGTACGTTCAGGGAACGAACAAGCGGGTTTTTCTAAATTTTGAACCAGTGCTTGGAATTGAAATCTGAGGGCACCGATAAAACCGCAGCGCTAGTAATTGATTAAGAAGACCCTTTCTGGAGTTGCGTATTCTCGGGAGGAGTTGTTTAAAAAAGTGAGGGATAAAAATATAATTGGAGGCAGTCCACAAAGGTGTTTTGAATCTTTCGCAGTAATCTACGGCTTCCGGAAGGACCACCGGCACAGAGAGAATTGAAAACGGACCACTGAAGCAACTGTGGTGGTCCGCGAAAGGGGCCTACCAGCGCGCCACGTCGGCACGGCGGCCGGAGGTGGCGGTGCCCGGCTTGCCGCAAGGAACGACTACAATGGATGAAGCCGCGGTGGTAGGTGGCTGGTCCCACATCCACACAGGACCGAGGGAGACCGGGGGTCGTAACCCCCCGCGCTGAAGGGAGCGACCCCCACGTGAGGGGGGGCACGACTTCAATCAAGGGGGGCAACCGCCCCCCATTTTCTGCAATGGCACGACCAGCTAGCAGTGCGGGTGTGGTCACGCTGGGCCAACCGGGCCAGCCCGCGCCCAGCCGGGCCGGACCCGGACCTGGGTCGGGTCGAACCAGGGGGGGCGCGGGCCCCGACCCCCCAGTTCGGACTATTTTCGTTAAAACACCCATAACATGGGCTACAGACCTCCGATCGACGCATCGTCAGTTGTGGTGCGATCCTTGGATCGAGACTGTCATTTAGGTATATTACACTCGAGGTTTCATAGAACATTGGGTACTACCGAGTTGGTTCGAACCCGAAACCAACCGGGCCCTCGGAGCGGAAACGCTTATAACTAGAGCTCCGGACGTCCGATTGACGTGTCGTCAACTTTGTTGGATTCCCCATGATGAGAAGGAACTTTTGGCATACTTCACCTAAGATTTGGATGCAGTTGGATAGTGGCCGGGTTGGATTATACCTGAAATCCAACTAGGCCCCTGAGCGAAAAAGGTGATAACTTTCAGACCGGACGACCGTTTGACGAACCGTCAGTGGCATTGGTGATCACGTTGTGAAATAGACCCTATGAGTATACCCTATGAGAGTTCGGGGAACAGTTGAGATACAACCGGGTTGGTTCGCACACGAAACCAACCAGGCCCCTGGAATGGAAAGGCTAATCACTCACAGACCGGGCGTCCGATTGACGCGCCGTCTTTTGTGTTGAGACCCCTATGCCGAGGCTGTCCTTTGAGATACTTCTTCGTGAGAATTTGTGATACTTGGAGTATCGACCAGTAGCTCGTGGTGTAGACCATCTTGGAGACGAGCGTACAGAGTACAGAGACCATGTAGCCGGTTGAGACCTGACGACTGCTTGACCGACTCGACTTGGAGTGAGTCGACTAGCCCAGTGGATGGAGCACTACTTTGTTTGGGTGCAGACCCATAGCGGATGGAGCACTACTGAGTTTGGGTGCAGACCCGCGGTACTCGTCCGGAGAGTACCTCTGCAGGCTATTAGGGGGATACACTACTGTGTTTGGGTGGCATACCCCGGCGGGAAGCACTACTATGTTTCGGTGGCTGACCAGTGGTACTAGACAGGAAGAGTACATCAGCAGTCTTAGGTTAGTGAGCAGTACCTTAGAGTCATGACAAGATCACTGTACACTCCAGATAGAGGGTTGTTCAGCAGTAACGGTTTCGATAATGAAAATCTGGGTTTGAGCTGAGTCTATGACCTTTGTGTTACCTCATGATTGAGATGAGTCACATGAAAACTTAGGTATATGTATGGGCATATACCTAGGTAGTGGTTATCCGTTGATTTCATAACCATTATGTTTCCTCATGATTGAGATGGGTTACTTGATAACTTAGGTATAAGTATGGGCTTATACCCAAGTAAGGGTTATCTATTAAGATCCTTATTTGTTGTTATCCTTGTTGGATTTAGTGATACATTGAGGGTCTCGGGGTCCCTACTGAGTATCATATAGTCACCCCTACTTGGGATATGCCCGAACCTCATTGTGTTGGTTGCAAATGATGGGCAGCGCTGACAGAGGCTGAGTGTTCGAGGACTGGATGGTACCCGGAGGTGGACCTCACGACAAGTCAGTATCTGGAGGTGGACTTCACAATGAGATGACACTCGGAGGAGGATGACTGGAGAGAGCGTTGTGGAGGCTATCTGTTCTTACCCTTCAGGTAGGATATGTGGTGGAAGATCCAGGAGCTGCGCTATCTGTACCTACCCTTCAGGTAGGATTCGAGGAGGACGACCAAGGAGCAGCTTCCGTTCTTCCAGCTGTTTGTCATTTCTGTTGTATTTTTGTTCAGTTGTAGCTGTACTTTCAGTTGAGTTTGTATTCTGGCCCACTTACTTTTCAGCACCTTCTTTTGTACTTAGTGTATTACTTCCACTTGTACTCTATGATGTTTTTTTACTTTTATAAATGAAATGCCTTCCCAGTTATTGGGATTTACGTCTTTGATGCTTGTATCCAGCCCATGGACAATAGATGGCGGGCATGGGGTAGTCATGGCACGGGCCCCGAGGACGGGTCGTGACAAATTGGTATCAGAGGAGTCAGTTCTACCGCAGAACTTATAACTCTGATATTCCCTTTATGTGAAGCAATATTGTTAAAATTACTGAGTTTGGTCTTCAGTTCAGGGTGTCCAGTGTTGGTGTGGCCGCTGACGTATCCATACACTAGGACCCTGACAACTGATTTCCGTCTTTGTGCAAGAAAAACACTTATTGCGTGTGTGTTTCCAAGAGTTTTAAAGTCAGCTCATACCAGGTCAGCTCACCAGGTATAAATCGTTGATTGTGTCACATCTGTTCAGTATGTCTCCACGTGGACAGTCAGTTGTAGTTCTGAGAAAGTACTCGATGATGGTCCACAGAGTGACAAGGCTCTGGTGCAGAGCCATTTTTACTATGTTGGCACCCTCGGGTGGTGTACCAGTAGAACCACCACCTATAGGGCAACAGATTCCACCATCCATACTAGCGAACTATGCACGCTGGCAGAGCGCGTTGCATGAGTTCCATCAGCAGCGACCTCCGAGGTTACGAGACGAGGAAGATTCCCAGACAGCATAGCACTGGCTGGAGGTGATTGCTAGAACTTTCCACCAAGCTAAGACATCATTAGAGTGGATGGTGGACTTGGTTACTAGTGTATTCTAGTGAATGACCATGAGGATGGTCCGCATAGTGATGAGGCTTCGGAACATGGACCGATGCCAGAGATATTTCCTTCAGGTAGTGTTTCAGCTATACATCAGTACCTGTTGGTCAGCAGTTAAAACCGGCGATATCGGTATGTGACACTTGTAGACTTACTGCCTTACACGTTTTCCAACATCAGATACCCTCATGTTCCGAGGCAAGCCCGTCTCACAGGCGACTGAGGACTGGCTAGAGGAAGTGGATGAGAGTTTTCTTGAGCTTTTGTAGCTGCGACAGGATGAAATATCGGTAGCTTAGTATTCATCGAGGCGTACCAATCGTTCTTGGAACTTGGTGACTACGATATGATCAGTGCTTTAGAGCTCGGATCTCAATGTGAGGTGTGTTTAATGGATATTCGAGTAAGAAGTCTTTCCTCTATGCATTCCTACTTATGATAGTGTGTTAGAAAGAACCTTTGTCGTTGAGAATTTTTTTGTTGAATGGATGCAGTCAGTGAAGGTTAGCAGTGGGAAAGCTGGAAACTGGGGCCATTCTCAAAGACTTGGGCGTGTAAAATGATTCAAGAAGAATAAATGTTAAGGATAGATAAATCTAAAGAGCAGTAGACGTGGAAGTAGAGCTATGAGAGCAGCATGATGTGGTGTACTTTTCAACATTCTACAATAACATGCCTCTGTAGTCCCCGCAAGGCTCAGGAATCTGGAGGGCAGGGGAAGAGAGTAGCTGCATGCGCTCAAGGAGTGTGACCCAATTTCTCTATGAATGATTCAAGGGACACTCTGTGTCAATTACTAGCTGTCGTAATAGCATAATTTGATATGAATCATTCCTTCACTCCACGAAACTTGTCCCAGACCATGTGTTTCCGGTAAACCATAGAATTGACCCTCACGTCTGGAGATACCTTGGGAGGAGACTCGATAATCACACTTACACTGACAGTGTGGTCTGACCCTCGAGCCGAGAGTTTCGGTAGGAATATCTTGGTGGCAGCGTCGAGGACTTACAATGTTGGTCTACGTATGGATTGGATTCACAATTCATACTTAGATTGACTGTATTATGCAAAGTGGTTGTGGTTTACCTACAACATTGGGATGGGTTTTCCTTGGTCGGCAAAAAGGAAACCCCAGGCAACGCAAGAAAAACTCATGCATAAGAGGGTGTAGCTGATCACTCTTGATTCGGTCAACCTTACCCTTATGGCAGTAGGAGTTTTGAGTTTCATTTCTAATCATGAAATGGAGACCTCTAGGGTTCGAGGATGATGATCATGACCTTATATGGGTCTCACCTCGACGGGGTTTACAGAGATGAGGCTAAGGCGGAAGTAATCTCAAAGGTTCAGCGGACCTTTTTCAGGTCCTTAGCATGGTAGGCGAGGTGGCTTACCACTTGACCCATCCACCATAGTTGGACCAGGTGCACGACGACATCCACATATCTCAACTGGGGAGATATGTTCTTGATCTGATGCATATCATCGACCATGGCGAGCTGGACATTGGCAATGAGGTGAATTTTGCGGGGGTTCAGTAGAGGTTGAGGATCGACAAGAACGATTCCTACGAGGATGGTCGATTCCTCTTATGTGCTTTAGTTGGAAATACGGGAACCTCCAGGTGGGCACATGGGAGTGGAAGGCTCAGAATCATGCTCAGTACCACTTTTGATTCCCTAGTTTGTCTTATAGCTTTACGGGGATGTAACGCTCTGAAGTGAGAGTAATGTAATGACCATAAAATTTTAAGGATATTTTTTTCTTAATTTCTTTGTAATTTTACATGAACGTAGTTTCTGATGGCACCTAATTCCGAGGCCCGGTGTGCCCAGAATCATTTTCTGAAGTTTAGCTCGGGTACGTTCAGTGAACGAACTAGAGGGTTTTTCTATCATTTGAACCGGTGCTCAGAATTGAAATCTGAGGGCATCTATGAAACCACAACGCCGGTAATTGATTAAGAAGACCCTTTCTGGAGATGCGTTTTCTTGGGAGGAGTTGTTTAAAAAAAAGTGAGGGATAAAAATATAATTGGAGGCCAGAGGAAAAGGTGTTTTGAATCATTCGTAGTAAACAAAGGCTCCTGGGAGGACCACCGACGCAGACAGAATTGAAAAAGGACCACCGGAGCAGCTCTGGTGGTCCGCGAAAGGGGCATGACGGCGTGCCACGCCGACATGGCGGCGCCGGCGGCTGGCACCGGCCGGCCGCGCGGTACTGAGGGAGACCGGGGGTCATAACCCCCGATGGTCAAGGGAGCGGCGCCCACATGAGGGGGGTCGTGGTTTCAATCAACGGGGGAAACCACCCCATTTTTCTGTAACGGCACGACCAACTGGCCGCGCGGGTGTGCTCACACCGGGCCAACTGGCCGCCCAGGCCGGGCCGAGCATCACATGCCGCGCCGAGCCGCGCCCAGCCAAGCTGGACCCGGACCTGGGTCGGATCGACCCGGTTCGGGCCGACCCAGTGGGGGTTGGGCGGGGTCGGGCCGGGCCCAGACCCCCCATTTCGGACTATTTTCGTTCAAATTCCCATAACATGTGCTACGGACCTCACATCGACGCACCATTATTTGTAATGTGATCCTTGGATCGAGACAGTCGTTTCGGTATATTTCACTCAAGGTTTTAGATTACATTGTGAATGGCCGAGTTGGTTCGAACCCGAAACCAACCGGGCCCTCGGAGCGGAAACGCTTATAACAAGAGCTCCAGACGTCCGATTGATGTGCAGTCGACATTGTTGGATTCCTCTTGATAATAAGGAACTTTTGGCATACTTCACCTGAGATTTGGATGCATTTGAATAGTGGCCGGGTTGGATTATACCCAAAATCCAACCGGGCCACTAGAGTAGAAAAACTGATAACTTTCAGACCGGACGACCATTTGACGAACCTTCAGCGGTGTTAGTGATCATGTTGAGAAATGGTCCCTATGAGTATACCCTATGAGAGTTCAGCGTACAGTTGAGATACGACTGGGTTGGTTCGCACACAAAACCAATCGGGCCCCTACGATGAAAAGGCAAATAACTCACAGACCGGGTGTCCGATTGACGCGCCGTCTATTGTGTTCAGACCCCTATGACAAGGCAGTCCTTTGAGATACTTCACCGTGATACTTTGTGATACTTGGCATATTGACCAGTAGCTCATGGAGCGGACCCTCCCAGAGACGATTGTACAGAGTACAAAGACCGTGTAGCTGGCTGAGACCTGACGATTGCCTGACCGACTCGACTTGGAGTGAGTCGACTAGCCTAGTGGATAGAGCACTACTTTGTTTGGGTGAAGACCCATGGCAGATGGGGCACTACTGAGTTTGGTTGCAGACCCACGGTACTCGTCTAGAGAGTTCCTCTGCAGGCTATTAGGGGGGATTCACTACTGTGTTTGGGTGGCATACCCTAGTGGGAAGCACTACTGTGTTTGGGTGACTGACCCTCAGTACTCGACGGAGGAGTAACTAAGCAGTCTTAGGTTAGTGAGAAGTATCTCAGAGTCGTGACAGGATCATTGTACACTCCAGAGATGGGGCTCTTTATCAGTTACAGTTTCGATAATGAAAATCCGGGTTTGAGCTGAGTCTAGGACCATTGTGTTTCCTCATGATTGAGATGGGTCACTTGATAACTTATGTATATGTATGGACATATACCTAGGTAGTGGTTATCCGTTGATTTCATTACCTTTGTGTTTCCTCATGATTGAGATGGGTTACTTGATAACTTAGATATAAGTATGGTCTTATACCCAAGTAAGTGTTATCTGTTGAGATCCTTATTTGTGGTTATCCTTGTTGGATTTAGTGATACCTTGAGGGTCTCGGGGTCCCTACTGAGTATCGTATACTCACCCCTGCATGTGATATGCCCACACCTCATTGTGTTGGTTGTAGATAAAGGGCAGCACTGACAGTGGCCGAGTGTTCGAGGACTGGATGGTACCCGGAGGTGGACCTCACGACGAGTCAGTATCTGGAGGTGGACTTTACGACGAGATGACACTTATAAGAGGTTGACGGGAGAGATCATTGTGAAGGCTATCTTTACCTAGCCTTCAGGTAGGATTTGTGGTGGAAGATCTAGGAGCTGCACTATCTGTACCTACCCTTCATGTGGGATCCGTGGTGGACGATCCAAGAGCTACACTATCTATACCTACCCTTCAGGTAGGATCCGAGGAGGACGAACCAGGAGCTGCTTCCATTTTTCCAGCTGTTTGTCTTTTCTGTTGTACTTTCGTTAAGTTGTAGCTGTACTTTCAGTTGGATTTGTATTCTGGCCCACTTACGTTTCAACACCTTCTTTTGTACCTACTATATTACTTCCGCTTGTACTATGTGATGTTTTATTTACTTTTATAAAGGAAATTCCTTCACAGTTATCGGGATTTACGCCATTGGTGCAAGTCTCCAGCCCCTGGCCTATGGATGGGGGGCTTGGGTTAGTCAAGGCATGGGCCCCGAGGACAGGTCGTGACAATTAGGGTGAATTGTTGGTATTTTTCTGAAAAACTTCAATTTTTGATGAATAGTGAAACCATTAAGTGGTAGTTAGAAACATAATTTTTTTTTAAATTAAATTTTACCGCTTCTGTTAATTGAATTTCAAAAATCTGACATACATGGTTATCATTAGTATGTAAAATTCTGTTCAATGGGATGAAAATAATTTTTGTTGAATAGTAACTTTTGAGTTTTATTAACCGCAATTAAATGTAATTATGATAATTTAATGTAAAAATAATATAATAAAAAAATAAAAATACATTGACACATGTCCTAACATTATTTGATGAGTCATGGACAACCAATACAATTTGTGGTTCAATTTGGGCTCCCCATGGAGCCACTTGGGTATGATAATGAGATTAATAACTTTTTATTTAAAGTTAAAATAAACATGTCACAAAACATGTATTATTTTACTAAAACAATATTTACATGGGGTTATATAAATTATCTTTTGGACTCTAAATATTCAATAGAAATATAAGAAGATTTCCTACATCATGGAAATTTTTTAATAATATTTAGACTTCAAATAAATGAATTTATTTATGACACAATGATGATGCAGTGTTTACGTCATTAATGAATGATTTAAATAAATTAAACAATAATGTTTAAAATAATATCCAAAACATGTACTATTCTTATTGGATGATTTTATTTCATACTATGGACAACTTATATTCGACTTTAATGATTTTTGTACCTTTACAAACGAAAAAGAATTATATAATAAAATAATATTTTCACGCTTTCCAAATGTGCCCCTCCTATCCCTTATAAAAAGACCCCACTTATGACCCCTTTATACCACTTATCAAGCCCATATACTCATCCAAACTTCAGTAAGATAAGATCACAATATCCCTCTATTCAATTTAGAAGCCTTAACTTAGGCAGAAAGAACTTCAAGGAACCCTTTTGGTTCAAACCAAGGGGTGTTACACGATTTAAAGGAAATGTCTTATCTTATGTTCTTTTCTTTTATTTTGCATCTCCAACCCCTTAAACTATTTATATTGATTTATTTTTTAACAAAACAAGTATCTCCAATATACTAGGATGTTTTTATGAGATTCATTCGAGCTACACTTACACACACCTCTATCTAATGGGTGAAGAACGGACTATTTTTGTGGACGGCGAACTACTACATCACGAAACGAAGATTGTTCAATTATCTCCTACAAACTATCATGGTGGACATTAAGATGTCACTATATTTATATATTTTATATATTATTTTTATATTTTCCTTATTCTTCTATATTTTTTATTTATTCCATACTTTTATGGTTTCCATAATGGGTAAACACGATAATTTTATTTGAGGATGTTCGGACTACCGCCCCCTCAAAGTTATTTGAATTGTTAGTGCCATATTTGGGATATATAAAGGATGGAGTTAATGATATTATATATGATTTTATACTAGAATTATAATATACCATTATACCATAACGTTTTCATTAAATTAAATGCGAAATAGAAATGAAAGTAGCATTCTTGCGTACGTACGGCTTACCGTATCCATGAACAATGCATTTCATTTCTTACCTTCATATGTTATGTACTGGTATAAATAAATATATATACTAGATATATATGATATATGATACCTAAATTTTGAATATCATTTTGGAGATAGTGGATATTTTACTACATGAACAACTTGTAAATATAAGAAGTTTACTTTTGACTCAAGTACCAAATATTGAATAAAAGACTGTTATAAATTTAAATAATTACATAATAGTTATAACATGGTAATAAGTGATATAAATGAAATAATAGATGTAAAAATTTTTTCTTAAGCAAGTATAAATTAACTTATGTTTATCATTTAGGAGGAACAATGAACATTTGAGCGAATCAAATCAGACACGTGGTAAGATATTTCTTATCTAACTTATAATTCCTTGAGATTTCCATTGATTACCACTTATTTATGGAATATGGTGTATTGTGTCCTTCAATTTGATATATATTATCATGATTCTATTTATATTCATTGTATTCTGTAATTCATTTGGTGTTTATTATCTTTTGATCATACGACTCGACTGGTTACAACGAGGTAAGGGGTTTTTCATATGAATTTTATTCCCATGAGATTCATGCTGTATTTGCAACTATTTCCATTTGTGTGGTGTATTTACTTCCCATGACTATATTCTTTGGGTAATATACAATAATTTATGGGTATTTACATCTTCATTGTATGATCCTTCTTTCATGGTGTGTATATTTCATAAGTTACCAAATCGGTAAGGGAACCTTTCACCCGCTCTTTTTCAAAGACTTCTTTTTTCATGTATTTTAATTTACATCTTATTATGTTGGGATATGTTCTTATATGTCCTTATTGATGTAAATTTTAAGTCCAAGTGATGAAAGTCCCTTATCCCTCTCATGAAATCTTTTCTAAAATTTGACGTGACGCCATTAGGATACCGAATTTTGGTTTGGGAACTTCTTAACCCAATTTTAATTATTTGGGTTAAACCTCTACTTATTGATTATTTCATGATATGAATATGTATGAATGACCTATGATTGTTTTCCACCTAATATCCTTTTATATTGGGTGTATTTATATTTTTCACACATAATTATGCCATTTCTTTATCCTTAATCAATTGATATCATCTTTGTACGGGAATTCATCTCATTCTCCTTTCATTGAGGCATATTTTGATGTATAAAAGACTTTATTTCATATGGTGTATTAACCCCTTTGAATTTTAATTTTATTCAAAAGGAATCTTTTCTCTATGAAGTGTTTTACTAAATGACAAAAATTATGTTTCTTTTTAATGTACGCAGTGACTACGACCTTTCTACCGTCGCTGGTATTATTAAATCTTTGGCTTCCTTAACAAGACGTAATGTTTTTTAAAGGAAAATAAATACCATATACTATTTTACCTATTTTCGTATTGAAAATGGATTTTGATATGGATTTATTATTTCAATATCTTGAAATCATTTCTTGTAAATGAATATGAATTGTTATTAGTGAAATGTTTGTATATGAAAAACATTATGTGTTATGATTTTATTGTACATCAATATGTGATAATTGGTTATGTTGTAAACCATATAACGGGTGGTGCCGTGAAAACCAGGACGAGTGCTTACGTTATAACCTCTAATGCATTGGGTATAGAAATCGACCGTATGGCTATTCCATTTTGTGACATGTGTGGAAGTCAACCGTATGGTTATTCCAGTTAAGTATGTTTATGTACCAAGTTACCATTATATGTAATGTGTTCTTTATATGGGTTTTTTTGTAATCGTTTTGGCTACGAAATGGTAAGTAACAATCTTTTATTTAGTGACGAGTATTTACTACTATGTAAAGGTGAAAATTATTACTTATGATAAAGTATTCGTGGTTTACTTATTGTTTTGAAAAACTATCATTTTTCCTTCATTGTGTATCCCTTACTGAGATTTTTATGCTCATCCCATGTTTTTGAAATGTTTTCCATAGGACTTAATGATAAATAGGGTCAAAGATAGGATCAAGGAAAGACATGCTATCTAAAATATGGAAGTAGACATGTTTCTTTTTAAAACTTTTTATTATATGGAAAATTGAAAACTAAGTAGAAGTGTCTACATTGTAATATTTTGAGATATTATAGATATGTCATAATTCTCTAAAACTCTAAACATGAAAAGTTACTCAATATGAATTATTCAATTAATTCATGATTATGTAATGTTTTACGGTCGGGTCCTCATAGTTGGTACCAGAGGTCGGTTTAGATAACTTTATAGGTTAGGGTAATATTTATGAATAAGTGTCATTACCATAATGGTTAGGATTTAATAATGAGTCATAGTTTTATTATAAAGATAAACTAAATGAGTTTACGCTAATATGAATAATTATATCATAGTATTTACCCTTATCATAAGATATTATATTAAGATTTTACAGATATACTCACACTAAACTTTTTGGTTTTAGTAAATGGTTGGATCTAACAGGCACCAGTGTAACAATAGATGTGAAGAAAACTATGAAGGTTTTCTGAACGAGCAACGGAATGATATGGGAGCTATAATGAGATCTCTTGTGGTTATTCTCAACCAACAATCAAGAGTCATGATTTGCCACCAGAGCCATAGTGATTCTTATAAGGAAATATATATGCGAGAAACAAATCCCTACGGATGTTCAGGTAATAATCATAAAGGTAAGTGTGTTAAAAAACCTATGCGACAAAGAAGTGGAAAGAAGCAACTAGGAAAATATTGAAATGGGAACGAAATATGCTATAGATGTGGAAATGATGGTCATAAAGCAAGAATGTGCAATGTAAAAAGGAAGAATCTATTTGACACTATGAAATGGAATGAAGTTATTTCTGAGGGATATATTGAATGATTTAAATGTGGTGTGCATTTTCATTATGAAAACACATGTCCTAACAAGCTGTTTTGGGAATGGGATCACCAGGATCATACAAATATATTATTAACAATACCTAATTCCATTCTGATTAAAGATGATGATACTGACAATGAACAATGAAAGGTATGGATTATTTCATAACATATGTTTTCCTATTATTGAAATCTTAGGATATGATTCATGATATTGTTTGTAGGAAAGAAGTATTTCAGAGTAATTTGGAATGGAATGGTTAAGTGATCATGGAGAATGTTGAAGGAGTATGAAGTCAACATATAAGGGATTTATGAGTTATGGTAGATTTTATGATGGTGAAATTTTTAAAAGTATTAAGGCTCTTTTGATGATGAGATTACATTAGAATTCTTTTTATAGTATGTGTAACCCTAATGTTTCATATAGTAAATTTTATTCAAGGAATAATAATCATTTATTTTTTGAATATAGTTAAGAAGAACTATTTGGGTTTATACAATCCTTGAATTTGAGGCAATTAGAGGTTAATACATTTTGGGATGCAAAATGAAAGTTATTAGGTAACCTTCATTGTTAAAAAATGATATAGTTATTTTTATGAATTTATCAATTTTTTGGAATGTTAAAAAATTATATTGTTTTTTAAGAGTGCCAACATGGCGACCATATGACAACCTGTTGGGTCAGGCAATGTTTTAGAAATCGATCCCACAACCAAAGTACGACTTGACTTTAGTGCCTACTACTTGACTACATGATTTCATTGGTTAGTTTGACTAATTATTTTTAGTTAGATGATTTTATGAATCATGAATACATTGATTTTGGGTTACCTATGGAAATTTTTAACCTATCAGGGATGATATGCGATTTGGATAATTACTTTTTGGTTTGAGACTAATAGAGTAGCTGATGTTATTTGGAGATAAATGCTAAGATGTATCTTGGGAGACTGAGTGATAAAATCCTTCTAGGTTTTCATATTCGATCATAGTTTGGAATACATTGAATAATTTTATGGAATGTTGTTTATTGAATGGTCTTTGATGAACTTCGGGTTTTTTGGACAAATTTTGGAGATTAAGAGTAGTTTTCCGTTTTGTAAAATATTATCCTTTTTGGGGATTATCTGATATTGTACTAAACATTTTGGTTTTTGTTAAGGTCTAAAGACTTGGGAAATATATAGTTTTATTTTGTGGATTAGGTGATTCTTTAGAAGTTATTATAACAATCATAATGTGAACAAGTCATCCTAAATACTCATCTTTTGGAGAAAATATATGTATATGTTAGAATTCTAGTAAGAGATGAAAGACTACATGACAAGTAAATATGTTTCCTTATGTTTTAGTTAAGCCCATAAATAAATTCCTCAATGAATAGTAACTTAAAGTAAAAACGTTTTCTATTATGTTTTCTTACTAGGGAATCAAATACTATTTAACCCATCACATGTTTGTGATTTTTATGGTTAAATTTCTCCTAAACATGTTTTCTATCATTCTCCATGGAATATGATGGTTTTTTTCTCCTCCATATCCATGTTTTTGTGGAATCCTAGTATCTGTTGTCTCGGCTGACCTTTGTAATTCTCATTCATTCTTTTAAATTGATATTTTTATTGACTACTTTTCCGATGTTGGGTTTTCAATAAAGTTTATGAGACAAATTTTAAAATTGTGATGAATCAATTCCCAAAAATGGGGAAGGATGTTACATCCTCGATAAATAATGAATATGAAATGTTCATAAATATTAATATTTGTAAATAAAATATTATTATTACTTTTAATGTGATGATATGTTTTATGGCGTACCCAATACACAACAATGAGTTTCTTTGAAATCTTTCGTTGCACACTAATAATATAATAATATTATTTTAAATAGTACTTAACGACAAGCCATTTTAATGACAGGAATGAATAAAAATAACTACAAAATGATTATATATGTTAGTCAAATATTTTTACCTTTATCGAATAAACGTTATTGGTTTAAATTGCGAATTACTCTAGTTTTAAGCTTAAATATTTTAATTTTTTTTTAAATGGTCGATTAATATCCTTTTGACCGATAACCTTGTTAAATTGAATTTTTTTTTTCACATTTATATGTTATTATTGGACAAAATAAAATACTTCTTTTGAATCATGACATCAAAATTTACTTTTTGTATGTTTTTGGTATTTTTCTGATAAAGTTCATTTTTTAATGAATAGTAAAAAATACAGTATTTTAGGTCAAAACTGCATTTTAATCTAATTTATTTATATAGATAGATTAAATTTTTAATTGGTATTAAAGTGTAATGAAAATATATTTTTACCATTTAATCCAATGGTGGTCATAGAAATTAATTTCACTTTGAAATTTGACATAAACAACTGTCAATCTTTTGATATATATTGTTTCTTAGAGACATGCTATTTGTTTTCACAATGGGAATTAATTATAAAATTAATTAATGAAAATTACATGATATAAATTTTGTAAAATAGAAATAATTTTTTACTTTGGAATATCAAATATAGCTTAGGGTTAATTTTTGGTATTTTTCTAAAAAACAACAATTTCTTATGAATAGTGAAACCACTAAGTGGTAGTTAAACACTGAATTTTTTGTTTAAATTAAATTTTACCGCTTCTGTGAATTGAATTTCAAAAAATTTACATACATGGTTGTCATTATTATGTAAAATGTGATTTAATGAAATGAATTTTTTTTTGTGAATACTAATTTTTGAATTTTATTGAGCGCAATTAAAGGTAATTATGGTAATTTAAGGTAAAAATAATATTATAAAAATATAAAAACACATTAACACATGTCCTATCATTTTTGGATGAGTCATGGCCAACCGAAAATATCCACTTTTCAATTTGGGGACCCCATGGAGCCAAATGGGTAATATAATGACATTAATAACTTTTTATTTAAAGTAAAAATAAAATGTCACAACATGTATTGTTTACCAAAAAATTTCTTTACATGGTGTTATATAAGTTATATTGTAAACTAGAAATATTAATTAGAAAGATAATAAGATTTTATACATCAGTATAATTTATTTATAATTTTTATACATCAAATAAATAAAATTGTTTATGACACAATGATGATGTAGTGTTTACATCATTAATGAATGATTTAATAAATAAGAATATAATGTTTAAAATAATATCTGAAACATGCCCAATTCATATTGGATGATTTTATTTCTAAGATTGGACACCTTTTATTTTACTTTAATGTTTTTTGGATCTTTAGAAACCTAAAACCATTATATAATAAAATAATATTTTCATGTTTTCCAAAAGAGCCCCTCCTCTACCTTATAAAAAGACCCCACATCCTACCCCTTATGAACAATTCTCAAGACCTTTGGCTCTTCCAACCTCTACTAAAATAATCTATAAAGATCCCACCTTTCATTCTATAATCCTTACCTTAGGAATAAAAAACTTTAAGAAACCCTTTTGGTTCAAACCAAGGGGTGTTTCCCGATTTAAAGGTAATGTCTTCTCTTATGGTCTTCTGTTTTATTGTTCTTCTCCATCCCCATAAACTCTTTTTTTTCCTTTTTTTTTAACAAAACTAGTATATTAAATATACTAGGATATTTTTATGAGAATTATTTTATCTACACTTACACACACCTATCTCTAATGGGTGGAAAACTTACTGTTTTTCTGGATGGCGAACTAATGCCTCCCGAAACGGTGACTGTTCAATTATCTTCCACCGCCTCTCATGGTGGCCGTTAAGATGTAACTGTATTTATATATAATATATATTATGTTTATTTTTTTTCTTTATGATTATTCATTTTTCATTTATGTCATACCTTTATGGTTTCTATAATGTGTAAACACGATAATTTCATTTTAGGAAGTGCCGACTATCGCCCCCTCAAAGTGATTTGAATAGTTAATGCCATATGTGAGACTTATAAAATATAGAATTAATGATATTATATATGATGTTATACTGGAATTATAATATACCTTTATATCATAACATTTTAATTCAATTAAATTCAAAATTGAATTGAATGTAGTGTTCATGCGTACGTATGACTTATCGTCTCCATGAATTGTGCAGATCATTTCATATCATTAAATGTTATGTACTAGTAAAAATACATATATATATATATAGGATATATATGATATATATGATATGTACATCATGAATATCATTCTGGATATAATGTATATTTTACAACATGAACAACTTGTAAATATAAGAAGTTCACTTTTTACTCTTGCACCAAATATTGACAAAACGACCGTTATTAACTTAAATGATTACATAATATTTATAACATGGTAACAGGTTTTATAATGGAAATAATAATGATGAAAAAAGGTTCTTATGAATGTATAAATTAACTTATGTTTATTATTCAGGAAGAAAAATGAACATATAAGCGAGTCAAGTTGGGCACATGGTAAGGGATTTCATATCTCACTTTTATTTCAATGAGATATCCATTATTTGCCACTTATTTATGTAATATTTTGTATTGTGTGCTGTTATTTGATATATATTTTCATTATTCTATTTATATTCATGGTATTCTAGAATTCATTTGGTTTTTATTATCTTTTGGTCATAAGACTCGATTGATTACAATGAGATGAGCGGTTTTTCATCTCACTTTTATTCCTGTGAGATTCATGCTACATTTTATTCTATTTCCTTTTGTGTGGTGTATGTACTACCCATGATTGTATTATTTGTGTAATATAATTTAATTTATTCATATTTACATCTTCATTGTATGATCATTCTTTCATGGGGTGTATGTTTCATATGTTACCAAATCTGTAAGGGAACATTTCACCATTCCCTTTCTAAAAGTCTTCAATTGGTTATGTCTTTTTAATTTACATCTTATTATGTTGGGATATTTTCTTCTATATCCTTATTGATGTAAATTCTATGTCCATGTGAAGTGATACTAGTATCTCTCTCATCAACTCTTTTTCTAAAATTTTATGTGATGCCATTAGGATATCGAATTTTTGTAAGGGAACTTCTTAACCCGATTTCAATTTTTTGGGTTAAACCTTTACTCCTTGATTATGTCATGATATGAATATGTGTGAATGACCTATGATTTTTTTACACTTAATACCCACTTATATTGGGTATATTTTTATTTTTCACACATTATTATGCCATTGATTTATCCTTAGGCTAAGGATACCATTTTTGTAAGGGGCTTTGTCTCAATTTCATTTTAATGAGGTATATTTTGATTTATACATGAATTCGTTTTATACGGTGTATAAACCCCCTTTGACTTTTAATTTTATTCAAATGGAATCTTTTCTATATGATGTGTTTTACTAAACAACAAAAAGTATGTATCTTTTTAACGTATGTGGTGACTATGACCTTTCCTCTGCCGCAAGTACTATTTGATCATTATTTTCCTTAAAAAGACGTAATATTTTTTAAAGAAAAATAAATACCATATACTATTTTACTTATTTTGTTATTGAAAAAAGATTTTGAAATGGATTGATTATCTCAATATATTGAAATGATTTCTTGTACTTGAAAATGAATTATTATTTTTGAAATGATTGTATTTGCAATATTTTATGTGTAATGATTTTATAGTACATGGACATTTGACGGGTTGTTACGTGATAAAAAATATGGCGTGTGGTGTCGTAAAAACTAGGATGGGTGGTCAGGTTATAAACTCCAATGCATTGGGTATGGATGTCAGCCATATGGCTATTCCATTTAGTGACATGTGTGGAAGTCGACTGTATGGTTATTCGATTTAAGTATGTTTATGTCCCATGTTACCTTTATATGTTATGTGTTTCTTTATATGGGTTTTATGTTAAGATTTTTGGTTAAAAAGGGTTTTTAACGATATTTTATTTAGTGAAGTTTATTTACTATTTCATAAAGGTGAAAAGTATTACTTGTGATAATGTATTCATGATTTACATATAGTTTTGAAAAACTAGTAGTTTTCCTTCTTTGTGTATCTCTTACTAATCTTTTTATGCTCATCCCATGTTTTCGAAATTTTTTCCACATGATTTAAAGATGAATATGGTTGAGGATGGGATCATGGAATGACACGTTATCTAAAACATAGAACTAGACATGATTCCTTTTAAAAGATTTTATTTTATTATAAAAATGGATACTGAGTAAAAGTGTCTACATTGTAATCTATTGATATGTAATAGTTATTTATTAATTCTCTAAAACTCTAAACCTGAAAATATCTTCAATGTGAATTATTCATTTAATTCATGATTATGTAGTTTTTTAATGTCGGGTCTTTATATCTAGATCTAGTTTGATTATATCTTGATAACATTATCTTGATTTTGTTAATTAGGTCTGAAGATCAAATATATTTCCTTATGCCAGTCGGGTTTTGGGGATTTTTAATGAGTTATCATTCATTAATGAATCAATGTTTCTTGTCTAAAATATATCACCCAGAGTCATATATTTGATAATTTAATAAACCATGTTAGAATTTCAATATTCATTTAGAAATTTATTCTTCTAAAATTGGGTTATTTAGTTTGAAGAAATGACTTGTTAATGATTAGTTGAAATAGGTAACTAATTGGGGAATTAATCATGAGAATAATGAGTTTTCCTATTAGATAAATAAATATTTAAAATACTTATAAAAGTTTGGGGTTGTAATCTAGCTAATTAATTGGAGGATTAATTATTATATATTGAAATTGTTATGTTGAGATAATTAATTATGGATTAATTATATTCCATTCATATTGTGATATAGAAAATTGATTATGTGATTAATTATGGAATGTTAAAATTAGAATTAGATATTTAATTTTTTAATATTAATTTTTTAATATGAATTGTAATATTCATTATTTAATTGATGATTTAATTAATGGTTTGAGTAACGACGTTAATTGGTGAGTTAATAATGGAATGTCTATGTTGACTAATTGTATAATTAGAAATAATATTGAGGTGTATAAATAATTGATAAATTAATTATGTGATAATGAATTGGGACATGGTAATTAATAATTAATAATTACAAATAGTAACATGATCATCATACATTTGAGGATATATAATAGAAATATGGTAATTCTAAATCGATATGTATTCATAGTAACATAGTCATTATACATATTAGTAATGATAATGGAAAAACAGTCATTATTTTGAAGACTAATCATGAAACCATTTTTACCATCCATAAATTTCCAGTATTAGTATCTTTGTAAATGTTTTTATAAATGTTAAATTACGGAATGGAAAAAATTAAACCGTGAGAAATTTCCTCACATGAGAAAATTCAAACCTCAGCATGAGTCGAATAAGGTACTATGATATAGTAAAATCATTGAATTTTATGACCATTAGGAAGAATTACGTTTTATGAGATTATATTACCAGTGAAAATCTTTGCGCTCCTACATGAGACTAACCTAGTACTTGGGACATGTCTCTTTGGGAACACTAGAGTTAATGTAGATATATAATAATAAATGATAAGGAAATAGCTGGGTATTTTTTTATATTACATATTTCATATAGAACTACATAAACTATCTTTTGAGATGAAAAGTTTGAGAAACCTTGGTTTGTGGCCTACTGAGTTATAATTACTTCTAGTTTATTCTATCAGATCGGTACCTGAATAGATAATATTGATATGGGATTTGATAATTGAAAATGATGTAAGATTGATTACTAATTTGGGTTGGAATTTGGAAGAGGGGACCCGACATGGTTCAGATACCTCATGGGGAGTCATGGTGTCTTTATTTTATGTTTCATTATCGAAAAATGACATTTATATTGGAATAAAATGTTATATATTTTAGAATATTTTTTAATTTCCTGGTTGGGTATCTTGTGACAAGAGTATTGTTATGGTTATATATTATTCTATGATTGTATATTTATATCAGTTGGTTTTTTACTCTGATAAGTGATGGTATTGTCTCCCCATTACTAATATATCATACCATCACTATTAGTTAGTATCCTCTAGAATATGATATGGTGAGCTTGAGGTCATGCGATGAACCTGCTTTGGACACTTTTGTGTGGCTCCTGGGATAGGACATTATAGTTTTGTAACCTATATCTAGTTTTCTTTCTTCTTCTATGATATTTTTTTGGGAAATGCGGATAAGAGAATAGGAAGATTTAGGGCTTGGTAATGATCGCACATTTTGGAGTTTCAATCCTATGAATGATGAACAAACTGAGTAATTTGGGTATGATTGTTATTATTAATCTTATATTTGTAGAAGAATATTATATTACCTTGGGTGACGCACTTGTGGTGTGATGTGATTTTTTTTCTAAAAAAATTTTTAGTTTAGATTTTTGGCCCCGAATGGCATGAGAGTTGACTCTTCATAAATCATTCTTGGATCATAGGGTAATTGAAACATGCACCATTTAAATAATGCAAGGAAAAATACCTTATGGGTAGGTTATTAAACATGAACTATTCTCAATGATTGTGAGGTTTGGATAAATAATTATTACAATCATGAATTGAAAATGGTTTTTAAAATCATGAGAAATGACAAAACATGGTGGTTTGAATGAGAAAATTCATTATGATAGACTATTTACCATTGTTATCCCAATCTTATAAGTAGTACTGCTAATAGTGGAGACAATTCATCGATTTTGACCATGTTTATTAGTTGGGGAGAATATATTATTGTGATTATTCCTCTTATGTTACTATTATAATGTTATTTTATGAGGCCTAAGACATGTGTTTTTCATTGTAGATAGTATTCCACAATGATGCATGTTTTGCGTTTGACGGAGGGGAATTCCTTGTAATGGTTTTCCACATAAGGAATTTGAGGCACTAATAATTCCATCTGATGATAAAGGGGAGTAGTTTCAAGAGAATCTCACTCGACTCATGCTATTCATGGAAATTGACTTATGGAGTCTTGTGAAATGTATGTATCCGTTGACTGGGGTGTTTCACATGAAGCACCCTTTGACTATTCTTGTGTTATTGGACCTATAAGAGATGAATTATTGGTCGATTCCTTAGACCAAACTATTCCATTTAGAGACTACAACAGAGAGGATATTTAAGATTAATGCTTATATTCTATGGTGACTAAGGATGCACTGGTGGGACATTCTAGCACAAACATTACAGACTGGTGGTATGTTATGGATGAATTTCACGGAGAGGTTCATGGATCATTATTATCCATATATTTTGATGCATGATAAATATGCTATGTTCATGGATCTGTCCTAGGGGAGAATGTTGGTGATGGACTATGCTAGATGCTACACAGAACTACAAGGATTTTTTATGAATTTAGTAGGAGACGAGACAACTATGAATGAATATTTTAATTATGGGAAAATGTGTAAGATTTTGTCTCATGTGAATATCTTCTAGATGAATATAATTATGGATGTGGTGGATTATGCTCCCATAGATGAAGGGAACTAGATGAAGGATTACTTTTCTAGATTTGTAGTTTTTACTAGATGACCAGGAGGTATGAATTCTGGGATTAGGAAGCCACATTATTAATTCTTTAGAAAAGGAAATGGGAATCAATGTACAGATATAGAAGGGGCGGTTTGATAGGAAAAAACCAAGGTATTCTTCCATAAATTCTCTAGGTCAGGACACCATCATTGACACTATAACATACCAGCAGTAGAGTGTAAGAAATTAGGAATGACGTATCATTAAAAGATGTTATGCAAGTCACAGTGAAATAAAGGTGCTGAAGGAGCAGCTGGAAAATGATACAATCTGGGAATAGGATATTTGACAACAAATCTAGTTGGAGTTAGAGTTCTATTATTTGAGCCTGTAGGGTTAGAGGATGTGGTTATTCTATGAAAGAGTGCATGTATCTGTATAGTGATGCTACTCAGGAAATTCAGAAAGTATAACATGGAAGAGGCACAACATAGTTAAATGGGGTATATCCTACACTTGGGGATAGAGAGGCTGGACACTTGATATTGAGAGATACTATTCAATTATATTCTACTTTATCTAGTTCATTATTTGATATAGGTGTCTCTCATTACATTATATCTACATAACATTTTAATGGTTTCATCATATAAGTGGAGTTGTGAGTGGGGTTATGACTATATATACACCATTTTGAGTTCAGTATAAAGATATCTCTCTTTGGACGGGGTGAACAATAGAGATCGGGGAATGTAATTTCTATGTGGTCTCTATATTCTTCATATGTCATGGTTTGACCTAATTATGGGTATAAAATATCTAGTCACATAATGATCCCAAATTTTCTGATACCATATTACAGTTATGTTTAATTTTCCTATGGTATTCCATTATATTTATCATCGATCGTGGGATATGTTGGTACGATAAGCATGTCCAATTACTCAAAAACTGAGCGAGCTCACAACCTATGTTTCTAGTCTATAGTTGGACGAAATGGGTGTTATGTATTATTTTCATCTGTCATTAGTGAAACTATTTCAGGATGTTTTTTCTAAAGACTTATTTGGGTTACAACCTAATAGATATGAGGAATTCACTATTGTGCTCATACCGAGGGATGATCCAGTATTTATTCCATGTTAATTAATAGAATTGATTGTGCCACAAGAGATTAAGACTCAGTTGTAAGTGATGGAGTATACGGGATTTAACCATCCATGTATGTCACTTTGGGGATAACCTATGATTTCACAAAGATGGCTGATGTGAGTTTACTTTTGTGTGTCAATTGCCGAATATTTAATAAAATGACTATGACGAACTGATATCCTCTTCCAAATATTGATGATTTTTTAACAAATTGAATTCATCTAATGTGTTCTCAAAGACCAATTTGAGATCATGGTATTATTTTTTGAGAGTTCGGACATCTGTTACATAGAGGACATCATTCAAAATTAAGTACCGGCTTTAGGATTTTTTCTAAATTTTTTTTATGTTAACAAATGGAAAATCAATTTTTATGACTTTGATGAACATGATCATTCATGTTTATGTAGATCAGTTCATCATGGAATTTTTGGAAGATATATTGGTATAATCAATGACTCATCAATACTAGGCCCAACATCTAGATATCATCATAGGTACACTGATAGATCATCTATAATATTCATAACTATTTAAGTGTTAGTATTTTATTGACTATGTAAACTTGATGGGGAACATCATCATAAAGGATTGTGTGTATATAGAACTACAAATGGTTTAGGGGGTATTTTCATGGGATGATACGTAGAGTGTATTGACATCCAAAGATTCATGGGATTCAATAGATAATATAAGAGATTAATCCCACACTTTTCATGTTAGGAAATTTTGCATTTGGCCTTTACCAAAAATGAAATAATGTTTGAATGGTTATAGGCATGTGAGAGATCTTTTCAATAATTAAATAATTTCTTAAAATCAGCAAAAATTTTGATCCTTCATTTATCAAGTGTGGAGTATACAGTTTATTGTGAATCTTCTGGGATAAGGCATGGATTTTTGAAAATGTTGTAAAATTGAGTTGTGGAGTTTAGGTCATTGAAGTTGTGGCATCATGAGAATAACTAATAAACACACATCCTTGAGTTGGAAGTTTCTATTTATGCTCTTAAGTGATGGTGACATTATAATTCGAGAGAATGTTTTAATATCTATACAGATAAAAAGAGATTGAACTATACATTTTCACTACATGATATGATTATTTACCAGGAAAAATTATATTAGTATATGTAGTATTTTGATTTTCAACCAGAATATAGGTCTGAGAAGGTAGATAGTGTGAATGATTACATGATAATGAAACAAATTACTCCGATAGTTTACGAGTCAAGGGCATAGCGGAAGGTGATGACCATTCTAGATGAAATGCTTGTGGTGGCTCAGGATAGTCAATAGATGATGACTCTGGTTTCAAATGCAGTGGATTTTATGCTTTTGATATAGATCAGGGATAGATAGTATGTGGATCCAAATTTATTATCAATGATGGAAATATCTAATGGTTTGGATAAATGATCATAATGGTTGATAGATGAGGATGAGATCTTGTATTGGAAGAAAAATGTTTTGGTTCATACTAACATGTGATAGGTGATCATGTGGGTAATTCATTCCATGAAATATGTGGTGCATCGAGATGTTATCAAAATGTACCATGATGTCTGATGAGTGTTTTGATGTAAAGTAATGAAAATTGGGATAAAATGTTTTTTATATGATGCTTCTCATATTAGAAGGCGCAGGGCTATAATCATTGTCCAAGAGGGTCATCATATCCAGTTAATATCCCATAATTGAAGTGGGATGATGTGACCCTGGATTTTTTGGTGGGTATCACATTGGTGCCAAAGAATAATGGCGCAATTTTGGTTATTACTGATCAAAAAAGGTATCAAATTCCAACTTATTAGGTAAGCCATTATAGTATATAATATGGGAGAACCATACATTCAAGAGATAGTCTTTCTGTAAGGAGTTCCATGGACTATAGTTTCAGATCTGGATTCATGTATTAGTTTATGTTTTTGGTTGGTCTTGACGGAATTTCATGTAACATTGGAATTATTGATTATGACATTCCACCACTAGATATATGATCCATTGGAATGTACAATATGGGTGATTAAAGATATGATACAGGCAAGTGTTCTTGAAACAGTGGATCTTGGGAAAAACGATTATCTTTAGTGGAGTTCACCTAAAAAAATTTTATCAGGAAACTATATATATGAAACCATATAAGGAACTTTATATAAATACATGTAGATATTCACTATGCCAGATGGATGATAGTCATTCAGATTTTTTGAGACTACATCGTGAGTATGAGACGTCATAGTATATACAGTTGATCCAAAAATGAAAGGCTATGGGTTAGAGTAGAGAGAATCCATATGCTGACAGACAGGGATGGCCCCTAGTTTTTATAAGGGGTAATTGTGTTTTCCTTTTGGTGTATTCTATGTTATATCATAGTAGGATATGGGGGTTGGGAAACACACAGTCCATGTTTGTTGAACTGTTTGAGATATTGAAGAGAATCGGTCATGTGGTTTACTGATTAGTAGTTCCATAGTGATAAAACACTATGATATTTTTCCATGTATCAAAACATAGGCAGTATCACCCCAAACCTTCTCTTATGATATTTTTGGTTGATGTTTACATTGAGATATATTCAACCTTTTTGGTGAATTTGATATATAATATTTATCACAGTGATAAATTGATGTGTGGAATGACCACACCGATAGTTCATGTTTTACGGAAACATGGACATGTATAAGAGGAAACATGGAAAGAAGAAGAAAATACGAGGGACAAATGGACTAATATTTTTGTCTAGGACCCTTTTAATGTCATAGTAGTTCATCTTGTGGACGAGTTATTATAATGTGGGGAGATTGTAAGATCCCAGCCATTTCTAGAGTTTTCTCAAGCTCGATTTCAGGTAGTTTTTTTATTGAAGTACCTTTGATTGGAGTTATGAATAGTTATGAATTGTTGTGGAGTATAAGAAAGTATTGGAGAAATGTGGGGTTTTCATGGTCGGTAGATGGTTCTAACCAACCATGTGGATTTCTAGGGGAAACCATGATCTATATGGTCTTTTGAGGTATTACCTTCAGTATGATTAATGAACGGTTTTTGAGGTAGTGTGAGGAAGCTATGTGAGTCCCCTATTAAATTTTTTTATAATTTATAGATTAAGAATGGTTTCTCTAACCATGGGACTACGTCACGCTTGGGCCAATAGTCAGACCTTAAAATTGAGGATCACACTCATTCCCAACATCAAATGACATATTTCACTAGTAATGTGGTCCAAATACTGGTTTTTTTATTTGGAATGTGAAATGGAATGTTATCTAATTGAATCAGAGGGATTATAATTGCATAAAAACACCTTTCATTTAGATTGAATTCTCAAATCTATGATCTTCTCTTGGCACGGTATGTGTACCGCATCCCAATTTTTAGTTCATTATCATATATCCCCTTCATCCTTTGGAAGAGTATATTCTCTATTTGCATATATCCAAAACAAAGTGGTGACAAATAGATATATTATTTTATATCTACATCATGAATGATTATATATTATCATCATGATCAACATAAAGGGTGTTTTATTTGGAGCTCTTCTCTATGTATTTGTGCATATCGAATTGTGGTTTTTTCCATTGGGTGAATGTCCCTCAATGAATCAAAGTAAGAGGTCTGATATCTTTCTCAAAAATTCAAGGATTTTATTCGTATATAAAAAATATATAATGATTATCTTCCATTATAAATTTATTTTCTTAAATATGGCTATTTTGAATAACCAATTTTTTTTCAAAGCTCTATTGAAATATTTTATTAATTGTGTAATTAATCAATAAACAAAGGAGATGAAAAATTAGATAACTAATTTGGGTAAATTGATTATAAAATGTAAGAGTTATAATCTATATAATTAATCGATGGAATAATTAAGAGATATTGACATGGCTAAGTTGAGATAATTAATTATGAATTAATTATGTACCTTTTATTAAATGATCTAGATAATTAATTATAGTAATATTTATCTAAATTTATTATTAGAATGAGTTAATTTATTTTTGAAGGATTATTATGAATTGTGAATTGTTATATTTATTAATTAATTTATAATTTAATTAAGTCTTTGAAGAAATTAGTTAATTATTGTGTTTACTAATGGAATGGATGTGTTTAACTAATTGTTAAATTAGTAATGAGTTTGAGGTGGAAAATTAATTCATAAATTAATTATGTGTTAATGAATTATATCATATCCATTATAAATTGAGATGTACAAATGGTAACATTTTGATCGTAATTATGAGTAAAATGAGTGGTAACATGGATTTTATATATTTAGAAGTATGAATAGTATCATGGTCTTTATAATTATTAGTAAAGAGAATTGGATCATGGTCATTCTATATATAAGTAAGCATGGTATCATGACCATTTTACTTAAATTATTTATATTGGGAACGTTATACATGATGATTATTAAAGTGAAAGTAAATATTAGAAATGAAACTTTGAGTTATGGCCTCACCCGATAATATTCATATTCTAACTTGAGTTGATTCAGTTACTGATATATAATATCAACATTGAATACTTAAATATTCAGTACGAATCATGTATTAAGATATGATATTACCTAGGAATGATATTGGGCCCCGATGGGAGATGAAGCTAGTATTGGGTTACAGGTCTCCTTGGGAACTTAGAAGTAAACGTAGTTTCTAAGGAGTAAATGATAATGTAATAACTTATTTTTTATTAATTTTACCTATTTATTACAGAATTTCATACACAATATTTTGACTAGACTAGTTTTAGACACTATTGGTGGTGACATACTGAGTTACACTCATTATTTATTTTATGATGCCAAATTAGTGCCAGAATAGATTATGTTGTTGAAGGACATTATAAGGGCAATGGTTGTGGGATATATTACTGATTTTGGGAAGGGCTTATTGAGGGGGACCGATATGGTTCAAGATTCTATTGGGGATTATTTTGGTTTTTATAATCAGTTTCATTAAAGAAACATGAAAATTATATTTGAATATCATGTTTTACCATTTAGTAGAGTATTGTATTTCTAGTTTTGTTATCTTGTGACATACGTATTTTTCTAGTTATTTATGCCGCAATATTTTTTATTTATTTTATTTAGTTTTTTACTCTAATAATTTTTGTATAGTATCTAAATAACATACATACCAAACCCTTACTACTAGTATAAAGCCTCTAGTGTATGGGGTGGCGTGCTTGAGTTCATCTGGTGAACCACATATGAGAGCCATTGTGTGGCACCCAGGTAGGGAGATTAAAGTGTTCTATTTTATAACTTATATATAATTCACATTTAACATGTTATATCAAGAATATAAATCAATTCATGAAATTATATTTCTAGTATAATGTAATTATTTATAGTTAATTATGATACCACACATATGAATATGGTAAGTGTGTTGTGCTTCAATATCATAATTTATTTGATATTGTTATGATTATACTTTCAATGATGAAATGTAATGATATAAATCAAACAAAAGTCAGGGGTATTGGACATATGAAGTTATTAATTCTATTTATATGTAATATTACCATTTAATAGTGATCAATATATAAAATAATTGACAAAGTATTTTTAGTAAAATCATTGTCTATTTATATTGTCATATAAGGATCAGTTTCCTTCAATTTCATTTTAAATAGATTTCAAAAAATTTATATTACACTCCTCTAGTTTCCAAAAAAATAATTTTAATAATGTGTAAAATTTTACAAAGTGTTTTAAATTAGTAATCATTGTATAAAATTCCATACAATTCCAAATTATCATTTTCTAAACATGTGAATGTAATTATTTTTTATACATTTTTTCCAAAAACAAATTATTCGACATTCATGAGAACTATTTTTCAATAAATATTACATTATATGTTTAAAAGATATTATGAATGGAAATTTATATTCATTTGTGTTAAGGTTTTCAAATTTTAATTTAAAAGAAGAAATGATATTTTCCTAGAACATGTTTCAAATGATTTTTAATGATTCAATTAAAATTTATTGTGTTTATTTTATGAGAAAATTATATTCAATATTTTTAATGTTTTAAAGAATGTTCTTCATTAAAGAACTATAATTATTCGTAAAAATTATTTTTAACACTTATATTATTATTTCTTATAGTTATTTTAAATTAAAATGATTTTAAAAAAGATTTAAATTTTATAACACCTTCTCCAATAGGAAATGATATATTACGTATTAATTTTTTTGAAAATAATTATTGCTTCTTATATAATAGTGAAAGGTATGTTTCAATGAAAAATGATTTTCAAAATTATATGTTTTAAAAAATGATTTATCCAATCTTTAAAGACTATTTTCCTCATAAACTTTCTTAAGTAGTATTTAAAAATAATTTTCTATATATGTTGATATCCTTGGATGTGACTTATTAATTATGTAGTATATGATCTAAAAATATAATTCTTATTCTATATCTGACTTTTTTATGCTGGTAGTTAAAATATTTTTATGAAATTAGGTAATTTTTAATATATTAAAGAATAATAAAATGTTTATGATTCCGACTATTTTTAACATGGGTTATGCTTTCATGACATGATGTAATGATTACAAAAACTATTTAATTTCCATTGGTTATTTTATAATGAAACGTCCATAAGACCCATTTCATGTAATGTCTTCTTATATGATTATTTTATTATGAAAATCATGAAGTCACATGTTTGATTTTATTATGAGATGGGGCCTATGTTATAACAACAGAGATTGGTTATATTATAAAGAAGGATGGTGGTCTCATTATATCATAAGAGGGTTTTGAACTTTATATCCCACCAACAAATTATTTTTAAAATTTTATATCTCTTGAGAAATATATGACTGGAATTTGTAAAGAACATAGACTTGTAGAGGATATTTTCAAATATGATGGTCATAGGAGAGAACCTTACTATCATGATGGTTAAGTGGTGAACCCAATAAATTATAAGGAAATAAAATCCAGTGGAGATAGTGGTGTGTCACACATTTTAGTTGTATCCAACAATGTATTTCATGATTTTCTATGTAAAAAAATTTGAAGAATATTGAAATGAATTTCAATACTTATATGTATACCAAAAATATGTGTCTTATTCCAGTGTTATTACCTCATTGCTCAAATTTTTTGAATCACTTGTGATTAAAGTCTTATGAACTACCAATAGTTCTGAAAAGACTCACCCTTAAAATCTATGATATGAATGTATGGTTTTTTAAATTTATTATCATGTTCTAATATTTTAATGCTCATTGATACTCACATATATCATATTTTACCCATACCAAGCATTTGATATATCCAAATCTAATTATTCTTTATATTTGGTTATTAATAATTGTATTATGTAGGGTATTTTTTTTAATATTACTAAATGGTTGGATAATTATGGGATAAAATAACTAACATTCATGAATTAAGTGGATTATATTAAATTTTCCTAAAGGCATTATACTACATTTGCACTCAAGAGTGTGTTTTATTATGTAACGAATATTTATATAAACTAATGTAATATCCAAGTATGATAATCTTGGGACTCTATACATTATATATGTATGTATGTACATATCAATGTAGTTTTTGATTTGTATTATGTATTAATCTCGAGTTAACATTTTCGTAAAATAATTCACTCATTTACTTTTTCATTATTACTTTTAAAATATTATATTTTAAATCAAATGTTTAGTTTAAAAATAAATGGTAATTAATTTTATTAGTTATGTAATGTATTAAATTTTCTATAAAATTTGATTCAAATTTCTATCAAAAATAAATTCATGAATAATATATTGATTAGAAAAAAATATCAAATGGAAAGCATAGTAAATGATAATATTGTAATAGTAATTCATGAATATAAATATTTTAAAAAATGTATTTTTCAAAATTTATATTTTTTATTAATGGGACAATAATTCTTGTCCTTATATGTCCAACTATTTATTCTCATACCCCTATCTTATTTTTTGTAATGTAATTTTCTTTGAATGAACTGTTTTCAGTCGAATATTATATTTACACATATGGTTTGATGTTGGTTGAGAGGATTATAGAATTGATCATCTCTGAATGTTGTTTTATTAATATTCTAGGACACACTTATTGAGATATTTCTTGTTCATGAATCTCCACAAAAAAAATATTTATACATTTTTTCAAAATACAAGAGATTTTTTGTAACCATGTCTTCATATGAATATATTTATAATGTGATAGGTTAGGTATATTAAAATTTCTAAAAATTATAAATTTATATAATGTTACACACCAATGTATTCTATAATATATATTCTTCTAAATAGTTGTTAGGTGTTGTTGAATTATTATTTGGCCCATTACTGTGGATCATTATGTATCCCTGTAATGGGTATAAAAAACCAAGCAATATAATACTATATAACATAACATGAGGTTGTTTACATGGAAATTAATGCATTTTATTTTTAATATGGAGAGTATTCTTGATATAATAAATTCATCGAGTTAAAATGTCATAACTCTTTCACCAAAAGTGAATATACTCTATTATTTTTAGGATGGAAGTCCAAGGAAATTTTGAATAAGATCAAGGAATGTATAAACACATTATACTATCATTAATTGGGGATCAAACATGAATTCTTATGGAGGGAAAATTCATCATATAAAAGTATATGTGATATTAAATCTAAATTCATTCCTTCCCTTCCCATTTACATATAGGCACCAAGGAGAGGAGGCTAGGGGACATTTATAATTTTTATTTTATTTTTATTATTTTTGTTTTAATTTTACATGTAACACATTGATATTTTTTATTAATGTGTTTTCAGTATCTTCTTATTTTTATCATTATCTTCAAACTCTAATTATATCATTATCTTTCTTCACTCATTCGATAATGATCTATTATCACATTATAATTGAATTTTAATTCCCAAGCCATGAACCTGGGTTAGGATTCCTAATGTTCTTAGTTATTTTTATTCAAATCAATTTTTTTTAAATATATTTGTGGTGGATGTGGTGGTCTTTTAGGGATGTGGTGGTCATCCACCATGACACTATTTCCTAATCTATTTATTTTCCTTTATTAATTCATTTTTCCTTCCCTCACATAGGAAATCCCATCATATGGTGTATTTGGGGTTTTCATTAGGGTGAAATGACATACAGTCTTGTTGTGTCCTATAGAAATAAAATTTTCAGTTCTGGTGTTACAATATTTGACCATTGGAGGATGTGTGGTTTGGTGTTCCAGATGTGGGATAAAATCACACAATCAATAAATCAAGGTAATGTAATTCAATAATTATATATCACTAAATTAATTATCTAATCTAATTTAACAAAAAATAATATGATGAATGAACCCATATTTACCAACACTAAGACCAGGACCATTCTGCCATAATTTCATTGTTTTATACATCTTAATTATATTTATATTTAATTTTTTCATTTAATAATTTCAATTTCTAATTTATTAAAAAAAAAACCCTCATTTACTATAAATAATAAAAACCCACAGTGAATTAGAATATGTGAACTTGATTAAGTGATAGGACCGACTACAAGGCTTCTCAAGTGAGATGACACTGGTCAGCCATTGTGAAGCATTATGAATATAAATATTAATTTCTCCACACCATTAAAGAGGTGTGAATCATCCACTCACTTAGAGGAATTATACTCCTGCATCATTGCCAAATACATACACATATAAATAAATTCAATTCCTTAAACATAAATGATCTCATCCTCGTATATGGTCATGTTCATAGGTGACTCCCCAACATAACAGTATTCCCTTAATGACAGACACATCAGATCCCCATTACGCATAACACTAATATTTCATAGAAGTGTGGGTTTTTCTAATAATAACATTATTTTCATCCTCCCCTAGCCCCCAACAAAACCAAAATGAATCTAATAAAGCATGTCCATCCTCTTCCACTGAGAACCAGTCCTCAAAACAATCTGAGACTGAGTTTTCATACTCAATGAATAAAAAACACAGTTTCCCTTCCCATGTATATACGATTCATCAACATAAAATGAAAATATATAATAAAAAACATCCATATCCATAGAGTCAAAATTTTCTATTAAAAATTTATGAAATTATCCATTTTGATTTGCAAAGACATTACATTTTTTCCACAAAACTGTTAATTCCACAAACAAATTAACACATAACCAACATCCAGATGATCGAGGTCATGCGTAAAATAGTTCAATTTATGTTGCAAGGAATTTTAAGATACATAAGACACAACACGAAATATTTCATCAAGAATTTTCTAATCCTGTTTCCAGATGCATCACAAAATTATTTATACTCCACCCCTAGCTCATGTAGGATCACAATTATTGCTGATGTCAACCACTTATTCAGCTCTTAATACAGCATTATGACATGCTCTATACCACTCAGTATTTATCCCCTTCTTAGACAAACCCAAAATAGGTGATTCCATGCAAAAATGTTCTGGATGAATCAATCCTAATAAACCACTATGACTATAAAAATATAGAAATCATAATAATATATAGAATACTCCCCTAAAACTAATGCTTTTAGCTTCAATGGTTCCATAGGAACAACATCCCATGAGATGATATGACCATTGAAATGGACCATGTTGATCTTTATTTGACCCTTACATATCATCATATATATTAGACGTTCTCCTACTACAGTTATGATAATGTATAGATGTTGGGAATGACCATAATGAGTCTTATAAGACCCCAAGATTTCACCCACAAATAGAACCACAAAATGATCTAGGAATGCATAGGATATTCTATTCTTCAAGACCATAAACACTACAGATGAATTTTTTTCCCAAATTAAATAACGATGATCTTATAAAGTCAATGCCTACTTCTAATTAAATATGTTGTATATTAGAATAGGTAACTCTAAACTGATGATACCATAATCATTTCTCATTAATAGAGAATAACAAATATCCCTTCAACTGTTCAATGTGTTCATCTATACATGTAATATAATATCAGTTCTTCATTGATATCATGGTCATTTTTTAGTTGACATATAAGTGTAATGTCACACCATCTTTCCTAGGAATTAAAAATGGTTAATCCCATGGAAACATACCTAAACTAATAATCAAATTATTCATATACGGTTCTTGTTGAGTCTTATCCTACTGAAACAATGTTGGTCGAATTATATTGAATGGAATATAAACTATATAGACTGCTAAAATAATATCAATGATTAATTACACATATTTATCCATTGTAATCCTGAAAAATACCTTAGGAAACATGTCTTTAAAATGTTATACCATGGGTGGAAAGACATCAATCATTACACTCCCATCATCCAACAAAATACATTCAATCTAGGTGGTCAACACCTCTAGTAACTTATAAACTAGAAAAAAGTAACATTCTAGTTTATCCCACTCACCATGATGAAGATAATTGACACATTTAGTAGAAAAAGATTACTCTCATGCTTTAAACATAATTGAGAATATGTTATACTAACAACTAC
This sequence comes from Viscum album, assembly GCA_963277665.1. Taxonomy (NCBI): domain Eukaryota; kingdom Viridiplantae; phylum Streptophyta; class Magnoliopsida; order Santalales; family Viscaceae; genus Viscum; species Viscum album. The sequence goes on from OY728150.1 coordinate 2,014,539,406, forward strand.
ACCATAATAAAAATCATATCAATTCTGACATGTTAATGATGTAAAAATATCATAGAAAATGATACTCCACAACATATAGAGAACATCCCCAGCATCAATAGATTTATATAGAACACACCCCCAATGGTGTGTCAATCAATATAAATACACAAATAAAATCCACAACATGATTTATAATTTTTAAATGTTATGAAAATATAATCAAATTAGAGGCTCATGTATCAAATATTGAACTAGTAATTGTAGAATCAATAACAATATCCATATTTATTTACGGAATAGCCTCTCTATCCATAATTGTAGTATTAAATATATGAAATTGTAATTTCCTCCCTTTTATGGTACATTCAGAGTCTATTGGGTTGCAACACTCCACTGATGTGGGCTCTCTTTTCCAGAATAACCTCGTCTAATTCATCGACAACTATAGAGCATAGTACTTCAACCTCTAGATTGATATGTGGAAGATGACACCCCCGCTAGATCTATCATTATTATTGTCTCTCCTTTCATTACTAATAGATAGTGGGTTCGTATAGAACTATTGTAGATTATATATTCTTCCACAACCAAGGAAATCTATCTATTTTCATTGGAACTATATACGATGATGAACAATCCTACTACACAGGTGGACAATCACATGAGTAAGGTACTATGTAAATGAACCATCACTGTAGACACCGTTATTATTTATCCATGGTTTATTTATTCATTGTGACACATCATACAATTCAAAAACACACTTTGTGGTCATCCAAATAGAACAAATTATCCAACACTACAAGTCTTATTCTTGTTCCCGTTAGATATGATAGCGTAGTTCACTACATCTAAAAAATATCACCAAAAATATATTATTTGTGATTTTAATACAACATTTAATACCATTCTATAAATAATCCACCTCCCCTACTAACAGTGGAATAATGTGAATCAAATTTGTAAAGCGACCCACGTATTCCATCACAGACATACTTCCCTGGGTCACCCTTCGTAATTATTCTTCATTCTCTATCATGTGTGTCCACGAGTAAATGTGATCCCATAAAATATTTATATAGCCATTCCATCAAATAATTTTTAGTTCATCCTGAATTTAAATGTAAAACCAATTACTTTGTTGACAACATTACTTATAAGAGACTAGTTTGACTCTCCTCCCAATATCTGTCTTTAATTGATTTAGAAACATCTGTATAGACTCAATACCGAACATAGGCATCTCTAGCCCACACTCTTCGATGAATGTAATAGGCTGATTTAACTTGAACAAGCATTTCATGTTTTGAAAACACATCAAACCCACCCCTGAGTTACATTAAATAACATTACTAAATTGAGAAATATTCACCAAGAATTTATCTCTGGCATCCCCAATAATAACTATCACAGCCAAAGCTTCCACAACTCGTGGATCATTTCTAGTTATATACACTTATTTTCATCTCAATAAAAATCATTAGGGAGGTGTAACCCTATAATTAGAAACAAAAATATTATAAAACATAGAAAAAACTATATCATTTTCATTAGAGGGATTAATATAAATCCATAACAAGTCATATCTAATACTTTGTCACATTGTCAAAAATCAGGAACTGTCACTACCCTTAACCATATGACATCTATCTTATATCTATTATTGGGTGAATACATTTCCGAAAATGTAGTTTCTCATTAGACACCCAATTAACAACATAAATTTATCAAATTTTTCATCATTTAAAATTTTCAATTTATTAATAGGAATATTTTTTATTAAAATAAAAAACGAAATAAAAAGATACTTGATTTAAATAACTCACTAAAAACATTCTAAATTTTTGCGTTCAAAAAATTATAATCCCCATAGAAAAATTATGATTTACTATAATTATTCATGAATACTAAACTATCCTTCTATTTTAGGATACGAGTCAAAATTCCTAAAATTTCATAAGGAAGAACATTACAGAATAAGTGAATCACTTGAGGTGATATAAAATTCAATTGTGAAATTGATCAAAAATATCTATTTCCCCACATTAGTATTATGGTTTCCCCCATACATGATGTAATTACGTTCATGGGAAATCTCATTAACAAGGAAAGACACATCCTAATCTCCTATACACCATTCATGCATTTTATTAAAAAATAAATTAAACAAACACCCTCTCATACTGCCATGTGACATCCCATCCTAGATGGCATATACCGCCGCCCTGAACTAGTTGATCACATGAACTCATGTATGCCTACCTATATTCCAACAGCTATCGACTAGCCACATGCGTTCAATATATAACATGTCGAATATATACCATAATTATGAATGAAGAAAAATAAAATAAATAATTTGATGTAACCAAATGAAATATTGAATAACAAAATTTACACCATGAAAAATATATATACACATCCCATGGTTAACCAAACTTGTTAAAAAATATCCAAACTAATGTAGTAGATATATCCTTAAGATTATGTATCATGCGTCAATAACTATAAAATAATTAAACACTCAAAAACTACATGTGGGTCCCAACAACATGCTCAGTTCCATTATTCTTTCTCCATCAAAACACTGATATCTAATTTAATGGAACGAACTCCTACTATCATTCCATTGTAAAAATTGTTTTGTGTTGTTTTTGGAGGTCAATGAGAATTATTTATAACACAATCTAAAAATTCCTATTTTGTGAACTATGTTTCTAGAATGATGAGACATCAAATGGTACATGAATATTATTAAAGAATGGCGAGACATACAACAGTATGTGTACAATTTCTATTGAAAAATGACACATCCAATAATAGGTGTATATTATTTTTATAATGGTGAGACTTCCAACGGTTGGTATACAATCTTTACAGAGGGGAGATACATTTAATGACATTTGTATAGTATTTACAGAAAAAAGAGGTATCCAATTGTAGGTGTATAGTGTTTCGAGAATGGTGATACATCCAATGGTAGGTTTATAGTGTATCCAGGATGGTGAGACATAAAATTTTACGTTTATAGTGTTATTAGAATAGTTAGAAATCCAACAGTTGGTGTATTGTGCTTCCAGTGAGACAACCAACTTTATGTATACAGGGTTTCCAAAATTGTTAGACAACTAATAGTATGTGAACATTAATTCCAGCATCCAACATTTTCACCATATAGAAATTTGTTTTGATGTAAAATGAATTAAAAAAGTGACTTTATGATTCTAGAGGGTGATTCAAGTCACAATTCTCCTATATTATCTTTTCCAGCGACTAGCAGCCTTTACTCAGTCAAAAACCGTACTAGTTACCAGATACAACATTAATGTAAAATCTAAACGTATCATAAATTGTTTTTCAATTAGATTTTCAAAAGTGAAAAGATATCATCCACCATTTCACATCCTTCATGTTTTCGTTCCTACGGGGCACCCAAAGTCCTTCCTCTAATAAGGGTCGTGCGATTGAACTGCAATCCTTGGATCATTACCTCTTTTCCAACTATATGTGCACCTCTACCTTGGTGCAACGAGGAATTATGGATCTGTCTTCGATATGAGGTATGTTCTACCTCTATTATTATGGGTTGCTTTATATGTTTTCACCCACTTCTCATTAACGTGTGATGCAATGTGATATCCATGTTTCTCATGGTGATTTTCTATGTGACGTTTTATGTGGTAGTGTCACATCATCCTTGGGTGGATAACTTCATTATGGGAGGGTGATCATGATCTATTTTTGATGGCATGTTCTTGTGCATTGATCATTGGAAACATTTATGAAAGGGGATTGGTGGCTTCTCCCTTTTATTTTCATCAAATCAATGAGTTATCATGATTTGGCCCAATGGATCAGAATGAAATTGACAATATAATTATTTCATCTGGATTAATGAATTGGTTTCAATTTCATAGAAATGTTTTTAGCACTTGATTACCCAGATAGTTTTATTTTTTCCAAAAAAAAATTTCTTGTCATTCTTGTTGGAAACTACTGATGAATTTAAAGGTATGATTAATTGTAAATTTTTGGGATAATAGAATAACGATATATGTTAATTATTCTACTTTTGTTCTTGTTTTTGTGATTTGATGATAATTAATTTGATTCATTAATGAATATTTAATTAATTTAGTTAGTTCAAGATGGAATAAAGATCCAATGTGTGTTAACAGATAATGCCCCATAGGTTTCTGAGTTAACCACATTCTTTTAAATTAAAAAAACCTTATTCTTTGGATATGTGAGCGCTCGTTATGTGTGAAGGTGGAGTGCCTTATTTAGGTCCAATATCCATGTATCTAGGTTATTTGTTTTGTGATACTTTTATTGTGGTATTATCCTGGTATGGATGAGCCAGGATGACTATAGTGGTATGTGGGGGAAGAGGGGACTAGTTGTTGTGGAATCAATTGATTACTATAGTGGAAAGATGAGTTATATTTTGTATGTAGGTGTTGGGTAGGGCATGAGGGATAATGGAACAATTTGATGATGGGATTACACATTGATAAGAAATTTTGATTCTTTATGAACCTTTTTTATCTGTTTTACTCACTCTAAATATTATAGAAGATTTTATTTGTTAACCTATATCCAAAAAGGTGATGATGCAGAAATAATTCCATGTTCATTGCATGTCTAGAATCTCATGGATGAATTGGTGTATGCTCCTGCTACTAGCTGCAGTAACTCACCCGGTTGTACATCTACTCACCATATTGAGACCCTTGTGTTTGGTAGCTTATGATAATTTCAATGAATACCTAGAAATATGAAATTATGTAATGGTGATAATCCTATTAATAATTGTTTGGATAACTGATGTTGATTATATGGGAAAGTATATTTATGAGATGCAATGTTGAGGTAATAATTTTGTGGAAACATGGACTCAGTTTATTTACTCCTAGAGGGCATGGAACCTTGTTGTGGTGATAATTAAATGTAATGTGAATATGATAATGGAAATTATTTGGTTATAGAATTAATTTATTTAAAGTGAAACTGATAAAAATGGATAAGTGTTTTACTTTATATCTCTAAATTATTGTGTGCTTGTAGTATATCCAGTATTACCTGTGGAATCCCAGAGTCGGAGAGACAACAACTATAGTTTTTTTTATAATAATAGTTTTTTCCTATAGTTTGTTTGTGAACAATATTATTTCATGTAATTATTCTATTTCTATAGGCTACCCTGCCATATTGGTTAGGGTGACTAAAACCCTAGGTATTTTGATCCATGGGGATGTCTTCCCTATTATTCATGTGGGAGAAAATATGGCTAAAATTCACATTTCCCCAATCTATTCTATTGGAAGATACTTAGGCTTATATAAATGGTGTTTATATTTACCTATATATATTTATGGAGAGATGTAATGGTTTCTGGTTGTTTCATAAACAGATATTTTGGATATAGATTGTTATGTGCAACTATAGGTATAATGTGTATAGGCTTTGATGGATTTAATATCCTTACTCAGTGTATGTGATGTAGTGGTTTGACATATAATACCCAACATTTGAAACATGTTATACTAGATTGGGTGGCTCTAGAAAACTACCCGGTCACATTTAGATATGTGGTTTTGGGGGTGGTGTGTTACACGAGGTCTAGGTAGTGGTGCTTTACCCAGGTGTCTTCGGGCAAGGCTTTTTATGGAGAGATGCTTCAGATATGCGATGATGGGGGGAAATGAATATATAGTGGTGAATTTTCATTGGGTTTTCCTTGATATTGTTTATATAATATTATATACTCTTGTATGAGCTACATGTTCAGAGTTTCTGTGGTGAGGCTAGGAACATATTATACTTATTTATGTAAAAATTTATTATTACATGTTTTTCATTGCGCTATAGCATGATTTTCTTACATTTTCATGAAAGGATCCAAGTGGATCCTTTTGAGTATAATTTTATACTCACCTTACATTATATAAAATTTTTTCTAGGTTAGTTGGAGAAGGTTTTTGATCCGACAGGTTACTAAATGCACAGGGTTTTGTAGGATCTATTTGGTCTTCATGGTTGATTTTGTTTTTTATTTTATTGGTACATACAATTTCCATTTAATTGTAGTAGTTCTTTCATGACATGAATTATTTCTAAATCAAATTTAATTTATATTTTTGTCTTTCTAGGAGTTTTTTAGTGTCTATATTATCTCCCCTTTTCACATGTGTTCTATTAGATGCAAATACCTCCAAACATTGTGTTTACTATACATGGGTGCTTGTTTGCATCCGGAGTCATACTCGAGGTGAGACATAGGTGGTCATTTTTCTCTTATCCCATTAATCTCCCATGAGGGGTACAATTGGTGGGTTAGATCTCATGATATAGTGGTTTCAAATGTCAGGTTGATGGATAAGATGGAGTTTGGAGTTTGGAACAAATGAGGTTACATGGGATTATAGGGCAATAGTGTGAGCTATGTTTATAAAACAATATAAACATGGTAGACCAGGTGAAACAGAGGTATTTATGTCCCCATGTGGTCTGATGTACATACCATTAATCTTATAGTGGATTCTAAGTGATGTGATATTTGTTCTATGGTAGAGACCTAGGAAATGATCGTGACTCATTATTCATTATTCCTATGTTTGTAGGGGTAAATCATTTGATAGGTTAATCTAAAATGAACAAATTATTACAATTAATTAATGTTAAGTATTATATATTAATATTATTAGAGATCTAACTATTTTTCCTTTTCTAGGTATGGATCCAGGTTGACGTACTCATCAGGTTTGTGTAGAAGATGTTTAGAAAGTTCTTTCATCATATTGACACTTAGTAGAGGTTGATGATGAATACACTTATATGAAGATATTATGAGAATTCCAGTTCCAGAGTCTTCAAAAGTATGAGGTCCCCATATCATATGCAAGAATCATATACTAGTTATAAGAGGTTTAGATACATTTCAATCTGATCTGTGCTCAGAAGGAGAACTAGGTATAGTTGGATGTGATGATGCTATGTGTGGAAATGTGGCAGTGGTGGTTTGTGTTCCCAAACAATTGTGGGGAGTTTCGATTATTTTTAGTGTATTTACAGGAGAAATTCATATTGAATTTTAATTCTTTGATAATGAAGGAACCCATTCACTAGGAACTGCTTACCCAATGGTAGGGGATCTATAGTGTGTTTGAGAATGGGATCTATTTCAGAAATATTTTTTTGATAATAATTGGAAATGTTACTAGATGAGGAGACTAGGGCCAAGAATTTCAAATACAATTTGTGTCTTTAGATCCAACATCAAGTCACTCTATTTATTTTGATGATGAATTTAAAGGTGATATTGATGGAAGAGGTCATCGAAAAGACATTAAAAAAAGGAATATCATGAGAGGGGAGTCATCCTGATTTTTCATGAAGTATATCTTGGTCTGGGGTTCCTATGTTTTAGTGAATAAGAGTTTTTGTTAGGATTGGGGGTAAGTCATAGCCATAAATATCTTTTTTCAATGGGTATAGATTTTCTGAGATCTCTTTGAAAGAATCCATAGATTTTTTTCATGTAGTGGCTGATGTGATCAGCTGTGTGGGTACCAGAACATTCCTTTTCTAGGATTTTTTCTCTAGGAACCTCCATTGAGGTAGATGTAGATGAGACTGTTGTAGCACATGGAACCTAAAATGAATCAACAATGTGATTATGGGGCAGGTATCAGGCATCCCTGAGATGCTCCTTTCTTATCTTATAATTGGGTGATCAGGGAGGTTGTCATATGTATGGTCATAGAGGACATATAGTAGGTCATGGTTATCATCATGGGGTATTGCTTCTAGATCCATGCGTGCCAAATGGAATTCCTGGTACTGTTTTCTTGTTTTCTACATGGTTTATTGTGTTGTTTCATTCAAAGGTGTTTCACTACATCATATCACATGAACATTTCCATGCATTGGGACATTTGGTATATGGGCTCCATATTCACTTGGAATGTGGAATTTTTTCAAATATTTGTTGAGAATGATTTCTTGTAGAGATATAGTGTGGGAATTAGGTTAATATTGGAATGATATGGGAAAGCCATCGACATTAAATCATGATATGGTAGAAGATGGGGGAGATGTTTCTTATTTAGACGATGCTACAACCATATCTGGGGAAACTAATGGAAGAGTCCCAATTGGGGGGATCATGTTATATAGGCCTAGATAGAACATGATGTATGAGGACAAGACCCAAATGGTTGGTCAGATGACGAAAAACATTGGGTGTTGTGTCTGAAAATAATTTATATCCTTTTGCATTGTGTGATTTGGTTAAAATAGAGTTCAAATGTTATAACTTAATGTTACATCCTACAGTGAAAACTATTTTCCGGGCATTATGTAGTTAGTTTGGTTTTCTTGGGTTGAAGAATGCAATTTCATACATTTTTTCTTGATGTTTGGTCGGCTAGAAGGTGATGGCCAAGCACCTTATTCCTAGTGGGTTTCACCAGTAATTAGATGATCCTAAATTGATGTTAGAAGAAATATCGATGAAATATTTTACAATTTTACCAGAAAATCATATATGTTTCGATTCTATGTGTGGATTAGTATATTATTTGACTAAATCATCCCTCTTTATAGAAATCAACGAGTCAAACTCATTGGAGGTTTTTTTGAGGCAGTATCTAGAGGATGTGTTGAGACTCCACAGAGTACCCGGGATGATCATTTATGATCAATATTCACATTTTACCACAATGATGTGAAGAAGACTCCATCATAAATTTGGTTCACACATATTCCTTACCATTGTTTTCCATCTGTAGACGAAAGGTCAGAAAGAATAAACCATCCAAAATCATGAATATATGTTTAACTCTTGTGTCATGGATTTTGACAGTTTTTTGATGAGTAACATAACCTTAATTGGGTTATATTATAACAATATGTTCCATTACACCATTGGTATAAAACCATTTTAAACCTTGACTGGACGACCATTCATTTTTCATTTTGATCTAGACTGGAGTCGAATAGTCAACAATTCACCAGCCTGAAATGTGTACAAGTAAAAAAAGGTTTATTCAGGATATTAAAAAGTAGATTAAGGTAGATATGGATCATCAGATGTCTTATTATAACCATATAATGAGACCCCAAGAGTTCTACATTGTGTATCAAATGTTTCTGATGGTGACTCCCTATCATAGGAAGTGATGTTTCTGTCTTGTGAGTATGATTTCTTAATAGTTTTTATGACCTTTTGTTTTTTGGATCATGATGATTATGTTTAATAAACTGAAAAAATATCCACCTAGATGATATTGATACATGATTTATTCCACATGTCACATATTCATCATTGTCTTTATTAAAACTCTAAAATCATTGATTGGGGAAATATTTTTGTTGACAATGATGTGACGATCATGGAGATACTTGTAGATAACTAATTCCAAATATGTTCAGTTTAGTGAGGGTATAAAAAACCATAATTTCATGTCTTGTGGTGGCATATGGTAATGGAGGATAGATAATGGGAATGTGAGAAATAGATATATGCATAGTACCCCATGATGTATGATGATTAACTACTCCCTTGTAACATTGGTACTTTGGTTTTTGTAGACCCTTTAAATTTATGAGATGTATTTCTATTGTAATATTTTATGGAATTCTACCATTTTAGAGTTAACCCAATTGAGATAGTGGTTTGGATCTGGTTGTATTTTTTGTAGGGTTTCAAATTGTTCATTTGATGAGGTGGTACTGCTGCTTTAGTGGAGAGAGCCTTAAAAGGTATCTCACTGGGTGGATGTTTATACCCCCTTTTTTTCTCTCCAAAATGAATTTGGATTATCAATGGTGATAATAGTTTCAGAGGTATCCATTTTAACATCCCAGTCCTATATGGTACATTCTTTTGTAAAAATATTCTATTTGAGGTGTTCTTGAAAGGGTACATGACTTATTCCCAAAACATTGAAAAATATCATGTTTTGTGAACAATGTTTTGAGAACAGTGAGAAATCCAACATTTGATGTACATTGTTTACGAAATGGTGATAGATACAATTTTTGGTGATTAATTTTTCTTGAATAGTGACACATCCAACGATAGGTGTAAAATGTTTCCAGAATATGGAGACATCCTATGATAGGGGAATATTGTTTCTATAAAATAGATAAATACATTGGTACGAGTAAAGTGATTCAAGAATGAAGAGACATCCAACATTAACTATACATTATTTCTAATATTAAGACTACATTTGGTTGGTATACATTTTTTACAGAATAATCAGTCATCAAACGGTAGGTGTATAGTGTTTATAGAAATATGATACATGAAATGGAATAAGTATATTGTCTCCAAAATGGGGAGACATCAAAAGGTATGTGTGGATTTTTTCTATAAGGGAGAGACTACCAATGGTTGGTTTATAGTATTTCCCAAATGTTGAGACATCCAATAACAGTTTTATAGTGTCTCTAGAATGGTGAGATGTCAAATTGTTGGTGCAAAGTGTTTCCAAAATTGTGAGACAAACAATGGTAGGTGAACATTGTTTCTATCATCATACAATTTCACCCAATTGATGATATTTGTCAACTAAAAAAATTCAAACACTAGTTTTAACTGAATTAAGACTGATTAAAATCCAATATCACCTATCTATTTTCCCTAATCATCTGGGATCCTTTACATATAGAAAACGAGTAATTTTGACCATATCCACCTTCAATGAAAAATCAAAATTTTATCTTAAACTGCCACTCAATTATATTTTCATAAGTGCTAAGATATATTCCAACCTTGTTCTTAATTTTTTCCCTCAAAATATGTTCCTAGAGTTCTTCTTATGATAGGAGTCATGAAATTGATATTAAATCCACCAATATTTCCATTTCTTCATATCTTATGTAGAGCACATGTTTTGTTGCATCTAAGAATATTTTAACTATCTTTTATGTAAGGTTTGTCCAACCTTCATTTATCTGGATTCCGTAATCCGTTTCTATATATTTATCCATTCCATGTGATTGATTTTTATCAACATGTTTATAATGGTGAATTTATGGATGTTGGTTGATGCAGTTGTGTTGTGGCCTCCTCATGGTGATGTAATCATTTCAGGTTAGGTTTTAATTATCTATTGTGTATTCTTGTTCTCATCAATATAACATGAGATATTTTTTGAGGTATTTTGTTCATGGATTCTCTATTTTATTTATGTGAAATCATTGAGTGATCATGATTTTCCCACTGAATCATTATAAAATTTATATAATAAATATTTCAACTATATTTAATATTTAGTATCAATTTATTAGTGATGTTATTTCCAATTGATATGTTTGATAATGTGATATCTATGCCTTTTGTGTTTATCAAGGAATTCATCAAAGAAATTGATAATCAAAATATAGTTGGGATTTATTTTAAATTATTTTTATGGAGAAATAATGATACATCTTAATGAATTAGGATGTGGTTGTTGTTGTGATTTTGTGATGATCAAATTTATTCAGTTATGAATATTTAACATAATATGTTAAATCAAGACAGAATAGGGAACCAATTTTGGTTAAAAGATAATTCCTTGTGGGGTTATGATTTACCCAACATCTTAATAAGGCCAAACACTTTATGATTTGGAGATGAGAGATCTCATTATGTGTGAATGATGAATGCCTTCTCTTGGGCCAATAGCATAGATACTATGTTTTTTATATATTAACTATCATGTTATGATGTAATTATAATATGGTAGAACTTGGAACGATGTTGTGTAATGTGGGGGTAGGTGGACCTAGTGGTTGTGGTAGAATTTGATGCCTAAACTGTTGAGATGCATTCGTTTATAGATGTGGGTGTTGGGGAGGACATTGTCGATGATGTAGTGGGTTGATGTTGGGATTACCTATTGATATGAATGTTGGATTATTTTTGAAAATGTTATTTATTTATGTGTTTTAATCTCAAAACTTCTTTAAGAATATGGTCTTTCTTACCCTTTTTTAAAATGAGTTGACTATGTGTAGGTTATTCTATTTGCTTTCCGTGTTTTGATTAACGAGTATTTTTATGTCTCCTCTCCAACTATAGAAAAAAACTCATGACTATCAGTTCTTCTACTCAATATGTTGATCAATTTTGTTTGTAGATTAGGTTGTTTTCCTATAGTACACAGAGATGAAATAATGGAAAAGTGATAATTATGTTGATTTTTTTATGAAATGATGTTGAACACTGGGTTTTAGAGCTTGTTGGGATACAATTATAAGGTAATTATACCGAGGAATTTTGGAATCATTTTGGTTATGATGGTAGGGAATGGAATCTTGTTTTGATTCTATTTTAATGTAATTTGTAAATTATTATTTTTAATTAATTTTTAAATAATTAATTAATATAAAGTGAAACTAATAAATATGGATAAGTGACATAATGTATATCTTTAAATGGTTGTATTTTTTAGGATATCTAGTCTTATCAGTTAAAAACGGTTGTCTGGGAGATGTTATATGTAGTTGACTGTAAGACTAAGATTTTCACATAACGTGGTTGTGATATATATTATATAATATACCATTTTTGTTTGTATATGCTACCGCACATTCTCAGTTAGTATGAGCCACACTTCTAGGATTCTGAGCCATGCAGGTGTGTTTTCCCCATCATCCCTACGGGAGGATGGATTGCTCAATTCCCCCTTTTGGCCCAGTTCTCCTATCAAGGTAGTTTTGGGTTCTTTTATGAACGATGATTAGTTTTACCCATATATGTTTTTATATGGATCTAATTTCATGTGTTAACTTCACAGACATAAATTCTGTATATATATTCCAATGTGATACTATGGGTATATCATGTATATGCATTGATGTATTGAGGATCCTTACATTGTGTATGATAGGAAGTGTCTTGTGGTATAATACCCAATGAATGATACACGTTATGTAAGAAATGATGTCTTTGAGAAAATATTAGTTGTCTTTTGGTTTTTTGGATGTGGTGGTGTTGTGTAGCATGAGGTGTAGGTTCTAGTGCTTCACACTGGTGTCTTCAGTCTAGCCTTTTTCTAGAGAGATTTCCTAAACGTATGGCTTGATGCTAAGTGGAAACCAAGTGGAGAAGTGTTAGTGGTTTATTTATGATATTATATTATATTATATTATATTATATTGTCTAATATACACGGTGGGAGTACACTTGGTGAGGTTGGGAACCCAATATTTTAATTTAGGTAATGAGTTAATTCCACTTTAAATTCAATATGCTTTATAATGATTTTATTAAATTTGCATGAGAGGCCATAGGGAGGAACCTACTATTTATTATTTTATTCTCACACTGTGTTATATAATCCCTTTTCAGCTCGGTTGGAATTGGTTGGAGATTAGGCTGGTTAATACAAGATTGGGGTTTTGTAGGAGCTGTTTGGGAATCGTGGTCACTACCATTTTACTTTCAATGGGTGTATATTGTTTTCCTATCAGTTGTGGTATTTCTTCTATGAAATTAAATTTGTGTAAATGATATTTCTTTTAATTTGTAGTATAATAAAGAGTTTTTTGGTGTTTAACTTATCACTATATTTCATATGTGTTTTCATAGTGGGTAATGCCTCTTATTGATGTGTTTAATATAACATCTGTACAAGTCCGCAACATGTGTCCTACTAGAGGTGGGACTCATGGGTAATTATCTCTCTTTTCTCATTTAAATCCTAGTATGGGTACAATTTCTAGGTTGAGTGTCATGAAATCTAACATAAATCACATTCCCCTATCCTATAATGAAAATATGATGTCGATCGGTGTACTTATCAAATTACCTAGTTAGGTGTGAGTAAAACTCAGTAGGAAAACACCATAAGAATCATAAATGATATCCTATCAATAAAAATTATTACTATTTTATAAATAATATATGTCAAGTTGTAAAATAAAAATTTTCTCAATTCAATTATTCTTTAGTTAAGTAGACAATTTACCTGGGGATAGACAACACCCTAAGGCCCAATACATGATTCTTCCTTTAGAAGATTATGAACTATTTTACAGTAGGAAACACAATGAATCATATCATAGTGTCTTATTATTTATTTACTTCAAATTTATTATCACTACTACATGAAAATATGGTGAAATGCTAATGTCTTGGTCTTATAATTTCATGCCATGCATTTCATTGGTATTAGAAGAGTAATTTCATTTCGCATATCTAAATGTATTCACATATGGTATTTTAAATCTTATATAAACATTGAACATCCATTTTTATCACATATTGGATTTTTAAGAATTAGTTTGTTTCCCACACTCATTATCACATATACCAAAATATCAAATATTTTTCATATTTTAAATGCATCAATTTTAAGGATAATTAAAAATATTATAAAACATTCTCATCAATGTTTCTTTTTTCAAAAATAATTTCGATACTAGTTCTTTAATTTCATCATATTGATTAATATTATCAAATAACCATTTAATATTTATCATAATTTAATCTTATAAAACCTTGTCCCATTAACGTTAATTAATCCATACATTAATTCCAATTACTCACTCAATCAACAATCACATTAATCAACTAACATTATATTCCAAAAATGCCACTAATTTCATGATCATGGTTTAACAATTACAATTTATTTTTATTTAACCCATTTTTATTATCATTTAATAAATTACTTATCTCAATTAAATTTAGGATGATATTTCCCAATCATGGAAATTGGAATTGTGTAACTTCATGTAATAAAATAAATAAAAGTATAGGATTTAAAATTTACAATACCTTTCAAAATATAATTTAAGGATTTTTCAATAATAAATCCACAATTTACGTAGAATGATCATGATCATAATGAATAATGAGATCTAAAATTTACAACTATGATCAAGGTCCAATGGATTGATATGCTACATGATATAAATATAAACTCTTGCAAAAGGGGAATAAAAAATTCCTATAAAACCAGAGTGAGAGGGGAAATAGAGAGATAAATATAAATGTGATGAGTTCACTTATCATAAGAGGATCATATCAATCTATTATATCATTCGTTTGTAAATAATGGAGTTTCGTTTCTTTGATTGTTTTAGATATACCTATAATGAATGAACATTTTTGGGTCTTGTCCATGATGAATATTGGTCTATTATGAGGGGTTTAGGAATTTTAAAATATTTTTTTAAGGTATTAATGCCTCATATTTGGGTTGAAATGTTTCTAATCTGATGGAACACAATTTAACAAACCATTACATAACCATGTAATTCCAAATATTGGGGATTCTAGGATTTGAGTTGGGATATGTGGATGGTTTGGGAAAACTATGTGAAAACTATCCACTGCTCCTTATTCCTCATAAAAACTTCTAAATTTTTTTGAATTTACAAGAAACAATCCCAATAGAAATCCAAACCATGATATACTCACAAAAGGGTATTATAGTATGTTAAATAAATCTTTACTAATCTATAAAAATACTTGTGATCTAGCATGATTTTTTATGTATATTATGAAAAAATAATTAAAAAGGGATGATTCATTTATGATTCCCAACCAGGACCTCGTTCAACTTGTTTATCATCATTTTTCATGATTATATATTTTATTTTAATATCCGAAAAACATGTCAAATAGAATTTTAATGAATACTATAAATAATATAAGAGTTATTGATATATAAAAATCGTAAAATATAGAATGTCTATGTTAAAATTAAATATTAAAACAATCTTAGTTATTCAATTTATTACATCCCTTCAGTAAATAAAATCCTATAATAATTAAATTTGGTATTATCGTCAGTATTATGAATTCGTAAAATTTATCATCATATTTGAATACTGAAAGAGTCTTCTAAACGATTTATGAATCCCCCCTTATTTGTTTCACCTGAATCATACAAATCACTATATATGATTAATAATTAGATTTTTTACAAGTTTAAACATATTTCAACTCATAGAACTAAAAGGGTCATATAAGTGATCCATTTAATCAAATTATTTATATGATCTTTCCTATTGATAATTTCAGATTTAGTTATTTTTTAATATAATTTATGTTTTATTTTATTTTTCATATATGGTTTTTTATTATATATTTCATGAGTAATTTTTGAAGAAAAAATATTCCCCTAGGAAATTTTAAATTATTTACACGGAAAAAACCATTAGTACGATAATTATATATGGAAAAAAAGAATAAAATTGGAAAATTCATGGATGTTGATTATCTAAGAGATCCAAGAGAACATCATGTTTCCAGAGATCTTCAATGATATGATTGGGGTCTTCATAATGTGATAAAATATAGTTAAGCATTATGATTTGTGGTGTAAAATATAATTATTGGCCTTCTTATGGAATATAATAGTTTCAAGATAGTTACAGTAAAAAAATTAGGTGATCTATAACTCAATTATATTTTCTAGGAAACCCCATATGGATCATATCCCAAAAATAGTGATTTCTTTTAATTGGTTGATTATTTAAAATATAACTATGTATCTAATAATATTATTAATATGATATTGTGATTATGATATTAATATATATAATGAATGTGTGTATTCATATATTATCACTTAATTATATTACAAAATTGGATGATTTAGTAAAGAAATTTATTATATGATTCTTACTTCAATCAAAATATATGAATATTCAAAAATAAAATCACTATTTTATCAAATTCAATGATGAATACCATTAACTTTTTTGGATATGATTAGTGATTTATTTTGGAAATTAATACATCATATTATTCAATTATTGTAGTCAATTAAAATATTTTATAAGGGTGTATTATAAGGAAACAATATGATAATGGTCACATTAGGTGGAGTTCCACTAATGATGAAATCAACAGACCATTAAAATTGTTTTAAATTAAATGAAATAAAACACACATATTTATAGGTTGGAATTTTTTCAATTGATAGGAGTACATAGTAAAGATAAAACAATTCGATGTATGACTACACAACTTGATGTCTTTGCAATTTAGATGGATTCCGTGATGGTCATTCAAAGTCTACTAATTATTTAAAAAAATTAATATTTTTATATTTGTTAATAAAATAATAATATCATCCTTATTTATGGATGAAACTAAATTTTATGGGGTATCAATAAAGTTATTTAGATATTAACAACTCATGGTCATTCATTTGAATGAAAAATCAATTAATCGAAGTATTTCAAATAAAAATACAAGGAAGAAATAACTAATTACATCAATGAAATAATGGATAATATATTACATTTAAAGGAATCCTTGAGTAAATTAAAAATATAGTTTTCACGAAATGTGGATCATCAAAAAAATATCCATATATGGAAAATACATTGTGGCACATTATTAAAAAAAATATGGAGATTTGATGTCCATTACCTTATATCATGGAAAAACAATTGATTAAATTACTATATCATGCACAAAATAGTTGGAAAAAAAGATATAAAGTTATAGGAAATATATGAAATGATGAATTAGAATAAGGATTTTGTTGATGAAAATTAAAATAGTGATTTCTCGGTACTGTTCAACCCATTTTTATATTTTCTTACATGGAATTGGAATGAATAAATTTTATAAATAATGTGTTGAGATTCTATAGAATTCCCAAAATATATATATTAGTTTTCATGAATATAAAAGAATCAAAAATCTCAAATATTAGAAATTCATTAATTAATTTGAGACAAATAATATAAATCATGTGAGAGTATTCCATATAATACTCATATGGTAATTTTCAGGTATGTTATAAGGAGATTTACTAAATAAGGTAAAATATCTATATAGTATATGGATTATGAATAATGTTGGGAAATATTTTTTTGGACAATATTTATTTGAGATATGATTATGTAAAAATATAACATAATACCTAAATTTTATGACGCTAGTAATTTAATATATGAATATAATCATTCTTCACGTTATAATGGGTATTAAACAATAATCTCCCCCCTGAGTCGTAACTAATTTCTTGTTTTAAATTTAATATATTTATTTTCAAGTATATTTCATAGTTTTATAGGTTTATTTAGATAGTATTAACTACAACATTGTGAGAAATTTTTTATCTACTAGGAGTGAATTGAATGATGTATAATGTCTAGATATTTCGTTTAGTGATGGTGGTGAAGAGGAAAAGTTAAACATTCACTAGTATATGATGATCACAAATAAAATGTATGTGGAACCCCGTCATGATAAAAATTTAATGAATGAATCTATTACTTCAAATGTGGGAAATATAGATCTAGCTACTATACCAAATAAAGAAAAAAAATGAAATCACAAGAATAATTTTAAGAACCTATTGGAAAAAAATAAAAGATAATATTAGAACATATACAATGATAATGATAGAGGTTACCTATAAGTTTGGATCATTCATTATAAATTTTGTAATTTAATTTTTTTAAAAATACCCTTATGGATTTTCATGATTAAAATGTATAATTTACAATAATAAGAATTTTTGTGTATATATTTAGATAAGTAAATATGTTCTATTTAGTCTGATGAGACACAACATTGAACAATTATTTATATTAATATAGTAACGTATTGATATCCCTATATTACTCACTAATAAATAGAATTTATAATTAAGAGGTGTGGAAGACTATGATAAGTTTCAAGGAGGTATATTTTAATGATTAATTTGGTAATTCATAAGGATGTCATCATTTTAATCATGAGAATCATAGCTACTTTGAGGGGTAGATCATAGAGATTCATATGTTTCCACATTAGAATAAATTGGAATGTATTCCATACTAACATTATTCCATGAATGGAAAATAATTTTAGCATCCTCAATAAGTATTATATATTTCCATAATATATTTAACTAAAAACTATGAAGGTTAATACCAAAAACTATTCTATACTAAGTGGGTTTTTGATTCTACAAATGTCAACTTTTAATTATTCAATATAAATTAAGAAAATCATGAATAACACTGAATTAAACTATTATAGAATATCCCTGAAAATAATATGAATTGTATATTATAAAAATAGTTTCATAGGAACCAAAACAATTAATCCAAAAATTATAATTCGTTTATTATTAGAATAGTACATATTAAACTAAACTAGAGACAGGGGTGTTCTAAAACCGACCTGTTGCATGTGTTGACTGTAAAGGTTTCCAAATCTATATATAAAAAATTTCTTATTAACAGATTTTTAAAATTAAATAAAGAATATAGTCACCAAATATAGATTCAACATCCAATCCATATCAATATTTAAAAAATCATGGAATCTATAGTGATTGGATGCATTAGTTGGGTCCCAAATATTCATCCTTCAAACATCAAGAAGAATTACATGATGTAGTTTTGCACTTATTCTTGGGTTATATTCTATAAAAATTATAAAAATATAAAATATGTGAACATTATATACAAAATAAATATAAATAGATGCTATAAATAGATACTAGAATAAATTCAATCAGTGATCAGAAAAAATGTATGTATAATGGTTCACTAGTTGTAGTAATAATGAAACTCAAACTCAACGCCAAATGAAAAATAGTGTGCTACCCCATGAAATTAGTGGGAAGTCTATTATAATGTATAAAATAAACATAAAAGTTATATATCATTGGAAAATGTCACACCATGTCACTATCTCCCAATAATTTGAAATATTAGTTTAAAATAAGATTATAAAATCCACACATGTAAAAAATGTATTGAATATTTTAGTGAAAGACACAAAAAAAATCATATTCCTTATGTAACTAAATGGATGTGAAAAGGAATTTATGGTATTTTTGAAGAACTATGACTATGAAATTTATTTTTTTATTAGATGAATGATATTATACTAGTTTTAATAGGAAAACTGGAAAATAATGATGTTCCCCAGACCAGTTATTATATTTGAATCAAATTTTGTTTAAAAAAAATTTATTACTTATCTATAAAAAAGGTATGGTTTTAGTAAAGACCCCAACACACTTTTGTGGATGTTGGGTGATTTATGGTTATATAAATGAAATTACAAAAAAAAATTGATCATTAAATATGGACCAGATAGAGAAGATTACGATGTGCTCCCATTATTATTTCCATATATTCAATTAATGATACCTTCAGGATTAAATATTTATATAAAAAATTAATCAATATTTTTCACAAGACTCCCCAACCTTGTTCAATTACTCATTGATTACTGTTGCAATTTTTTCATTGAAACTGATAATAACATTAGGGATTTTTTGACATATTATGAAATTGGTGGAATGAAATAATGTTATTATGTTAAATGATTTACGATTTATAGTTCAAATAAATATGTTTGTTAATGAATTTGAAATCAAGACCATGTAAAATGTTTAAATGATTATAAATTAATGAATGGGTAAAATTGGATAACATATGGGACCTGATGACCATATAGAAATTCTTAGGAAACATATTTGGTAAATGTTTAAACGAGTTAAATCATAATAATGCTTTATATGTTAAATTAAATGAGTAACATGAATGTTATGCGTGTTATATTTTTTATGGTTTTGATTTATTTAATGTGGCATATGGATATTTAAGTGTGTATACAAGGATTTTTAGTATTTGGGTATTGTATATGAGGATGTCCTACCACTGGTCGTGTTAGTTAGAGGCTCTTAACCCCAACCACATAATGTTATGTTAAGATAAGTGGAAATAAACTCTATAGCTCTAATAGTTTCTTTTGATCGGAATACGTCGTCTGGTGGTCCTACCTCTGTGTAATGTATTCCATTTATGAAATGTTTATCTATATTATGATACAGAACAAGATTGGATCCCTTATTTATATTAATTGAAAGGATTAGGCCACAGAAAAAATGATGTAAATTCCTAAGCAATTGTTTATGTTTTATAAATGGATTATGTTATTTAAATATACTAAGCGATGAAAATTCAATAAATGATGAAAATGGAAATTATAATGTAACTGGTTATGTTATAATTGTTATCTAACTGAAAAAAATTTATATATTTTATTCTATTTTCATTATTTAGTATTTTCATACCTTAACAATTTTGACTGTATAATTTTTAAACACCATTGATAGTGTCTTACTGAGTTACACACACACCGTTCAAAGTATTCCATTTAGTACCCAATCTGATTACATAGTTACATGATATTTCAAGAGAATGGACTATATTATATGGAGTTTATTTGGAAATGGGATTTTGATGAATGAGTGTTCCATGAAAAGTGTCATGGACCATTTTGTTGTTTCTTTTGTATGTATTTATATTGGGTCTTAATTGCTTTTCGAAATGATATAATGACATGTAATATTTGAATTTTTTGTTTTCATCCTATTTGGGAAATGCTTTATAATTAATGTTTTAAAATTTTCATTATTGTGTAATTTATTTCATATGTTATCTATTTTGTATCACTCTGCTAATGAGTTTATACTCTCCCTCTGTGACCTATTAGATCCACTTTTATTGTCGTAAACCATTATAATATGATGAGGCGTGCATGTTGTCATTTACTGACCATGCCCAGGGAACTAGTTTAGTAGTTCCTATTTTGGGGTGGTTATATAGAAATTGTACCATTAAACTCACACCAATGTTATATTCCTAAAATTATTCATTCATATTGGAAATATGACTGATTATTATTCTTGGATTATTTTTTCAATTGTAATGTATTTTTTACAGAATGACTTTTTCTATAGAGTTTATCATTCTGTAATGATTAATTATTTTCATATAATAACACAATAAGAATAATTATTATTTAGAACTAAACCATATTATCATTTCCATAGAGTGGATTTTTAAATATTTCATTATGGGAGGTTAAGATAGAATCAACTAATTATGTTTTTTATGATTATTTTCAACATCTATGGTCATATCCCCATTTCAATTATTACATTCAATTAGGAGAGAAAAAATTATGTTTTATTTATATCACAATTATAATTCACAATGATGATAGCTTGGGAAAATATAAAATTTATTAAGAGATACCAACCATTAAAACATGATAAATAATAATTCATATATGACATTGTTTCCATCAAAATTGATGAGTTAAATGAATTTCTATTTTTGATTTCAGAGAAGATGATTCTAATTGAGAATTATTTAAATATGTATGTTGTGATTGATTAATATTGGGAGAATGGGGATTCATGGTGATATTCTGATAAATCATGTGGGAAGAAAATCAAGATTACATGTTATGGGGGATTTTATGTCTATATATTATGAAATTATTTTATATATTGTAAAAATAATATTTTTTTGGGATAATTTATTATTCTAATCAAAATAATATTAATTTTATTAATAATTATTGTATAATTTTTTCATTGTTCAAGGTGAATAATTGATACAATTAGATGAGAATATGTTGCTTTTTTGTGAAATAAATCGGTAAAATAAATATGTTGGAGATTCCATAAAATTTTATTCCCCAGAATTGTATCCAAAAGATATGTAGTCAAATAAATATAATAAATTGACATATAAACAACTACATATGGATGTTTATTATTATTAGATAAAATAGGAGTAGATCATGTATATTTTGGTGTATGTATGTAGACAATAGTATCTTTCAACGTTGATCAATTCCCATTAAATAGAGGAGTGTATAAAATATTTAATATAAATATTCATTTTTCATATTTGATATTAAACGAGTTAATGATCTATATATTTCATGATTGTTAAGATGATAATTATAAGTATTACTTATTTTAAAAAATAGATTTCATACTAGAGTATCTCTCACCATATTTTAAACTCTTAGATTCCATGTGGTTTCTACTACATCTCCATTGTTCACACAATGTACTAGTCCCCCAATAATGGAGTACATCAACTAGATCTAGAAATTATTATTGAAAAAATTATTATACATAGTAATATAGAATATCACACGACCGAAATATTTAATATATTAATGACTGTAATCTATTGTATGCAAGGAGGAATATTAGAAAATGTCATTATGAAATCATAATTCAAGATGTGGAGATAATGATGTATTAATCAATACATTTTTTTATCATGAATGATTCCTTTGTTTTGTGATGGTGGTTATGCATAAAACATCTTATGAAGGGAACTAAATTTTTTCCACATATTGTTTTAATTTTTTGAAAATAACGATAGAATAAGAGGAATATAGTTTTGGATGTTTCATTCAATATTTAAGAGATATAGTCAATGAGGGTTCTTGAATGTTGCCAAAATGTATGTTTCTATGGACATTGATTATTTATGTAAAGGTAAATTATTGATAAATGAATTCTTCATAGTGTTACAGATTTTTTTTGGGGATTACTGTTGTGTTGAAGTGATTATGTGTTTCATTCCAAATAGTAGTGATCATGGATTTCTAATAAATATTTTATCTCACCTGATTTTATTCCATAATATTTCACATGTAAATTGGATATTTATTTGTGATATAATGTTGATAAATAATAATGTTGTCTATTTCATTGGGTATTTATATACCTTTAAATACAAATTTTAATCTTCCACTATTTTATATCTATAAGAACATGTAAAGCTAGAATGGTGATGTTATCCTATTTTTCATTGTGATATTTTTATACTGGTTTTGATTATTCTTTTATTTTTATTCCCATAGGAATTCCATTTTGGGTATGTGTTCATATTAAATGAGAATTAAAGAATAATTAATATGATAATAACTATTATTTACATTTATAGAAATTTTTTATTATTTTATTTAAATATCATTCCTCAATATTTTTTAATATCAAATTTCATGACTATTTATAACCAAAGTAATGATGAATATTTTAATGTTACAAAAATCCATCTCCAATAATATTTGATAATCATATTATTTTGGATGAATTTGTTAAAATGTAAAATTGTGTCATGATGAACAATAATTAAATGATTTAACTGACCATATGGATAAAGGGATTTTTTAGTTATATATTTGGTATGAATAGTATGATCACTTATAAAAGTATCCTTGATAATAACCATGGCCCGTAAACTCATCAATATAAATAAATAACACATAAACCTATAGATATTAAATTATGAATGATCATTAAAATTTTCATTTACAAATATAATTCTAAACACCATCCTATTAAATTATTTTTACTAAATCAATGTAAAATTATCCTTGTGGGTGAATCCTTAAAATTATCACATTAAAAAAAATATTCATTAGTCTGTGTATTTTAATAATTTTAAATCTGGTAACTAGCAAGAATATAATGGTGTAATGTAGGGGATTATGAACCATAAGTGAGTTTATACATATATATTTGATGAAAATGAGATGATAGAGGACTAATAAAAAATTGAGGAATACAGACCAATGAGGAAATGTTGGGTGTTAGACATGAAACGAGGCCCATTGTTTCTGCTCTAGAAATATGTGTCATTGTAATTGAATGGCGAATGAATATAAGTCATTTGTGTACTATTGAAAAATGAGTAATGTATTTGGATTACACCTAATTGGTGGACCCTTTGGAGTTATATAATTCTCTGAGTGGACTGAAGAGGATAATTGGATGCTAGGGATGACATAATGTATATCATGGAACATTGGAGGTTTTTTAAATCATATAATTATATAGATCCTAGATATAATGGGAATGAATTATTATGGTGTGAATTAGGGTCTTATTAGTTAGGGAGAAAAGAATGAAAACACCTCTTAATGGACGAATGTTATCCACTACCAAAAGAGTACATGATTAGAGGGAATCATTCAGGCATGCACAACTGATTCATGTACATGGAGAGTCTATATACATTACCATACACGAATGAATTTTTTCATAATTTTTCTATTGGTGGATGGTACCAGTTAGATCATTTAGGGTAATATATTTGAGTATTGTAACCTATGAAATAAAATAGATGAATAAAAGTTTTTTCAACAATAATAGGGGTTCTTGGTGAACTGTCATGTGATTTGTTAAATCAATATAATATGTAAGTGTACAAAATGTATTTAAGAAAACTATAATATTTGATAATATTTATTTACAACAGAAATTATTCTTTTACAATGTCATTTGAAAATGGAAATTTTATGAATGACTTCACACAAGAGGTATTCCATGATGTAATTTTAGAATAACCATTAAAAAACTATTATGTAGAAGGAATAGTGAGGTTTTTATATTATTAAATAAGTACCTTCAAAATTATTTATGTCACTATTTCACAATCCCAATACTTGAATTCATAATCTAAATGATAATTTCATTAATTATTTGAAAAATAAAATATTTCATAAATGAGGTGATTTAAATCTCTCGATGAGTCCAATGGATTATGTGATATCATCCAAATATGTGGATCTCAACATCTAGTATCCCTCCTTGGTGTTTGAGATATATATTTAATGGAGTTGGATAGTGATGGACCTCTCTTGGGTATTCTACCGTGAGGCCAATCAATTTGCGGATGCTGTCTCCAAGAGAGAAACTTTTGAGGTGAGCTTGAGTTGGTCCTTCTTATCACCTGAGTTTTTTAGTAGCCTTGTTCAGGCTGATTATCGTGGCAGGTTCTATAATTGCCATTGTAGAACATCTCTATGATCATTAATTTATACTCTTTAATTATTATTTAATTTTACTGGGAGCATGCAGTCTGAATCCTAATCTTCATTGTATAGGGACATAATGACTAAGACAAAATATAATGTGTGACCATCAAAATGTTATAAAATCACGAAGGATCTTCATGAACTTATTGTATGTTTGGAATATCATACAGTCATCGATGATCACTATATCAGGGTCATAATGTATCAGGAAGCCAAACTAATTCCAATGACAACGAATGTTATCCATTAAGATATCGTTATACATTCATAATAACAAACGATAGTAATCCACAAATGTTACCACATCATAATATAATGGATATTCATAAAGTATTTTTTGTTTAAAAAAAATATCCATTCTTATTTATTCATTAGGTTTTAAAAACTATTAAACTTGATACTCCTTATGGTGATGTCATATTGTTTTCAATATATGCATCCCCATAGAACTAGTTCAAATAAAAATATTGGTATTAAATTTTTAGGACAATATGAAATACAATATATGTGTAAAATGACATATATAAGATTCACCAACACATTAATATATATATATATCTCTGTGTCTATATGTATAAGAATACCTCATTAGTGACTATGAAAATTTTCAAATATTCTTAGTACCATAGAACAATCTCTTCTTTTATGAGTTATAGATGAGTATTTTATTTATTTAATATCTCAGTATGTTAAAATCCTCACAAACAATACTAGCAATGTATCTCTGTATGAATTATAAATAAAATTCATCATAACAATTAACATATATGAATATATCAATCTCAAATTCTATTTATATATAATAGTCATTGTATTATTATTGTATTAATATTATCTATTGTACTTTACATTCATCTATCTCACTAACTCATTTTTTGTTCTAAACTAAATTCTATAATTTATTATATATTTAAGGTGAATTATGGATCGAATAAATGTTTTATATTGATAATCATGAAACAATGGAGATTCTATGTAACAATGAACAATGCGATTGACAATCTATATCATTCCATATCATGAAATCAGTCCATAAGACCCCACTATTTTTATATATAGAAACTATTTTACTTATTCATGGAATTACTTTCATTATCATAAATGAAGTGTTCAATATGTATATATGGTTTCAATAATGTTTAGGAGGGTTCAGGCCAATAGATTCAGTTTTTCGGAAGGAATATATTAGTGCATAGATAGAAATAATTAAATGATATTCATTCACCTTATCTAGGAATCATGAAAAAGGGAGGAGCATATTTTATTGAACTATGAACAGTGGCAGTAATAATAATAAAATTAGAATTTATTTTTTATTAGAGATATCTCTAATGTTCGACATATTGTTTGATGAACCATGCCCCTTATTAGGTGGGTTGTTGGATTTTAGACAGTGTGTCACACACATTAAGTTAACATTTTTATTAGATATATTGAAAAAAACGTGACTAGTAATAAATTATTCAAATAACCAGTTTTGTGTTCCTACCTTTTCTGTTTGATTATTACTTCTCCCCGTTATTTTTTCATTGTAGATCCAATATTTCTTATATCCTCCCCTCTTCGTATATTTTGAGGATATGCCTCAGTAAACCTTTTTCATATTGCATCTCTCATGACGGAACACTCTTTATAATGATATCAATCATTTTCATTATTCTCTTATATTTAACATCAATCCATATATCGCACATTATGATTAACATAATAACACATTTTCATGGTTTTTGTTTGGTTGTTTATTTTATCTCATTCAAAATGAAATATATGCCCAATAAGAGATTATTAGTTTTACAATATCCATAGGTAGGTACTTTATATTAATTTACATAAAATTATCACCATTTATAAAATATTTAATCATGTTAAATGCAATTATTTCCAATAATTAATCCTAGAATTTATATTACATTATTATTTCACTATGAGCCCTACATAGACATACTATAGGCCTCCAAAACACGGTTTGAGGTTAAAAACCCAATCTGAACTATCCCTTAGAATATTTTTGTCCAGACATCAATGATGAAAATTATTTATCTTTAACCAAAACCCCCTTTGGTTGTGTTTTGAATGTCACAAAAATATGAAATTTATATGATGGGACTTATTATATTTATTGGCCAACATAAACATTGTTATGAAAATTATGTGACTTTGATTAATTATATAGATAAAAAAGATAAACAATTACATAATTTCATGAGGTAAAGACTAAATTAATGATAAAATTATGCATGTTTGTTATTTCAAATCATAGAAGACACGTTAGATGGATTCATGAAATTTTTGTAAAATAATTAAGGTGAATTATTTAATTGGAAAATATTAAATATTTCCAACAAAATCATTGTTACTAACTATGTTTATCGAAAAACCATAAATAGTGTGGAATGAATCAATAATGAATTAGATTTCACTTTAATGAAGGGATCAGTGAACTCATATGATGATAAATAATTCATTTATTAGAATTCCTTGAAGTAAATACCCTATGGATTCTGTTAGTGAATGGGACATATAAATTCCAAGTGTATTCAACATGGATTCGTTTATCTTTCTGGAAAATATTGGATGCTCCCGATAATCTCCCAATTTGATATTAATATTAGTGGATATGTAACCCCATGGGTCATTCCATTAGATTATAATCACCACCAAAATATAATTTCATGGATTACTAACAATGGTTTGGATTGAAAATATTAATAGATGAATTTAAATGCTTCATCTAATGTATTATACATAAAACTCAAGAGATATAAATTAAGGAACAAAATCATATGTTTGACATAAACCAAAAGATAAATAATTCACTAGGTGTTCCATGAATGGAAAATGGTTTTACTGTGCAGGAATTTCTGAAACAGTTTTGATGATTTATTATTGAAAATAAACATATGAATCTTTTGAAACATGGCCTGGGTATCCTCAAAAAAGAAAATGTTGATTAATCATAACAACCAATTTAGGACTATGTAGGAAGGATCATAAATTTATCCAACCATAAATTTAAGAATTAAATTTTTATAATATTTTACTACATTAAATTATTATGTGTTGAAACTATTAGATTTTTTAATCATGTACTATATTTCTATTACAGACCTTTGGCAGTCACATATTATGTTATAATCACACCATGTATGGCCTACCATTTGGTACCTAGGATGATTTACATGATTCAAGAAATCAATGTGGAAAGCTCTAAACTATGGATTATTAATTTCTAAATAATGATGTAGGTGTGAGAGTAGACATTTGGGTTAGTGCTGATGAAGTTCATAGAGGTTTCTTGTTTTTAGTATATTGAATTCAGTATTCTAGATTATTTTAATTGTATAACTTCTTTCATGACATGCTTTAATTAATTATTTCACCACCTTGAAATTTACTATTTTACATGTTTCATTAATAACATATCAAAATTTTTTATTATCATAATAGATTAACTTAACTTTACTTCTTTGGAATTTAATATTGATATAGAGGTTATTGTATACCTACTATACCGTCATACACCCTTTCTATAATTCAGTATCCTATAGTGTATTGGGAGATATACATGATTCTTTATGTCCCCCTGGATTTGTTACAAATTATTGAGCTCGTCTAGATATTTTAATGATTTTTTATGAGATCAGTTTTGTCTCTTTTTTAATACTAATTTCAGTTGGTTGAAAGAATAATATTATTTTTTAGAACATTTTAATAATCCTATAAATTGGAATAATTAACCAAATTTCATTTGCTGTTTATTTATTATATTGAATGGACTTCTTATTTTAGAATATTTATTTTACAGTTGAGATATTTTATCACCTCAGTGACACAAATGTAATATGATTTCATGTTTTATGTGATTTCCTCCCACGGGGAACTACTGAAATAGAGTACTATAAAATTACTATAGATAATTAATTAGTTTATTATCCTCCATTCATATTCCATTCCATATATATTTTAATTTTTATACCTTTAGTTTCCTACATTATATGATTTTTTGTTTTTGTTTTTTAAAATATTACAATAAAAATCATTACTTAATGTGTCTATATAAACCAAAATAATATTTTTCCTTGTAGTATGATGAAGAATTTTTATATGACTAACCATAATATAATCATATAATAAAAAATGTGATCAAAAATTAGAAAACGTATAATTTTTGTATATAAACACATAATTCTACACTTGTACAAGTATACATTTAAAATTATAAAAGTTGGGGCTAAAAAAATTTGGTTTCACCTAAACTGAATTCTAATTCATGCATAAAGAGTTGTTAACCTTATAAAATGGTATTTTAAACTGTAAAAATAATAAATTATGAAAATAAATTTCCTAATTTTAATATAACCAAATCCTAGTATTTTTTTATTGGGTTTAGTGTAATTTTATAGATTAAATAAATTTTGAATTTTTGGTGCCTTAAGAAGAGATTCCTTGACTCTGTATTTTCATTACCTAAATTTAATGAAATATATTAT
This sequence comes from Viscum album, assembly GCA_963277665.1. Lineage (NCBI taxonomy): Eukaryota > Viridiplantae > Streptophyta > Magnoliopsida > Santalales > Viscaceae > Viscum > Viscum album. The sequence goes on from OY728150.1 coordinate 2,014,569,487, forward strand.
AGAATTATTTTCTAATAAATGTAAATATATTTGTATTAACAATAAACCATGACTATACTGTATCGAGTTATTAGGAGGAATGGACAACCAGTATTTTTTGGTGGTGGGATAAGAATCAATAATGGTTCCACCAACAAAACCACATTTATCTCCTCTTATTATTCCATCATTAATTCCTTGAGTAATAAATGATCCTCAACATAGAAAGGGTTTGAAATAACTTGTTTATTATTTCATGTTAGATCTAATCTACTCACTGAAAATTTCTATGATGATAAGGATTTCAAGAATAGAACCTCGCATCTTTCTCAAGGGGAGAGGTCTCCAAGATATGATTTCTTTATAAAATGATTTAGATATTATATTTATTATTTACATATTACTCCATATAATAGATTGATGAAAGATTACTATATACATTATGAGTCATCCAAAAAATGGGAAAATATTATGAATCATGCAGATCTTCCTAGTGCCACAGTCTAGATGGGAATATTGAATAAAATTTAAAATTAAAAGTTTATATGACTCAGATGTTTTATTGAGTTATGGAAATCATGCATCTAGTGTATGGTAAAATGTTCTTAATTTATTAATCATCTCAATTCCATTAGATCCATTCATTCTCTCCCACTCATACTGGTGATGATATGTCAACAGTGATATGTTTTTAGAATAAAATATAAAATACTATTTTATCTTAGGTTAAGATCATTCATATTTCTATAATATCTTAAATGATTTGACAACACAGTAACCTCATAATATATTATACGGTGTATTGAATATATAGGTAAGGTTGATTAAATTGAATGCTAACAATTGCCTTATAAATAATCAGAATGTGTCACGTGGAGGATTTGTGCATGAAAACCTTCATCCCAAATCTATGCACTGGTAGTTTTACAAAATGACATCAGTGTGGTATTTAAGGGCTCTTGAAGCCTTTGTGAGATAGAAACATAATTTATTCTCATGATTAGGATAACATGTGTCATATCTTCATATAATTCTATTCAATTCAATAGATTCATAATAAGTGTGAATATGTACGTGTTGGGATTTGAGGAGGGGATATATGGACCTTTTAATTATAGGAATCTAGACTACAATTGTTCATTCAAGAAATTAAAGATATCGAGGGTGAAAGAGATGGATATGGAATAAATAGCACTATATGGGTAATGTTATTGGGGAATATAGGTTGTTTCTTAGGGTCATGGATCTGAAAAATTACATATAATACATCCAATATCTATTTATTTCAGTACTATTTGTTATACATTTAAAGGTATGATATATTTTTCATTGATATTAGTTACCTTATTTTCTGACATTAGAACGTCATAATATTTCTTTATTACTAAATTAATGGGGATCTTCTATTTAAAGATTGAATACATATATGGGGTAGTGTCCCTTGAAACACCATTAGGAATAAATTCATATGGAATTATCCTTTTCAATGAGTTCCCTCTATAAATATATGAATTTTGATTTCTATGGTACTTTTTATCTTTTAAATGAAATGTTTTGACATCCATATCATAATTTTTTTTACTAGTCCCTTTAAATATCATATCTACTATCACCATTAATGGGTGTGATTCCATTCAACCGAGGGATGTTTATATATTCATAATGGATAATGTTATATCTATGTGGTTCATTCTAGACCTTATAAAAATGAACAATATGGGCTAATGAATGAAATTTTCAGTGTCTTATTTGATGACCATGGGGAATGATAGGAGACATTTCCTTCAATTATAGACATTTTTTATGACATATTCCTAGAGTAAATATATATATTACCTCCCAAGGGATGAGTATAATTTATGATTGATGATATGATAATAGAAGTAATGATATCCATTTCAAAATAAAGAATTTCTATGATATATCTCATTTAAATGAAGAGGTTTTTCGGGAACCTTGATGATAATGGGTTTATTTGATCGTTGACTTATCAGAGGAAATTATATTAACATTTCTATATGAAATAGGGTGGTAAATTATATTTATTAGTAGGTAATGGTGATTGAAATAGATAACAGTAAAAATAAGGTTTCAAACATCTATCATAGATGATCTATTCATCTTGCTCTATGGTTCCTGGTTATTTCTGTAGAATAATTTTAGATAATCCTACCTTAATGTGATTGTTTGGTCCACATACCTACTATATACATTATACTGTTGTGGTTACTTATTAGTTAAATAATTTAAAATATATTTAAATCTAATAAACACACATTATATATTTATGGAATAAAAAAAATTATTCCATCCATACTAGGATTCCATCATGGTTGTTTTTTCAATGTTATCATGGTGTACTTTATTTCAAAGGAGGATCACTTCAGATATCATGAGGACTTTTTTTATTACTATTCTATATCTTTTTCATTCTTTCAAAATCTGAATTTTAATATTTTTTTAATTATTTTCCCATAATAGATCACTTAATATCACATTTTGGGTTATTAGTGGATCTTGAGATGAAAGAGAAGTTGTTTCCTTGGATCATCCCAATAAAATCATAAATTTTAACCCCATAAAGTTTAACTAATAGGATTAATCTAGATTGGTGTAAATTTTTATAGTCTTAATATATGAACATGATTTTGAGTAGTTTAACTAAATATTATCCTCATCAACTGTAATGAATTTTCCTTATCATGGGAAATGAAGATAATTTATTATGACACATCCTCCATCAGACATAGATATATATTAAGGAAGGTGGATTGAGCCACTGTTTGTGGGTAAAAATGATTACTCCTCATTAATAAAACAACTCTATGTAGTACCATGATTTTGATATTATTGTTCATGAGTTACGTAGATATAGAAAATACATCCTTGTGTGGATTCCTATATTATATAAGTAACATCAATGCATCCAATAAATATTTTCCTTCTGGGAAATTGTACACTGTAATAATTTTTAGGCATAATATCCTCGATATATTGATATTGAGAAAGCTTATAGGAATGTTAAATTAAATTATTATTGTAATGATTGGATCTAATGGCTTAGGGTTAAATTTTTAGAAGAGAATAATAGTGAAGGAAAGCTAATGACTATGTTTTTTAGAATGAATTTACATGCTTACCTATTGTATAGGAAACATATCATCATGTCATCATTTGTGTATAAATCATATTAAAGTAAAATAATGGGGTTGAATACTTCAATCCTAAGGGATTTAATTATAGGGACAATATTTATAGTAAGGATCCACCAACTTATTCTGTTTTTTATGAAAATTAGATACTACATCACTATAGTTATGTATGGGTACGTAGAGGTTTACCATAGAATTTGATGTGAGTATTACATGATTCAATTAATCCAATACATCTCAAACTAACAAAGTGGTATCAATATTTTCAACACCACAACATATATCTAGAGATAATTTAAAAATATTATGCTTTCTAATTGGATCCTAAATGTTATAGAGGGTGAATGTGAATCACCAATGTTCTATTGTACTATTCTAGCCTTTATATATCCATGATTGGAAATTGGATGACATTAATATGGACTCCATGATGGTATTAGAAAATTCATCCTGAGGTAATGTCACATTAAATTTTATTGGATAAAATATGATGAAGGTCCCCCATTCTGTTCGTTTCATGAAAACATACTCAAAAAATGATAATTGGTACTATATGACATATTGGGAATACTTCATCAAGTAATTAAAGATAAAATTATATCATATAATGATGTACAGTTCAAATCACAATTCATGATACAATATCAGAATGATCCTAGTTTATAGCAACTATTGTGTACAACTTAGCTCCCCCAAACTGATAGCCAATCTGAGGAAACTATATAGATACTATAATAACTAATTCAACCAATATAATATAATTAATACGTTCATATGATAAATAAATTAAAAATATTTAATGTAAATATAATAATATATTATATAATTAAATTCAAATTAATCCTTATGAGAGTCAGTATGGTTGGTCATGTCATTCACCAATAGGTTTTTAAAGGAAATAGTTGAATTCTATAATGAATAAGAATCATTGGGGTGACATTTAGTTGGGGATAAATATTTAAAAGTATATTGAAATTTATTAGGTTATGTTGAAGGCATATGATCTTTTGATCCACCCAACTTTAGTGTTTATTATATGGGATCATGTATCGTTTCATGATTCATTATAATTGGGTCATCGATTGATTTAGAAGAAATAAGATATATCTATAACATTTTTCTATAAATACAATATTTCCGAGAGGGTGGATCCATTATATATGAAATTAGATCATCATATAATATAAATTATTATGCACGATGATTTTCATATACATAATATCCATTTTTCATATCATGGACAATCACATCTTCTCAGCCCTAATGAAGTAAAATTAAAAGTCGATGCCTCGTTTATGGTGTATCCAATTTGTATTATTTAAAATAAAATGATGAATAAATGAGGTAATATAATTCCTCCAGTTTGGTTTTTATGGTAGTATGAATGTATCCTAGAGTAAACATGGTAATAAGAGAAATATTCATAATCAATTAAATGCATTATTCTATATTGTAGCTGAAAAACCATTAGAGGTTCAACCAATGATGAGTTATCTTAATGAATGGACGTTGTAAGACACATTTATTATTCATCGTATATGTTAATTTATAGTTTTTTGGAATTAACATTATTACACATTAATGGATGTGTGAATTTCAATATAATATTATTTTAGAGTTCTTGGGATGAAACACTATATCATCGATACTTTTTAATCGGAAACACAATGTTTTATAGCCCCGAAGATAAGTCACATCAAGATTATTAGAATAATAATTTATTAGTATTTGAATGTTACCATTATAACCCAGTTGTTAGAATGCTGGGAATGAACTGGAATATCAAAATAATAATTTTTTGACACATCTATATAATATTATATATTTGGTGACAAATAATTTATAAAAAAGTAAAATCAGTTTGAAAATAAAAACAAATCATTTTCATGAGAAATTATTTAATGGAGAATAATTATTTTCTTTAACTAAATAATAATCCTTTTTAGAGTATGTTAATGAAATATTTATTGGATATAATGATTAAAAATCACCTTATGTGTTTTCTAAACAATATATATGATAAAATCCATCATTTTGGGTAAAAGAAATTTTTTTCTAGAAACTCAGTTTTTTTACCTTTTGATGGATGACATTTTTAAAAAATGGTTTTTGATATTATTATAAATTATATTTTTAATTAATAATATTTATTTTTGAAATATATTTACCAAATTTATATAGGCATTAAATTTTATTTAATTTATAATATTTTTCATTTTTTGATAAATAATGAAAATTACTCTACTTTCATGATTTTTTTTCATATATATTATTTGTATAGTAATATATTATTATATTTTTTCTAAAATTATAAATTGATCAATTATAAATCATTGTATAATTGTTTTTTCATTGGAAAAAATTTTGCATTGAAATTTGATATAACAACTCTTCATACTCTTCAAAATTTTTATTTTTCAAAACATTTATCCTACATCATCTGTGGTTTTATTTTAAGTTGTATACAACAACTTCAATGTTTTAAATTTTTAAAAATGGATTCCATATTTTTAATCATATGGTTAAATTTTATTTTATAGTTATATTTTAGGTTTTTATATTTTTAATATTATACAAAGACATTTTTAATAAAATGAATAAGGATGAATCATGTAATTAAAGGTAAAAAATAATATTAAAGATATTTGTAATTTAACATTATAAACATCATGATATATTTGTATTCGTTATTTTAAACATTAATATTCCATGATCCATTTTTATGATATCTTATGGACACATTCTTGTCATTAATTTATTTTTTTTATATTATCTAATGAATATTCTTCTATGTTATTAATTTTTCATCAATTTTAATATTTTTAATATGAGGTTATCAGTAAGATTTTTTTACTATAAATATTATTTTAAAATATAAATTATTTTAAAAAATCATTATTATTTATAATTAATTTTTATATATGAAATATTTAAATTAATTTCATCTAAATTGATGACGGATTTATTGTTTAATTGATTAAAATATATAATAATTGTTATTAAAAATATTATAATAAATATAATATTATATAATTAATGTGTTATAATAATTTAATCAATAAAATTGATAAGTTTTTAAATTATTAATACATATTTTGAAATATATCATGTTGTTATAATTATTTAAAATATTCATGTACTAAATTGTCTCTATATTTTAATTAATGATGTTGTAATCTATAAATTTTTTTGTTAAATGATATAAAATTATAAAAATGTATAAAAATCAAAAAAATGATTGGAAAATTCCTTAAAACATATTATTTGTAGATCATTTTATTTTTATAATTTATATATTAACACTCATAATGTAAATTATATGATATCACAACAAGAGTTAATAGGTTAATAAAGGTTAAACAAAAAAAATAAGGATTAAAATGTAATTAAAATTTTTTCAATTTTAGTTGGATGATTTTATATTTACCCCAAAAAATCTTATATTATAACTAAATAATTTAGGAGTGATATGTAATATAATTAAAATTATATTTATTTTATATTTTGAATAATTACACGGCTTCTCTTCCCCTCTCATATAAATGGGAACATATCTTATCATTCAATAACTCTTAAAAAACATATTGGTTTAGTACATCCCCACCCAAATCCCATACTTGAATATGTTACAAAATTATAGAGATAATATATTATGTATAACAGCATACTTAGTGGTATTATTATTTTAATCAAAGTAGATTGGTTGAAGAAGCGGTGGAGTTTTTATTCAAATTTTTACTTTTACTTCTCTATCCACATTCATAAAACCTTCTTAAAATATTATTAATTAATAAATAATTTATCATAGATATCATTATATTTTTTTATCATGGACTAAATCCATATCGACATCCTTAAAATGGGAAAATAAGATATCAATCATGTGAATGTCTTACAACAGCCTCGTGAAACGATAAAAATCGTTTTCCATGACCATATCTCAAGAATTGTTACAGTGATAGAATTAATATTTAAAGAATATATTAATGAAAAAATTATAAATATTAATAAATTAATAAATCCATTTTATAGTACATTTCCATGGTTTGAAAAATGATAATGCCCTTCATGAGTATGTGGAAAGTATCCTCTCTGTGAAGAGATGTCATTTTTTTCATCACAAAACAATTTATATGAATATATAATCGTATTTAATTTATTAATATGATATTGTTTATTTTATTATAACTACAGAATGATAAAAAAAGTAATTAAATTATAGGAATAAATAATGTTGAAAATGAAAATTTTAAACATGCATGTGTAGGTCATACCATCGATGTGATTGTAATATTTTACATGTTTTATAACAAAATAAAATTAATTGATTTAAAATAATTATTGGTGTATAATAAAAAGTATTATTTCATGATAATTATTATGGATAATAAATAATAATGAATAAATTGAGTTTAGAAATCATATGAATGTCATTTTGATCTTATGTACAAAATATCATCAGATCATCCAATGTGAAAATAAATAAATAAATAATAAATAATTGATAAATAAAGATAAATAAAAATGGAAAATATTCTTGAGAAAGTGAATGATATACCTATATTTTTTTAATCTTGTAGATAAATAATGTATGATATAAGTCAAACTATATGTATTATAAATTTTAAATAATTAAATAACATTTTTTATATTTGGAAAATATTTTCTTAAATGTTTCTATTGCATTTATGTGTTTATAAAAAATTTTTAGGTGTATAATTATATTATTTTTAAATAAAATTAATTTTTTATTTTCCATGAATGTTTTTCATAATGGAATCATTTTATGGTTTTATGTAATGTATATTCTTTTATAATTCATGGTTAATATTTCATTTTCTACTCTATTTTCAAATTCCAAAAGGAAACATTCTTTAACATATAAGGCATGCAAATAGTTCTCTAATTTTAATAAATGTAATTATTTTATTCTTATTTTATATTTTCTAAAATTGAATTTCAACTAATTGTTTTTACATATGAGTACAATACTTTTATATTTTTAAAGTTATTTTTTAATAATTGTTTATTTTTATATCATAATTTGTTTTTATTAGTGTATTAAAAGATATTTCATAAGTTTAACTCATGAAATGTTCCTTTGAAATTTTTTATTATGGGTTATTCCCTTTATATATCATGATATCACTGGTTGATCCCCTTTATAGAACATGATTATAAGGTTTGATCCCATATAAAACTCATGATATGACATTTGAACCCCATAATAATACTCAAATACATTTGGTACATTGGAGATTGATGATGAAAATATGGTAATTCCCATTGGAAAGGTTGAATATAATATAGATGTGGTAATTATTTTTGAAGTAACAAACATTATTTTTTAATTATTTCTAATGATTTTATAAGAAAAATTATTAATGGTTTTTTTTATGTTTTCATTGGACAGTAGAATTATATTCTTTTTGTTCTTTTGTATTATTTTGATCAACATCCCATGTTTAAAATAATAATATGGGTTATGTAATAGAAGTACATAAGAGATATAAACGGGATAATTGTGATAATTCTTCATAAAGAGTAATAATGTTTTATTTTAAAGATTTTTAAATAATAAAAAATTATTTTCAGTATGTGTGTGCATATGTAATGCTTGGGTTTACATTTTAATAGTGTTTCCAATATCTCAAAAACATTAATTTGAAAAAATCGTCAAATGATATTTCTATTTAAAAAAAACTAGAATATTTTATTCTTGAGGATGAGTCCATACTATTGGTATATAATTATTTTTTATAAAACATTCAATATTTGGATGTATTATTTTGAGTTTAGATATCATCACGAGGATATAGTATTCTGATTTTTCATAATATTTGTATCATAGAAGTGATTTTTAAGAGTTGAGGAATTATATTTTGAGGTAATTAATTATATATATTCATATTTGATTTTGAAGGTTAATCGACATAGGTATAATATATTTCAAGGTTAAATTATTATATTAATTCAATAAGAATTTTATACAATTAATCATTAAATAACTCATTTAATTTTTTAAATGTTGGTATTTTCTACAAATGAATGATCATTTTTCAATATTAAAGATAACTCATCAAACACAAACTTCTTCCCCTTTTATATTATTTAATCATATAAATCATCGAAAAATACTCATCAAGTGATTTTAAATGTTTTTGGATCATATAAATCCCATGCAATAAAAATTTTGATTTATCCACAACATTTGGATTTTTATAAAAATTATACAAATCACAGTATTTTTATTATTTGATTTCAATTCCCAACCTCACTATAGTTATTTTTAAAAAGAAATATAACCATGGAATAGGCTATTTAAATTATGAATATTTTTACTACTTGATGTTTGATATTGAAAACATAAATATTATAAAATAAGGAACTATTTTCTGAATTAAAGGACAAAATTATAATCTTTGAGATACTAAGAAATCATAAGGTCCTATTAAATACCCTGATTATAGTATAATTTAAATAATTTTTTTAAGCATAGAATTATTATGTAGTGGAATTTTAGAAATACTTTAGGTGACAATATTTGTGTTTTAATCTATTTTTTGACATCTATAAAACTTATATATTTATATGGAATAGTATATTGGAGGATGAAGTCCTCCAAATCTGGTAGACAAAGGTTTAATGGTTTTTATTGGATTTATATTTTATATGATCTCTGATTTTGAGGTAATTGTGTGTTATTACATTTTGGGGTGAAAATTAATGGTATGGGATAACCATGGAAGTTCAAAATTCTTCTCATATGTTTATTTTATTTTTATATTAACTCTATAATAAATATAAATTTTTAGAAAATAAAAACCCATAAACACTATCGTTTCTCATTGCATTTGGTTGGGTTATCAGTTATGACACATAAATAAATGTTGTAAGGGTGCATCACAGACAATTTCACTCCATAATATACAGGTAAGTATGAAACATTATTTTTATAAACAATTCAATTTATGAATAACATGTTGATTTTGTTAACATGCGATTTATCTATTTGATATCCTATCACTGGAAATTAAAATATAAATTAAGTTATTAATTTCATTACAGATTAAGTTCTCTATCATGGGTACCAAATATGATTACATTAAATATAATGCAATGTTATATTATTATTTGAATAATTGTTTATTTATTTATTGTAACAATCTATTTTATTATTGAATTATCATTATTTAGTCCATTTATGTAAATGGTGTGTACATATAGATGATTATTTGATGTTGGGAAATTATTTTTTCAATATGAATTTATGATACATTGATATTATTTAGAAATATAATTTCTCCATTGGATTTTTATACAATAAAATCCATCTAATTAATTTGTTTCAATAATATTAATGAATATTTTTGAGGAAAATTAGGGATAGTTATTTATTTTCTAGTCAATGTTGAACACCAGGAATTACTATATAATTATGATGATTAAAAATATGTTTTATTTGTATGGTGTTTTATTATTTTTTAGAATTATATTATCTTATCCTAACCATTTTATATTTGGTTACTCTATAAATAAAGAAGTAATATATTTTTATCCTATTGTGGAAATGGTGATCCATGAAAGATAATTACCATACTACAGGCAGGGAAAATATTCTTATTATATATTCATTATTTGGAGAAAGAGATGATTATATGGTATAAATTTATTAAATGGCTAAGTTTTAATTGTCAAATATATATATTTCATTATATTCATTATATAATATATAGAAATAATACATCAAATATAAAAAAATTATCTTATATGAAAAAGGGTATATGGTTATTTTTTATACATATAAATTAATGAATGTTTATCCCATTATAGGTTTTTTCATATTTGATGGATGTATTTATTGTGAATATGTACTCTATCACTATACACTACACTATGAAAGATAGTTTTATATTTCATTTCCATGATTTATAACATGGAATTATAATTTGTGGAATATCATGTTACGTAAATACATTTTCCCCTTATTTCAAATTTAATGTTTTATTGAACAGTTTTTCAATGTAGGTTTCCAATAATTGTATATTGAAAAGTCCAACAATACATACCATGAACATGATCAATTTGTAAGAATTTAATTTATTACATGGGGTAATTTAACATCTAATGTTTTTAAATGGAAACATTATGTTTGATATCAAACATGATATTCCTGATCAAGCATTAGGTGACAATTGAATATTATTATACAGATGATAATATTATTTCCATATCATTATAATGGTGGTGATGATAAGGATTAACTGAATTATATATATATCTTTTACACATGTATATATAATAAATTATCTGCTGACTAATTATTTATAAATTAAAATATATTACTTTTCAAAATATAAGGAGATATTTCTATAAAAAATTATTTATATGAGAAATAATGGGTTTAAAAAATAAAAAAATAACACATTTTGATTATAATAATGGAAAATATATTACATATAATTATTAATGTTATGATTATTTATTTTATATACACGATACTTGAAAAAAATAGAAATTTACCCAAAAAAATTGTATTTCCATAAAAATAAATAGTTTCCACCTTTTGACCAAACACATTTTGCAAATAAATATTTTAACACAGTTTTCTATTCTATATAAAAAAATAAAATTATTTTTCATCAAATTATGTAATCATTTAATTTGGTTTTTTTCGATTTTTTTGATATATTTCAATTTTTTTGATGAATATTTTAAAATACACCATTTTATGTGAAAACAAATTTTTCATATAACTTATATTTAAAGCAATAAAATATTATAAATATTTTCTACTACAAAACATTTAAATTATATAATATTATGTACAATTTGGGTAATTGGAATCAATTATATTTTAAAATTTTTTATAATACAATAAATTATTTTGAACATTTTTTTAATAAACAATTTTCTCACTCTATCTATATGATTAATATTAAATTAATTTTATCCATTTAAAAAAATATTTTATATTCGGTATCATGTGGTGAATTTTTTTTAAATATTTCTTATTAATTTTTGTACAATATGAACAATATACAAAGTCATTTTTATATACATCGTTAAGGGAAAATTAGATGAGTGAGAGTAAAATTAATTATATATATTATGAAATTACCCTAAAAAAATTAACTATTTTATTTTATTTGTTATTTTAGACCAAAGTAATACATGGGATGATTTTATGATCTCTCGGAAAAACATATATCAATTTAATCGATTTATGTTTTTTTATTCAATGAAAAGATAACCATGTCATTATTTTGTTTGTAACATGATAAATAATTTCAAAATGTTGTTATATTGGGGATATGATTAAAATTAATGTTTTTTATAGTTAAAATATATTTATATTAATAAATATATTATTATATACTAATTAATGAAATAATTAAATTAATGGCATTCACATTAATGATGCAGTCAATGTTTAGTTAAAGGATATATTAAGTATACGTAATTAAAAATATAAAAATAAATATTACATGATATTATTAATTTCATCCTTAATTTTTATATTTCAATTTTATATGTTAGAAATTTGTTATAAAAGTAGTTCTGAATTTTTCATGTTATTATGAGATTTTTAAAATGTCAGGTAATGAATAATTAAAAAATTGACATTAATCACATATAAAATATAAAACTTAAAAAACTATAAAATATAGATATATAATTGGGTTAACTAAAAAAATTTCATTTATTTCAATTTATCATTTTTTATTATTTATAATAACTTCCAATGTGTAAATTACATGATATTATGATAAGAGTTAAAAGGGTTAAATATGGTTTATAAAGTTAAGGATTAAAAAATAAAAAAACATTTACAATTTTCATTATATGAATGGGTTTATACCAAAAATAATGATATATTATAAATAATAATTTTTTGATACATTTTTAAAATTAAACTAATTTAAATTAATTTAAAATTTTAGAAAATTCCAAGAGTGCCCCTCTCATCTCATATAAAGTCGATCACATCTTATCATTTATTCCAATATCAATATCATTTATAATTTGAAGAAAACAATCTACCATATATCCATCCAATAATCCCTAAACACATTATAAGGACCTCATGTTAGGCATAACACCATTCTTATTGGTCATAAAGTGTTACGAACAAGATATTTTCCAAATAAGAGGTATCATTTTTAATAATTTGTTTATGATTTACTTCATCACACACATCCCCCAAATTAAATTAATTGATGGTAAAATTAGAAATATGTTATAATAATTATACTAAGATAATAAAATGTAATTTTAAATACAGAAATCCTTATCCACATCCATCAAATGAGAAATAAATATATAGTTCGTGTGTATGGTGGAATACCACCTCGTGAATTGATGAAATTTATTTCCCACAGCAACCAATAAATACTAGTTATAATGATTGATATAATGCTTATATATGATATTGAGGATATATTGATTAATATTAAAATAAAATATATAATTTTTTTTCCTAACTTTCTTTTCATATAAAAATGATAATGTCATTAATACATATATGTGAACTATCACCTCTATGAATCAATGGAATTAATTTTTCAACACCACATCATATAAATGACGTAAGTATGTATATTTCAATTATTAAAATGATATTAATGATATTAATATAACTGTGGATTGAAAATATAATTTTTATTTTATTTCTGTAATGTTCATTGGAAAATGATAATGTTTCACATTCGTACAAAAAATCTATCATCTCTAAGATTGTATAGCAGTTAGTTATTCATAACAAAATTTAATAAATATATATATAAGTGTTATTGATCAACAATAATAATTATTATATCATGAAAATTATTTTGAAAATCGTGGGATAATTACCACATTGACTTTAGACATCAAATCACTATCATTTTTGAATCATGTATCTAATAGAATCAAAAAGTCTAATATTATTATAAATAGTTAATAAATTGTTATGACATGTTTATAATTTATATGAAAAGAATAATATAAAAAAATATTCTAAATAATAATAATTTACCTATGTTATTTATTTATAGTTTAGAGAATGTACATAATGAGTTAGACTTTTGGTAAGACACAATTTCACTATATAATCCTTATTTTAAATGATTTGATGATTTTTATATAAATAATACTCTTTCTTGAACATGTTTTTAAAATGATTTTTTGTGATTTATTAATATGTGTATTAATTTTTTTAAAAATAAATCTTCTAATATCCCTCTAATATTTTTCAAAGTTGAATATTTAATGGTTTTATGTAATGTACTTTCCATTAAAATCCCACATTTAATTTTTTGTTCAAATAAAATATATTAAACATAAAAATTAATGTTGATTTAACATATACATCATAAATATAATTTCCCATATTAATTATAAATTAATGTTAAAGAATATTTTATTATTGTAATATATTATTTTCAAATAATTATTTTTCCTTTATGAGTGAGCGTTTTCAATATATTAAAAGTAATTTTTACAATAAAATGGTATTTTGATATTTTAATTCTTTTTAATCAGGATTTTTAAAAATATTTCATTGGTTTTATTCAATATATTTCCATGAAATATTATCTATTTTGGTTTAATCCCATTATAGATCAACTTTGGATAAGATTATACCAATTTATCTAGTGATATAAATGGTCTATCCTCCATTATATCTTAATATATGTTTGGTGAGCACATTATAACACTCAAATGCATTAGTCAGATTAGAGATTGAATGCATTTTGTTGGATAATATATTTTTTATTGTGCATGTATGAGTGATATGATAATGATTTTCAATTTACCCTTTGTGATATTTTTATTATTTTTAAATAGTTTCTATAAAATTTGTTTTAATGGACTTTCATGTTTTTAATAAACTAAATATTTATGTTTTTTATGAAACGTTTTGATTTTTTTTGTACTCATAGAAAATTTTAAAATTTTTTTCAAGGGGTTATAGGATGATTATGAGAAATGATGAGATATAGGAGATAATGGTAATTATTTTTCAAAAATTAAACTCAATTTTTATATTATAGAGTTATATATTCATGAAAAAATTGATGCTGGGTATATGTACCGACGTATAATACATGGGTTTTCTTGCATGATTTGTTCATAAATATCTATAAAATTAATAAAAATATCCTCAAATGTGAGATCAAGTAATAGAATTTAGGAATATGTAATATTTAAGGTTGGTAACTTACTTTTGGTATTAAAGATTCTGTTTTTTGGAATGTAGAGTATGGTTCATTGTTTTAGCATTTTTTGATATTACATTGAACCTCAGTCATGTGACTATGAAATATGAAGATCGAATTGTGTTAAACTGCATGATGAGGGAATTGAAACTATATAATAGAATATGTTTCATTGCAATGTTACCTACTATGATGTGAAAACAATTCACATAAAAATATATGGTGTCGGATCCCAATATGTATGGTTCATACATTTTATGAATGATTTGGAAAATAATTTTTGTTGTCCTTAATAAAAAAATTAATCTCCCCTCTTATTTTATAATTTTAATTCTACCTTTATCCACTAATTTGGGAACATTGGCTTTACTATTATATGTAAATCTTTCTTATATTCCATGATAGGTGGATATAACCCATATAACAACTATTCTCTCTTTCTTCAGTCAAAATTTAAGGATCATTTTGTGGAAATCACTCAATTACATTAATTTCCCATGACTTACATTTCTCAAAATTCTTCCCACCATTATTTTATTTAAAAAAAATATATGTAATTTTTTTGTTCAATTTCCGTCATTATAACTCATATGGAATGTTGATACCATATAATCAGTCTTCAATGAGCCATGCATTGTTGTACTGTACGAATTACCATTGAAAATCATTATATTTTTAAAATGATTCGTAATACTACAAACAAAAAAATTTATCGATTTAACTAAAATATTATATTATATTAATTGTTCTCCAAAATCGAATCATTGTTTTATGATGACCCTAACATAAATCATTGGATGTTGAAAACATCAACTAAAACCCCACCTAATTGTTTATTTAATAATAAAAAACCCAAAAAATAATTAAATATAATTAAAAAACACATTCTTCTTTGTTATTCACATTAGTTAATTGAGTGAATTTATAATATGGGACATAAATTTTGTATTATATATCATATGAATTGTTTTGAAATGTAGTAATAATTATATAAATTCAAGATATTGAACACCATGATTGTTATGTAATTCTAATCAGAAAATAATAATTAAATTGTGAAATAATGAGGGAATATTCTGTTTAATCATGAAAAAACATTCAAGGTGTTAATTTAATTTCGTTAAAATCCATAACATGAATAACATACTTGAAAAATATGAATTATTACCATGGATCCCATTATAGAAAATTAATTATCGTGGACATGCTATGAAATAAGTGGCATGCCATGATTAATATTTAGATTCTATCTATGGAATTACCTTACCATACTAATAATATTCCAAATGATTTTTTCATGTGATTGTCATGTGAAATACCCATTATGTATCAAGGAATATCCATACATTCCTGAATTCAATATCATGTGTTCATTTATTGTTCTTGATCTCATTAAATGATATATTGGTGTAGATAATCTAAAAAGAGGGAATCCATTCACTTATATAAAGAATGCCATAGGTCATCCCATGCATTCCAATAATGACTGAACAAGAAATAAAATAACTAAATTACATGGATATAATTTTAAACCATCATATAATAATGATATGGTTTAATCAATTATATTCTACTCAAGAACCTTGATCTAAACATCATTGATTTATCATCCTATGATTTCTAGAATACCAAAAATAAGGAATTACATGGTTACTCTACAGATTCAAAACACAACCATTTTATAGAATTTTACGATGTTGATGTTATTATTAATAAATATTATATAATAAATTAAGTCTTGGAAAAATTATTGGGGTCTCTAGAAAAAAAAGTAACATAATCTATTATATTTCTCATTGTATAATGTATTTACGTTCAGCCCCGTGTCCAACAATGTGTAAGAGCTCGACATAGTTTCTCTAAATTAAATTATTTAAATTATTATTTATGAAAACAATTATATTTTATACTAATATATTATTGATTCATTATACATAGTTTTTGGAGTACAGATTCTTAATCCAATATGTTTTGTTAAATATCTGTATTCAATAACTTTTCAATGATTTATTAAAAAGAAATGGAAATAAAATTACAATTATTGTTGGATTTATATCATATGTTGGGACTATAGATCCATAGTTACAAAATGGGACATAAAATTAAAAAAGAATATACAAATTTTGTATTTTTTTTATTTTTCAAAATAATTAAATCATCTATGACTTCATCCATTACAGTCATGATTTATATATTTCACCATAATTAAATCATATATATTTATAACAATTATTAATTAATAATTTATTCAAATTTATATAATATAATCATTGAAAATTTTTAATTATTTATCTGATCTCTTTCTTTGAATAACAACGTATTGTCTCCCCAGTGTACTACCAGAAAACTTTTCTATTATAAGATAGCCTATAGCATATAAGACTCATGCTTGAGGAAATGTTTTCCACAAGACTAGTTACACATAAGTAATTGGTCCTGAAATTTCATATACAGCTTTATGATTATTCTCCAATTAGTGTAATATAATATCTTCTATTTTATTTTTTCACATATATTAGTCGAGGATATATTATGTTGTCTTACTTAACTAAACTTTTCACAAAATTCAATCAAAATAGTTTCTGTATATTCATAAAAATATTCAGAAAAAACTTTCCACTTATTTTTATACAACCACAGTGGATTATCAAGGATGAAAATTTCTGTAGAATATTTTTTTCAACGATTCAGGATGAGAATAATTATTATCATTAACCTATTTATCTGGATTAATCTATTATATTTTCTATATTGTTTAATAATATTAGTTGATGTGAAATTTTGAACATGATCTTGTAACATTGATAAATCATTTTAGATGAATGGTCTGAAAAATTATTGTTTCAACAATGTAAAACAATTTATAGAAAATATTTTTAATCATTGATATATATTTATAAATATATACATCACAATTAATAATATATCAATATAAACATATTTTTATATACTTAATTACCCATTACTTTTCAGTAACTAATACATTCTAAATTGTTTATGGTGAAATAATGATCATGATGTGTTTTATACATATACATTAAACTACCTTATTAATTGGGGGGATTTGGGAGAGTTCCCCAACATAAAAAATATTTATGGATACATATATAAAACTCCCCCTAATGATGTAATTATTGGATGTGGTGGAGAAAAAATTGGAAGAGATGTCCACCATTTCTCAATTATCTAAATTATTAAATAGAATAATATATTTATATATCCTATTGTTTTATTAATGCGGTAATGATTAATTGGATATACATTTATTAATAAAAAAATTATAATAATAGTTTATAAAAAATCAATAATAAAATTCTAATAAATCATATATGGACAGAGAGAGTTTTTTTAAACATTCAAAATCAAAGGATTATGGGACTGTTGATGAGTATATTGGTCTTATTTTCCAGACATACAACATATTTTATAGGTTTTATAACCATGTAATGGAACTAAAACCACTGAAAAAATGAGATTCATTATTATATAGACATTCCTTTTTTATAATATGATATAAAACATAATATACTGAAAAAAACCATATGAGGTCAATATACCAATATAGATTTTATATACATGGGTTGTAGTACAAATATGGTGTTACATGTTTATGAATACATTATTCCAAACTTTTTCTACAACCCTCTATAAAAATAATCAGTACCCTAAAAATTCATATAATATCTATATGTACAGTATTTATCTACATGAAATTTTATAATCATTTCCATTTACTCTTTGTTACTTGTAATGTTCCTTATGGGGTAATTAATGATACTACTAGTGGAATCACAATATAGTTTCACCATAATTCTATTTATAACTAGGAATCTTGGAAAATATATTAATTTAACTATATCTATATGAGTATTATACCACATATTGGTTTTTGTTCTATTACACATTTCTACCAAGTGTTTATTTAGTGTATTTGGATGAGAGTGAACAAAACAGTTCAATCATATCCATGTTATTATTTGATTAAAAATATGAAGAAATGAGTTATGAAGTTTAAATTTTTCTTATAAATACACTAACTAAATGATATTGAGATCATTTGTGAGTATGGATTTACCACCAATAAATTTTTTTCATTATAATCTATTATTCTAGGTGAATAAACCACATAGTTTTTAATGTATGTCCTTTAATATTATTATGAAAAAAATTCATAAATATATGGGTGATCCACATAATCAAACCATATGTTATGGAAATTTATTGCGTATAAGTCCACATTCCATTGATGCATTGGTAAAAAAAAATATAATATAAAAATTTCTGATTTTATCAATAATATCTATCATATCATAGCAAAAACATGTTACCCTCATTTGTAGGCTACTTATAATAATATAGATAAATAAATGAATGAGGAATGGTATTTGATGACTATCTCATACCTATATTAATGGATATTCCAAATAACTACATAGAAAAGTTAATCTATATTTATATACAATGAGTGGTATCCAACACCTGATTTATTACAAGTCTACTTATTGAGAATCGATTTGTGAGGAATTTGACATAGGTCCAATTCTAATAAAGTTTCACTAAAACCCAACATGAAAAGATAGAATAATAGGTAAATAACGTTTCCAATTACATCTAATGTATTATAAAACGTAATTATGACTTCCCACTACTAAATTGTTAAATTTAATAAACTATATTAAATCAATAGTTTCTAGTGATTTGTAATAAAATATATTTTTTTAAAAGAACATGCTTCTTGAAAGTAGTTGTTGATTGGGATTCATATGATATGAACTGAAAGAATAATTATTAATTTTTCAATTTTTTACTTTGTTGATGGTCATTATATTATAATTAAATAATATGAGTATATCAAAAAAAAGTCATAATAATAATTGATTGATGTTGTAGTTGGATAGGAAAATATATACGAAAGGATCCTGGAACATTATACAAATAATATTAAAATCCACTATGGGAAAAATATAATTCCACATAGAACATAGTTTTTCAAAAACTATTCAATAATTCCATCTAATTAATAGATTATTTTCATTACTCAACACTCAATTATGTACAATTTATCCTATAAATATTTTTCTTATAATTATAATAAGGATCCATCCTGGGGATTCCCGTATTGTAATTTACAATTAATAACTAATAAATATGTTTTATCCAACATGATATTCAAGTCTTCAATTCCTATAGAAACCAAAATAAAACATCATAATTTTTTTTAAAAAAATCAGATATTGTATTAAGCTATTGGGTGACCCCAATTTAACATTATATGGAAATGTAATTGTTAAAACATATCTAACAAATACTATATTCATATATGACCAATAATAATCAATATATATTTTTTATAAATATACCCATGATCAAATATTGTTTTGATATAAATAGAAGAACATATAACATAACCATAATTTATTGACATTCTCTGAGGTAAAAGTCGATAACATTAGTTTTATTTTAAATATATACTTATATATTGATATTGGATGGATGTATATAGCGGAACATGTAAAATCAAGACATTATTTCTTCATTCTATTCAAATATGAGCGAGTTAGGAAAAAAATAAAATGAAATTCATAAAGTAATTTTTTAGAGTATGTATTACAATATA
This sequence comes from Viscum album, assembly GCA_963277665.1. Taxonomy (NCBI): domain Eukaryota; kingdom Viridiplantae; phylum Streptophyta; class Magnoliopsida; order Santalales; family Viscaceae; genus Viscum; species Viscum album. The sequence continues at coordinate 2,014,590,435 of OY728150.1, forward strand.
AAAAAAATCACTCATGTATACAATAATTAAAAATTTATACATTTATCAAAAAACTCAATAATAAATATGAATGAATTCGAAAGTGTATTGTAACATTTAACTACATTTATAGACCTACTGTGTAAAAAATAACATCATCATGGGATAAATTAAGTTTTCGTCGTGCTTTATAAATATTTATCGTATGAAAAAAATTTCATGATCAATGGATGGGGAATGGTTTTTTATACTAGAAATTGTATTTTTCCCATGTTATACCTTTTTTTCCCTAATATTGTTTGTTTATTTCATATGTATTCTATGGTTTTAAATTTAATCCTACGTGATGTATAGTTCATACATAGATTGGATATTTTTGAAATTTTTAACTATATTTAATTAATGGATTTTAAAATCATATAGTATTAATTTTATAACCCGCTATAGATTACGATCTTGACATTTATACAATTGACGTTGATATTTATGTTTTATTAGATTTAATAACAATTTTTTGGTAATTAAATCCAAAAATTCCAAGATGACGGATAAGTTAATCAATATATAATGTGTAACATGAAAATTCAATGTCATTGAGATCCGAATACTGGTATATATGATCAATGTGTGGGTTATATAAAATATATGTACATTATTCGTATAACATATCATCATAGTGTGATATTAATAATAATTTGGTAACAACATAATATTTTAATTAAACTCAATTGGATGTGGAATTATTATGTTTTAAATCATATATTACGGAGTGAGATTGTGTAATTAATTAACTAACACAAACATGATGAGGATAAATAGAATGAAAATCCTACTTAAATTTTCTACAAATGAGTTTGTAAGGTAAATGTTGGTTATATTTTCTTATCATTTGGATTAATAAGCCATTGGATGATAGGATAGATGTAGGATATGTATTTCATAATGATGTAGATATATCCAATATTGATTTAAATACTCTAATTTCTAGTCTATTTTACATGTTTCTAGTGATAGAAACTATTGAGGCCTGAAATATAGCATATGGGAAAAAATATTCATGGGGTGATGAGATATTCATATTGCAATGATGTCCATAGTTGTGTTATTTTCGAAAATAAAAAAGGTCTTCTATTTTAAACTTATTGGTTGATGATATTTTTCTTATAAAATCTATGTATATTGTGTCATTGTGAATCAATCCAAATTTTCTAAACATATATAATTTTCACCTCATGGAATATGAATAAAATAGATATAAATTAGATGTACGTACATGATTTCATATTCTAAATAATAACATTGTGAATGATGTAAAATTAAAGATTATAGATTTATTTTCAATCTAGTTGAATTATTTAATTATATAAATTGTAAATAATCACTTGAGATAGTTGAATTAGGAAATTATAGGATGGAAAATGAAATATAATAATTATTATCAAAACAAATAATATTGGTGTGTTTCGTGGTAGTGCTCTTTAGTTGTAGAATATTATAATAACTATTTCTTCATATGAACGTATTCCTGAGGATAGAGTAACATATTTGGGAGAATGTATATCCTTAAAAAAGTGGTGTCTTTTGGGGTTAGACAAACTATTTTATTATTAATATGAAGGGATTATAATTATTATAATGAAAAAAATAATTAGGTATGATTCATTGAGAAAACAATAATAATGAATTTTTTTGAACCCTAATTTTATTTACATTATATATTATAAAAAAACATGGGATGATTAGATGTGACCAAATATGTATCAGTTATATGACCGCAGTAATGGGAGAACATACTTCATGTGTATAGGATTTCATTTTTTTAGCATAACTGTACATATAAAAAATTAGAAGCTCGTGTCTAGGGGTTCAGTAATTCCACTTTATAATTGTTTAAACTAGTGGGTCATATGAGTATTTCATATTATTTTGAATGTAAAATATTATATATAAAAATTAATTTTAAATTTCATTTTTCCATTAATATTTCTACTTATCCTTGAATGAAAATATAATTGAAAGATGGATATTGAATATTAATTAATTAAAATATGATGAAGAATAATTTTACAATAATAATTTTCTTAATATAATTATATCTTATTGTATAAAATATATAAGATCACATTTATAACATACTATAAAATATATAAATGAATAATGGATGAAATTAGAGGAATTTATAGAAATCAAGGCACATATCTTGATGAACTTGTTACATGAACATTGGAATAGTAATCTGACTAGAAAGAATCATAATGTTGACACTAGAGTAGTAGCAGCATATATGAATTTATAGATGAATATTAGGCATATAATAAATTAATAAATGATATTCTTATTTAATTTCTACAAAAATATTACATAAAGTGTAAATTCCTATAATATTTTCATAAGTTAAATTTTGTTTCTTACTATTATAAGTTAATTTTATGAGACCATAATTAATTTTTCATATTAGTATTAAACCCATTATAAATTTAAAATTATTTTTTTCCATCTAAATGATTATTTTAATTAATAATAATACATCCCACAATTTGAAAAACATTTTCAAAAAATGGATATCATTTTTAATTTCTAAACATTGAAAATTGTGTTTTCTGAATTTTTTGGAGTTTTTAAAAATACTTGAATTTTTTGTGAAGGGAAAATTAGGATATTTTACGATAAAATCTAAATAAACTAAAAACTATGTCATAGATGAAGTATAGATGTTTCATTCCAAAAATATTTAAAATAAATAATAATTATAAAATATTTATTGATAATTTTAATCTTTTCCGTACTCTGGAGTCAAAATAATAGTCTAAAGAAAACATAATGTGAAAAAACCACTATGATCATCGACTATAAATACAACTCATCTCCATCTATTCATCTCATAACATAGTGAATTTAACAATAAAAAAACTACCCAATACTCATAACAATACCTTCCACCATGTTCAATATCTTTGGGACTCATACAAATTCTAATACCCTTTCTAAAAGGGGGTTCTGACTGAGGATAAATTCATGTGGTTAAATCCGTAATCTTTTTCTATTAATTTCTTTTGAATTTCATTATTTTATAATCCATCCCTGAACTACCACAATAAGAGATGAATAATAAATCCACTCTAATTTATATACATGAATTATAATATTTTAATGGAATAATTCATTATGAATTTTATTCCCCATTTCTTTTTTCTGAACATGAAAACACCATCCATGGTGTGTTGATTTACCCCCACCGTGGATAATGAATTTTAGTTTATAAGTACATCCTTAATTTATAGTCATAAAAACAAAATTATGGTTAAAAAAATATAATAAATTTTATAAGTTATATTATTTTCTATAATAAATATATAAACATGATACTAAATAAAATGATTTGATTTCGTGATTGTCATAAAATCCTCCAAATGAATTAAATCATTTTAATTAACTATTTATCTAATTATAAATCCTCATAGAATATAAAAATTGATATATAATATCCTTTAATATGATGTAATATAAATAGTAACATATAAATTCAGTTCAAGATTAGTATTATAATTTTTCATGAACATCCAAACTCATATGCTTGTGAGCTGTTCATGAAAACCATGAAAATGAACCCTCTCAAATGATGACTTAAAACACTATAACCTGTTAAAAAGTCTATAAAATGATATAATAAACTAAAACAATTAAAATAAATTCATAAATTGTTTTCAATTTCATAATTAATTATTTTTATTTGATTTTCGTGGATATTAAGGTGAAGAAATCATCCAAACAAAAGGTAAAGGTATTTTCAAATGCAACCCTATTTATTTGGATTTTCCATAATTATCTCCTTTTTTAGTTTGAATGTTCTTTTAATTTACATTATGAATATTTTTATACATATTCATTTTTAGGATATACATTTCCTGGAATTGTTTTAATGGGAAATGAAAATATGTTTCCAAAAGAAAACTTCTTTAAAAAAATACAGATTTTACTTTATGTTACATTGTTTATATTTTACTAAAGATTAATTAACCTTATATTATTTATATTATTACCTAATTATTTTGGGAACCCTAATTATTATTCATGATCATCAATATTTATTACATGAATCCCATTCCTTTATATGGTTTATTTGATGTCCTGTACTGATATACATTTAATGTGGCATGCATAATAATGTAAATTTTTAGATCTCATAGTTAAGATTAAAATTATATTGTGCATGTAAATGTTATGATGTGATCAGTGAGACTTGATTTATATAAAACTCAAATGCATTGGGTAATGTTATGTATATCATAAAATAAAGTGAAATATGTGTGGTTTATGCCCACTAATCCATTATGATTCATTTTAAATATTGTAACATTCTTTGTATGTAAATAATTTGGCCACTCATGAATATGATAGTGGCCCCATGTTTCATTTATGATAATGATTATTATTCTCAGAAAATATATATTGATTCACATTCTCACAAATACTATTATTGGATTTTAAATAAACTCATTTTATGTATATAATTGGATGAATAATTATTCTTTGGAGAACACTACGGCCTATAAAAATATATAAAATTACGAATCAAATATTTTTTGTTTTTTATTATGTAATAGTTATTTATGTTCCTAATTTTACAAGGAAACTAAACCAGATGATCCATGTTATGTAACATTATTATGTTATTTTTCATGAAATTAATATAATATTAATTTACGAAAATGATGGGTCACTATAGTCGGAATAAGAGCACTGTTTAGTTAATTTGAGAATTAGGATAAGAGGAACGTAATTAAAATCATTATTTTGAGACTATTTATATGTATTCACACATGAATACTTTTTAAATAATATGATAACATATGCATAGCATTAGTTATAGAGTTAGGGATAATTGAACATATGAAAAAATTATTTATTCATTACTTGTTGACATATGTGTCATTAAAACATTTTTTGTTTTAGAAAATGGTGGGAACCAGGAGAAAACAGTCTAAAATTCCATATTAGGTAAAAAAGATAAAATTCTAAAATAACATCACAAATCCTCTATGGGTGGAGTTTCAAATATCATGATGATTCATACCTAATAAAATCAATCAATGAAAAACATCCAGAAAATTGTTAAACATCCTCCATCACTTGAAAGGGAGAAAAATTCCATCTAGACATTTATTATGAAAAAACCAACGAAATTTAGTGGATCTTCTGATCCATTAGTCAAGGAATAGTTGGTCAACTTGTAGAGAAGTTATTTTTTGGTCTCTTTTATTTGAAGATTAATAAGATTAATCTTACTATTTATCATCTTGATGGAGAGGCTAATCAATAGTGACAGTTCACTAAAAACACCAATCTAAGGGAATAAATTTAATTGATGGAGTGGGAAGACAATATGAAAATGATTCTTAATAATTATTTTCCTAGAACCCTTCATACAAAGATTAGGGTATAATTCAGTGAACCATAGAAAAAATAAAGATGAATATATCAATACCTGTTATAAAAATTTCTCAATTCAATCAAGGTACGCTTTAGAATTTGTTAAAAAAATGATAGGAAAATAGATAGATAATACAGTGTTTTAAAACCACACAATCTAAAATACATAAAATTATATGATATTAAGACTTATGATTAATTTTTTTATGTAATATCAATGTGGATATTGATTTTATAGAAGGGTAATATGGTAGAAGTGATAAAAAAATTGTGGATTTTCATGATGGGGGTACAGTAAGAACTATTGAATGAAAAGTAAAACACTCACATGTCAATAACGTTGGACGAAGAATCATGAGAACTGTATAAAAGTGATTGGGAAATTATATAAGATTATGAGAGAAGTCTATTAGGATCATGAATGTTGATGAGGTATAAAAAAGATAACTGATATATTTGATTATTGGATATAACCACAGATGCTTAACATCTTAAAAAATATGGATAAACGGTGTCCTTCATTCTTGGGAAATATACTTTATCTCTTTGAGTTAAATAAAATTTATGAATAATGAAAAAAGATAAACATAAATATTATGCCATAACTACTTCTATGATGGATTATGAAATATATTTTGTGATATGTACCCTCATTATTCCTTCCATTATATCGAACATTCTATATTATTCAGGATCCACAAACTCATCTGTATCCTGGACTTTTAGTTTAACAATTCAAACACCACCTAAAAATATATCAAGAGAGTTATCTATGAGAAAACAAAATGTTTCTGTTATATTATCTAAATTATATAACTCATTCCCATAAAACATGTGTCAACATAACCTAATATGATATATTTTTCTACATCGTATAGAAGTTTTTGTAGCAATTTTGGGTATGAAATGTCTATTTTTATACAATTCGAACATCAACTGTTGGGAATGGAATATCATGCTTCCTATCCCAAGGAATCCTCAAATTTTTCACAAAAAGGTTTCATGTATGTCATAAAGTGAAGGATGAAATATAAAAATTCTAACCATATGATTCAACCATAACCCATGCCAACCTCGAAATGGGAAAAAAATAAACATGGACCTTTTTACTAGGGATCCAAATATATCCATATAAAACAATATAATAATGGATGTTGTGGATCAGCATACAATTAAACTAAATTTATTGAAATTATAGAGAACTTATGACTAGATCAACATTCATATATATAAATTGCAGATGTAGTACGGTCTTATGGATTATAAATATCAGTTGTATCGGATCGAGATCTGAGATTAACCGCTATTTTATAGAAAACACTCCATTTTTTTATAAACACATACAAGATGTTCAGTAAAAATTATTATCCTCAAACAAATGTCCATTATGAATAGACAACACGAAAATTGGATGTCATGTTAATATAATATTCTATGGACATCAAAGGGTAATGGAAATAAAAATATTTTCTAGATTTTTTTTAAATATCATTTTCAACAAAAGAATCCAAATTACTCAATATAAAGCTTATTATGGAAAAATATATATATCAACAATATGCTAGAATGAATTCAGTGAATGTAAGATGTTATGAATTCAAATTGTTATGGAAATTTATAGTAAGGTTAAAACCATTAAACCAAACTTTAGGGAATCACATTGTCGATAGAAAAGTTTGGTAGAAAATAATCGATAACACATAGAGTTTAAGGATCATGAAATTGTATTCCTACAAAAATCAATAAGGTTATGGATCATGAGATTTGGGATGAATGGAATGTCAATTCCCTAATACATATACCTCAATAAGAATCATTATCATGATAGATCTGTATCATATCAACTACCACTTCCACCTATTATTTCTCAAGTACATGATGTATTCCATGTATCCTATAAAGGAATTACTTACTAAATTCTTAATATGTATTGAATCCCAAGGTGATACAATTGAAAAATTGTCTATCTAATGAGGAGTATCCATTGAGAAAATTTGACTGTACAGATAATGTTCAATGCAACATTATTACTCACACGAGAAACATATTATAGAGGAACCATTAATACTAAAAGAAAAATGTGAACAGATTAATTGAGAAGGAGAATATACCACATTTGTTTTCATAATAGTATTCAAAACTATATTTCAAGAGGGAAATTTCATAAAGGGGGAAGACTGTTACTACACAAAATTTAATCAAGGGAAGGCCCCTTATTATACTTATTAAATTTAGTAGAACCCACAAAAATCACATTAAAAACACAATACAATATATATAAATGAATACTGAATGAATTAAGTTGTATGCCTAGAAAATAAATAAACTATCCTTATAGAATATTTATGTTACCTTTTGAAATAGTAATGTTACCATTATGAAAAATACTCTATATAATAGAATAGTAACTTAATATTTTAATGGCTATATAATAGTTAGGAATCATATAATTGGTAATGTGAGATAATTATATCATTATAAATGTAATTAAATTTCTTAAAAATTATTAATAATTTGTTCATATTTTTATAAATTAGATATGTTTATTTACAATTTTAGTATTAATATAAATATTTAAAAAATTTATTTTCATCGAAATGACTCATAAATTAACATTTCTTTTTTTCATTATTACAGTATAATTTAATGTGTTCTTAATTAAGTTTTCATTGTATTATAAAGTCATTTATAATTGATAAATATATATTTTCCCATTAAATTATAATTTTAATTATAAATTAAATTTCCAAATTTTAGAAATTATTTTCATATGATAGAGATCATTTTTAAATTCTATACATTGAAATGTAATTTTTTTCATGTATTGTTCTGAAATATATGAATTTGAGTGAATGGTATAATTTGAGAATTTACGATAATAGTTAAATATAAGAATTATTGAGTCAGATATTATGTATGGATTATGTATTCACCTAATCATGAACAATCAAGAAATATTTTAATATAATTATCTATAATTCTCAATCAAATTATTGTCTTGAAGAAAATAATATAATAAGTAAATTAATAATGATAAAATATATGTCTCCTCCACTATAAAAACCACCTTTAACCACCTCTTATCCTCACACATTTCACAATTTTTGTCATGCCCATATTTTTTCCAATAATATTCCAAAATCCTCCATACACTTCTTGGGGTGTTTTCCACCATTGAAAGACGAAACCCTTTTATTAGATGTTCTCACAAAGGATAATTTTAGGAGGTAAAATATTTTTTCTTTTTATTTTATTTTAATTTGAATTTCATTATTTTTGTTTTCCACCCAATCATACACATATACATGAGGAATGATTGTTGTAGTATATATTAAATTATATATTTCTCTTATTTAATGGTTTAATTCATATTCTAGCATCCTCACAATTATTTTTTAACTTGTAAATATCATATGTTATTTTACAATTAACAACCATTATGGATGATGAGTTTTCATTTTTAACATAATCTTTTAATAATGGAAGAAACCATTATTATGGTGAAATAAAATTATTTTATTCTTATTATACCTTATATGTTGTTTTAAAAGTATTATATAAAATTGATATGAAATTACAAATATGAGTTCATGATTGTTGAAAAATATAAAAAATAAATTAAATCATTATAATTAACAATTTATCTAAGGATTCATCCTCAAACCATATAAAAATGATATAAAATATAAGATAGATTTAATTTTGTTGATTAGGAACATATAATAGTATTTATGAGTAACTACTGAAATTTTAATGGTACTTCAATACTAATATACATGTGAACTGATCCTGAAAATTAAGAAATCCATCTCTCTCGAATAATGCAATTATACAATATAACTCATATAAATAGACATAAATGAATATAATAATACTGTATTTAAAAAATAAATTATTATTTATTATTTATTTTTTAATTAATGATTTTAAGTAGATTATATATGATATTATTGTGAATAAATAATTCATATATAACAAATGAGTATTACCGAGGCCACCCCTCTTTCTTTGGGTTTCCCCTATTTAACACCATTATAAGAATGAATGATTCATTAATGTTAAATAATTATCCTTCTTTTTCCTTAACTTTTTATTCAAGGGTTATAAAATTTTCCAATCTATTTCAATAAAAAATGTAATTATTTTTTCTGAAATAAATTATCATTTGAAAAATACATCTTTTACTTCTCATGTGTTTATTTTTTTTCTTAAGTAATAATTATAACACTTATATCAATTATTAAATTTTATAATTATTTTGAGACCCAAAATATTATTCATTAATGGATTAAATATGAAATTAAACACATTACATTAAATGGGTTGTTTTATTTCAAGGATTGATATAAAATTTATGAAGAATTCATGACAATGTAAATGATTTGTTCTAATGGGTGCTCCTAGAAATGTGTAGCTAATGTTAATGTTATGGTGTAATAGGTTTTCTTAGAATTATATACATCAACAATTCAATTTGCAATGTGATATATATCATGATATAAAGTGAAATATGTGTTATATATGACCACAAGGACATTATATTTCTTCTTTATGAATTACTACATTATAGAAATTTATCAATTGTTTCCTATCATGATTATATTTATGATCCCATTCATGGGTTATGATTATTAATATTATGATCTACCATGTAATATTGTTTGGTATTCTCATCTATACTCTAACTGATATTTTATCTCACAGACTCTTTTGATGCACATCCTCATGTGAATACTAATACTAAAGAAAACCTGAGATCTAATGAGAAGCTAGAGTGGAATAAATTAAATAAATATTTTTGTTTTATTACATTATAGTTATGCATGTCAGTAATTTTTTTTGAAGATATTGAAACGTTTTATCATGGATTTATAAAAAAATTGTGTTTTTACCTTTAAAATTATTTAATTTTTATGTAATAAAAAAGGGTTTCAATATAACACTCCATGAGTTTTCAACATGAAGAGACATTGCTGCTTTTTTAATTTCAGCTGTATGTATTTCTTAATATTCAAAATGAAATAGTTTAGAGAGTATAGATATATTTTTCTGGATGCCTCCCTTTATGGGGTTTTAACCTCAACTGAGTTAATCGCTCAATATTTTTCATCTCAATTTCATAAAATATGACTATTTGAGGGATAATTAATAATTTAATATATATATATAGAAAAATATATCCAAAATATCATGTCATAAAACAATTGAAATAACTTTATCATGTTTATAGTCATACAACAATGAAAAAATTAGATTTTACATGTTAAAAAATTTGGGTGATATCATAGTTACATGAAAGAGACCTCCCATGGAATAAACTTATCCTATATAGAGGAAATTATATATCCTAATATGGGTGTAATACCCCATGCCACTATAGGGTATGGTGAAGGAATCCAGATAATGTATCTCATGGAACAAAAAATAAATCCAAAGAAGGATATAATATTTATAGAGGTGACAAAGATCTATGTTTTGTAAAAAAATTATGATCACTATTGGATATCAATTTCACTGGTTAGGTTGTGGGTTTTAATTACTGTTTAAAATAATTAGTAGTTAAAATATTATCCATTATTTTAACAGAATTATTATTTAGTCAATGGATCTCTCTCACTTAGTATTCTTCCATAGTGATCATAAATGCATTCACAGAAAACAAATAACAATAAGGACACTTGATATTAATATTGAATATTTATTATAAAAAATATTACCATGTATTATGTATGAAGTGTTTATTATACAATTCACATATCCACTGTGTTATTATAAATAGATTTGCTGGGATAGGGTATGGACATGGACCAAAAACCCATCCAAAAACCAGGAACATAAAAATTATTGACTCCTAGTTACATATAAGGTTATATTATACTAAAATTAATATATAATTATCATTCATCATAAAAACATATTTTACACTTTAATAGAAACATAAAAGTTTCCTAAAAATCATACGGTTTACATATCCTTCATCGAAATTACAAGACAATCCGCAATGAAATAAAAATAAATATATAATTTGATCTCTTATATTTCTCAAATTTAAAAGATAGTTTCATGATGGATATATCAATCCCTAAGACATGATAAGATATTTAGATTCAAGGCCAGACACTCTTAGCTAAATAATTTTCTTGTTAATATTGTTTTTCAACATTATAGATCCTCTATTTGCAACGTTATTACTCAGAACACATAAGATATCAAAATATATCGGTTATTATATATTTAGAATTTCATTTACATTCTCTCATTTAAATATTAATCCATAAGAATATTTATATACAATTTATTAATTTTTTTCTAATAATTATTATTTAAAATGATTCACAACTTTTTTATATTTACTTGAAGAATATATAATAATTTTCAAATATTTAGTAACATGTTTTTGTATTTATTTTTTCACTTTTTTATTCATTCCACTTTTTAAATAATATTATTAAAATTTTAATTTCCATAATATTTGGAATTAAATTTCCTTAGACATTATTCATTTATCATTATTATTTTTTTCTCCCAAAAACTCAAATTTTAACTCATTATTTACTTATAATGGTGGATTTATAAATTTAGACTCTCACTAAATCAAAAGCATCTATAATTATGAATTTTATATTCATGTTTAATGTTTAAAAATCAATTTGACATGGATACTCAGTCTTCTATGTTGGATTGATCAATCATAATATATTTACCTTGATTGTAAATTTTAACTCTATTATATTTTATTATTGGACCTTGTTTTTTTATGAATAAGATTCATCTTAATTAAGTCCCTGATATTTAAACATTAAAGACAAAAGAAAAATATTTTTCTAAACTGATTATTCATTCTTTACAGATTTTAAATTCTTTATTTTTTTATTCACATCATTTAAAACGTCATTAAAAATATGATTCTGAAAATGGAACCTTTTGGAATACTCATTAAAAATAATATCATCCATATAAAAACATTTCATGGGGTCTATAAACCTTATAAATTAATTTCATCAACATTGTGACAAACATTTTAATCCATAATATAACCCACACGAATCATGTATTATAACTTCCCATTCCATGTTTATGGAAATCAATAATTCTTTTGGTTCTCCTTCAACTCATGTATTGGTTATGAGTTATCTCGAGAAAATATAAATTATTTTAGATTCCCTTTATGATGTACACAATTGATGCATGGCTGGGGAAAACCAATAATTTTGACCCCATAAAGCGTGCTATATTGAAGGAGACACTGTTAAGTGGGACACCTTTTTTGGAACCATTTTTATACTACTCAATACCATGTTCAGATGGATATTGGGGAACTAATTGATTGTTGATTAAAAATTTAATTTTGGTTAATATTGTGCACAAAAAAATTACAAGTAGGAGAACATTTTTAGGGAACACAATTATATAACCTTCAAGGAATCCCCTGGAAACTATGAGTATGTTTATAAATTCCTCAAAGATGAATGAAAAATTCTAGGGCCCCCATTTTTTGGATCTTAATCCCTCAATTGGATCATAATAAAAAAGTTATATTAGATAATATCATGAGGTATAATCATATCCCCAAAACACTTTCTGGGTAGATTTATGTTTTATTAATATTATTCAATCTCTTCTAGGTACGTGGACCCATTGTTGTGTGTTGTATTCTGGTCTCTCTTTCGTTCCTTCTTATTGTTTGATTTATCATCATATATTTAATATATCTAAATGATATTTTGTAGTATTTCTATTATTTATTATATTATAGGGTCTTATATGCCTTCATTCTACATTGGTGAGTCCATTTGTGGGTGATAATTTATTATCCATTGATTGAATGGTAGGTGGTTTTATATTAGGTATCCCTACAATGGAAAAATTGAAATGGGAGATTTAATTGAAATTACTTTTAAATGTTTTTATAAAATGGAAATGCGATTATTTTATTTTTGATATGAAATGATGATGATATTAGAGAAAAACTCCCAATTAAATAGGAATATGAACTTTGGGATGGATTAAGGAAAAAAGTGGATTTATTACAAAATCATTATGCAGAAATTGTTTGAATAAATATTGAGGAAATGGATTAATTTGATAATTAATTGTAATTTTTATTATATGATGAAATCATATGATTATATTTTAAAATGATAAGGCCACGTGGAAAATTAAAATTGGGAAGTGGTAAATTAAAGTGATTTAAAATGATTAATTTAGAATTATATTTATCAATTGTTTTTGTGAATCAAATGAGACATTGGGTACAAAGTAGGTGTTTGGGACATGAATTCAATGCTCAAGATAACTTTGTTGAAGATTTATGATTACAATAATTACCAAATCAATTTAGATTAGTATGAAAGTGTTGAGTTCCCCTACTGGGGTGTATATTGATTTAAATAATGTTTTACCCTTTTAGGGTGTGTATTTTTTATGAGTATTTATAATTATTCATAAAATTTTATAATATTTTTTATGATCCTATATGTTTTTATAAATGTATCATAGAAAATTTTACCATAGTTCCATGAGATGTATTTTTTGATATAGACACCATCTATTTATTTTTCAGTTTTATTAATTCCAATAGATATATATATATTTATATATATTTGAAAAAAATATAGTTTTTAATTTTGTTGAATTTTTTTCATAAATATTCTATCTCTTTTAATTAAACCATGTAATTATTTAAAAATTATAATTAAATTACATAACATTTAAATTTAAAATTACAAAATAAATGTAAATATTTTTATAAATATATTATTAAAAACATGATGAGAAAATCTATCAATTTATAGCTCACACCCTTCCTTCACAATTAAGTGCTTTTAGATGATTCTATGATCATTTAATGAAATGTGAAATAATAACTAGGAGGTTTTGGATGATTATGTTCATTGGAATTTGGACTGGAATTGTGACAATTAGAGATTTTTTAGAATAGTTTCACTATGTTTCTGATATACTTTACGGATTGAAATTGCATATTCTTTTTACAATTTTATTTTTTTCCGAGTATATTAATAGAATATTGAATTTGGTTTTGTCATTAATTCTATTTCATATACATTATCATATTTGAGTGTTGTGAATAATGAATTCATTAAATTATCTTCCGCTATTTTTTTGGAATTTTTTTCAATGGATATGTTCTGGTATCAGCTAATAGTCACTAACCAATGTGGATTGGGAATGGCCTTCAGGATGTGTTCGTTCCATTAAATGCATTAGTCTAATAGTTTGAATGATATTGTTCCAAAAAACAGTGTTATGAAATATTCCCCTTAACCATTATTAATTGATATTACTATGCAGTATAGGTTGTCCTAGTATAGATGACGTAGGAATATTAGGATTTGGAGGAAGTTTCCCGTGATTCCATTTCCATCCCTCATTTCAATAATCCGTAAGTCAATATGGGTTTTTGGTAATGGTTTAATCATTGAATATTTTGACATAATTCAATTATTTTCTTTACTATCGATTTAGGTGTCTTGAAATTCAAATCATGAATTATTATCTGATATGTTTGAAATTATTATTTTTATTGTTATTGATATTGACCTGAGAAATATTGTTATGTATTTAGTATTCACTTCTTAATGATTTTTTATAATCAATAATTTAATAATAAATTGGTTTAATAAACATGTGGAATCTGTAATTGAGGGAAATTGAGAAGATCATCCTATAGACTGGAATCTTGCTATGATTTTTTTCCATGATAATCAATCTCAATGATAGGAATCTTCACCCATTCCCATTCAGGCTTGAGTAATTATATATCTATGTGATAAATGTTAAAATCTTGATTATGATTTTCATACAGAGCATCCAAAAGTATTCCAAGGATCTAATTATCATCATGATGATCATTATATTTTATGAAAGATATATCTTATATTAGATATGATGAAAATTCCGAAGTAAATTATGGTAAATTGTGACACCTCCCTAATAGATGGTCTAAGATGGATATAGTGGGATTTGATGTTAATGATGACGAATCCTTAGGTTTTTTATTTGAATAGAATTATATTAAATTTTAATGATTAGTTCTATCTAGAATCTATTATATTGGCTATGTATTTATGTTTTCTCAACCTCTTGTATGTTGAAAAGACCATTTCACATTATGTTAGCCCCATTATCAATATTGTAATGTTTGAACTTGAGATTGAATGAAATGAAAATATGAAGGCACTACTATTTGAGGTAGGCATCTGAAATGATATATTCACGGAGTTCTTACTAAATTTTACTTCATATTCTATTGTGATTGAGAAAGAATTTATGGTTTAGGTTGATCTAGATTGTTTTTTGTGTTAGAAGGAGTACCTTTTCTCCCAATTGCAGTTCAAGGAGATCTATTAAATGAAATAGAAAGAATGATGTTTCCCACAATGGTCATTAACAACATAAAACATATTTACCTACTATAGTATATAGTATATTCACTTGATTTTCTGCTAATGTGGAATGGATCGACATTCAAGATCTCTTTATAAAAAGCTTTAAATGTTATACTCTACTTATGGTTTATCCGGATAACTACAACAATTATAAAATTTCTTTTCTTCCTTGAAAAGTGGAAATGCATCATAACATTCAAAAATATTATTGTGATACGGTATGCTTCCAAAAAAATGGTTACCAAACATAATGATTTATAATGAAGACACAATACATAATAGATTATTCTCCAATAGAAGATGATAGTGGAATAATGAATATGGGTGGTACAATCAATATAATTTTTTCTTAAGTGATGGATATTTCTGATACTGGTGGATCTCACTCACTTATATCTATTTTTTATTTCACCCTTCTAACTATACTTAATATTTTCTTCCTTAGTGATGGATATGACAACCACAATCAGAAAAATGATATATTATGATCTTCAATGACAAAATTGTGTTTTCTCTATAAAAAATAGTTCTTGTATATAATTTTCATTTTATCATTATAAATCCTATTTAACGAATCATTAGTATGTATTAGATGATTTCTAATATTTTTTTAATTTACTTTTATCATTGTGTAGATTAATTTAGTCAACCATGAGTTGTGTACAATGCTTTTCTCAAAGAATTTGACCTAATATCTAGTTGAGTATAGCCTTCTTATCATGATTTTTGGTAAGTAATATCTTTATTTATATTTGACCTAGAAATAAAATCAATATATTCTAATTACATTATGTTATTTACAAAATTCTATAAGTGTATTCTTTTGATTTAACTAATTATTCACCTATACAAGAGATATTTTTTTATCTATTTAGTTTCTAGTGCTGATCAAGTGTCAATTTTGTCATACCATATGTCTCTAAATAAACAAAATTATCATATGACAATGCCGGATAATTTTTTAAATTATGGATTCCTTAATCTTAGTGTGTCGCCTTGGGAGACAAAAGTTCTTCACCGTTGTGTTAATACTCAAAATTCAATAATTTTATATTGAGGAAAATGTTGTCTGACCATACATTGATGATATTGTTTCCATTTGAATGGATAAATTTGGTTGTAAATGATTTATCTTCAATCTTGATATCAATATTTGGGGATAAATGAATTTTCTATTTGGAAGACAACATTTTGGAGAAGGTATGACCATTTGATGTATCTTGTAAATCCTTTTGGTCTAATAAAAGTTATTACAATGAATATGTAATAAATGAACATAATATTCCATGAGTGACATGATATGTTTAGTATTTTATTTGTGGACGATATCTTTTTTATCTTTTAGTCTCTAGAGGATCATGTGTGTCACCTATTATACGTTCTAGTAATGTTTATATATCACAAACTTCATTCCAAAATTAAAAAATTGGATATATAGTATCTATATGAGATGTTATTGGGGATATTATTATTGGATCATTGCCTCTCTATTGACCTTGATATGGAGAAAGATGATATTAAATGGATAACAATATTTATTTCTATATTTTGAGTTGTTTTGTTTTATTGTTATATTTTACCCAGTTTGTTGATGGATTTATCAAATGTTAGCATCTTCATTGAGGTATTTGGTAATGTTATTGACCTAGATTATAATATATCATGTATATAAAAGATTTTTTTACATACATCCATCCAACAGCCTGAAGGCCTTCATTTTTTTATATTATTGAAAACATCACCCCCTTTTAAAGGAATAAGGGGGGGGGGACCCAAAGACACCATTGACATAAAACATATCACCACTCAAATGTCAAGAAAAACAAACCAAACTTACAACACGAAGAAACCCCTCCCCAAAAAATGGTCCTGGAAATATCTTCACCGATGAAAATATGAACGACAAGAAAGTGTCCTATGGAAAAGCACATGCCTGATCTGATGTCTTACACCATACCCTCTCAAACGTCCAAATCCGTAAAGAAATACAATGATGAAAAGAATATCTAGAACCTCCTCTGGATTCAGATCCTTATGGTCGAGTCCAGGTGTGTCACCATACCAACAGAGCTCACAA
Organism: Viscum album; assembly: GCA_963277665.1. NCBI lineage: Eukaryota > Viridiplantae > Streptophyta > Magnoliopsida > Santalales > Viscaceae > Viscum > Viscum album. The sequence continues at coordinate 2,014,608,330 of OY728150.1, forward strand.
ACCTTCCACCATAAAAAAACCGAAAGAACCTCCAACAATGACCAACCAGACCAAATCCACATTCCACCATCAACAAAACCAAAACCTCCATAAAAAACCATCCATGACCAAATAAACGATCCTACTCAAGACACTCTCACCACCGCATCCACAGAAGTCCAAAAGGCAGTTCAAAAAATAGGAGATGAAGTCAGCGTCACCTAGGACAGGATGACCCAACCCTGTGCAAAGAGAAACGCCCCCAGTGAAGGTATCAAGGTATTCCTGAAACCGAAACGCCGCTCTGTTCATGGATCTACTCCAATCAGAACCACGATGCTCCTCAAAAGGTTCTGGCACAAGCCTCATGGTGACAATGAGTGTGCCAAGAATAACCATTGCAGTTGATACATGTCATTCCAAAACTAGATCCATCTAGTGAGCATAAACAAAACATCACCAGATTAAAAGCATATCAAACCATACAAAAACTGAAACAGATCCTCACCCTATGAAGCACTACAGAACTGGCCAGAGTTACACTGGAAACCTTCGATGCACCATCAAGGAGCAGTGGCACCAACCTCACCAAGGCTCAACGATAGAATGCCTCGGCGACCCGAAACCACCAAGAAGAACGACACCACTACTGCAAGAGATCCTGAACCGAGAAACACCCATACCCAAACACCCACAGCTGCCACGTGAGATCTCTTCCCAAGTGAAGACCCACAACTGTCGCGAGATATCTCGGCCCGAATGAAGATGCCATGTCAACCCGCCGCCACCTGAGATCTCTTCCCAAGAGAAGACCCATTGCCGTCACGAGAGATCTCAGCCCAAACGAAGACACCGGGTCAACCTTCCACAGCCGTGAGAGAAATCGCGAATCCCCACGCCGAGACAAGCCCCCCACCAACGCGAGAGATCCCGACCCCATAGAAGATGCTGAGACAAACCTGTCGCCACCACGAGAGAAACTGCGAAGCCATAGGCTGAGACAAACCCCCTGTTGCAAGGCGAAGCCACCACTACCCCGAGCAGATCCCGGCCCGAAGGGGGAAGGAAGAAAATAACAAAAAAGACCCTACCTTCAACAGAATGGAGAGGGAAGGCTGCTCTTAGGCTCTCCATTTGGAGTAACAATTTAAGTGAATATTCCTAAAACATATGTTGATAACACCGACTCCCCATAGGGGGGGGCACCAGCCCAAGTACGCGCAACGTTCCCCTGCTAAGAATTGGCTTTGAATCACCCTGTTCATAATACAAAGAGTGTTTGAGCCTGGTGGGACTCGATCTTTCCCCAGTTCGCACGAAGATCGACGAGTAGAACCAGCAGGCACCACTCAGCTAACACCCCATGGGCATGAATCAAAATGAATAAAACACACATAATGGTGTTATAGGTTCTACTTTTAAATAGTTCATCTAAAAATATTTGAATTTAAAACATTCATGTGGTACATAATTTCATTACTCAATTTAATATATTATATTTATATTACATCTTTATTTTCATTAATATTAGAATATATGTGAGAAAAAAATTTATTATATTAAAATATATTCCAAATTAATTTATCTGGGTTGAAATTTGATAAACATAATTTATTCATTAGTTGATTCTCTCATCACTTTTATGATCATTGTGTGGGTATATTTTATAGTATAATTTTAATAAGGATTGTCTTTTCTAGATTTCAAATTTATCAAAAGTATTTGATCATTGAATAATAAAACCCATCAATTTTTTATCTTATCATTATTGATGATTTTTTGGTAATATTACCCTTTTATGCACATTGGTACATGAAATTTTTGATAAATTGTTTTATAAGAAATTTTATCTTTATTTCACTATTCAGTCGATCATCTATTTTTTTATAAATATATATTTTTAATAAATACATTTCAAGATATTTTTTACAATTCTTGAACTGATTTATCAATGGATATTTTTAACATGTTAGAATAATTAAAAATTATATGAAAGGAATCATTCTGTTTTTTTCCTAAACAAGGTGTTTTTAACATTAAAATAAACTGATAAATGAATCATTGTTTTAATGTGAATTACATGTGTGAAATTTATTATCATTTTGAATAATTAATGTTTCAATGATTCTAATATATGATACTAGGTTTATACTCAAATAATTAAATTTCAATATTATTTTTTATATTTATTTTTAAAAACAAACATTTTCAGAAATATAAGAATATTGTCCTCTATAGCCTTTTTAATGTTATGTTTACAATATTTAAATTGATAAAAAATAGTAACCCATCATTTATCACATACTATACTGTGGATATATTGTATTAATTCCATCCTATTTTTCATCTAGATTATTTATGACTATTTCTACAAAATATATTCAAAGATCAAACGTCCTTGATTAATTTTTTATGTCACTAACATTTCCAAGAATTATTCATATTTCTGAAATCACTGAAAATTAAATATTATGTAAATATCTTAATTATTTATCATGGATATTAATATTCATTAAACCATGTAAAATTTATTTTTATTTTGTTTTACATTGAATGTTATTTAATTTACTAGGAATATAATTCTGATATATTTTTTATTCAACACATACTTTTAATGGAAAGGATTATTATATATTAATAAATAAATTATTTGACATGTAAGGACTTCATTAAAAATGAAAATATATGTGTCTCAGGTTATAGATATACCATATATGCATTTGTAGTCTCAAGAGATGAATTAGTTGAATATCCAATGGTAAATGAGTGTATATTATATACCAACTAATCTATTTCAACACATCATATCTTTATAGTAGAGGTATCATAATTTGTGTGATCGTGAAGTCCAATAATTAAGATATTCCTTCATTAATAATTTAGATATTATTATCTTTTAAATTTTTTGAATAGTATCATCACTTGATGAATTTCATTCTTATAATTGAATTAACTAGAATATTTGTTCAATTATTTACATTATAGTTTTAAATATTTCTTATCTGGTTATTATAGTCATGTTACTGATTAAATGGAATGTGTTTTCAATTATATACTATTCCACATTAATTATGTGTAATCTAGTTGTCATTTTCAAGGTATTTAAATTTATTACATGTTCAGTTATTATCATTCCATGTTTATTATGCTTATGGATTAATGATATATTTCAAAATAAAAGACCATTACTGAGCATTTAATCTCACAAATATTATTTTTTCTTTTCATAGTAATCCATAAATTTTAATTTGATTAATGTGAAAGGATATAATAGAGGTATGTTGTTACTATCAAAAAAATTATACAATAATTTGAATTATCATATATAATTTGGGAACCAAATATATATATCATGAATATAAAAACTACTAAAATTTTGGCCAATTAAGATGATCTTAATTGTATATATTTCATACGTAATAAAGAAGACACACTCTCTAGGGTATAATGGTTTGGTCACGTATATTTTTTCTTTGAGGAATTTTACTATATTATTTGGAATAATATTTTGTAAAAATTTGTTTAGGGAAAAAAATGTTATAATTTCGGGATACATATAAAAGATTATCATAGTGTTATAGTAAGGTAGATATTATATGGTTTTCCTGGAAAAAAATATCTATATTGATAATCAAAGTGTATGAGGTTCTAGAACTGATTTACAAAGTGGTGATATATCATAAAACAGTGCATCATTCATGAATCCAACATTTTATAGTACCCTATAATAGACCTTACATCACACTTAGATCAAAACTCATGAAGGAAATGAGTTTGATAATTAACATATTATATAAAAACAAATTCCTATATATTTTAATAGATAATGAAAATGAACGAACAAGGTATAAAATTAGATTTCATATATTTATAATAAGATGTCATGAATTATATAGCATATAAATGATTATATGGGTTTCCTACTATTACTATTGTTGGTAACACTATATTTCACTATTTAGGTCAATATATGCGACCTAAAAGATATATTTTAACATTGAATAAGATCAAAAAACCAATGACTTTCGAAAATGGAATAGGATGATCATTAGAATGAAATATATTATGAATGTACCAAATAATATTTTGTTACATATTTATAATGACATATAACTTATCCAAAACATGGAATCAAAAAATAAGATAAGGATATAGTTCTCTATGAGATCGAGTAAAGAAGACCATGGTCGAAATAAGGATCAATTTATGTTATTTCATAAATATACAAGGAGACACATAAGAATGTGCCTTAATTGAATGAGAAAATGTTTTACTATAAGAAAAATATTGAATAATGAAATCAATTTCCATTGTTAAATAAAGAGTACAATGGAAGGATATAAATATCTTAAGAGAGATCTATTTATTGTTTTTTCTATTAAATTTGGTAACCTAGGAATAATTTGATTCTATTGAATTTTCTAAAGTTTAACACATAGACTATGGACATAGATATGTTGACATAAAAGTGATTATGTAATTATTTATTGGTACATAATAAGTAAATTTTATATATTTATCACCAATATTTTTTCAGTTATAATAATTTTGAGACATATTAAAATTGTTAATATTTTAAGACGTATATATGTGTTTATTAACATAATATTTATTAACACCAATATTAGTTTATGTGTTTATTGATGTTCAAATGATATATGTTTTAAGTAATATTTTTCAAAACAAATTTTTATGTATATAAAAAGGATATGAATCTATTTGGAAAACATTAATGGGATTATAGACTGTTGGTTTAGTAAATGATTATTTTATTTTAAAAATAATACATAAATATTTTCTTGGAAATGTTTTTAATGGTATTTGAAAAATATTAGGATTATATTTTCATTTAAATGGCACTCATTATTGGTCATCACAATTTTGATATTTCATAGGATTATATTAATATAGTTTTTTAAATTCATAATATGATTATTCTAGAGAAGTTCATGTGGATTGAACCTTCCATTGAAAGTTGATAAGGTCTTAACACCAACCACTGGCCCCCACGATGTCCCGTTTAATATGTAATTGTTTTTGTTAAACAATGTTATTAAAAAATATTAATGTCTAACCAATTGAATTACTAGTGCTATTTATAAATTAATTAATGATATTAGATAACATTTGATAGAAATACTATTTTTTAAAAATATATGGTAACATTCAGAAAGACATTTCACTTATTTATAGATCGTAAGATCCATTAAATTTTATTTTTTCTACACTATGAAATAAAATTTCATTTCATATTCATCTGATTTTGTAGGAGATTATGTGTAAGTTTAATGATAAAAATAAAATTAACAAAATAGTGATTATTATAAAGAAAGATTGAAAATTTGCATATTGTCTTATATTATTAAACTATAGAAGATGTCATGAAATATTTGAAAATGATTTCTTAAAAATTATATAATATTAAATTCATAGATGATGAATAAAATAGTATTATTAATAATAAATACTATTTATTTGGTTCTTAAAATTTTATTTATCATTCAATTTCTTATAATAAAGACCTGAATCAATCTCTATAATTATTTTTATTTTCCTTCCATATTTATCATCAAATTCCACTACTGTTCTCACTATATAGATTCCTAATTTTGTGCCATTCAATATAACCATTTTTAGTAACCAATATCATTAAATAAAATATTTTTTATTATCTATTTACAAAATATCTATTCTCATTGCTATAATTTCAAAATAGATATACATTGATTTCTAAGTGCCAGTTCAAATTAAAAGGATGGAATTTATTTAAGTTTGGGAGAATATAATCCCCATAAATTATAACATAATGAAATTTTATTTTATAAAATATTTGACATGAAGCATTGATCATAAAATCTAGTTAAATATTATTTTATAAATTTAATATCTTAAAACATATTTGAAACACACAAACCTAATTCCAAATGAATTATAATATAAGAAAATTTCATAACCAAGTAGTAAAATTTGAGTGTATGAATAGAATTAAATAAATTATGATAATTATATGTTTTATTAAACTATTTAGTTTTTTTAAAGGATATCAATTTATTATAAATTATTTGATAATATTTTGAGTTTGTGTTAAAAAAATTAATTCTTTCAAGGAAAAAAATCATCATTTTCACAAATATATTGAAACTTATTTTTATCACTTTTATAACGTAAAATTATATAAATAAACATCATTTGTGAAAATAAAATTTATTATTTATCTTGGAGAATGTTTTTTAAAAAAATATTGAAATGATAATGTTACTGACTTATAATGAAGACCCAATGTATCATTTAAAAAGATTTAATTCTATTAATGAACTTAAGGACATTAGATGTAACGCCCCAACCCTAGGTACCCAGAGTCGGCGTATTATTACATAACATTTTCATGATCTCAAATGATCAAGTTTCGGAAGACCGATTAGTTTAGTAGTCTTGGAAACACTACATATATTCATTAGTCTTACATTACATCATAAGATAAAAAAACTAAAACAACATCTTGTCTTCATATCCCCTAATACTATCCTTGCAGGTCATTCATAAATTACTTCTTCTCATCCTAGAAATAATAAAACACAGAATGGGGTGAGCTCAGATGCTCAGTAAGGATAACATTATAGCAGAAACTTTCATAGATAAGCATAAACAGTTAAGGCAATTTATAACCAAAACAAAAGCCTTTTAAAATTGAACTTCAGTATAAAATGGCAAAGATAAAATGAAATAATTCCATTTACTTATTCACATGGATATTCTATTAGTCAAATGATCACATGAAATATCAATAACCACTTTCATAATGATGTAATGCATAATGCCAGACTATCATAACCACATAGCCAAGGCCTCATGCCAAGACTACAAATAATATTTTTCCAAGGCCTTGTGCCAAGAGACTAGTTTGTCTCATGAGAGATACCAATGCATCGAGAAGATATACCGGCCTCCTCCCATCACTTATTATGTCCAATACATTCCTCATATGAACAGGTTTAAACATAACATAAACATTCGTATTAAAACTAGCATACGAAATGTCAATACATTAACCTCAAACCATGAATGGTATAAAAATAGCACATCCACAGTCAAACATAACTCATTCGATACAATATGGAAGATTTTATTGTATCACATTAACCTCAATCAATAATTATGAATGATGTTGAAATAGATGAAAATAATCATCAAAACTATTTGAGAGAAATATCCCCCTTTTTGTTGAAATAATTTAAAAGTCACACTATTTGTCAAGAAGCCATTTAAAAATATATTTTTGAATCAAAGTGTCCCATACCACTTTGAAACTTTTAAAAGGAATTTTGATTTGAAAAAATTAATGTCCATATAAATAAATCCTTAAAAACATTTTTAAAACATGGACATTAAGGAGCAATATTTAGATGAATAAGTCTTTAAAACATTTAAAAAAAGTATTTTAGTTATAGATTCTAAGCAAAAGAGAGACACTTGAATACAAATAATTGAGGTAATCAAAGCATTGTAATATCATTAGAATAAGGTGATTCATGATATACTATGTCAAAGTACATTATATATACCACATAAAAGTGATTTGGTGTATAACAATGAAGAAGTCTCAATGGAATTTAAATTGAGATGAAATCTCTCATAAAAGTCGTATCCTTAGGTTAAGGATAAATCAATGACATAGTTATGTGTGAAAAATATAAATACACTAAATATTATTGGATATTCATTGTAAAACAATCCAAATATATTCACACAAAATCTTGTAAAAACAACACCAATGAATTGAATGTTTAACTCAACAAATGGAGAATGAGTTAAAATTACTCTTATCAAATTCATATCGATGACTTGAGAAATTATCAATGGAGTGATTATGTGTATCAAAATTATATCCACAAAAAAGTGGAGTGGAAATTATGACATAAGCAAATGAATATTTATTCCACACATAATCTCAGAGTAAAATAATCAATGAAGTTTGTGTAAAGCCGAATAAATGGAAATTGAAATTTCAAATTCCATTATCGATTAGGTAACTTATGAAACATACACCCATGAAAGTAGGATCACATAATGATGATGTAAATACCCATAAATTAATGTATAATACACAATGAATACAATTATGGGTAGTACTCATACACCACATGCAATAAATAATTTGTTAATAATGGAATTCTCACGAAATTAAGAGTGAGATAAGAAACCCCTTAGTTTGAACTTTTCCCTTGGTAGATGGTAGGTTAACTTCCTGTATAATGGTTAAATAATTTTTATTTAATTATAAATGAAATATTTACATTAATATGATATCATATATGATCTTTTAACATTGATTTGTTAATAATATCATAGAATTATTGTCATTTCAGGTGTTAACGAGTTTATCTTACTTTATATTCTTTGTTATGTGAGCCATATTTGTTATTAATGGGATATATATTATTAATATCCAGAATTATATCAAGTCCTTAAACATTATTTTTAATCATCAAATGAGAATTATACTTGAATAGATATGATGGAGAATGAATCTCATCGTGTTCGTGGAACGGTACTCCGTACGTACGCATGAGCGACAATATAATTCTTTTGATATTAAAATAATATATAATTGGATTGTATATCATATATACAGAATCATTATCATGTTATATTTTTTATTTTCATGAGTTACACAACATTATTATACCCAACCAAATAATAATATATTGAATAACAATTACACCATGACGGGGAGACGGTAAACCGTACGTACGCACGTATGGTGACATGTTATTCAAAGGGTGGTTAGAATACTGAATATGTTTGTACCATATTTATAATAACAACACAGTATATATAAGATACTGGAGTTATTATTTTATAATGGTAATAACAAAGAAAGAATAAGTGGAAGAAGAATGCAACTTGAAAAGGGGTGGTGAAAACATTACCTCTTCTTTGGGTTCTTCCATTTGATTTGATCAAAAGGGCTCATTAGGTTGGCTTTATGATCAAACTAAGGCCTCTAGGTTGTAGTGAGGGTAGATTAGAGAGTATTTGGGAAGGTTTTGGCCGAACCAAAAGGCTTTTAATGTGTGAAGAAATGAGAAGGAGAAGTGCCATTTTATAAGAGGGGTGAGGGCCACCTTTGGAAAAGCTGAAAATATTAATTTATAATGAATTCATATTCGGTTTATAATGGCTAAAAATTTGAATGTTCAAAGTCTAAAGTGGGTATAGGTCGAAAAAAATTCAACCAATATAATTTAAACAGGTTTGGGTCATTATATTAACCTTATCTTTTAGTTTTAACTCTTAGTTAAATAGTTTGACATTTACCATGTCACTTTGTAATTTTATATTACATAGTTAATAAACGTACAATATACATCCAAGAGACCCCCAAGTGGTACATTAATGATACATCTATCATGATATAAGTCTCTTGACCGAACCTTAGATTTTTAGGAATTTAATATCAATTAATAATATAATATTTGTTTTAAAAACTCTTATATGTCAATTTTGACACTATTCAATAGTTGATTTTTGTAAAACTCATAACAGAATTATTACTTCGAAAAAAGTTTATTAAATCATTACTAACATGTCATATTAACCTATAAAATTAGTTTAATTCATTAAAAGTCTCAAATTATATTTATTTGGGTATTTATAATATCAATTATTTTAATTTTCACTATTATGGTAATTACTGCATCATCATTGTGTCATAAATAAATTAACTTATTTAATTTCTAAAAATTATAAATAAACTACAATTATATCAGAAATCTTTTTATCTTTCTAATTAATATTTTTAGTAGAAAATCCAACATATATAACCCTATGTAAAAATTTATTTTCTAAAAGATATATGCTTGTGTCATTTTTGTATTCATTTTAACTTAATTAAAATAAAGTGTCCCTATCACTTACAAGTGGCTCCATGGGGTCCCAAAATCGACCCAAATATGCCCATGGTCGGACATATATCAACCAATAAGTTTAGGACATGTTTTATGGAAATTTTTATTATTATAATATTATTTTTTAACCCTTATTTACCGGATTTACCTTTTAACCATAGTAAATAAAATATTTACCGAAGTAATTATTCAAAATGTATAAAAATAAAATTTATCTATTTACACAATTTGTACATCCTGATTCCAAATATGGAATCTATTTTTCAAAATTCAATACATAGCAGTGGCAGAAATTAATTTAAAATTAATTCCAGTTGATAAAACAAAAAGCGTGTTTTTAAGAGATAATAACTATCAAAAGATTGACATTTGTTTATGTCTAGTTTAATTGTGAAATTTTGACCAATGAAAAACGTTGAATTAAATGGTAAAAAAATATTCTAAATATACTTTAAAACCACTCAAATTCATAATTTATCAATATTAATGATTTTGATTAAAAATTTTGTTTTTAATTAAAAGTTAGTAATTTTCAATATTCATCAAAATATGAAAGTTATTCGAAAAGTACCAAAATTTCACCCTAGGATAATTTTGATATTCCAAATAAAAAAATGAAGTCCATTTTGAGATATATAATTTATAAAATTTCATAACGGCTAGATTGATTGGTTGTGGTGTGTTAGAATCTCGAAGTTGCGTAAAATGCACGTCATTGCATTATTCAAAGGGAAACATACCATGGAAGCTTGGGGTGTTACATTCTCCCCTCCTTCAATAAATTTCATCCTAACAACTTTTAAAATTAGTCTTCCGAATATAATGGAATGTCCAATATCAGAAAAAGAGTCAATAAAACTATCACTTTAAAAGAAAGGAAGGGAGGTATAAAGGTCACCCAAGATAACCCATACTAGGATCCCAGGTTGGAAAACATGGATGTGGGTGATAAACTAAGTGTCATGTTCTGATGGAGAGGGATAGAAATCATGATCAGGAGAATGTTAACAATATGAAAACCACAAACTTGTGTTGGGACAAATGATCATTAGTCACCTAGTAGGAAAAGTAAACAGACAACATTTTTTGTTTTAGGTTACATTACATAAGGATGATGAATTCATTTATGATATTGACTAAGAATATAAAGATATATACTTACTTTTCAAGTAGAGTTTCATTCTTTAGTAAATTTCCACCACTAACTCATTTTTTTAAACGATGAGTATTCAAGAAGACTTGGTCACACTGGAAGATCTAGAATAAACTTCTATAGAATCACATGATCCATGCAGGATAAACTATATATTTACGTTGCCTTTAGAGATTAATCAAAACCAAAATGGTTAGTACAAGATGTAATAATCCCCCAAAAGGATATTCCTTGAGAGAAATAAACACTAATCTTAATTTCTAAAATTATACCAATAATACCCCAAAGTTAAATAAATACCATTCAATAATCAATTTTACATAAAATCCATCAATATAATCCAAACTAATATTGAAACCCAAAACATAAAATAATTTGTTTACGTAGTCTCCCATGTTAAATTGTATCTCCAAATGACATTAATTACTCTTAATGTCACATACTTAAAAGTAATTAACCTAATCATTTCCATAAATAACCCAAATCAAAATAAATCCATAATAAAAACATAGAAAAAAATCCACCATTACTCCTCAAATGAAATCCCATACTACTCTATTTTCCTTTGGCATATAGTGTTCTCGACAAAGCGAACAACTTCTAAAATAACATTTATCACTTAATCACCAAATCATTTTCCTATACTAAGGGTATTCATTTGGTAAGACATAAGATCCCAAATCAAATTATTATTGATCAATAAAATCATTTAACTAAAAATAATAGTCACACTAACCAGGGACTTCCCGTTGTCCTGTGGTAGGCGATAAATCCCAATCTCACTTTGGTTGTGGGTTCGATTCCCACAGCTTTGTCCGATGCGACGGGTTGCCACACGGTCTATGTGTTGTCCATTTTCAAGAACTATATTTTATAATATTACCAAAATGAGATAAATTACTCAAAATAACCATAACATAATTTAACCACAAATGTTATGTCATACCTTGCATTTTCATCCCAAATTATAATAATTTGTAATTGCCTCAAACCCAATGATCATATAAAACTAAATGGTTATTTATAACTATATCCACAAGAGAAAATATAATTCTTCCATAAATATCATTCTCACATGGAAAACATTAGGGTGACAAATACAAGAGAAAATTATTCCAAAGTAAACCCTTCAAAAAGGATCACTAATAATTTTTAAACATTTATCCAACCATTTATTTCCACATATCTTCTTCTATGACCAAGAAAATATCCTATAGAATAGGACATTCACTCAGGTAATGGCCAGGTCCCCTACACTTACGACAACTGATTGTAAATGGATTATTGGGACCATTTTTCTCTTCTTCCATAGTACTCTAAATTTTTCATCGGAAATTATTCACATTATGTCCATCCTTCCTGCACTTAATGCATTTCTTTGTCCCATTGAGACACTTTCCTAGGTGTCTCCTTCCACATTTACTGCATGATGGAAATTGAGGATTTCTTTCTCCATGGTCTCCACTACTAGAGCTCTTATCATTCATCACCTTTCTCTTCATTGTAGAGTCCAGTAATTGGTTAATATATATATTGTTGATCATATTTTTGGAAAACTGATTTGGCATAAAGACGATATCTTTTACGCCTATCAACATTACATTTTGTTTCTCATTTCCACCATCGTTCCCACCTTGTACATCATTCTCAAAGTCACTATGACTTCCTTGGAATCTAGCCATTGACTAAAACCAAAAAACATTGTGTGAGTAACAGTAGTAATAAAATCATTTAGAGATTAACATGTCACTATATTCTCAATTTGAAACATATTAGGATTAACCATGGTCATTTACTCTCATCTTATATATATATATATTACATCAAATTTGATTATAAAGAAAATGTAACTTATCCTATGCATATCCCCCGGGAGTGTCGTAACCAAGAGTGCAGCAAGGCCCGTTGTCGTGCACCAGTTCCCGTTCGACTCTAGCTCAAAGCGGTGTTTTTGGGTTTTACCCCTAGGTAAATCTGTGCCAGAGCCGCCTCTACCTACTCATATCCAGACAGGGATGTATTGCTCGTAAAACTCACAAAATCTATACAATACCAAAATTCTAGGAAGTTCATCTATACTAATACTCAAAGTTTATCTTATGTCTACGTGCTCTACTCAGAGTTTATCTAGCTTCCAATGTTTGTACTAATCTTCCCCTGATCCAACTGTAACGGCCCGACCCTAGGTTTCCAGAGTCGGTGCCTTTTTAAATAACATTGGCGTTATATCAAAGGATGAAGTCTCGATAGACCGATTAGTTTAGTAGTCTTGGAAACACTAGATATATTCATAAGTCTTACATTACATCATAAGGTAAAAAACAACTCAAACAACATCTTGACTTCATATCCCCTCATACTATCCTTGCAGGTCATTCATAAATTACTTCTTCTCATATTGGGAAAAATAAAACACTGAATGGGGTGAGCTCAGATACTTAGTAAGGATAACATTATAGCAGAAGCTTTCATAGATAAGCATAAACACTTAACCCAATTTATAACCAAAACAAAAGCCTTTTAAACTTGAACTTCAGTATAAACTGGCAAAGATAAAATGAAATAATGCCATTTACTTATTCACATGGATATTATACTAGTCTAATGATCACATGCAATATCAAAAACCACTTTCATAACGATGGAATTCATAATGCCAGACTATCATAACCACATAGCCAAGGCCTCGTGCCAAGACTACAAATAATATTTTTCCAAGGGCTTGTTCCAAGACATTAGTTTGTCTCTTGGGACCTACCGATGCATCGAGGAGCTATAGCGGGCTCCACCCGTCACTTATTAACTCCAATGCATTCCTCATATAAACATGTTTAAACATAACATAAACATTCGTATTAAAACTAGTATAGGAAATATCAATACTTTAACCATAACCCATGAATGGTATAAAAATAGCACATCTATAGTCAAACATAACTCATTCGATACAATATGGAGGATTGTATTGTATCACATTAACCTCAATCAAGAATAATGCAGGATGTTGACATAGATGAAAATAATCATCAAAACCATTTGAGTGAAATATCCCCCTTTTTCATGAAATCATTTAAAAGTAACACTATTTGTCAAGAATCCATTTAAAAATAGATTTTTGAATCAAAGTGTCTCATACCACATTGAAACTTGTAAAAGGAATTATGATTTGAAAATTTTAATGTCCATATAAATAAATCCTTTAAAACATTTTTAAAACATGGACATTAATGAGTATGATTTAGATGAATAAGTCTTTAAAACATTTAAAAAATGTATTTTAGTTAGAGATTATAACCAAAAGAGAGACACTTGAATACAAATAACTGAGGAAATAAAAACATTGTAATATCCTGAGAATAAAGGGATTCATGATATACTATGTCAAAGTACATTATATACACCACATAAAAGTGATTTGGTGTATAACAACGAAGAAGTCTCAATGGAATGTAAACTGAGATGAAATCTCTCATAAAGGTTGTATCCTTAGGTTAAGGATAAATCAACGACATAGATATGTCTGACAAATATAAATACACTAAATATGATTTGATATTCAGTGTAAAACAATCAAAGGATATTCACACAAAATCTTGTAAAAACTACATCAATGAATTAAATGTTTATCTCAACAAATGGAGAATGAGTTAAAATTAATCTTATCAAACTCATATCGATGACTTGAGAAATTATCAATGGAGTGATTATGTGTATAAAAAGTATATCCACAAAAAAGGGGAGTGAAAATTAGGACAAAATCAAATGAATAGTTATTCCACACATAATCTCGGAGTAAAATAATCAATGAAGTATGCATAAAGCTGAAAAAATGGAAATTGAAATTTCAAATTCCCTTATCGATTAGGTAACTTATGAAACATACACCCATGAAAAAATGATCATACAATTATGATGTAAATACCCATAAATTAATGTATAATACACAATGAATACAATTATGGTTAGTAAACATACACCACATGCAATAAATAAGTGGTGAACATTGGAATTCTCACGAAATTAAGAGTGAGATAAGAAACCCCTTACTTTGTACTTTTTCCTTGGTAGATGGTAGGTTACCTCATGTATAATGGTTAAATAATTGTTATTGAATTATACAAGAATCATTTACATTAATATGATATCATATATGATCTTTTAACATTGATTTGTTAATAATATCTTAGAATTATCGTCATTTCAGGTGTTAACGGGTTTATTTTACTTTATATTCCTTGTTATGTGAGCCATATTTGTTATTAATGGGATGTATATTATTCATATCCAGAATTATATGAAGTCCTTAAACATTATTTTTTAATCATAAAATGATAATTATACTTGAATGTATATGATGGAGAATGAATCTCATTGCGTTCGTGGAGATGGTACTCCGTACGTACGCACGAGCGACAATATCATTCTTTTGATATTAAAATAATATATAATTGGATGGTATATCATATATACAGAATAATTATCATGTTATATTTATTATTTTCATGAGTTACACATCATTATTATATCCAACCAAATAATAATATATTGAATAACAATTACACCATGACGTGGAGACGGTAAGCCGTACGTACGCACGTATGGTGACATGTTATTCAAAGGGTGGATAGAATACTGAATATGTTTGTACCATCTTTATAATAACATCACAGTATATATAAGATAATGGAGTTATTATTTTATAATGTTAATAAAAATGAAAGAATATGTGGAAGAAGAATGAAACTTGAAAAGGGGTGGTGAAAACATTACCTATTCTTTGGGTTCTTCCTTTTGATTTGATCAAAAGGGATCCTTAGGTTGGCTTTATGTTCAAACTAAAGCATCTAGGTTGTAGTGATGGAATCTGAGAGAGTATTTGGGCAGGGGTTGGCCGAATCAAACGGCTTTGAAGGTGTGAATAAATGGGAAGTATGAGTGCCCTTTTATAAGAGGGGTGAGGGGCACCTTTGGAAAAGCTGAAAATATTAATTTATAATAAATTCATATTCGGTTTATAATGGCTCCAAATTTTATTTATGAATGGTTAAGGTGGGGATAGGTCGAAAAACATTCAACCAATATAATTTAGACAGGTTTGGGTCATTATATTAACCTTATCTTTTAGTTTTAACTCTTAGTTAATTAGTTTGACATTTACCATGTCACTTTATAATTTTATATTATATAGTTAATAAACATACTATATACATCTAACCGACACCCAAGTGGTCCACTAATGATACACCTATCATGGTATATATCTCTTGGCCGAACCTTAGATTTTTACGAATTTAATATCAATTAATAATATAATATTTTTTTTAAAAACTCTTTTTGTCAATTTTGACACTATTAAATAGTTGATTTTTGTAGAACTCATAACAGAATTATTATTTAGAAAAAAGTTAATTAAATCATTAAACACATGTCATATTAACCTATAAAATTAGTGTATTTCATTAAAGGTCTCAAATTATATGTATTTGGGTATTTATAATATCAATTATTTTAATTTTTTACTATTATTGTAATCACGGCATCATCATTGTGTCATAAATAAATTAAATTATTTAATGTTTAAGAATTATAAATAAAATACCATTATATAGGAAATCGTTTTAGCTTTCCAATTAATATTTGTAGTTGAATATCAAACATATATAACCCTATGTAAAAATTGATTTTCTAAAAGATATGTGCTTGTGTCATTTTTGTATTCATTTTAACTTAATTAGAATAAAGTGTCTCTATCACTTACATGTGGATCCATGGGGTCCCAAAATCGACCCAAAGATGCCAATGGTCTGAAATGTATCAACCAATAAGGTTGGATCATGTTTTAGGGTATTTTTATATTATTATAATATTATTTTTTATCCCTTATTTACCGGATTTACCTTTTAACCATGGTAAATAAAATATTTACCGAAGTAATTTTTCAAAATGTCTAAAAATAAAAGATACCTATTTACACAATTTGGACATCCGGATTCCAAATATGGAATCCATTTTTCCAAATTCAATACACAGAAGTGGCAGAAATAAATTTAAAATTAATTCCCTTTGTTAAAACAAAAAGCGCGTTTTTAAGAGATAATAACTATCAAAAGATTGGCACTTGTTTATGTCTGGTTTAATTGTGAAATTATGTCCAATGAAAATCATTGAATTAAATGGTAAAAATATATTCTAAATATACTTTAAAACAACTCAAATTTATAATTTTTCAAATTTAATTTTTTCGATTAAAAAAATTGTTTTAATTAAAATTTAGTAATTTTCACTATTCATCAAAATATGAAAGTTATCCGAAAAGTACCAAAATTTCACCCTAGGCTAATTTTGATATTCCAAATCCAAAAATGAAGTCCATTTTGAGAGATATAATTTATAAAATATCATAACAGCTAGATTGATTGGTTGTGGTATGTTAGAATCTCGAAGTTGCGTAAAATTCATGCCATTGCATTATTCAAAGGGAAACATACCATGGAAGCTTGGGGTGTTACATTCTCCCCTCCTTCAATAAATTACATCCTCGCAATTTTTACAATTGGGCTTCTGAATATAATGGAAAGTCACACATCATAAAAAGAGTCAATAAAACTATCACATTAAAAGAAAGGAAGGGAGGTATAAAGGTCACCCATGATAACCCATACTAGGATCCCAGGTAGGAAAACAATGATGTGGATGATAAACTAAGTGTCATGTTCTGATGGAGAGGGATAGAAATCATGATCAGGAGAATGTTAATAATATGAAAACCACAAACTTGTGTGGGGACAAATGATCATTAGTCTCCAAGTAGGAAATGTAAATGGACAACATTTTTTGTTTTAAGTTACATTACATAAGGATGAGGAATTCATTTATGATATTGACTACGAATATAAAGATATATATTTACTTTTCAAGTATAGTTTCATTCATTAGTAAATTTCCACCAATATGTCATTTTTTTAAATGATGAGTATTCAAGAAGACTTGGTCACACTGGATGATCTAGAATAAACTTCTATAGAATCACATGATCCATGCAGGATAAGCTATATATTTACATTGCCTTTAGAGATTAATCAAAACCAAAATTATTAGTACAATATGTAATGTTCCCCAAAAGGGATATTCATTGAGAGAAATAAACACTAATCTGAATTTCTAAAATTATACCAATAATACCCCAAAGTTAAATAAATACCATTCAATAATCAATTGTCCATAAAATCCTTCAATATAATCCAAACTTATATTGAAACCCAAAACATAAAAGAAATTGATTACGTGGTCTCCCATGTTAAATTGTATCTCGAAATGACATTAATTACTCTTAATGTCACATACTTAAAAGTAATTAACCTAATAATTTCCATAAATAACCCAAATCAAAATAAATCCATAATAAAAACATAGAAAAAAATCCACCATTACTCCTCAAATGAAATCCCATACTACTCTATTTTCCATTGGCATATAGTGTTCTCGACAAAGCGAACAACTTCCAAAATAACATTTATCACTTATTCACCAAATAATTTTCCTATACTAAGGGTATTCATTTGGCAAGACATAAGATCCCAAATCAAATTATTATTGATCAATAAAATCATTTAACTAAAAATAATAGTCACACTAACTAGGGACTGCACGTAGTCCAGTGGTAGGCGATAAATCCCAATCTCACATTGGTTGTGGGGTCGAGTCGCACAGCTTTGTCCGACGCGAAGGGTTGTCACACGGTCTACGTGTTGCCCTTTTTCAAGAACTATATTTTATAACAATACCAAAATGAGATAAATTCCTCAAAATAACCATAACATAATTTAACCACAAATGTTATCTCATACCTTGCATTTTCATCCCAAATTATAATAATTTGTAATTTCCTCAAACCCAATGATCATATAAAACCAAATGGTTTTTTCTAACTATATCCACAAGAGAAAAGATAATTCTTCAATAAATATCATTCTCACATGGCAAACGTTAGGGTTACAAATACAAGAGAAAATTATTTCAATGTAAACCCTTCAACAAGGATCACTAATAATTTTTAAACATTTATCCAACCATTATTTCCACATATCTTCTTCTCTGACCAAGAAAATATCCTATAGAATATGACATTCACTCGGGTAATGTCCAGGTCCCCTACATTTATGACAAATGATTGTAAATGGATTCTTGGGACCATTTTTTTCTTCTTCCATAGTACACTTCATTTTTCTTCTGCAATTCTTCACTTTATGTCCTTCATTCCCGCACGTAAAGCATTTCTTTGTCCAATTGGGACACTTTCCATGGTGTCTCCTTCCACATTTCATGCATGATGGAAATTGAGGATTTCTTTCTCCATGAACTCTACTACTGGAGCTCTTATCATTCATCACTTTTATCTTCTTTGTTGAGTCCGGTAATTGGTTAATATATATATTATTGATCATATTTTTGGAAAACTGATTTGGCATAAAGAAGATATCTTTTAAGCCTATCAATATTTCATTTTGTTGCTCATTTCCACCACCGCTTCCACCTTGTACATCATTCTCAAAGTCATTATGACTTCCTTGGAATCTAGTCGTTGACTAAAACAAAAAAAAGCATTGTGTGAGTAACAGTAGTCATAAAATCATTAAGAGATTAACATTTCACCATATTCTCAATTTGAAACATTTTAGGATTAACCAAGGTCATTTACTCTCATATTATATATATATTACTTCAAATTGGATTGTAAATAAAATGTAAATTATCCAAAGCATATCCCCCGGGAGTGTCGTAACCAAGAGTGCAGGAAGGCCCATTGTCGTGCACCAGTTCCCGTTCGAGTCTAGCTCAAAGCGGTGTTTTCGGGATTTACCCCTAGGTAAATCTATGCCAGAGCCGCCTCTACCTGCTCATATCCAGACAGGGATGTATTGCTCGGAAAACTCACAAAATCTCTACAATACCAAAATTCTAGGAAGTTATTCTATACTAATCCTCAAAGTTCATCTTAAGTCTACATTCTCTAATCAGAGTTTATCTAGCTTCCAAGGTTTTTACTAAACATCTTCTGATACCAATTGTAACGGCCCGTCCCTAGGAACCCAGAGTTGGTGAATTATTACATAACATTGGCATGATCTCAAAGGATCAATTCTCGAATGACCGATTAGTTTAGTAATCTTGGAAACTCTAGATATATTCATAACTATTACATTACATCATAAAGTAAAAAAAATAAAACAACATCTTGTCTTCATATCCCCTCAAACTATCCTTGCAGGTCATTCATAAAATACTGCATCTCATCCTGGGAAAAATAAAACACTGAAAGGGGTGAGCTCAGATGCTCAGTAAAGATAACATTATAGCAGAAGATTTTATAGATAAGCATAAACACTTAAGGCAATTTATAACCAAAAAAAAGCCTTTTAAACTTCAACTACAAGATAAAATGGCAAAGATAAAATGAAGTAATGCCATTTACTTATTCACATGGATATTCTACTATTCGAATTATCACATGCAATATCAATAACCACTTTCATAATGATGGAATGCATAATTCCAGACTATCATAACCACGTAGCCAAGGTCTCGTGCCAAGACTACAAATAAGATTTTTCCAAGGCCTTATGCCAAGAAAATAGTTTGTCTCTTGAGACCTATCGATGCATCGAGGTTCTATAGAGGGCTCTACCCGTCACTTATTAAGTACAATTCATTTATCATATGAACAAGTTTAAACATAACATAAACAACCGTATTAAAACTAGCATACGAAATGTCAATACATTAACCACAAACCATGAATGGTATAAAAATATCACATCCACAGTAAAACATAAATCATTCGATACAATATGGAAGATTGTATTGAATCAAATTAACCTCAATGAAGAATAATGAAGGATGTTGACATAAATGAAAATAATCATCAAAACTATTTGAGTGAAATATCCCCCTTTTTCTTGAAATCATTTAAAAGTCACACTATTTGTCAAGAAGCCATTTAAAAATATATTTTTGAATCAAAGTGTCCCATACCACATTGAAACTTTTAAAAGGAATTTTGATTTGAAAACTTTAATTTCCATATAAATAAGTCCTTCAAAAAAACTTTAAAACATGGACATTAATGAGCAAGATTTAGATGAATAAGTCTTTAAAACATTTAAAAAAAGTAGTTTAGTTAGATATTCTAACCAAAAGAGAGACACATGAATACAAATAATTGAGGTAATCAAAACATTATAATATCATGAGAATAAAGGGATTCATGATATACTATGTCAAAGTACATTATATACACCACATAAAAGTGATTTGGTGTATAACAACGAAGAAGTCTCAATGGAATTTAAATTGAGATGAAATCTCTCATAAAGGTCATATCCTTAGGTTAAGGATAATTCAATGACATAGTTATGTGTGACAAATATAAATACACTAAATATGATTGGATATTCAGTGTAAAACAATCAAATTATATTCACACAAAATCTTGGAAAAACAACACTAATGAATTGAATGTTTAACTCAACAAACGGAGAATGAGTTAAAATTACTCATATCAAATTCATATCGATGACTTGAGAAATTATCAATGGAGTGATTATGTGTATCAAAAGTATATCCACAAAAATGGGAGTGGAAATTATGACATAAGAAAATGAATAGTTCTTCCACACATAATCTCGGAGTAAAATAATCAATGAAGTTTGCGTAAAGCCGAAAAAATGGAAATTGAAATTTCAAATTCCCTTATCGATTAGTTAACTTATGAAACATACACCCATGAAAAAAGTATCATACAATGATGATGTAAATACCCATAAATTAATGTATAATACATAATGAATACAATTATGGGTAGTACACATACACCACATGCAATAAATAAGTGGTGAACATTGGAATTCTCACGAAATTAAGAGTGAGATAAGAAACCCCTTACTTTGTACATTTTCTTTGGTAGATGGTAGGTTAACCTCCTATATAATGGTTAAATAATTGTTATTGAATTATACAAGAATCATTTACATTAATATGATATCATATATGATCTGTTAACATTGATTTGTTAATAATATATTAGAATTATCGTCATTTCGGGTGTTAACGGGTTTATTTTACATTATATTCCTTATTATGGGAGACATATTTGTTATTAATGGGATGTATATTATTCATATCCAGAATTATATGAAGTCCTTAAACATTATTTTTTAATCATCAAATGATAATTATACTTGAATGGATATGATGGAGAATGAATCTCATTGCGTTTGTGGAGACGGTAGTCCGTACGTATGCACGAGCGACAATATCATTATTTTGATATTAAAATAATATATAATTGGTTGTTATATCATATATAAAGAATAATTATCATGTTATATTTATTATTTTCATGAGTTAAACATCATTATTATACACAACCAAATAATAATATATTGAATGACAATTACACCACGACGTGGAGACAGTAAGCCGTACGTACGCACGTATGGTGACATGTTATTCAAAGGGTGGATAGAATACTGAATATGTTTGTACCATATTTATAATAACATCATTGTATATATAATTTAATGGAGTTATTATTTTATAATGGTAATAACAAAGAAAGAATAAGTGGAAGAAGAATGCAACTTGAAAAGGGGTGGTGAAAACATTACCTCTTCTTTGGGTTCTTCCTTTTGATTTGATCAAAAGGGCTCCTTAGGATGGCTTTCTGATCAAAATAAGGCCTCTAGGTTGTAGTGAGGGAAGTTGAGAGAGTATTTGGGTAGGGTTTGGCCGAATCAAAAGGCTCTTAAGGTGTGAATAAATGGTATGTAGGAGTTCCCTTTTATAAGAGGGGTGGGGGGCACCTTTGGAAAAGATGAAAATAATAATTTATAAGAAATTCATATTATGTTTATAATGGCTCCAAATTTTATTATTCAATGTTTATGGTGGGGATAGGTCTAAAACCATTCATCAAATATAATTTAGACGGGTTTGGGTCATTATATTAACCTTCTCTTTTAGTTTGAACTCTTAGTTAATTAGTTTGACATTTACCATGTCACTTTGTAATTTTATATTATATAGTTAATAAACATAACATATACATCAAATCAACCTCAAGTGGTCCATTAATGATACAACTATCACGATATATGTATCTTTGCCGATACTTAGATTTTTTGGAATTTAATATCAATTAATAATATAATATTTGTTTTAAAAACTCTTTTATGTCAATTTTGACATTATTAAATAGTTGATTTTTGTAAAACTCATAATAGAATTATTATTTCTAAAAAAGTTAATTAAATCATTAAAAAATGTCATATTAACCTATAAAATTAGTGTAATTCATTAAATTTCTCAAATTATATTTATTTGGGTATTTATAATATCAATTATTTTAATTTTTTACTGTTAGTGTAATTACTGCATCATCATTGTGTCATAAATAAATTAAATTATTTAATGGTTAAGAATTATAAATAAAATACCATTATATAGGAAATCATTTTATCTTTCCAATTAATATTTCTAGTCTAAAATCAAACAAATATAACCCAATGTAAAAATTGATTTTTTAAAAGATATATGCTTGTGTCATTTTTGTATTCATTTTAACTTAATTAAAATAAAGTGTCTCTATCACTTACAAGTGGCTCCATGGGGTCCCAAAATAGACCCAAAGATGCCAATGGTCGGAAATGTATCAACCAATAAGGTTAGGACATGTTTTAGGATAATTGTTTTATTATTATAATATTATTTTTTATCCCTTATTTACCGGATTTACCTTTTAACCATGGTAAATAAAATATTTACCAAAGTAATTATTCAAAATGTCTAAAAATAAAAGTTACCTATTTACACAATTTGGACATCCGGATTCCAAATATGGAATCCATTTTTCAATATTCAATACATAGAAGTGGCATAAATTAATAAAAAATTAATTCCCTTTGTTAAAACAAAAAGCGTGTTTTTAAGAGATAATAACTATCAAAAGATTGACACTTGTTCATGTCTGGTTTAATTGTGAAATTATGTCCAATGAAAAACATTGAATTAAATGGTAAAAATATATTCTAAATATACATTAAAACCACTCAAATTCATAATTTATCAAATTTCATTATTTCGATTAAAAAATTTTTTTAATTAAAATTTAGTAATTTCAATATTCATCAAAATATGAAAGTTATCCGAAAAGTACCAAACATTCACCCTAGGGTAATTTTGATATTCCGAATCCAAAAATGAAGTCAATTTTGAGAGATAGAATTTATAAAATTTTATAACAGCTAGATTGATTGGTTGTGGTGTGTTAGAATCTCGAAGTTGCATAAAATGCACGCCATTGCATTATTCCAAGGGAAACATACCATGGAAGCTTGGGGTGTTACATTCTCCCCTCCTTCAATAAATTGCATACTCGCAATTTTTAAAATTGGGCTTCCAAATATAATGGAAAGTCACACATCATAAAAAGAGTCAATAAAACTATCACTTTAAAAGAAAGGAAGGGAGGTATAAAGGTCACCCAAGATAACCCATACTAGGATCCAAGGTAGGAAACCATGGATGTGGATGATAAACTAAGTGTCAAGTTCTTATGGAGAGGGCTAGAAATCATGATCAGGAGAATGTTAACAATATGAAAACCAAAAACATGTGTTGGGACAAATGATCATTAGTCTCCTAGTAGGAAAAGTAAATGGACAACATTTTCTGTTTTAAGTTACATTACAAAAGGATGAGGAACTCATTTATGATATTGACTAAGAATATAATGATATATACTTACTTTTGATGTATATTTTCATTCTTTAGTAAATTTCCACCACTAACTCGTTTTTTTTAAACGATGAGTATTCAAGAAGACTTGGTCACAATGGAAGATCTAGAATAAACTTCTATATAATCACATGATCCATGAAGGATAAGCTATATATTTACGTTGCCTTTAGAGATTAATCAAAACCAAAATTGTTAGTACAAGATGTAATGATCCCCCAAAAGGATATTCCTTGAGAGAAATAAACCCTAATCTTAATTTCTAAAATTATACCAATAATACCACAAAGTTAAATAAATACCATTCAATAATCAATTGTCCATAAAATCCTTCAATATAATCCAATCTAATATTGAAACCCAAAATATAAAAGAAAATGATTACATAGTCTCCCATGATAAATTTTATCTCCAAATGACATTAATTACTCTTAATGTCACATTCTTAAAAGTAATTAACCTAATCATTTCCATAAATAACCCAAATCAAAATAAATCCATAATAAAAACATAGAATAAATCCACCATTACACCTCAAATGAAATCCCCTACTACTCTATTTTCCTTTGGCATATAGTGTTCTCGACAAAGCGAACAACTTCCAAAATAACATTTATCACTTAATCACCAAATAATTTTCCTATACTAAGGGTATTCATTTGGTATGACATAAGATCCCAAATCAAATTATTATTGATCAATAACATCATTTAGCTAAAAATAAAGGTCACACTAACTAGGGACTTCACGTAGTCTAGTGGTAGGCGATAAATCCCAATCTCACTTTGGTTGTGGGTTCGATTCCAACAACTTTGTCCGACACGACGGGTTGTCACACGGTCTACGTGTTGTCCTTTTTCAAAAACTATATTTTATAACATTACGAAAATGAGATAAATTCCTCAAAATAACCATAACATAATTTAACCACAAATGTTATCTCATACCTTGCATTTTCATCCCAAATTATAATAATTTGTAATTGCCTCAAACCCAATGATCATATAAAACCAAATAGTTATTTATAACTATATCCACAAGAGAAAAGATAATTCCTCAATAAATATCATTCTCACATGGAAAACATTAGGGTTACAAATACAAGAGAAAATTATTCCAATGTAAACCCTTCAACAAGGATCAATAATAATTTTAAAACATTTATCCAACCATTGTTTCCACATATCTTCTTCTCTGACCAAGAAAATATCCTATAGAATATGACATTCACTCGGGTAATGGCCAGGTCCCCTACATTTATGACAACTGATTGTAAATGGATTCTTGGGACCATTATTTTCTTCTTCCACAGTACACTTCATTTTTCTTCGGCAATTCTTCACATTATGTCCTTCCTTCCAGCATGTAAAGCATTTCTTTGTCCCATTGGGACACATTCTTGGGTGTCTCCTTCCACATTTCCTGCATGATGGAAATTGAGGATTTCTTTCTCCATGGTCTCCACTACTGGATCTCTTACTATTCATCGCCTTTATCTTCTTTGTTGAGTCCGGTAATTGGTTAATATATATATTGTTGATCATATTTTTGGAATACTGATTTGAAATAAAAAATATATCTTTTACGCCTATCAAAATTCCATTTTTTTTGCTCATTTCCACCAACGTTCCCACCTTGTACATCATTCTCAAAGTCACTATTACTTCCATGGAATCTAGCCATTGACTAAAACAAAAAAAAAGCATTGTGTAAGTAACAGTAGTCATAAAATCATTTAGAGATTAACATGTCACCATTTTCTCAATTTGAAACATTTTAGGATTAACCAAGGTCATTTACTATCATCTTATATATATATTACTTCAAATTTTTTTGTAAAGAAAATGTAAATTATCCTAAGCATATCCCCCGGGAGTGTCGTAACCAAGAGTGCAGTAAGGACCATTGTCGTGCACCAGTTCCCGTTCGAGTCTAGCTCAAAGCAGTGTTTTCGGGTTTTACCCCTAGGTAAATCTGTGCCAGAGGCGCCTCTACCTACTCATATCCAGAAATGGATGTATTGCTCGGAAAACTCACAAAATCTCTACAATACCAAAATTCTAGGAAGTTCTTCTATACTAATCCTCAATGTTCATCTTAGGTCTACGTGCTCTAATCAGAGTTTATCTAGCTTCCAAGGATTGTACTAAACTTCCTCTGATACAAATTGTAACGGCCCGACCCTAGGAACCCAGAGTCGGTGCATTATTACATAACATTGGCATGATCGCAAAGGATCAATTCTCGAAAGACTGATTAGTTTAATAATCTTGGAAACTCTAGATATATTCATAACTATTACATTACATCATAAGGTAATAAAATAAAACAACATATTGTCTTCATATCCCCTCAAACTATCCTTGCAGTTCATTCATAAATTACTTTGTCTCATCCTGGGAAAAATAAAAAAATTAAAGGGGTGAGCTCAGATGCTCAGTAAAGATAACATTATAGCAAAAGCTTTCATAGATAAGCATAAAAACATAAGGCAATTTATATCCAAAACAAAATCCTTTTAAACTTCAACTACAATATAAAATGGAAAATATAAAATGAAATAATTCCATTTACTTATTAACATGGATATTCTACTAGTCAAATGATCACATGCAATATCAATAAAAACTTTCATAATGATGGAATGCATAATTCCAGACTATCATAACCACATAGCCAAGGCCTCGTGCCAAGACTACAAATAAGATTTTTCCAAGGCCTTGTGCCAAGATAGTATTTAGTCTCTTGGGACCTATTGATGCATCGAGGAGCTATAGAAGGCTCTACCCATCACTTATTAAGTCCAATGCATTCCTCATATGAACAGGTTTAAACATAACATAAACATTCGTATTAAATCTAGCATACGAAATGTCAATACTTTAACCACAAACCATGAATGGTATAAAAATAGCACATCCACCGTCAAACATAACTCATTCGATACAATATGGAAGATTGTATTGAATCACATTAACCTCAATCATGAATAATGAAGGATGTTGACATAAATGAAAATAATCATCAAAACTATTTGAGTGATATATCCCCCTTTTTCTTGAAATCATTTAAAAGTCACACTATTTGTCAAGAAGCCATTTAAAAATATATTTTTGAATCAAAGTGTCCCATACCACTTTGAAACTTTTAAAAGGAATTTTGATTTGAAATATTTAATTTCCATATAAATAAATCCTTCAAATTTTTTTTAAAACATGGACATTTATGAGAAAGATTTAGATGAATAAGTCTTTAAAACATTTAAAAAAAGTATTTTAGTTAGATATTCTAACCAAAAGAGAGACACTTGAATACAACTAATTGAGGTAATCAAAACATTATAATATCATGAGAATAAAGTTATTCATGATATATTATTTCAAAGTACATTATATACACCACATATAAGTGATTTGGTGTATAACAACGAAGAAGTATCAATGGAATTTAAATTGAGATGAAATCTCTCATAAAGCTCGTATCCTTAGGTTAAGGATAAATCAACGACATAGTTATGGGTGACAAATATAAATACACTAAATATTATTGGATATTTAGTGTAATACAATCAAAGGATATTCACACAAAATCTTGTAAAAACAACACCAATGAATTGAATGTTTAACTCAACAAATGGAGAATGAGTTAAAATTACTCTTATCAAATTCATATCGATGACTTGAGAAATTATCAATGGAGTGATTATGTGTATAAAAAGTATATCCACATAAAAGGGGAGTGAAAATTATGACATAAGTAAATGAATAGCTATTCCACACATAATCTCGGAGTAAAATAATCAATGAAGTTTGCATAAAGTCGAATACATGGAAATTGAAATTTCAAATTCCCTTATCGATTAGGTAACTTATGAAACATAAACCCATGAACGAAGGATCATACAATGATGATGTAAATAACCATAAATTAAAGTATAATACACAATGAATACAATTATGGGTAGTACACATACACCACATGCAATAAATAAGTGGCGAACATTGGAATTCTCTTGAAATTAATAGTGAGATAAGAAACCCCTTACTTTGTACTTTTTACTTCGTAGATGGTAGGATAACCTCCTTTATAATGGTTAAATAATTGTTATTGAATTATACAAGAATCGTTTACATTAATATGATACCATATATGATCTTTTAACATTGATTTGTTAATAATATCTTAGAATTATCGTCATTTCAGGTGTTAACGGGTTTATTTTACTTTATATTCTTTGTTATGTGAGATATATTTGTTAATAATGGGATGTAAATTATTCATATCCAGAATTATATCATGTCCCTATACATTATTTTTAATCATCAAATGAGAATTATATTTGAATGGATATGATGGAGAATGAATCTCATCGCGTTCGTGGAGACGGTACTCCGTACGTACACACGAGCGACAATATCATTCTTTTGATATTAAAATAATATATAATTGGATGTTATATAATATATAGAGAATCATTATCATGTTATATTTATCATTTTCATTATTTACACATCATTATTGTACCCACCAAAATAATAATATATTTAATAATAATTACACCACGACGTGGAGACGGTAAGTCGTACGTACGCATGTATGGTGACATGTTATTCAAAGGGTAGATAGAATACTGAATTTGTTTGTACCATATTTATAATAACATCAAAATATATATAAGATAATAGATTTATTATTTTAGAATGGTAATAACAATGAAAGAATAAGTGGAAGAAGAAAGCAACTTGAAAAGGGGTGGTGAAAACATTACCTCTTCTTTGGGTTCTTCCTATTGATTTGATCAAAAGGGCTTCTTAGGTCGGCATTCTGATATAAATAATGCCTCTAGGTTATAGTTAGGGATGTTGAGAGAGTATTTGGGCATGGTTTGGCTGAATCAAAAGGCTTTTAAGGTGTGATGAAATGAGAAGGAGGACTGCCATTTTATAAGAGGGGTGAGGGGCACCTTTGGAAAAGATGAAAATATTAATTTATAAGAAATTCATATTATGTTTATAATGGATCCAAATTTTATAATTCAATTTTTAAGGTAGGTATAGGTCAAAAACCATTAAACCAATAGAATTTATATAGGTTTGGGCCATTATATTAACCTTATCTTTTAGTTTTAACTCTTAGTTAATTAGATTGACATTTACCATGTCACTTTGCAATTTTATATTATATTGTTAATAAACTTACCATATACATCCAAGAGACCCCCATGTGGTACATTAACAGTACACCTATCATGATATAAGTCTCTTGGCAGAATCATAGATTTTTAGAAATTTAATATCAATTAATAATATAATATTTGTTTTAAAAACTCTTTTATGTCAATTTTGACACTATTCAATAGTTGATTTTTGTAAAACTCATAACAGAATTATTACTCGAAAAAATTTGATTAAATCATTAAAAACATGTCATATTAACCTAGAAAATTAGTGTAATTCATTAAAAGTCTCAAATTATATTTATTTGGGTATTTATAATATCAATTATTTTAATTTTTTATTATTATGGTAATTACTTCATCATCATTGTGTCATAAATAAATTAAATTATTTAATGTCTAAAAAATTATAAATAAAATACAATTACATAGTAAATCTTTTTATCTTTCTAATTAATATTTGTAGTCGAAAATCAAACATATATAACCCTATGTAAAAATTGAACTTCTAAAAGATATATGCTTGTATCATTTTTGTATTCATTTTAACATAATTAAAATAAAGTGTCTTTATCACTTACGAGTGGATCCATGGGGACCCAAAATCGACCCAAAGATGCCCATTGTCGGAAATGTATCAACCAATAAGGTTAGGACATGTTTTAGGGTAATTGTTTATTATTATAATATTATTTTAACCCTTATTTACTGGATTTACCTTTTAACCGTGGTAAATAAAATATTTACCGATGTAATTATTCAAAATGTCTAAAAATAAAAGTTACCTATTTACACAATTTGGAAATCCTGATACCAACTATGGAATCCATTTTTCCAAATTCAATACACAGAAGTGGCAGAAATTAATTTAAAATTAATTCCCGTTGTTAAAACAAAATTCGTGTTTTTAAGAGATAATAACTATCAAAAGATTGACACTAGTTTATGTCTGTTTTAATTGTGAAATTATGTCCAATGAAAAACATTGAATTAAATGGTAAAACTATATTCTAAATATACTTTAAACCCACTCAAATTCATAATTTATCAATATTAATTATTTTTATTTAAAAAGTTGTTTTTAATTAAAATTTAGTAATTTTCACTATTCGTCAAAATATGAAAGTTATCCGAAAAGTACCAAAATTTCACCCTAGGATAATTTAGATATTCCGAATACAGAAATGAAATCCATTTTGAGAGATAGAATTTATCAAATTTCATAAAGGCTAGATTGATTGGTTGTGGTGTGTTTGAATCTCAAAGTTGCGTACAATGATGGCCATTGCATTATTCAAAGGGAAACATACCACGGAAGCTTGGAGTGTTACATTAGAAATGTTTTAATATTTAATTAAAAATAAGATAATATATAGTTGATATCTATAAGTCTCATTTAGGATGTTGTAATCCATTTAAAATAGAATTATTTTTTTAAAAAACAATCATTCCTTTGATCATTTTTCTAATTGAAATCCCACTTTCATATGACATCAACGGTTATAATATTAAATTA
This sequence comes from Viscum album, assembly GCA_963277665.1. Taxonomy (NCBI): domain Eukaryota; kingdom Viridiplantae; phylum Streptophyta; class Magnoliopsida; order Santalales; family Viscaceae; genus Viscum; species Viscum album. The sequence goes on from OY728150.1 coordinate 2,014,639,856, forward strand.
TATAGTTTCAGTTTTTAATTATTAATTTTAAAAAATTAATTCATTTTTTTGAATCAAAATAAATAATAATTTCTAATAAGGTCATCAGAATTTTTTACCATAATGAATTGTAAACACAATATTTTTTTTACTACAATTACAGTAAATATGGGATTACCAGTGGTTAATCCCAAATGAGATGGGTTAAAATTCATCTAAAACCACTAAAATACGATTTTTTGGTTTTATTTGACCTTATGTATTCTATATTAAATAATAAAATATTTTGGGGCATTTCTTCAGGTTAAAAATGCATGTATTGACCTTGAAATCAAAAAATTAAATTTAAAAACTCACCACACATATTAAATTTCACCCACTATAGTGTCCTTGGTAGACTTCAAGAAGCATATTTTGGGAGAATAAAATCCTATATAACTTCTATAATTCTAATAAAAATTATTATATCATATTATTTAATCATAAATCAACACTTTAAAGTCTTCAGTTGAATCCTAAAATCTTTTCAGAAATGTTGTAATGATCTTAAATGACTATTATTATTTTTTGGCTTAATCGAAAATTTTAAATAATATTATAAAATGATTACAAAATAACATAAATATCATTGATTGATTGGAATAATATTATGCTACTGTAATTATCAATATCAATCCCTAATACAAATTTTTTAAATGAAATCATCGATCATATATACAAATGACTACTACAAAGAAAACCACAGTAAGTAATTTTCCATCAACATTTTTTGGGATAGAATAAATGTTGGAATTTTACCATATATATGATATATATGATTTTATTTTATTTATATAGTATTAATTTACTATATAAATTCTTATATTCAATTTGGACTAAAATTAGATAATATCATTTTATTATAGTAGACAACCTCCTTGTAATTATATGTGATTTGTTTTTCATTTTCCCATTACATTGAAATTAATAAAGAATGATTTAATTTATATATGTGAAATATATTATATAATTTTGATTTTTTAAGATTAATAAATCACCAACTTCCTTACCTTATCACTTATTAATGGAATGATATCTTCTTTACAATGTATATATAACATAATATCTCCAGAAAGAGATGTGATTCATTTTTCATGTCAATAAATAATTATTGATTTTATAAATGCATTTAATATAGAAAAAAATTATTATTAATATAAATATGAATATGAGTAATATTTATCATATAAACAATAATTAGAACATTCTTGTTATGTCATGAATAAAAAAATAATTCTATTAATACGTGAAATCATTAAAATATTGGAATCTTAATAGAATGATGGTTGTGTAATATTATGATATTATAATATGATATTATAAAATAAGTATTTTTAGTTATTTATTTATAATATTATTATAATCATTATAAATGAGATTAAATAATGTTTAACTAAAGGAACAATGAGGTAAGGGACTTCGTCAAAATTTATCTGAATTGATCCATATTATAACATTATAAATTTTTTTTTTCATTTTTTGTATATAATTCCACACATTAATATAATGTTTATAATACATCATAATTAATGATATATTTCATTTTAAAATTTATATAATTAATCTAAGTAGATTTGACTTCTAAATTTGTACTGGTAATGAATTCTCATAAATCAATTTTAATTAATTTGGTTGTATTACATCGTTGTTGAAATTAAAAAATTAATATTATGTGTGTAAATAATTATAATTATATTATTATTTATTTTTACTCATTTAATGTGGATATAAATTTGACAAACAGAACCAATTTATATATTTATTCTCACAACAACATTTTCGAACATTGTGTAGGTTTATTTCACAATTAAATTTTAATTGTGATTGATTATTCTAGAATTTGTATTAATGAATTTATTTGATCACTGAAAAATAAAAACATTTAAATTTATCCTCATATAGTTATTAATTACTATTTTCATGTAATTGTATAATTTTTAAACAATTATTTATATTAAATGATGTACATTTTTTTATAATATCTAAGTGAATTTATATCTTCAGTTGAAAACAATTTTCTATATAAATCCATGATTCAATAAATAGATCTAAAAAAATGTTTTTTACATTTTAAAATTTATCTATTAATGAAAATTTTATCCCTTAGTAAAATTTTAGCAAAAATATAAATTGAATAATCATGTCATTCATTAAACAAGGTCGATCAGTATATTATAAAAAATGGAAAACGAATTATTTTTTTTAATATTTATGAAATGTATAATGTTTCATGGAATCATGACCAATCAATTCATTAAATATGTCTTTAAATATTCCATATTATATTTTAAATTAATTTTATTTATATATTTATTTAGGAAATTTTATTTTTAAGATGTTATTTTCCAAATGATAAAGATATTTTATTCAATAATGTTTTCAATGATATATTTATGGTAATTATATTCATATAGGACAAAAACCGATGATTTTTCATATAAAACAATGGGCACATATTTTATAAATACAATTGTAATTCTTCCTAAGGATGTTTTATGAATATATTCACCGATAGTAGTATTTTAACTAAATCATATTATTCAATTTTTAAGTCATTAGGGTTCTGATGATTTAATCACATTACATTGATCATCTCACTATAAGTTTACCCAAAATAATAATATTATTTATCATGGATACTAATATTTCTTGAAAAAATCACATTTTTACATATATTTTTATGTTTGTTATGTTATATAATTAATTAAGAAAATATAAGTAATTTCTACATTTAATTTAACACTGGTTTTTGACATCAATATTTATTTATCATTAATTAAATCAATTATTCAATATTTTAGGAATGATTTGGACATATAGAACTCAGATATTCTGGCATATAGATAGCATCTGGATGCATCAGTAGTCTCATCAGATAAATGTTTTGGTTGTTATAACATACCACGATCTGAAACAATCTATTGTGGTCCAAATAGTTTTGTTATGGGACATCAAGAGTGACTCCCTATACACTAGTGGATTCTAAATAATATTAGAGGTTTGATAAGTATAGTTTTGATAATATAACTACAAGCTAAACGTTATAAAATATTTGGAAAACAAATAATGAATAAATATTAGAGTCCAAGATTAATGGAAACAATAAAATACTGCAGAAAATCTAAAAAATAAAATAAAATTGAATAATATAATATATAATAAATGTATATTGCAAAATAAATTATTATTGTACCTAAAGATCAATAATAATTTAATATAATAAAATAATCATATGATAAAAATAAACTCAATCCACCACATTCTCAAACCCCATTCCATCAATATCTCCATATATAATCACATTATGTAGGAAATAATCAATTACATGTTCCCTTTAATTTTACTATTCTACATCCATGTAATCATATCATGTACAAAATCTTGTACTTGGTAGTGTATGAGTATAACTCAGTAGGTTGATAACAACATTTATAGTAATAACATGGATTATTTTAAGCGCATTAAATAATGAAATAAAATATGTGGGTAAATTATTTAAAAATTTATATTAATACTGTAACACCCCAAGCTTCTACGGTACGCTTCTCTTTGAATAATGTGATAGCGTGTGTTGTAAGCAACATCGAGTTCTAACACACCACAACCAATCAAACTACCCGTTATGAATAGTAATACCTACTTTTTGAAACTATATTTATTTTATATTTCAAAATGGACTTCATTTTTGGATTCGGAATATTAATATTATCCTAAGTTGAATTTTTGGTATTTTTCTGAGATCTTCCAATTTTTATGAATAGTGAAAAATACTTAAAAACAAAATTTTTAATCAAAATAATTTATAGTGATAAATTATATTATTTAGTGGTTTTATAGTATAATTAGAATATATTTTTACCATTTTATCCAATGGTGTTCATTATAATTAATTTCACTTTGAAATTGGACATAAACAATTGTCAACCTTTTGATATATATTGTTTATTAAAAACATGCTATTTGTTGTAACAGTGGGAATTAATTATAAAATTAATTAATTCAACTTATATGTTTGGAATTTTTTAAAATAATACATCGTTTTTGAATTCTGAATATCAATTATAGCTAAGGGTGAAATTTTGGCATTGTTCTGAAAAACATCAATTTTTGATGAATAGTGAAACCACTAAGTGGTAGTTAAAAAACTGAATTTTTTTCATAAAACATAATTTTACCGCATCTGTGAATGGAATTTCGAAAATCCGAGAGACACGGTTAATATCAAGAATAAAATGTGGTTCAATGAGATGAAAATAATTTTTGGTGAATACTAACTTTTTACTTTTATTTACCACGGTTAAAAGTAAATAGGGTAATTAAGGGTAAAAATGATATTAATATTACCCTAACACATGTCCTAATTCTATTGGACAAGTGTATCTCGACCAAAAAGCCTTAGTAATAAAATATTATCATTTAGGTCCACTTGGATTAGATTATGACATTTATTATTATTTCATTCAAAGAAGAGTTAAAAGAGTTAAAATCAAAGTTTATTTACTAAAACATTTTTAATATAGGGTTATACATAAGATAAATTCGATTGTAAATATTAATTAGAAAGATAATAAGATTTCATACATAATTATAGTTTATTTATAATTTTTATACTTAAAATAATTTAATTTATTTATGACACAATAATGATGAAGTAATTAGCATAATAGTGAGAAATTAAAATAATTGATATTATAAATACCCAAATAAATATAATTTGAGACTTTTTATGAAATACAGTAATATTATAAGTTAATATGACATGTTAGAAATGCTTTAATTAAATTTTTTCTAAGTAAGCATTCTGTTATAGGTTTCACAAAAATCAACTATTGAATAGTGTCAAAATTGACATAAAGGGGTTTTTTAAAAAAACATTATATTATTAGTTGATATTAATTTCCTAGAAATCTAAGGTTCGGCCAAGAGACTTATATCATGATAGGTTCATCATTAATGGACCACTTGGGTGTCTCTTGGATGTATATGGTATGTTTATTAACCATATAATATAAAAATAGAAAGAGACATTGTAAAAGTGAAACTAATTAACTTAGAGTTAATACTTAATGATAAGGTTAATATAATGACAAAAACCTGTCTAAATTCTATTGGTTGAGAGGTTTTCAACCTATCCCCACCTTAACATTTAAATAGTCAACTTTTGTGCCATTAGAAACCTAATATGAATTTATTATAAATTAATATTTCTATCATTTTCAAAGGTGCCCCACACACCTCTTATAAAAGGGCATTCCTCCTTCTCATTTCTTCACACCTTCAAAGGATTTTGGTTCGCCCAAAATCTGCCCAAATACTCTCCCAAATTCCCTAACTACAACCTAGAAGCCTTAGTTTGATCAGAAAGCCAACCTAAGGAGCCCTTTTGATCAAATCAAAAGGAAGAACCTGAAGAAGAGGAGGTTAACCTACCCCAACCAAGGAAAAGTACAAGGTAAGGGTTATTTCACAATCTCTTCATTATACGAGGTTGTTTATATGTAATAATCTACTGGGATCTCTTTATCATCCACTTCCATGTTTCTTAAAAATGTATTTCACAACATTTTTACTATTTACAAGAATATAGGTTAAAGTCATTTATACCCTTGTTTGACTTTTTATAAGAGATTTATAAAGGAATCTTTCCGTCGTTTTCTAAACAAGGTGCTTTTTAACCTTTTCGACAAAATTAAGGTAAGAATGTTTTTTTAACTTATACGGCTGGTGCGTCTATTTTGAGCCATTATAAAATCGTCTAAGCTTTCCTTACAAGATTATAATAATATTTTCAAAGAAAATGTTTTGTTTTATAAATATATGACTCTTAAATGATTTCAAAAATAGAAAGAGATATTTCTCTAAAAAGAGTTTTGATTTCATCTAGGTCAACATCCTTTGATGGATTTTATGCTTATTTGTAGTTGATTTATTATGATACAAATCTTTTATATTGTATTGATGGTTTTGTGATATGTTTGACTATAGATGTGGTATTTTTATACCATTCATAGTTTATGGTGAAAGTATTGACATTTCGTATGCTAGTTTTAATAAGAATGTTTACGTTATGTTTAAACCTTTTAATATGGGAATGAATTGGACTTAATATGTGACGGGTGGATCCCTCTATAGCTCCTCGATGCATTGGTAGGTCTCATGAGACAAACTAGAGTCTTGGCACAAGGCCTTGGCAGAATCTTATTTGTAGTCTTGGCACGAGGCCTTGGATATGTGGTTATGATAGTCTGGCATTATGCATTCCATCATTATAAAAGTGGTTATTGATATTGCATGTGATTATTCGATTATTAAAATATCAATGTGAATAAGTAAATGGCATAATTTCATTTTACTTTGCCATACTATGTTGAAGTTCAAGTTTAAAAGGATTTAGTTTTAGTTATACATTGCCTTAAATGTTTATGCTTATTTTTGAAAGTTTCCTCTATATTGTTATCCTTACTGGGCATTTGAGATCACCCTTTTTCTATGTTTTATTTTTCCCAGGATGTGAAGAAGTAAGTTATGAATGACCTGCAGGGATTTTATGTGGGGATATGAGTGTGAAATATGAAGACTATGTTGTTGTAGTAGTTTTTCACTTTATAATGTAATGTAAAACTTTATGAATATATCTAGTGTTTCCAAAGCTACTAAACCAATCGGTCTTTCGAGATTTTATCTTTTTTTTAATCATGCCAATGTTATGTAATAATGCACCAACTTTGGGTAACTGGGGTCGGGGCGTTACAGTTGGTATCAGAGGAAGTTTAGTACCAACCATGGATGCTAGATATAGATAAACATTGATTAGAGCACGTAGACCTAAGATGAACATTCAGGATTAGTATAGAAGAAGTTCCTAGAATTTTGGTATTTTAGAGATTTTGTGAGTTTTCCGAGCAATACATCCCTGTCTGGATACGAGCAGGTAGAGGCAGCTCTGGAACAGATGTACCTAGGGGTAAAACCCGAAAACACTGCTTTGAGCTAGACTCGAACGGGAACTAGTGCACGACAACGGGCCTTGCTGCACTCTTGGTTACGACACTCTAGGGGGATATGCTTAGGATAACTCTCATTTTCACTACAAATCATTATGAAGGGTTTATGAGTATATAATTCCTCAAAGAAAACATTCTTCTGATTATGGATTATATCCCTAAATAGTTCTATTTATGTTAAGTGTTTTATAAGTATGGAATTATGTATTTTGATTCATAAACTGATCTAGTTCATGCCATTGTTTAGAAATGGCGCCTAGTGGAAGAAATGGAAACCGTATCAATGCACACACTCCATTTAGGTATTGCCCTCCTGCTCAAGATAATTATAATGGAGCTGGTGATGCAACTGGTGCCGATCAGCTAATCACCAAACTGGGACAACTCACTCAGGTTATGAATAAAAACATTACCCGTATGGAGCACGCTGATCCGCAGCGTGGAGGATCAATGTTAGATCGATTCATGAGGAAACAACCACAAACTTTCAATGGGAGTACAAATCCCTTAGTAGCTGAGCAATGGATAAATTCCCTAGAAAAAATATTTCAGGCTTTGGGGAGTAGTGAAAGGGAAATGGTTGTCATGGCAGTTTACCGACTCATTGGAGATGCTGATCAATGTTTGTCATTGATTCAAAACATGAAGAAAGATGATGAAGTATCAAATATGTAATGGAGGTAGTTCAGAGATCTGTTTTTAGAAAAAATACGTTCCTCATGACCATCGAGCAGATATGGAATGAAAATTTATGATTCCAAGACAAAAGGAGGATAAGAATGTCACAAAGTATGAGGCTAACATTACAAGGTTAGCAGGTATGATGGAGATTATATATGTTACCCAAGAAGTAAGATTGATTATTTCTTTGATGGGTTAAAACCATTTCTCTGTCGAGCATTAGTCTCGCAATCCTTCTCGTCGTACGAAGTCATTGTCTCATTTGCTATCAAGACCGAAAAGGAATTATCTATGTCTTATGACTTTAAAGCAAAGCAAGAGAAGAAGAGACCTACTGATCAATCTGGGAATGGAAATAATGGGAAGAAGGGAAAGGATGAATATCCATCCTGTGGTAAATGTGGTAAGAAACACCCCTGTACTTTCTCGAAGGGAATAGGAGTCTGTTACAAGTGTGGTGAAAAAGGCCACCAAGCACGTGAGTGAAAGAGGAAGAAGGTAGCTACCAATGTTCAGTGTTAAAATTTCAGGGAGATTGGGCATTATGAAAATGAATATCCTAAGCGTCAGGAGAACTTACCTCAGAAAATGCCAAGGGATCAAGGCCAAGCTTATGATATCACTACTGCTGAATTAGAAGCTCTGAATGACATGGTGGCAGGTAATTTAATGGTTTTCTAAAGTTTAGCAAATGCATTATTTGATTCTGGATCATCCCATTTTTTCATATCTTCCAAGTTTTCGAAGAAAATTAGATATTTCCAATTTGATTTAACAAGGGACTTGTCAGTTAAAACTCCTAAGGGAAGTATCATTGCAACAAAGTTTTGTGGGTCAGTCCCCATTAGAGAACATAAATGTTTTTTATCTGCTAATCTCATCGTCATACCTATGATTGAGTTTGATATAATCCTCAGTATGGACTGGATTTCGGACTATGATGTGAAGATTTATTGTAAGAAGAAAGAGGTTACGATTCTTGATGATGATGATAAGGAACACCTTATCTTTAGAGCAGAATCGTCACCGCCTAATTCTTATCTAGATCCACCCCCAGTAGCACAACTAAATTCCATTATTTGGGAGGAAGAGAGTGAAATAACTGTGGGTGAGGAAAGTAATGTTCAAATATATGATGTTCATATTGTGAAAGAATTTGTAGATGTATTTCTGGAATATTTACCTGGACATCTTCCAGAATGAGAAGTTGAGTTTTCCATTGATTTAATTCATAGATCAAGGACTATATCAAAGACCCCTTATAGAATAGCCACTGTAGAATTAGTTGAACTAAATAAACAACTAGAGGAATTGAGTAATATGGGATTTATTCTCCGTAGTGTTTTTCCATGGGGATCCCCTGTTCTTTTTGTTAAAAAGAAAGATGGATCAATGAGGTTATGTATCGACTACAGGGAGATCAATGCTATAACAATAAATAACAAGTATCCCCTACCTCGCATTGATGATTTATTTGACCAGCTGCATGGATCTCAATACTTTCCAAAGATTGACCTTCGATCTGGATACCATCAGTTGTTTGTGAAGAAGGAAGACATTCTGAAGACAGAATTTCGAACCAGGTATGGGCATTATGAGTTTACTGTAATGCCTTTTAGATTGACTAATGCACCCTCTGTATTAATGGATCTGATGAATAGAGTTTTCAAGGAGTATCTCGATGAATTTGTGGTGGTATTTATTGATGATATCAGGGTATACTCCAAAAGCTACGAAGATCATGAAAATAACTTGCGCATTATACAAAAGACTCTGAGAAGAAATGAATTATATGGGAAGTTTAGAAAATGTGAATTCTGGCTTCAAGAGATTTCTTTTCATGGCCATATTGTCTCTAAAGAGGGATTACCTATTGATACTTCTAAGACCAAGGCAATCCATGAATGGACAGCACCTACGAGTATAACTGAGGTACATAGTTTTATTGGTTAAGAGGTTATTATCGACGATTCGTCCAGAATTTTTCACGATTGGATAACTCATTAACTAAACTCACACGTAAAGGGGTTAAATTTGTTTGGAAAAAATAGTGTGAAGATGGTTTTGAAGAACTGAAGAGAAGATTGGTCAATGCTCCTATATTGACTCTACCATCGGGGAATAATGGGTTCGTTATTTATAGTGATGCATCAAAGAAAGGACTTGGTCATGTCCTTATGCAGAATGATAGGGTTATTTATTATGCATCACGACAGTTGAAAATTCATGAAAAAAACTATCCTACTCATGATCTCGAGTTAGAAGCTGTGATATTTTCTTTGAAGATATGGAGGCACTACCTCTATGGTGAAAAATGTGGGATTTATACTGATCAAAAGAGTTTGAAGTATATTTTCTCACAAAAAGAACTCAACATGAGGAAAAAAATATGGCTTGAATTACTCAAGGATTATGATTTCACGATACACTACCACCCGGGGAAGGCAAACAGGGTGGCAGATGTTTTGAGCAGAAAAGACCATGGAGTTTTGAACAATATGAGAATCGGAGTGGATCCAATTTTTATAGATCTACTGAAGATGGACATGGGAATAACTAGGGAAGGTGAAACATCAATTCTTTTTCAAATGGTTGCCAAACCATCTGTACTAGAAAGGATTAAGAGTTCTCAAACCGATGATGAATAATTTAAAAAGAAGATTAAAGCTGTGAATGATGGGAGATTGAGAGACATGTTGTATGAAGATGGAATTTTGAAATTCAGGAAGAGACTTTGTGTTCCCGATTTACCAGATCTAAAAAGGGAATTTTTGGTTGATGCTCGTAGTTCCAATTTCTCTATACATCCTGGGAGCACCAAAATGTATAGAGATTTGAAGGAACATTTTTGGACGGACAACATGAAGAGGGAGATTGCTGATTTTGTGTAAAGATGTATGGTTTGTCAACAAGTGAATGCTGGGAGGCAATAGCCTGGAGAGGTCATGCAACCTCTTCCCATACCAGAGTGGAAATGGGACAATATTACAATGGACTTTGTCATGGGACTACCAAAGACTCCTAGATGGAACGATGCAATATGGGATTTCATGGAGTACCCCTATCGATTATTTCTTATCGCGATCCCCGTTTTACTTCAAGATTCTGGAAGAGTCTTCAGAAATCCCTGGATACTGAACTTCATTTGAGCACTGCCTACCACCCTCAAACGGATGGAGAATCAGAACGAACTATTCAAACCTTAGAAGACATTTTGAGATCCTTCTCACTAGACTTTCATGTTATGTGGGATCAATATTTACCTCTGGTAGAATTTTCCTATAACAATAGCTTTTATTCGAGTATTCAGATGGCACCATATTAAGCGTTATACGGAAAGATATGTTGTACACAAATCTATTGGGATGAAGTTGGTGAAGGAAAACTTGTAGGCCCAGAACTAGTGGAGTAAACGATGGAAAAGGGGAAGGTAATCCAAAATCACATCAAAGCAGCTCAAAGTAGGCATAAGATCTATGCCAATAATCGAAGGAAGGATTTGAAATATCAAGTCGGTTAACATTTTTTCCTGAAGGTATCTCCATGGAAGGGAGTCATACATTTTGGTAAGAAAGGTAAATTGATTCCTAAGTACATTGGACCTTTCGAAATTCTAGAATGAATTGGGGATGTAGCTTACTGATTGGCAATGCCGCCAACTCTCTCCAAAGTTCACGATGTGTTCCACGTATCTCTGTTGAGGAAATACATGCCAAACACAATGCATGTACTCACCTATGAAGAATTAGAACTAGAACCCGATCTGTCTTATTGTGAAGAGCCCATCAGGATTCTTGATACGAGAGAACAAGTACTGAGAAACCGGACGACGCGTCTGGTAAAAGTTTTGTGGAGAAACCATAAAATAGAAGAGGCAACGTGGGAACCCGGGGAACTTATAATGAAGAACCACCCAAGTCTTTTCATGTGATATTTATTCTAGAAATTTCGAGGACGAAATTATTTGAAGGAGGGGATAATGTAACACCCCTAGCTTTTACGGTACGCTTCTCTTTGAATAATGCGATAGCGTGTGTTGTACGCAACATCGAGTTCTAACACACCACAACCAATCAAACTAGCCGTTATGAATAGTAATACCTACTTTTTGAAATTATATATATTTTATATTTCAAAATGGACTCCATTTTTGGATTCAGAATATCGAAATAATCCTAAGTTGAATTTTTTGTATTTTTCTGAGAACTTCCAATTTTTATGAATAGTGAAAAATACTTAAAAACAACTTTTTTAATCAAAATAATTTATAGTGATAAATTATATTATATAGTGGTTTTATAGTATAATTAGAATTTATTTTTACCATTTTATCCAATGGTGTTCATTATAATTAATTTCACTTTGAAATTGGATATAAACAATTGTCAAACTTTTGATATATATTGTTTCTTAAAAACACGCTATTTGTTTTAACAGTGGGAATTAATTATAAAATTAATTAATGAAACTTATATGTTTGGAATTTTGTAAAATAAGAAATCATTTATTGAATTCAGAATATCAATTATATCTTAGGGTGAAATTATGGCACTTTTCTGAAAAACGTCAATTTTTGATGAATAGGGAAACTACTAAGTGGTAGTTAAAAAACTGAATTTTTTTCATAAAACATAATTTTACCGCTTTTGTGAATGGAATTTCAAAAATCTGAGAGACACAGTTAATATCAAGAAGTAAAATGTGGTTCAATGAGATGAAAATAATTTTTTTTCAATAGTAACTTTTTTACTTTTATTTACCACGGTTAAAAGTAAATAGGGTAATTAAGGGTAAAAATGATATTATTATTACCCTAACAGATGTCCTAATTCTATTGGACAAGTGTATCTAGACCAAAACGCCTTAGTAATGTAATATTATCATTTAGGTCCACTTGGATTAGATTAGGACATTTATTATTATTTAATTCAAAGAAGAGTTAAAAGAGTTAAAATCAATGTTTATTTACTAAAACATTTTTAATATAGGGTTATACATAAGATAAATTAGATTGTAAATATTCATTAGAAAGATAATATGATTTCCTACATAATGATAGTTTATTTATAATTTTTATACTTTAAATAATTTAATTTATTTATGACACAATGATGATAAAGTAATTACCATAATAGTGACAAATTAAAATAATTGATATTATAAATATCTAAATAAATATAATTTGAGACTTTTTATGAATTGCAGTAATTTTCTAAGTTAATATGACATGTTAGGAATGCTTTAATTAAATGTTTTCGAAGTAATCATTCTTTTATGAGTTTCACAAAAATCAACTATTGAATAGTGCCAAAATTGACATAAAACGGTTTTTAAAACAAATATTATATTATTAGTTGATATTAAATTTAAAAAAATCTAAGGTTCGGCCAAGAGACTTATATCATGATAGGTTCATCATTAATGGACCACTTGGGTGTCTCTTGGATGTATATGGTAAGTTTATTAACCATATAATATAAAAATACAAAGAGACATTGTAAAAGTGAAACTAATTAACTTAGAGTTAATACTTAAATATAAGGTTAATATAATGACCCAAACCTATCTATATAATATTGGTTGAAAGGTTTTCGACCTATCCCAACCTTAAAATTTAAATAATCAACTTTGGAGCCATTAGAAACCGAATATGAATTTATTATAAATTAATATTTCTAACTTTTCCAAAGGTGCCCCTCACCCCTCTTATAAAAGGGAACTCTTCCTCCTCATTTATTCACACCTTCAAAGCCTTTTGGATCGGCCAAACACTGCCAAAATACTCTCCCAACTTCCCTCACTACAACCTAAAGGTCTTAGTTTGATCAGAAAGCCAACCTAAGGAGCCCTTTTGATCAAATCAAAAGGAAGAACCCGAAGAAGAGGAGGTTAACCTACCCCAACCAAGGAAAAGTACAAGGTAAGGGTTATTTCACAATATCTTCATTATCCGAGGTTGTTTATACGTAATAATATACTAGGATCTCTTTATCATCCACATACATGTTTCTTAAAAATTTATTTCAAAACATTTTTACTATTTACAAGAATATGGGTTAATGTCATTTATACCCTTGTTTGACTTTATATAAGAGTTTTATAAAGGAATCATTTCGTCATTTTCCAAACAAGGTGCTTTTTAACCTTTTCGAAAAAATTAAGGTAAGAATGTTTTTTTTAACTTATACGGTGGGTGCGGCTATTTTCCACCATTACAAAATCATCGAATCTTTCCTTACAAGCATATAAGACTATTTTCAAAAAAAAATGTTATATTTTATAAAAATATTACTCTTAAATGATTTCAAAAATAGAAAGAGATATTTATCTAAAAAGAGTTTTGATTTCATCTATGTCAACATCCTTTGATAGATTTAATGCCTATTTGTAGTTGATTTATTATGATATAAAACTTCTATATTGTATTGAAGGTTTTGTGATATGTTTGACTGTGGATGTGCTATTTTTATACAATTCATAGTTTATGGTGAAATTATTGACATTTCGTATGCTAGTTTTAATACGAATGTTTATGTAATGTTTAATCCTTTTCATATGGGAATGCATTGGACTTAATATGTGACGGGTGGAGCCTGCTATAGCTTCTCGATGCATCGGTAGGTCTCATGAGACAAACTAGTGTCTTGGCACAAGGCCTTGGAAAAATCTTATTTGTAGTCTTGGCACGAGGCCTTGGCTATGTGGTTATGATAGTCTGTCATTATGCATTACATAATTATGAATGTGGTTATTGATATTGCATGTGATTATTCGATTAGTAGAATATCCATGTGAATAAGTAAATGGCATAATTTCATTTTACTTTTTCCATACTGTTTGAAGTTCATGTTTAAAAGGCTTTTGTTTTAGTTATACATTGCCTTAAATGTTTGTGCTTATTTTTGAAAGTTTTCGCTATATTGTTATCCTCATTGGGAATTTGAGATCACCCCTTTTCTATGTTTTATTTATCCTAGGATGTGAAGAAGTAAGTTATGAATGACCTGCATGGATTTTATGTGGGGATATGAGTGTGAAATATGGAGACTATGTTGTTGTAGTAGATTTTCACTTTATGATGTAATGTAAAACTTTATTAATATATCTAGTGCTTCCATGGCTACTAAACCAATCGGTCTTTCGAGATTTGATCTTTCTTCTGATCATGCCAATGTTATGTAACAATGCACCGAATCTGGGTAACTGGGGTCGGGGCGTTACAAATACCATATCAACTTGCTTCGACATATTTTTTTAATATCATTGAGCATTTCTCATGTACAAGAAATCATTAACCATAATTCCTAGGAAACAATTAACTTACTATGGTTTCATTCAAGAATAAATTACATCCTGTCCCACAACCATTCAATATATCCATATATCCAAGGTATTAGATAAAAAACAAATACATGACTTCCTATAAGAATTTCACCAATAAATTAGGGTCCTGGATGGATTATATGCATTAAAAAATTTATCATGATGACATCTAGTATATAATAATTTTTTAATCAGTAAATTGGAATAACCCTCAATATATGTATTAAAACATTCAACATTATTCATATATTGATATACATTTGTGGAAAAATAAATCATTAGACATATCAACCTAAATAAGATATTCAACATGAATCATTGTTCATATCTCGCAAAAAAATAATTACTCTATTTAACACAACAAATTACAATATAAATGATATCATGATTGTAACACCCCAGGTAAATAAAGAATATGAAATTTTTATATTTATCCATATTTGTGAATAAAATATTAATATGACTTTAAAGGGGACGCTATGCTCGATGGCGTACCCAACACGCAACCACGAGTTTCTTGGGAATCTTACGTTGCACTCTAATAATAAAATAATATTATTTTAAATGGTAGTTAACATGTAGACGTTGTATTGGAAGGAATGGATATAAATAACTAATATATGATTATATATGTTTTTAAATGTTTTTACATTTATCCAATAAAATATATAGGCTTAAAATACGGAAATAATTCAAATTTAGGCGTATATGCCCTAGTTTTCACTAAAGGTTCACTTATCGCCTTTTGATGGTGAACCATCATTAAATATAGTTTTGTTCACTCTTGAACATTCTTTTGTACCAAATAAAACTCTTATTAAGAATCGGGACATCAATATTTACTTTGTGTAAATTTTTGGTATCTTTCCGATAAATTTCATTTTTTTAATGAACAATGTAAAATGTTGTATTTTAATTCAAAACCTCTTTTTAATATATTTTATTTATATTATTAGATTATCTTTTGAATTGGTTTTAAAGTGAAATTAGAATATATTTTTTACCATTAAATCCAATAGTGGTCGTTGTAATTAATTTCACTTTGAAATCAGACTTAAACTATAGTCAATCTTTTGATATTTATTGTTTCATAAAAACACGCTATTTGCTCTGATAGCGGGAATTAATTATTAAATTAATTAATGTGACTTATATGTTTTTAATTTTGTAATGTAGACTTCATTTTTGAATTTGGAATATCAAATATAACTTAGGGTGAATTTTTGGGATTTTTCTGAAAAACATCAATTTTTTATGAATAGTGACACCACTAAGTGGTACTTATAAAAACCGATTTTTCCGTTTAAATGAAATTTTGCCATATTTTTGTTTTGAATTTCAAAAATCCGACATATATGGTTTTCATTAAGAAGTAAAATGTGGTTCAATGGGGTAAAAATAATTTTTTTGGTGAATAGAAACTTATTATGTTTTTAATCGCGATTAGAGGTAATTATTGTAGTTTAATGTAAAAATAATGTTTTAATAATATGAAATGAACTTTACACATGTCCTAACATCATTGGATGTGTCATGTCCGACCAAGACAAGCCATGGGTCATCTTGGGGACTCCATGGAGCCACATTGGTCGGGAAATGACATAAATAACTTTTTATTTAATGTAAAAGTAAAAATGACACAAACATGATATGTTTTACTAAAATAATTTTTAAGAGGGGTTATAAAAGTCAGATTTTTTTTATAAATAGTAACTGAAATGATAAAAATATTTTCTAGATCATAGTAATTTTTTTTATAATTTTTAGATATTAAATAAATTAAATTATTTATGACATCATAATAATGCAGCGATGACATCATTATCAGACGATTTAAATAAAATGAGAAGATAATATAACATCAATGAGATACACATGTCCAAAACTTATTGGATGGGTGGATTTAGAACCCTTATCACCTTATCCACGAATTATATCAATGTTGGACCTTTTGAAACCGAAATACATTTTCAAATAAAATAATATTTCATACTTTCCAAAAGTGCCCCTCCTCTCCTCTTATAAAAGGCCCCCACCTCTACCTCCTTACCCACACTCCCAAAGCCATTGGCTCGGCCAAACTCTGACCATTTTGTCTCTCCACTTCCCTCTATTACATATTGAAGCCTCACTTTGGGAATAAGTCTTCCCAATGAATCCTTTGAGCTCTAACCAAAGGGAGTTACCCGATTTTAAGGTAATGTCTTCGCTTGAGTCATTTTGTTTTATTTTGCTTCTCCAACCCCCTAAACTCGTTTTATTAAATTATTTTATAAAAAATCCAGTATCTTCCATATACTAGGATGTTTTTATAAGAAGTATTCGAGCTACACTTAAACACACCTACATCTAATGGTTAAATAATATACTATTTCTGTGGATGGCAAATTTCTGCCTCACGAAATGATGATTGTTCAACATTCTTATAACAACTTCAAAGGTGGCCATTAAGATGACCCTATATTTATATATGATACATAATATGTTTATGTTTTACTTATGATTCTGTATTTTTCATTTATTTGATACCTTTATGGTTTCCATTATGGGTAAACGCGATATCTTCATTTAAGCAAGTACGGACTACCGCCCCCTCAAAGTGATTTGATTCGTTAATACCATATGTGGTACGTATAAAGGATATATTTAATGATATTATATATGATACCGTACTGGAATTAAAATAATATTATGTATCATTATGTTTTAATTCCATTAAATATGAAATGGAAGTGGAAGTAGTGTTCATGCGTGCGTACGGCTTACCGTCTCCATGAACGGTACATTTCATTTCTTATCTCAAAATGTTATGTACTATTATAAGTACATATATATAATGGATATATATGTAATATATTACATATAAATTATGGATATCATTCTGGAATTATAACATATATATATATCTCATTTTGTTTTAATTCCATTAATATGACAAAATAAGAAAGTAGTGTTCATGCGTACGTACGGCCTACCGTCTCCATGAACGGTGCTTTTCGTTTTTTATCTCCAAATGATATGGAATAGTATAAAATTAATATTTACTGGATATATATGATATTTTAATCATTAATACTATTCTGGAAATTATTTAATTATAACTACATGGGCAATCTTTTTTCAAACAAGTTCATTTTTGACTCATGTAGCAAACATTGGTAGAAACATCTGATATGAACTAACATTATTAAACAATTATTATATCATTATAATATGTGATATGAACTGAATAATAATATCTAAAGGAGGTACTTAGTCAATTATTAATTGACCAAAGTTTATTATTCAGGAATATAAAGAAACGAACAAGACAAGTTGGACTTGAGGTAAGGGATCTTACTCCTCTCTTCCTTCTTAAGTACACTCTTTTATGTCATTCCCTCTAAAGCTCATGCTTCTTGTTATTGGGATGTTATTTTATAATAAACTTACTGTAATTTTTATGTTCATGTGATGAGAGACCATATTCTCTCTCATCAATCCATTTTTGATGTTTTGAGTGGCGCTGTTAGGCTGCCAAATTTTCGTAAGAGATCTAACCTCTCTGTTTCTTTTTAAGTACTCTCCTTTATGTCACTTCTTTTAATACCCTCTTTTTTATGTTGGGATATGTTCTCATATGTCCCTATTGATGTAAATTTTATGTCCAAGTGATTAGATACACTTTTTATCTCTCATCAACTCATCTGATGTGACGTCATTAGGCTGTCAAGGGAACTTTTTAACCCAATTTTGATTTCTTTGGGTTCAACATGTAGTTATTGAATATGTCATCCTTTGAATATGTGTGAATGACCTTTTATTGTTTCACACTTAATATCCACTTATATTGGGTGTATTTATATTTGTCACACATAATTTTGAGATTGATTTATCTTTAATTTAAGGATACCTTCTTTATAAGGGATTTCATCACATTTGACATTTCTATTGAGACTTCTTTGTTGTTATGCACCAATTCACTCTTATATGGCTTATATACCGTCCTTTGGAGTATTATATCATGAATCCATTTACTCTCATGATATTATAAAGTTCTGACTAAATGTTATTCCTCAATTATTGTATTCAAGTGTATCTAATTTTGGTAAAACCCCTTTAACCAAAATATTTCTTTAAATGTTTTAAATATTTATTATTATTAATATCCATGTTTCAAAATGGTTTTAAAGATTTTTTTATATGGATATTAATGGTTTAAAATTTTAAAAGCTACAAGGTGGTGTGGGACACTTTGATTCCAAAATCTCTTTATTAATTATTTTAAATGGTATTGTAAATTGTTTCTTTTTGAATGGATTCATTATTTCAATATACTAAAATGTTATATTGTGATTAAAATGTGGAAATGTTATGTTTCCTTTATGCATGCCTTATGTGTTACGTTTATGTTATGGTTCTTGGGCATTGTTATGAAAATAGGTGGTTCCGTGATAAACTAAGGGCGGGTGAGCCCGATATAGCTCTCCAATGCATTGGGTAACGCGAAGGAGTGAAACGTTAAGGTTTTTCCAAAGCGATTTAGGTAATATACTGTGATGGGTATTCCAAAAGTAACCAAGAGGGTTACTCCCTACGTAAGAATGTTATGAATGCCTCAAGTTACCTTTATGTCTTATGATTTCTATGATTTATTCATGTTTTGAAGAGGTATGTTAAAGTGAATATGTTTTATGGGTAAAGTATGATTTCATTCTTATGTATATATGAACTCATGTTTCCTTTCCATATTTTTATAACCCTTACTGAGATTTTTATGCTCATCCCAAGTTTTTGAAATGTTTTTCACATGACAAGGGAAAGGTACATGATGTGATGATAGTGTCAAGGACGTGTCAAGAAAGAATCCATGTTTTATTTTAAATATGTTTCTGTTGATGGGAAGAATGAATACTGTCTTTTATGTAACCACATTGTTTAAATGTGGAATGTAATGAAAGCTTCATGATCTAATTCTCTAAAACTCTAAACTTGAAAAGATCCTCAATGTGTAATCTTGTAATAACTCAAGATTAAGTAAGGTTTAAGGCTGGGGCCTTATAGTTGGTATCAGAGGTCGGTTTAGATAAATTTAGAGGTTAGGGTCTTCTTTAAGCATAAGTGACATTAACATAATGGTTAGGATTTAAAAAAGAGTCCTAGTTTTAGATAAAGTGAATGAGTATGTATATCTCAGTGTTTATCTTACTCATTAGTACACGATGGTTTTGTTGATATACTCACACTGATCTTTTTGGTTTTAGTAAATGGTTGGATCTAGCAGGCACCAAAGTAATAGTGGATGTGATGGAAACTGTGCCATTTTTTTTGAGCAACCAACTGAATGATATGGGAGCTGCAATGAGAACTCTTGTGATTATCCTCAACCAACTATTTGGAGTCATGATTGACCACCTAAACCTTGGATATTTATCTAAGGCATCATATATGCAAGAAAAAAATCCCTACGGATGTACAGGTAATAATCATAAAGGTATGTGTGTTCAAAAACCTATGTATCAAAGATGTGGAAAGAAACACCTAGGAAAATGTTTCAAAGGGACAGAAATATGCAATAGATGTGGAAATGAAGGTCATAAAGCAAGAACCTTCCATGGAAAAAGGAAGCATCCAGTTGACTCGAGGAATGGGAAAGAAGTTCTTTCTGAGGAATCAATTGAATGTTTTAAATGTGGTGTGCATGGTCATTATGAAAACACATGTCCTATGAAGAAGTTTCATGAATGGGGTCACCAAGAGCATACAAATGTTCGTTTACCAATACCTAATTCCATTCCGATTAATGATGAAGAAACTGACAATCACCAATCAATGGTATGTACTATTTCATGACTATTGTTTTCCTATTTTGGAATCTTAGGATATGATTCATGATTTTGTTTGTAGGAAATAAGTATTTCAGAATATGTTGGAAATGAATGGTTAATGGATCGTGAAGAACGTTTAATGAGTAAGATGTCAACATATAAGGGCTTCATGAGTTATGGTGAAAATCTAAAGAGTATTATGTCTCTTTTGAAGATGGGGTTACATTAGAATAATTTTTATATTATGTGTAACCTTGATCTTTAATATAGGAAAATTTTATTCAAGGAATAGTTATCTTTTCTTTTGTGGACATAGTTATAAAGAACCATTTGGGTTTCTATGATCCTTACATTTGAGGTAATTATGGGTTACTATATGTTATGATTGAAGTGAAAGGAATGAGATAAAATTGAGGTTAAATTATGTTATGTTTATTTTTGATGATTTTATCCCTTTTTGGGGATTGATTTGAGAATTATATAGTTTTGAAAAAAGGACAACACGCAGACCGTGTGACTACCAATCGCGTCGGACAAAGCTGCGGGAATCGAACCCACAACCAAAGTGCGACTGGTATTTATCGCCTACCACTAGACTACGTGAACTACCTGGTTAGTTTGACTAATTAGTTTTATATATATGATTTTATGAATTAATAGTAAGTTGATTTTGGGTTATTTATGAAAATGATTAACCTATCATGGAGGATATTGATTAGGTTAATTACTTTTCAATACGAGACTTTAGGAGCAACTGATGTTGTTTGGAGATAAATGTTATGATTTAACTTGGAAGACGATGTGACTAAATCCTTCAAATATTTGGGCTTCAATATTAGTTTGGTTTACTTTGAAGAATTTTATGGAAAATTTTATTATAGAATGGTCCTCGTTGAACTTTGGGTTTTGTTGGACAAATTTTGGAGATTAAGAATAGATTTTCTTTTTATAAAGGGTTATCCTTTTCTAGATTATCTGATCTTGTACTAACCTTTTTGGTTTTGGTTTTGGATAAAGCCTAAATACATGGGAAGTATATAGTTCTCTTTTGTGGATTAGGTAACTCTCTATAAGTTGATTATAGTACTCTTAATGCGAATAAGTCTCCCTAAATACTCGTCTTTTGGAAAAAAATATGAGTTTGATTAAGGAATCTAGTAAAAGTTGAATGTCAACATGGTAAGTGATTATGTTTCCTTATGAATAAATTCCTCAATAAAAAGAAACATAAACCAAAAATGTTGTCTATTAACTTTTCCTACTGGGGAATCAAATATTGTTTAACCCATCACAAGTTTGTGATTTTCTAATGGTTAACTTTCTCCTAGACATGTTTACTATCACTCTCCCTCAAGAACATGACCCTTTTCTTTTTCTTCCATGTCCATGTTTTCTACATGGAATCCTATTATGGGTTAACTCGGGTGACCTATGTATTTATCTTCTATTGTTTTAAAGTGATTGTTTTACTGACTCTTGTTCCGATGTTGGACTTTCAAGGATGTTTCCAAGCTCAATTTTAAAAATTCTAAGGACGCAATTCCCAAAAGGGGGGAAGGATGTAACACCCCAGGTAAATAAAGAATATGAAATTTTTATATTTATCCATATTTTTGAATGAAATATTAATATGACTTTAAAGGGGGCGCTATGCTCAATGGCGTACCCAACACGCAACAACGAGTTTCTTGGGAATCTTAAGTTGCACTCTAATAATAAAATAATATTATTTTAAATGGTAGTTAACATGTAGCCGTTGTAATGGCGGGAATGGAT
Source organism: Viscum album (assembly GCA_963277665.1). NCBI lineage: Eukaryota > Viridiplantae > Streptophyta > Magnoliopsida > Santalales > Viscaceae > Viscum > Viscum album. The sequence goes on from OY728150.1 coordinate 2,014,662,465, forward strand.
ATAAATAACTAAAATATGACTATATATGTTTTTAAATGTTTTTACATTTATCCAATAAAGGATATAGGCTTAAAATACGGAAAGAATTCAATTTTAGGCGTATATGCCCTAGTTTTCACTAAAGGTTCACTTATCGCCTTTTGATGGTGAAACATCATTAAATATAGTTTTGTTCACTCTTAAACATTCTTTTGGACCAAATAAAACTCTTATTAAGAATCGGGACATCAAAATTTACTTTGTGTAAATTTTATGTATCTTTCCGATAAAGTTCATTTTTTTTAATGAACAATGTAAAATGTTGTATTTTAATTCCAAACCTCTTTTTAATCTAATTTATTTATATGATTATATTATCTTTTGAATTGGTTTTAAAGTGAAATTAGAATATATTTTTACCATTAAATACAATAGTGGTTGTTGGAATTAATTTCACTTTGAAATAAGACTTAAACTATAGTCAATCTTTTGATACTTATTGTTTCATTCAAACACGCTATTTGCTCTGACAGCGGGAATTAATTATTAAATTAATTAATGTGAATTATATGTTTTGAATTTTGTAAAATAGACTTCATTTTTGAATTCATAATATCAAATATAGCTTAGGGTGAATTTTTGGGATTTTTCTGAAAAACATCAATTTTTAATGAATAGTGACACCACTAAGTGGTACTTATAAAAACTGATTTATCCGTTTAAATGAAATTTTTCCATCTTTGTGTTTTGAATTTCAAAAATTCAACATACATGGTTTTCATTAACAAGTAAAATGTGGTTCAATGGGGTAAAAATAATTTTTTTGGTGAATAGAAACTTATTAAGTTTTTAATCGCAAATAGAGGTAATTAGTGTAGTTTAAGGTAAAAATAATGTTTTAATAATATGAAATGAACTTTACACATGTCCTAACCTCATTGGATGTGTCATGGCCGACCCAGACATGCCATGTGTCAACTTGGGGACCCCATGGAGCCACTTTGGTTGGGAAATGACATAAATAACTTTTTATTTAATATAAAAGTAAAAATGACACAAACATGATATGTTTTACTAAAACAATTTTTAAGAGGGGTTATACAAGTCAGATTTTTTATTATAAATAGCCATTGGTAAGATAAAAATATTTCCTACATCATCGTAATTTGTTTTATAATTTTTAGACATTAAATGAATTAAATTATTTATGACATCATAATGATGCAGCGATGACATCATTATCTGACGATTTAAATAAAATGAGAAGATAATGTAAACTCTATGGGATACACATGTCCAAAACTTATTTGATGGGTGGAATCCGAACCCTTATCACTTTATCCACTAGTTTTATCAATGTGGTACCTTTTAAAACCTAAAAACATTTTCAAATAAAGTAATATTTCTTACTTTCCAAAAGTGCCCCTCCTCTCCTATTATAAAAGGCCCCCACCTCTACCTCCTTACCCACACTCCCAAAGCCTTTATCTCGGCCACCCTCTACCCATTTGGTCTCTCCACTTCCCTCTCTTACTCATTGAAGCCTCACATTGGGCATAAGTCTTCCCAAGGAAGCCTTTGAGCTCTAACCAAAGGGAGTTACACGATTTTAAGGTAATGTCTTCACTTGAGTCATTTTGTTTTATTTTGCTTCTCTAACCCCCTAAACTCATTTTATTCATTTATTTTATAACAAATACAGTATATTCAATATACTAGGATTTTGTTATAAAAAGTATTCGAACTACACTTACACACAGCTACATCTAATGGTTAAAGAACATACTGTTTCTGTGGATGGTGAATTTCTGCCTCACGAAATGATGATTGTTCAACATTATTATAACACATTCATAGGTGGCCATTAAGATGACACTATATTTATATATGATATATAATATGTTTATGTTTTACTTAAGATTCTGTATTTTTCATCTATTTCATACATTTATGGTTTCCATTATGGGTAAATGCAATATATTCATTTAACGAAGTGCGGACTACCGCCCCATCAAAGTGATTTGATTCATTAATACCATACGTGGTACGTATAAAGGATATATTTAATGATATTATATATGATAAAATACTGGAATTAAAATACTATTATGTATCATTATGTTTTAATTCCATTAAATATGAAATGAAAATGGAAGTAGCGTTCATGCGTACGTATGGCTTACCGTCTCCATGAACGGTACATTTCATTTCTTATCTCAAAATGTTATGTACTATTATATGTACATATATATAATGGATATATATGTAATATATTACATCTAAATTATGGATATCATTCTGGAATTATAACATATATATATATATATATCTCATTTTTTTTAATTCCATTAATATGACAAAAAAAGAAAGTAGCGTTCATGCGTATGTACGTCCTACCGTCTCCATGAATGGTGCTTTTTGTTTTTTATCTCAAAATGAAATGGAATAGTATAAAATGAATATTTACTGGATATATATGATATTTTAATCATTAATACTATTCTGTAAATTATTTACTTATAACTACATGGGCAATCTTTTTTCAAACAAGTTCATTTTTGACTCATGTACCAAACATCGGCAAAAACGTCTGATATGAACTAACATTATTAAACAATTATTATAACATTATAATATGTGATATGAACTGAATAATAATATCTAAAGGATCTACTTAGGAAATTCTTAATTGACCAATGTTTATTATTCAGGAATATAATGAAACGAACAAGACAAGTTGGACTTTAGGTAAAGGATCTTACTCCTCTCTTCCTTCTTAAGTACACTCTTTTATGTCATTACCTCTAAAGCTCATACTTCTTGTTATTGTGATGTTATTTTATATTAAAATTACTGTAATTTTTATGTTCATGTAATGAGAGACCATATTCTATCTTATCAATCCATTTTGGAAGTTTTGAGTGGCGCCGTTAGGCTGCGGAATTTTCGTAAGAGATCTAACCTCTCTCTTTCTTTTTAAGTACTCTCCTTTATGTCACATATTTTAAGATCCCCAGTGTTATGTTGGGATATGTTCTCATATATCCCTATTGCTGTAAATTTTATTTCCATGTGATGAGATACACTTTTTATCTCTCATCAACTCATTCTGATGTGACGCCGTTTGGCTGTCAAGGGAACTTTTTAACCCAATTTCGATTTCGTTGGGTTCAACATGTAGTTATTGAATGTGTCATCCTTTGAATATGGTTGAATGAAATTTTATTGTTCCAAAATTAATATCCACATATATTGTGTGTATTTATATTTGTCACACTTAATTTTTGAGATTGATTTATCCTTAATTTAAGGATACCTTCTTTATAAGGGATTTCATCACATTTGACATTTCTATTGAGACTTCTTTGTTGTTATGCACCAATTCACTCTTATATGGTGTATATACTGTCCTTTGGAGTATTATATCATGAATCCATTTACTCTCTGATATTATAAAGTTCTGATTAAATGTTATTCATCAATTATTGTATTCAAGTGTCTCTAATTTTGGTAAAACCCCTTTAACCAAAATATCTCTTTAAATGTTTTAAATATTTATTCTTATTAATATACATGTTTCAAAATGGTTTTAAGGATTTGTTTATATGGATATTAATGGTTTAAAATTTTAAAATATTCAAGGTGGTATGGGACACTTTTATTCCAAAATCTATTTATTAAATGTTTTAAATGGTTTTGGAAATGGTTTCTTTTTGAATGGATTCATTATTTCAATATACTAAAATGTTATATTGTGATTGAAATTTGGAAATGTTATGTTTCCTTTATGCATGTTTTATGTGATACGTTTATGTTATGGTTCTTGGGCATTGTTATGAAAATGGGTGGTTCCGTGATAAACTACGGGCAGGTGAGCCCGATATAGCTCTCCAATGCATTGGGTAACGAGAAGGATTGAAACGTTAAGGTTTCTCCGAAGATATTTGTGGAATATACTGTGATGGGTATTCCAAACGTAACTAAGAGAGTTACTCCCTACGTAAGAATGTTATGAATGCCTCATGTTACCTTTATGTCTTATGATTTCTATGATTTATTCATGGTTTGATGTGGTATGTTAAAGTGCCTATGTTTTATGGGTAAAGTATGATTTCATTATTATGTATATATGAACTCATGTTTCCTTTCCATATTTTTATAACACTTACTGAGCTTTTTATTCTCATCACAAGTTTTTGAAATGTTTTTCACAGGTCAAGGGAAAGGTACATGATGTGATGATAGTGTCAAGGATGTGTCAAGAAAGAATCCATGTTTTATTTTAAATATGTTTCCGTTGATGGGAAGAATGAATACTGTCTTTTATGTAACCACTTTGTTTAAATGTGGAATGTAATGCAAGTTTCATGATCTAATTCTCTAAAACTCTAAACCTGAAAAGATCCTCAACGTGTAATCTTGTAATAACTCAAGATTAATTAAGGTTTAATGTTGGGGCCTTATAATGATATCACATCATAATTATAAATGATTAATTATTAAAATTATGATTTATATTTCAAATACACATTTTCTTATCAAATTTTTATACATGAGTATCTAGACTATAATTTCTTGAAAAAATGGCCATAATGAATCTATATCTAGAAATCACCCGAAACTCATGTTATTATAATCAAACATGTTTCCATTATTTATTTCATTTAAAATAAAGGATTTTATGAAAGAAAATATAGAAATAATCCTTGAAAATATCAAATTAATCAAAAGGGATTACATGGATTAATCCAATTCATCATTTAGTAAATATTGGATGATGTTATATCGGTGAAAATTTCCAAAGAGCTTATACTATATTTTAAATTTACCACAGAGAAAATGTATATACCACATAACATTAAACATTTTTTAACTCTACGATTCCAATGTGTAGTGCAAAATATTTTTGATGTCTAGATGAATCGAAGAATAAATATATATATATATATATATAATGAGACCAATATTAATAAAAAAACATAAAAAATGTTCATTTATTCCAAAAACCTAACAAAAATTAAATGAAATGTAAGGGAAAAATAAATAAAATTTCTTACCAGGGATCTATCAGAAACACATTATGTATAGATATTATAGTAAAATATCAAAAAAATTCCTATAATTTATCCTTGTTTTAAAGGAGATGGATTAATGGGATAATAATTAAAATTACTTCCTTATAATGGTTATAAACCTTCTTTACTCAATATTTATATGGTGGGTAATAAATTTACATGTATTATATTAATTTATTAATGTATACACCTAAAAATATATTGTCTAAGAGTAATATTTACACTGATCGACATTTACACAACATGAACGGTTTTCTGGATGCTTAAATTACATGATCTAGTTCAAATCATGTATAATATCAATTACATTTCATGAATCTAGTACACTACGTGTAATCACCAATTCAAAATTTTGTTGAAAAAAATTAAAAATGTCCTAAGAGTGTGCCAAATAATTATAATTCATGGAAAATCCTTCTAATCCATTTTACAATTTTATATATTTACTCCATTAATTCAAATAAATTTATATCCAAGAACATGTACTATTTATTACAAAGAATTTCTATTCCTCTATGATTAAGAATCGACCTCCAATGACTAAAGTCATATAAAACCCAAAAGAAATATGTTTAATTAAAATAATAAAAGGACGATGTCCCCAAAAAGGTGTAATCATAAAACCTCCCCACTAAATAATATCTCTCCATCAAGATCAACCAAGCATCATTATTTTGTCTTGATGAACAAGTCAGAACATTGTGATCACATATCATAATTTCTATCCATGATCTCCACCAGAACACACCCATATTACCAATCAACTAGAATTAGAGGTAAAATACTACCTTATAGACAATTTTTACTATAGTCCCAATTCTTTATTAATGGATCCATATTGATGTATCAATATTAATCTCAAAATCACCAAGATCAACTTAATGTTTTGTGTATGGATAATATATTTGAAATTATAACGTTTGAAACACTTCATGCATGGAACTATTTTAATTCTAAAGGGATAATCGGTATTCCATTGGACCAAACATATCTATTTTACTTAATGTCCCATGAAACCTATGCACTACCTTTACATATATTTGAATATGTCATTTCCATAACAATGAAAAAACATAAATGAATACACAATGAACATCCTAGAACTACACTGGTCATATTCAATGGTCATCATAGTATATCTTTCATCTCTATGTGGTCACCAACAACCTCCTTTTCATATGAACCTAATAATATTTTTATTTCAAGAGTATTTTCAAAATAAGGACATTCTCACATTTATCCGTCCAATAATGGTTTTAATGTTCCAGAATTCTAAAAAAACATTCTAATAATTTCATTTCAATCAAATTATATATTTATATTTTAAATTGAAACTCCACGAGTGAAATATATGGATAACATGATCAACTGAAATCTAAATTATTGGCTTATAACATATCATCCAAAACCTAAGTATTTATCATAGATTAACCTCTAGTCTCCAGATTATTGGTCATACTAAGTAGATCAGGTGATCTCGAAATATTCTAAAAACCCCTATTGAACATTGATTCCAAACAAGGAACTCTATTATAAGTGAAACTTTTTAGAACACTTTTCAACTAAACTACAACATTCATTTTGATAATACATTGATCTTCAAAATTGAAGGTCTAAAAGATCATAAAAAAGTGGGTTACCTTCAAAAATCGATCAAAATTCACACAAAATCATCTTTCATATTGGTTTTCTTGGGTAATATGTTCAAAAAGTCTATAGTGACATCATCCCATTACAAATCAAGAATGAGAAGATGCTAAAAGGTCCCTTTTAAACAATTATTATCACATTTCTCATCCTAAAAATTGAAAAATCTCACCCCAAATCCAAATACATAATTATTAATTCTAGAACAGTAGTACAGTCATGGACGATCATGATACATCACCGTCAAACTAGAATGTGCCACCCATAAAGAATCATGGATCATGCTCAACAACTTTATAGGAAAGCCTATAGGAACACATATTCTTCTATGAAAAAGAATAAAATTTCAACTTACAAAATATTATTTCGATTGTTACTCCAATTGATATATTCTATGTCTCAAGTATAGGACCTATGTATATAAAAAATTATTATTCTTGGTACAGTATAAAATAGCAGATATTACATATGTAATTGTCATGGGAACTCATCCCAGAGACACATAATCATCAAGATGTATGTCATTAAATAGATTCATTATCCTCAACTCATCACCAAAAACCCATGATACATCTATTTTAATCATTATTATAGAATTATTATATAAAATTATTTCATTTTCCAATGAATATCCCATCTAAAAATCAAAATAATGTTTATATACTGGACCAACATCATCTACCAATGATTTAGTTCCAACTGTAAAAATATTAACATGAGGCTATTTTGATCTATGTATACAAAAATCCTCTCACCCATTTGATAATTCCTCAATAAACTAAGGTATGATACACTTCATATATATCTATATCATTTGTAGGGTAATTTCACTCATGTAGTATCAACTATTTAGAGCCAAAAAACCCCTCCAACCTATTTTACAAGAACTACATGGATTCCAACTACGAATGTATCATAAAAAAGTTTATTCTATACCTAGTATATGAAAATTGATGATAGTTTTTGATGTCCTACTTATTTTAATATCCTTAAAATCTATATCACATTCATCTATACAAAATAAATTCCTCGTACATAGATATCCCTGATAATAGTTATTCCAAATTGGATAATTCTTGAATAAGGATCCAATAATAACCTGTTAATCCCAGCAAGCCACAAATATTGAAGAGATTCATGGTTTTATACTAATATAAAATGACCTAAACATATTATATGCCACTAACTCTCAATCCTATAGGATAAAATGTACCACATATATAACATTACCAATCTAGAAACTACATTTGGATAAATTTGGGTCGTGTCAATTGCCTATGAATTTTATATAGATGATGTAAATATGTTGGGAATGGACTTATACTAAATGATAGTACCCTAATATTTCATTGATAAAAGACATGAAAAACTGATCCACTGATGGATAAGGGCTCATATTAATCAATCCCAAGAATTTTAATGGTGTATTAGTCATCCAAAACAATATCACTACATGAACATAAAATAAAAAAATTCTCCTAGATGTCAACCAATTAATGTATAATGGTATCACACTCATATGATGGTATCTATATCAAGAATATATAAATGATATTATTATCATAGAACTCAATTGATTTATGATATTTTCGATTAAAGGAAGAGGACTCTGGTTCATGACCATTATCTGGATCAATATGTTAGGGATGGAATCCTAAAACATACATTTTGTACATTAAATACATGAATATTTATTTTATTTAAATATTAAACTTCTTATTACATATTGTTTATTTTTCTTCAGGACTATAATGTATTAATGTACAAGATTATCTATCCCATTAATAAGGTCATAGCAGCTCCACGCTATGATGTGAACCATTAAATGTGATGAAAATATTATTAATTATAGTTCTATGGTTGGATGACATACTATAATGGGACACGTTTTATACAAACCATTATTTTTGATTACTCCTAAGAATACGAAACATATTATCAATAAGATTTCTCTTGGTAATCTCTAATATGGATGATTATTAGAACACTCCTTCGAATATGAATTCTCCACATTTTTGTGTAATCAGATATTCTTATATGTCAGAATGTGTAATGTTTCATAGAAATTAATATTATCATTAATACATGTCGTGACATGTTCACATAGATTATTTGTCAGAAACTGTCAGTATATATGTTGGAGTGATGTATGTTACGTTGGATGCATCACAAATGCCCTTTTATTAATGGATAATTCAAAGAAATATTTTTCCCTTCTATTTGTGGAAGTTCATATCTCATCCCATTGATTAAAATAGATCTATTTCCCTAATTTCCTTGGCCTACATGTGATGATGTGTTTATTTTAGGTAGTTAAAGAATGATGTATCAGGCATATAGGTTAATTTATCAATCATGAAACAATACTGATGAGATATTGTTACAAATGGATTATATTACCTAATGAGCATTCATATATAGATGTCATTATTTCCACTTTATATACATTCTCTTTGGTTCCTTGATCCATTTCTAGATATTACTCTTAGACTCTAAGAAAGTCTTCCTTCTTCAAAAAGAAAAATTCCTAGAGGGTCACAAACTATTTTCTTTTTGTCGTAACGATTATGATCTATTCACATTCAATTAATAGAAAATATAATATTCTAAATAATGTGGAATAATTTTATTCATGTTAAAATTATCTCATAAATTAATTTAAATATATTTATTTTAGAAATCATTTATTAAATATTTATTTCAATTTTTTAAATAATATATTCATTTAAGAGAATTAGTTATTTATGTATTTGGTGTTCAATAAATGGATGCGGATTTGGTTTGGACGAAGGTCATCCCGGTCATAAAATAATTATTTTAAAGATGATAATTAATTATCTGACTAGTTAGTAAATGTAAAAATAATAATAATTTTGTTACAATAATATGGCATAAGATTTCATTTATGATTATATTTTATACAAGTTGGTGAACCATGAATAGTAATATTGTTGTTGTAATTATGTAACATGGGTTTTATCTATTGTTATGAATGAATTTAATTTCTATTACAAAATTAATTATTATAACTAAATTCTCATGTTGTTAAATAGACTAGTAGATCTATTGGGCCATTACGCTTGGTGAAACGAATTTCCCATAGTAGGAGACCTTTTGAGATAAGAAAAATTTTATTTCTCTTGAATCATCTACTCTCTCATATCTATATTGATAGATGTTCTTCATGATATATGAATAAATGATCAAGAATGACCGAAATAATACACTAGCTTTGTCATTCTAGCACCCATAAATTGATTGGTCTTGATTGAATTGCATTACAGAACATGTGGATCAACGCTTGAGGGATTTAGGATTGGATCCTTGCTACCACAAAAGGAAAATCCATAAGGGTCATTTTTTATTATCAACATCATCAATGATGATTTTACTAAATATCCATGTATTTAATTATGGTATATATTCTATAAATTAATTATAAACATGATATGCAAGATCTTCTCTATATGATATGGGAACATTTTCATCTTTTTTCTATATAATTGATTTTAATCCTTTTATATTGGCATTTATCATCATCATAATCACAGATTAGTCATTGATTACAGAAAATTTAATGTTTCCCCCCCAACCAACATGCTTCTAATGCATCTAGATCCTTCATGTGGTATAAGTGTGGTCATGTTATCGTTTATATTTATTAAAAAAATCATTGATTATTTACACATTAATCATTTATATTGTTAATTAATGTTTCATCATCCTTATAATCTGTTTTTTTTTTGAACTATTCATCCTCTTATAATTTCTCAAAGATATAATAGAAAAGATTTTTTTTATTAAAATTAAATCAAGGATCTCTTTTGGAGTCACCGATAGTAACACGATAGTAAATGTTGTGTATTCAGATATACACATCATGTAATATTCCATACACATAATGTTATTTAGATTACACACAATATATTTGGGTTAAGTACATTAGGTTTAATTCTAAATTTACTCAATCCATGTGTATTAAAAACATGCGATGTAGTAAATTCTTACACTGCGTGTTGACCAAGACAAACATGTGCATGTTCATCAGCAATACACGTCATCTAGTTCAATAGAAACACCATGTATTTCCTTCTTCTTAAGAACAATAATATGTATCCTACACACATCTATGCTTCCCGATAACCGTGTAACCCAGATACAATGACACATTTGTCCCAATTGACACACCATCTACTCCACAATTTTATATGTACATGTCACATGTCGAGTCCCTAGGAATATACTTTTTATAATTCGGTGTAGGAAGTACACAATGTATAGTCATAACTACACACCATTTACAGATCCAAATTATATAGAAATAAAAAATTAATTTTAGTGTAATTTTCAGGGCTACATATCATATTGATACGAATGGGTGTTCACCGTGTTTTCTCCATGGTTATGGATGAAAATTTCTGGGAAAATATCAATGGGATTACGATAAAAGGTTGATTAATTAAAAATAATAACTATTATATTCAAGTTATTTTTATCTTAATAAGAATGATTAAATAATTTAATTGTACTTTTGTTAAATAAATAATTCATTGCATGTGTGTTGATGATCATGAGGTGGACCAGACCATTGTATGTGATTGTTTTCCTTTAAATATATTTTCACTAAATAATTTGGACTGCAAGCCATATATTCTCATTAATATTTATGTTTTTCATTCCCATGGATTATTTTATTAAAACCCAAATCAAACCCTTCTACATTATGTGAGATAAAATGAATATATAATGGATAAAGGTCCCAATCTAGTGGATGTTGTTCAAGCTGGAGCCTAGACAAAACCAATTCTAGGAGATACAAAGGTGGGCATATAGAATGATGTGAAAATTAAAACAAAAATTTCAGGATGATTCACACCGATAATATTGTATGTTTAAATATTTCTAGATATATTAACCATTTTAACATATCATGATCATTACCTATAAATTATTTTATTTCTCTTAGTTTCAGGGTTTATCATTATGGATGTGTTGCCCCGATTACATTATTAATGAATTAAAAAAGTGTTCAATATGGAACTAAAATAATCCAAGATTATTCATCAATATTATCAAGACATGGTTAACCAAATATGTATGTTCTTATTAATATTAAAAATTATGTGATAATTTAGAAAAAAAATTTATGCATATGTTATAAAAATATCCCAATAAAATATTAAGACAATCTGAGCATTTTATTACTTAATTAAGGTCTGGAATCAATAAATCTATGTGGTTGAACAACCCTTGCTCATACATAGACTATTATTCAAAAATTATTTTTGAATGTTTTTGGTTGAATTAACCATATTACATCAAGGTGAGTTTCCCTTTCTTGACATGGCGTAATATTTGAGGGATCTATTGATGAAATCAATGACTGGATATGAGGATTGGGGACTCCACTCAAAAGATCATAGAGTTGAAAGACCAAAAATGGAAAAGATATTATTACATAAATACCTTAAAATAGATCGACTATTAATTTTGGTGGTTATACAAAGGGAAATATGGATCATTTCCACTAAAATTTCCAAGAAACATGACCTTCTTAGTTCAATGATGAGGGACATTGGGACCTTATAAAATAGACATAGACTTAATAAAATTTATTTATTATCTCTCATACAGGGTAATAAACGAAGAATTAATTATCTACTCCTTTAATTGTATATTTAAAAATTAAGAATATTGAATCAAAATATCAATGTGATAAATACAGGATAAAGGCAACATCCTCACCAGTAATAACTTACATGAGTGGTTTAGATTCCATTGGATCATTCTATTTCATGAATGGAAATATTACGTGATGGAGTCCTCATTACTAAAACCCTTTACCCTTGAGTTGAGAAACGCAGAGTTCCTGGTCTATGAAAAAATATGAATGACATGGTCAATGTTCAGTTTTGATATTATAATAAATGTCTAGTGAACACTTTTAGTCACATTAAAATATTGATCCATGTTTTCTACTTGAGAACCTATTGGTCTTTAGCCAAAGAGAGAAAGAAAAGAACGTTTTTTGATCTCCAAGGCACTCTTTCAGAGTATACATGAACAAGGTTCCCCAACTGGGCCTCATATAGTCATGAAAATTTGCAACATTGAGTAACTATGGGTTCTAGGGATTACACTCCCCGACATATTGGGTACTGATCACATTCGCAAATTACCATCTCAAATAAACTCCAGTTTTGTTATAAATTTCAATATAGACAACAATGAAAAGCTTATAAATGATCTTCTCATCCTCATTCACCTTGTAGTCAATGAAATGAAGCATGAAAAGCCTTTTATCCTCATGGGTAAAAATAATAAAGGGAAGGTGAAGAGCATTATGCCCAAATACTATTCATTCCATTTAATAAAATGTAAGGTAAAAGAGGAGGCAATGAAAAAATTATTTGTTTGGATCTCATGTGTCAAGAAGGGCCAATAGAAGAGAAACAGTAACCATCTAAGGAATCAATGGGAAGCTTCAGGTGTATTTGTTAATGTTTTCATTTAAAATTTTTTCTACAAATTTTTTGTCAGATACAGCCTAGGACACTTATATATGTTTCCAAATACAAGAACCAATTAAATTGAAGAAAAATTATTGATGGGAGGTATATCAAATTTTAGAAAATGGATCTGGATTTGTTGTTATAGCTGTTAGTGACAACAACCTCACATTGCAAAATGGGATTATATTGGTTTTAAAATGTTGTTATTATGTGCCTTATGAACTAGAAATTTTATTTCTATATCCAGACAAGATAAATATGGATTTATTTTCATGTTTGAACATTATTTTTTATTCTTTTCTAGTGATATCATTGGTTTTGGTATGGAACATTTATATAATAGTCTTCACTAGTAGGATTAAAAAATGAAATTAATAGAAATTGATAATTAAACTACATCACATGACTCATACCACACCCAAAATTGTTATCACCTATTAGGTCATGTAAATGAAAAATGATTAAGAAGGAATGATTAAGATAGTTTTTTGGAATCTTTCGAACTAAGACAAAATGGTCTATGTCATTCATGTTAACAAAAAATACCAAATCCCCATTTAGTTGGAAATGTGAAAGAGCTAAAGGGAATCTTGAATTGGTATATACCAATGTTTGTAGTCAATTTATAGTTGAAATTTTTTTTGGGTACTCATACATCATAACTTTTACTAATGATTTTAGTTGATATGGATATATCTACATAATGAGTTATAAGTTGGGTACTTTTTATTAGTTCATGAATTACAATTGTTAAGTTGCAAAAAATATCAGAAGGAAGAATAAGAATCTCTGGTCAGAGTGAGGAAAAGAATATCTTAAACACGACGTCATAAATTACTTATGGGATTTTGGGATCCTATACCAACTAACTATTCCTTACACATCTCAGATGAATGGTGTAAGTGATAAGTGTAACTCCTCCATGTTAGACAAGGTGAGATCAATAATGAGTCATTAAATTCTACATTTATCTTATTGGGGATATGCGTTAAAAACAATGGAACACATACTAAACCAAGACCCATGAAAATAAATAAATTATATTGCATACAATATTTGGAGTGGATGAAAAGACATGTTATCAAATTTACATTTGTGGGAAAGTGAAGTATTGGTTAAGGCCACTTCAGTTAAGAAACTCACACCCAAAGGTAAAAACTATACCTTTATAGGATACCCCAAAGAAATAATTGGATATTACCTATACTACCCCTCAGATAAAAAGGATATAGTGGCATGAAACTCTATATTCATTGAGAAGGAGAACATTTACAATAGATATAGTGGGAGCGAGATAGACATCTTTGAAGTTGAGGCTCATGATATACAAGAGTTGGTATAGGTGAAGATTCGAAAAACCCCCATGAATGAGGATCTATTCTAGAGACACATGTAATAAATTGTTATATAATAGAGGTTATATAATAGTAATAGTACTATTTTCTAGTTATCGATGATGGTGGCTCATTATTAGATGAAAATAATTATTCTCTAGCCTATAAAGAAGCAGTATGTGGCATATATGTTTCCATGTGGCATGAAGACATGAATAATTAAATGGATTAAATCCACACAAAAAACTACTGATTTTGGTAGATCATCTTGTATATATAAATAATTTTTGTTGAAAATTGGAATTCATGATGAAAATTGACATGGATGGACCATTCAGTACCTATATGTAATGAATAGTTTCCATGATGTTTAAACAACATCATGAAATTGGACATGACGAAACATTTTCACCAGTTTCAATTCTAAAATATATCATAATTCTATTGGACATTATCTCTTAACATGACTATTAGATTTGGAAAATAGATTTGAAAACAATATTTATTAACAAGAACCTTTAAGAATATTTCAAAATGACACAACTTATAGGGTTCATGACTACAAAGGATGGTAATAAGATATTTGAGTTTCAAAAATCGATTTATGGATAAAAGAAAACATCCATGTCATATAACATTCATATTTCAGAATATGTAAAATAATTTGGTTTTATAACTAATAATTGTGAGCCTTATATCTAAAAATATTTTAGCGGGGGAGCATTCGTATTCCTAATATTTAATATTGATGACATATTAACTATTGGAAAGGAAATAAAGTCAATCAATTTGTTAAGGCCAGGTTGAATAAATTATTCTACATGATATACTTGGGTGAGGAAAAATATATTCTTGGGTTCATGATCCACCATGATAAATCCATGATATTGTTGGGCCTATGTCAATGTACACACATTGAAAATATATTGAAGAGATTTAGTATGGAACAATCCAAGAGGGTATTGTTTCAATCAACTCATAAAATTCATCTTTCAAAGAAATTTTTTCCACAGATACACTAGGATAGAAAATTAATGGAAACGATTGCATACGCATCAGCAATTGGGTCAGTCATGTATGTTATGCTATATACTAGGCTATATGTCGCTTATGCATTGAGTGGTAGGAAAATATCCAGATGATCTAGGTGACCTCTGTAGGATGACATTCAAAATTTTCCCTATTTATCTAAGGATTACTAATTTTATATTCTCTGTTAATTGAGGAGACGAGTAATTATTCATCATGGGATATGTAGAGGCTAGTTTCGAGATAAATCAAGATTGCAAGATTTCATCAAGAGGATACATAATCACATTGAATGGAGGTGTTTTGAACTAGAAGAGCTCAATGAAAGGTGTGGTCATCGATTCAACTAAAATGTCCGAGTATATCACATCTTATGAGGTAGATAATGAAGAAGTTTGGATGCAGAGATTCATCCAAGAGCTGAATTTGGTTCCCAGAAGTAAAGATCCTGTCACACATTATTGTGATTATACTATAGCAGTGGCTCTCACAATAGAACCAACGATTGAACTGATGATGACACACATAATTTGGAATTATCATCTCATATGGATTTTTGTTAGATATCTTGAGTATTAGTGAGCCTTATTCCCATAGAAGAGAATGTGTTAGAACCCTTGACTAAGGCCTTGACTCATAAGTCACATGATCATCATGTGAGGTCTAGTGGACTAAAATCATTAGGCAGTTAGATCTTTTAGAAGATGGAGTATTTTAGATTTGGATTCCATGAAAAAACTATTTATACATTTATTACATGTATATTTTATTTTTCTATGTATTAAATATCTAATTACGTATTTTTAATTGTTCTACATTACTATTATGTAATAAAATCAAAGATTATTTTTCATATTTATATGTTCACTACAGTTCCTAGTTATGATGAGAAAAAGGATTATCTATGAAAATTTTCCTAAATATAGTTATATAGTTTGATGTCATATAATAATAGGACACATAGTACAGAGACTATCTAGTGCGACTACACATAAGTAAATGAGACATTTTCTCATGATGTACTCACTTGGTAATCTCCACCATTAGAGATTATCAGAAAAGACCCGCCAATAGGAATTGTTTATGTTTTGATGTCATAGGATATTCCTATAAACGAGCATCTATAATGGTTCTTAGACATTAAGATTATAATTAATGCATGACATTACTCTCACACTTAGATTTGTTGACTACAACTGTCAATAAATATGTTGGCATGATGTAGGGTGTGTTGGGTGCATGATGTATGACATGATTTTAAAGAATACGTTGAGGAAGGAGATGTCCCTTAATTTTAGAGATGTTTATATCTTTTCCCTTTTACTAAAATATAACTCTTTCCCTATATTCCATGGCCATGGTATGGTGACTATTTTATTGCCGATAGTCAAATAATGTCTTATAAATCATATAGGTTGACGACAATTTCATTAAATATTCTTTATTATATATTTTGGAAAAGGGATTAAATTAAACAGTGAATAATCGTATGTATATTTCATCATTGTGACATTAAGTTATTTCTATTGGGTGCCTTGACACGTTGCTAGACATTACTCTCAGACATTAGGCAAGACCACCTAATTCCAATGAGAAATAATCCTAGAGGGTTACACACATAGCATTTCTTGTGGTCTTGATTAAATTCTATTTTAATTTAATTAATTTAATAATTATTATTCTCAAGACCATGGAATACAATTATTAATTTTTGAAATTACCGTATAAATTATGAAAAATATAATTATTTCTTATTATGTAAATTAAATATTTATTTAAGAGAATAAATTATTTACTTATTAATGAGTTGTATTAAGGAATGTGTTGATCTTGGAGACCAAGGCCATTCCGGTAGTAAAATAATTATTTTCAAGACATTAAATAAGTATTTTACAAGTTGGAAAATCCAATTAAATATAATTTTTTTATCATTTGGTGGCATGAATTTTAATTTATGATACCTTTTTACGCATGTTGGCACCCCATGAATAATGGTATTTTTATTTTTATTATCGACCTATTATTTCCTAAAAGGTTATAGATTCATATAATTTTTATTAAACAATAGAATATTTTAATTGAAACCCCATGCCATTAAGTACAGATGTTCGTATATAGTTCCATTATCCCTGGTGAACCAAATAGCCTGTGGTGAAAGAATTGTTGAGCCAAATCTATTTATATTTTTAAATTCCTCTCCTATCCCATCTATAAAATTATAAATGATCTCCATGACTGATTAATAGTTTTTCAATAATAACGAACTCAAGATACTAACTTCTAAATGCTAGAACTAGGAGATCAAGTGTTGTGGAGCCCAGACTATCGGTGCACGTTTGGATCTCTTCTAGTGAGATTCAAGTTTGGATCATCCCATGTGCAATAAGAAAATCCCTAAAGGGTATTTAGGATGAAAAAAATCATCAATGAATAATTAACAAAAGATCTATGTATTTAATCTCTTCAGAAATTATTTAAATAATTATAAACATGATGTGCAAGATCCTTTATTTAGGATCAAGCACCCATTCCACTTTTTTATAAAATTGATTATAATCTATAGATACGGGAATATATCATCATATTGATCTCAAATTCATCTTTGATTTTGGAAAACGTATTGATCCCCCCCCCACTACTAACATGTTTTAATTGTGTCTGAAACCTTTAGAATATTATAAAATACACACATATGTGAAATGTATCACTAGCATTAATAGAGAATAAAACTAGAGAAAACCAAGGACACATACGAGGTTGTATTAACCATTTAGCTTCTAGATAGTGAAATTGAATGATAAACTCATGAATCTATGATGATTGTAATTTATAAAGTGGGATTGATACTCAATTGACACCTAGAAAAAACACAATTAAGAATTTTATCTCTTCCATGGATGATAATTCGTATAATACATAAGAATGGAAATCATAAAAACAATATACCATTAGATGAAATAAATCCTTTTAAATTTCCACATCACCTATAAAAATTATAGAAATAGTTTACATGATCCAGTCAAATATATAATAAATTGGTCTTTAATGGGAAAATTTAATATCTCCCACACCCTATTGGGAATAGTTATCTAATTATAGATATTGATTAGAAACAAACTTGTATTAATAGTTGATTTGAGTCGATAATATAACTATTTAATTCATGTGATGAATGAAATAGAATCATATCACTTATTATGCAAATTGTTGCCAAAAAAATCGGTATCCACTGTCATCTAGAGAAAATTCCTTTCAAAATTTTATATTCTCTTGTCACACTTCAAAAGATGAATTGATTGATAAATACAATTATTGATTTCAAAATAAATGCATAAACCATTTACAAAAATAGTGTATAAATAATAATGTGATTCCTCTATATTTATAAATTTCATGAAATATTAGATGATACATGAATCCCAACTTTTATAGTTAATGGGACACCATTAATAATTGATATATTAGTCAACCAAATGGGTAGTAGATTTTCCCAAATTCCCCTGAGATCCATCATGACTCCCTTGAGATATTTCCTCTACTTGATACCACTATTAATTTATTGGGGAACTGCATCACCTATAACTAACAAAACACCATAGAGAACTCCAAAAACAAATTTAAAACTCCCTGATCCGGATGAAACTTAATTGGTTCCCCATTCTTGATAGGCCACATGGCCTCAAAAATATTTCCCTTAACATCAGAGCCTACTTACTAATAGTGAGGGCCTTTGGTGTGATAGTGGGGAAAATATATTGTCATTGGCCAGTGTAACAAAACAGAATAAATAATAATGTAATATCAGAACTAAAAAGTAGTATAGAACATAAATAATCAACACAAGATGAATAAAATAATTTACCAATTTTGTTCCATACAAAAGTAAATGTAACGTGATATATGTTCTAAAAAATTAACCAAAAGAGGTACAACATACTAATACACAAAATATGTATCAAAATAACAAAAAGAACAGGAAATATTGGGAATCTTCACATACCTCATCTTTGTCTATTTCTCTCATACTCCTAAGTAGTATATCAAGAACCTCAAGAGGGTTCCTTTACCTCATCAACACATGAAATTATATAATTCTTTTGGGAACAAAATCATAGCCCAAACAGATTTTGAGTCCGAATACTTGTAATAAACCAAAAAGTTTATATACCAAAATTTCAATCGATATATATATAATATAAATGTACAATAGATTAAGTATTAAACCACGATTACTCTAAAACAAGAACAACAGTTGTCTCAGAAAACAATGTAAACAAAAATGTGTAAGGACGTAATCCAAGCATGTGCTCTGTGTTGGTACTCATGAAAGATGTCATACCTTTCCATATTTATGATCCCTGAATTATATATAGTCTAGAGGTATTACGTAGGCCTAAAAACCTCCCTTATAATATTAACTGTTAACTCCTGCCAAAACAATCATTTAAATCCTTTTACAAAAGGAACTGACATTGGTAACGCTCAATAGATCCAGTATTTAAAATTAACATTAATAGAGAATAAATGACCATGACCACCATATAAGTGGATCTCTCACTACTATTATATAATTAACCTCGTGATCTCATCTATTATATTTTATCCAAGACAATGGTACCCCAATGATATAACTGGTGCAATTATTCACGCGATCCTGACAATGTAATTTAACCAAGAATATGTCATGAACATTATAAAGAACCTATTTTTATAATTTAATTCAATTATATTATCAATATTATTTGAAAAATGTGTGAATTAAACTATCACATTGATTTAACATAATCACATCACATCGGTCTTTTTGCATAATAACCAACACATGTAAATTTAGAAATTACATTGCCGAACAATGATAATTAACATGTGTAAAAAATATAACTAGCCTATTTTGAAATTTAAAAAATTACGAGTATTATCACAAAAATTATCTCACCTGGGAAAATAATATAATGAGAAATAAAATTTTAACATCCAAATAATGGAAATTCAAGTCATGCCTCATAGGTATTCTTGGGTAAATGACCATCCATTTGTAACAGACCCATGGAGTAGCCATAAATCAAGGCTCATAGCCCAAAACATGATTTTAAATCATCTAATTAATTACCTACTCATCAATAGGATATAACAAGGTTCATTATTCAGTCAAGAGAAACCCTAAATTGGGAATGCAACACTTCGGAATATATAAACATCATGACAATCCACGAAAGGCACAGGACTACCTACCTCATACTTTTTCGACTCTCCTCATCTAGCACTGATATCTAGTTCCCCTAAGATCAGAGTATATATTATCAATGGTTATAAAAATATAAAAGAAATGAATATATTGGGAGAAGAAATCTAGAAGAGTGGATTGAGTGGAATCAATGGACTACCATTTGGGTTTAATCACCTTAAACAGAGATCGAATCATAGTTTAGAAGAATATTCTAGAGGGAAAATCATGTGAGGTGACACTATTCATGTAATGGGGTGAGCCTTCATTCCAAAAAATCAAAAACATTCTTACTGCCTAATTTATTCAATAAAAATGTATATATTTTTACTTGAGACTAAATTCCTTTTCTATATACATTCATCCAATACCATTACAATGTCGTGTACTGGGATTATGTGGTGTGTAGACTTCCATAGACGATATGTACCCATAAGTGCACAATTTGTAGTTCCCTATCACATCATGTAATAGGCCTATAGCTAATCCTTGACTTTCCCCCATTTTATTAAGTATAAAATGAAAATGAATAATCCATACCTAAAAAAATGATCCATGTTCTTACAACCTTCCCCATTATTGAAATTCATCCCTGAATTTCCCTTCCGTGTGTGATAAAGATAAATCTAGGAAAAACTCTATCCACTGTGATCATACGATGGCCTCCCTATCCCATCTCTCATCGTGCCCTTGGCTATGCTTCCATATACCCTGAACAAATGGATCAAACTATCCACAAAAGAACATTGTCCTATAATTCACATAATGAATTGGATACTCCTCAAAAGACACATCTTCCTGCAACTACCCTTCTTCAGGATGAAAGGTGTTAAACATGACCAAAACGTTACATGAAAACTAGTAAATTTGGTAGAAATAATGCATATAATTACACCTGTAATATAACTACAATCGACGGGTGGTGCCCTCTTATCGTAGGGTGTGGAAAAATCAATTTAATTTTCCTTGTGCAGCACAGTGGCTGAACATGGTCGTCTAACTTGATGAGCTTTTCCAGTTTGTCCACGTGGATAATCTAATTCACCTTGAAATCTTAATTTTGGATGTTTATTATTTAATATATGAATGGAATGGGATTTATAAAAATAAATGAAATGAAAAATTTTAATTGAAATAAATATAAAATTTAAAACAAAATAGAAATAGTGAAGAAATGAAGTTCCCCCAAGAGAACTTTCAGGGAGAACCTCCATTGACCAACTTCAAATATTCTTAGTGAACACACTCCATCGTATGTGTTTTGACCATATTCTAACCTAGTAATAAATGAAAATTCAACTTATAGATTGCCAAGAACACCCTCCATCCTCATCATCAATCGAGGGAAAATGGTCAAAGATTATGAAGTTAATCATTATACAACTAGAGTGAGGATTACACCCACAATAAATGACCCTTATAATTAACTCAATGTATATTAAAATAATGTTATTGGGTTCAGGAACATGATTTCTCCCTTAGGATATTTTTTAGATTATTTACTTGTGATCATGAGTATTATAGTTTTCGATGATAATATGAGAAGAATCAAAGAGGGTGGATGTGTTAACATAGAAATATAAACAATGTGTGAATTAATTATAAATCTAAATTACAATTGAAAACTAAATAAAACATTAAAATAATTCAAAATAAAGGAGCACTTTTTTGTGGTTTTCCTCCCCAGATGGAGATATCCTCCTTGGTTCCTTGAAGTAATTGGATGGAGAATGGGATGATTTCAGTGGGAGGAGCTCCCGTCCTTTTATAGGAAGAAGTTTTCCACAAATATTTGAACCGTTGTAGCCCCATTAAATAACATATTCATGCATTTCAACCTTCATTAATGTTGTTCATAAATATCTTGGACATATATCCTAATAATTTCAGAGTATTTTGATACCATATGTGGTAGTTATGAATTTTTCATTGGAGTTTTCTTTTTCTAGACGATGTTCTCAAGAAGCTCCCTTCAAAATTATAACAAAAAATGGAATCCTTAATGATTTCCTAACTTTATAAAATAAATTTTTGAGCTTATAATAAGTGTCTTTATCCCATTAGAAGTGTAATAATCACAATTTAATATAGTCGAGATAGTCTTCAGTTACAATGTTGGGGTCCACAATGTCCTCCCATAAAAATCATCAACATCATTAATTTTATAAGGTCCTTAGATGGCTGAATCATCCCATTATCTAGAAGACAAATCTCAGAAAAATAAAATATGTATTCTAACAAAAAAGTATTCAATAATTTTAGATTTATATTTTTCTTTAAATAATTAATATACTATTTATGTACACATCTGTCCAAAATCCAGAATTAGTCGATTTTCACTATTTTTCCCAAAACACATCATAAATCAAAAATTAATTCATATAAGCTAAAATTGAAATTTTTTTACAATTAAATAAAATTAAATTCATAGGAAAAATATTTAAAATATTAACTCTATCAATTCCCCCACACTTAAAGAATTATTTTTTTCTAGCATAAAATCTCTACATGGAATTTAGAGGACATAAATATTACAAATATTCAAATTTCAAAGTAATAAAATTAATCAATTTTCATTCTCAAATTAGACATTAAATATCAACATTAAATATAAATTTAATTTCCAATTTTTTAAAGAAACAATGAATTAATTTCATTTACTTCTCCCCATTGAAAAAAATTTTAGCTTATTATTTATTTCAATCAAGCTTGTCAATTCATTATCAATAGGCATGACTCATCATGATTTACCTCACTGTCGAATTATTCCTCTAATATATCATGATAAAATTAATGTAGAGTTATTCTAACATTATAATTACATGCACCTTATCCATAAGATTTTAAACGAACTACATAATCCACTTTGTAAAGACAAAACACACATAATGTCATGTCGTTTATTTAATAAAGGTTCAAATGAATATAAGGCTTAAGGATTGTAGGATTTGATGTTTTAAAAATTAATTCTTAAGGAGAAAAATTATATATTATGTATAGTGCATGATATCACAAAGTGTAATGAAATTCTCTCCTTTAATGTACCATCACCCTCTTCCACCAAAACTCAATGTATGTCCATGCTCAATGTAACGTATAATGAATGATTAATTCAACTTCTTTATTTTTTAATATTGTATTTTTTGGATGATATGATTAGATCAATACTCACAACCATTACCTTACCACATTCGATTTTAAGATCATGGGTATGGAAAATGGTAATATTCTTTCTCCAAAATCACAACCCATTTTTTTCTCTTTTTTTGTCAATTTCTTTTTAAATTAACAAGGGGAAAATAATAATGTAAAATGAATGAATCTAAAACCTATTAATGTTACCATAATAACACAGCCACACCTTTTCTTTACAATGTAAATCATCTATTCCACCATGAATCCCTTCACCCCAACACCTCATCTTTCAAATATCATGCCAATACCAACAATAGGGTAGAAATGGATAGAAATATGGCTCTTCCCTATAAAGGTCATTAGTGGTCACTATGGGATAAAATAAGGATTGACGTAAACTTGGTCTTTAAGGATTTGGGTTTTTTTCAAAGACTATTCAATTATTTTAAGTGAGATTTTTTAAAGTCATAGATTTGACATGTTCAAATGCATGTTCTGGAAGGTGACATGTCACAAGATCACTCAATAAATATGCTTTAGATAAATAGGAACTACTCGGTGTTGAAATAAACTTGGGAATTAGAAATATTACATTGGGAAATCACTCATTTCATAAATAAAAATAATAAATAGATTCACAAGAACATCAAAAATTCAAAGCATGAATGTTGGTAGAATAATTTCATTTAAATGAATCTATAAACTCTTTCAAATCATGTGTCATCAATTCAATATCTAGGTTTCACATTAAACATTCAATATTCAATTTTACTCATTCAATATCAATTAAATTGAAATATAAAACCTGGAATCACTAGACTCTTAAGAAACTCATGCCTCCTGGTTAAGTCATGTAAAGCATTAATTCAGTTGTGAGAATGAAATTTTTATCATTAAACCTCAATATTTGTTTTGGACAAAAAATTGAAAGTATATTAAATTATAATAATAAAAATTGAGCTACCTATTGAATTAATTATTCAATACTATTCCTTTAATGGATGGAGATTCTTTCTTCCATCATGATCATATAAAAGAAACATTACTCAATAAATCACAAGAATCATTTTATTTAAGCTCAAAATGAAAATAGATAGTAGGCCACATGTAGGACAAATTCATAATAACGAATTTTAAATATAGACTCCTAAAGATGTAAATTAGTGTAGTATAAAAAAATTAAGAGAGAAATCTAGGTACGATCCACCCAGTGGGCCCTGTCATTTTTACTACCTCCACAGGAAATACCAGCATTTATCCATAATTAGTTAGTTGATAATGCTTCATTAATTTGAACAACCACATGTGGATCTTCCTACATTCCAGTTCTTTATTCTTGTTGACGGGGACTCCAATGACAATGTATACCAGATTTTCCCACTTTACATTCTTGTAAAAGATGCATGGTGGGGGTAAAATGAAGTAGGAAACCTCCTATTATTTTTTTACTACTAGTGAAACAATCTTGACTTTCGGTGCTAGATTCATAGTGGATTTATCCTGTTGTTTGATTTCCTCAGGCTTAGCAAAAAGTATCTATTCATAATGTTGAACCTATAGAAGATATTAAATTTCATCAGAGAGCTCCATGTTTTTCTCAATAGGTGCATCATCATCCACATCATCTTCTATGGTGTATTATGATTTGTAAGAATCTGAAAATTCAATAGAATTGGGATAGACACATAAATGAAATTCAACAAAATTAAAATAATTTGAGTTAAAAAATGATTCTTCTCCATATATTGGTTCAACATTAATTTCATCTTCAATTGAAACTTCCTATTGGAGTTTATCTTCACTGGATGAAGGTAGTTAGTCAAGCTCCTCCATCTTATCTACAAATTCCACCAATTGGGAGGTTTCTTCCTTTGGTGTTGCTGGCACTTTTTTATTTGCAGGCTTGGGGAGATCCAGAAGTTCCTCACATTCACTCTAGAATTCAAACATTTCATAATGATCTCCACATGTGTCTTAGTAGGTATATATTCCTACCATTCCTTCTTAAGTTCATCAATTTTAATGATTAGTGGTGAAATTTCTTCCACCAATACCATAGATTTTTTATCTTTCTCAAGATAGAGTTTCCCTTGGGATTTGCGTACATATTCAGTAATCAATGCTCTTTAGCTCTCCAGATGTTTATCTTTCTCAATAATACTTTGAAACTAACATCAAAATCATTACAAACACTTTCTGGCACCTGAGATTTTCTAGTCCATGAATAATAATTTGAATTGAAATACATCACGAACAAATTATTATTAAACATGTCATTGATTTTGTGGTTTTTAAATTAAAATATATTCACAACATGAAAATAGAAAATGATAGGAAAACTACAAATTGGATACCCAAAAATGGCTCATGTTTTGACCCATGCCTATAATAGTGAGTGGAAAAATCAATTTAATTTGCATAGTGTAACACAATGGATGACACGAGTCATCTCATTTGAGGACATTTTTCATTTCATTCACATAAATTATATAATTCACCTTATCTTATTAATTTTGGAGGGTTTGATTTAATATATATATATAACAGAATTTATGAAAATAAATGAAATAAAAAAAATCAATTTTAATTAATATCAAATTCCAAAAAATGAATTTTTAATGACAAGAAGTTCCCCGGAGAGTACTTTCAGAGAGAACATTCATTGACCAGCGTAAAATGTTCTCAGTGAGAACACTCCATCATATATGTCATATCATAGACTACCATTGCAACAGATAAAAATTCAACATATCGATCTATAAGCACACCCTCTATCAAAATCCTCAATCGAGTAAAAATGGTTGAAAATTAATAAGTTAAAATTTAGACAACCACAGTGAGGATTACACCCACTATAAATTATGCATAGAATAAAAAATATTAAAAACTTGTTCATGCATTCAATAACCTGATTACTCTCTCTGGATATTCCTCAGATTAGATACTTTTGATCATGAGTATTATAGATAACGATGGAATTATTAGAGGAAGAAAAGATGGTGGATGGGTGGACACAGAAATAAAAACAATGTTCGAATTTATTAGAAATATAATGTACAAGTGACTACTAAAACAAAAATAATGAAAATAAAAGAATTAAAAATAATGGAAAAATATTCACAACTGGACAACCTCGTTAGAGATATCCTCTTTGGTTGCATAATGTAATGGGATGGGCAATGGGATGATTTGAGACAAAAGAGCTCCCCTCCTTTTATTGACATAATTTGTTTCCATAATTTTAAAGAATTGTAGCTCTTATAAACGACCTCTTGAAGCATTCCACTATTCATTAATGTTGTTCTCATATATCTTGTACATATCTTTTCAAAAGTTTATCATATTATTACTTCATATATGGGAGTTATTAATTTTTCATCAGAGGTTTCGTTTTCATGGATGTTGATTCCAGGAAGCTTGTTTAAAAATAATAACACCCAATGGCTATGTTAATTACATATAAACTCCCTCGTATTTATTTTAGATCCTCTCCTATGATTACATGTTCCCTTACAGGTGGAAGAATTACAATTTAATAATTTTAGTACGGTATAGACTTATATTACGGTGGTGGGGTCCACGTTGTCGGCCCGGAAAAATCATCATCTTCATTATATTTTGAGGCCCTTATTTGGCTGAATCATCCCCTAGTCTAGAAGATAATGTTTAATAATATAAAATAAGGATTCTATGAAAAATAGAATCACTCAACTTGGATTTATTTTCTTGTTAAAAATAAATAATACAATTGATGTGAAAATATGACCAAATCCAGAATTATGAGGTTTTCATCAATTTTCTCAAAACACATCATAAATAAAAAATTGATTCATATATGCTAAAATTAATAATTTGAGAGGATTAAAACAATTGAACTACATATAAAAACATAATGAAAATATTATCGCTATTAATGAACAACTGGCCAGACCCTCTCCAGAATCTTAAATAGACAAACCTATCTCGAGAAATGCTTTCCCTGTCTCTTGATCCTCTTATGTACCAACCTCAGTGCAACATGATTGGAATCATGATCCCTAACCATAAACTCCCATGGTCATCTACAAGGATCAGTGAATGTTTTTTAAAGTTACTATACAATATCCATCAGCTTTTGTATCATCTAAACCTACTTAGTGATCTCCTAGACAAAACAAGATCCATGCATCACTCCCTATCCTGCCTCCTACCAGCACAGCGGTGATCATCATGTTCTACTATCAAAATCGTCATATTGAACCATCAAAATTGTATCCCAAAATATAGTTTTGTAGCTGAACAGCACAAGGGTTATATGTGTCTTCTAGAAACCCCTAACATTAATGATACATGCCCGATGAAATACCTCAAGTACTTAAAAATCTTATGCTCTTAATAACCATATGTTTGGGGGTGGAAATATATTCTTAGGAGAACCTGTGTATCCAATGTGATTTTTACCCCATATCATAAATGAGAAGTAAAATTGGATTCCCTATAAAAAATTATAGATTGAGATACCCTATATAGTCATATAATCTCTCAGATGTACAACCTCCCAAGATTATAAACAATAAAGGATTCATTAATTGGTATGAAATTTGTAACCTTGGTATGCCTGTCAACCACAACCCAAACTATATCATTACCTTGGGTTGACATCAGTAAGCCAACCAAATAATCAATCACGAAAACATTCCATTCCCACTCAGAAATGGGTAGCTATTGTAAAATCCCAATTACTCATTGGTGTTCTGCCTTTATCTACTAATAGGTGGAGAAGATCATGAAAAAACTAAATTTGTCTCTCTTCATACCTATTCACAAGTAATGATGATGTAAATAGTGACACATATTGGTGAAACCTAGTTTCACTGCACAAACAGAAGCTTGAAATTCACATATCTACTCCTTATGCATTTCTCTAAAAAGCCATATGTGACCTCGTAACTACAGAACCTCATCATTTCCTATGTTCCAACTAGGAGGAGGGTCCTCACCTTCCACACTCTCTCAAATAACTAGGACTTCAAAATCATATAGTTGTCTCCTCCTTATAATGTCTAGTAGGGTAGAGGTAATATATAAGGATGTATGAAATGTTTTTCCCAGAATATCATGATCATAAAAGTGCATCATTGAGAAATACCCCATAAGTTGCCACTCACATATATCCTACTGCACTACATATATTTTAGTCCTACTAGCTAGTGCATGATCCATTACATTTCCTTTTCTAAGAGTGTAGGCATGATCCATGTGAAAAGAACGAAGTTATTCCAACAAACATTGCTGCATTAAATTTAGATCTCAATTTGTGATGATGTTCTTGACACATTTTTTTTGTGTACAACAAATAAGGCCCCAAATAAACAATATCTCCAACAACTTAATTCTAGAAAAACCATTTCATACTCATTATATGGTGTTAGGAAGTTCCCCTCATGGTGGCTCAACTAATAAGAATTATATGAAATGACTTGATCCCCCAGCATATGAACATCTCCTAGACTAATACCTAATGTGTCACAGAATAGAGTATAACATATTCCTGACTCTAGAAAAATTAGTATTTGTGCTAATTTTATTCTCCCTTTCATCACATGAAAGGCCATCATGAAAGAATATGAACATAGGTACATCAATCCCTTCATTGTCAAACCCATCATCGACACTAGTAATCAAGAGAAGTCATTTATGATATTTTTATAGTTACCATATTTCCATATAAAACTCTTCACCAAAATTAATTTCATGGGTTGCTCCAAGATAACTACTACTCTCAACTTATCTAGGTCCACTAATACTTCTATATTTGAGATGACGTGACCACGAAAGTGAAACTAATCCATCCAATAGTTGCACATTGTGAGAATAGAAAATAACTGATGTTCTATAAGTGTATTTGGAATGATCTAAAGTTGGTTGGAATGCACTTTTTTATTGTGAGAACACACCAAGATTCCATCCATGAAAACCACCACCAATGAATCCACATAAGTATGGAACACTCAGTTGATCGATGATGAAAAAACTACAAACACCATATGAGACCACATGGTGTAGGAAGATACTCATACATCCCATACTTACTTTGAATGGATGTATAATGTATGATTGTAGTTCAAACACACAACTCATGATAACCTTCTCTAATGTTGATCATCGAGAACACTCATGATCCTCAAAGCTGATCAAATTGTTCATCTATTCATGGCCTGGGATATAAGTATTCAATTGTCAATAGGTTAACCATTTGATATCCACACATATTTAATGGGTATCATATTCCTATTTTGGGGATAGAATTGGTGAACCCCACAAAGAAGTATTATGTCTAATAATACCCTTCTCCACTAGGTCCTCTAGCTATCGCATGAGCTTATGCAAGACCATCATATCCATCCTATAAGGAGGAATAAATACTAGTGTAGCTCTTAGTAGTTTCTCTATAAAGAACTCTACCTAGCATTCTAGAGGAAAAACTAAAATGTATATTAGGGAATACATACTTGAAATAATCAACCACTGGAGGGAAATCGATCTATAATGTTACCTGGTCATGTAGGTATAAACTAGAAATCTATGTTGTCATCCCTCACAAACCATGTTTCTTGGGTCTAGCTCAACATTCATGGACATACCACACAACCTTGTATATAAATGATCCTCCTTCTAGAGATGTCACCCACACCCATCGGAGATGGAAATCAACATTGTCATGAAAGGTGAATGACCTATCCAATCGGAGTATGACATCAAGTCCAATTATCTCTATTACAAAGATATCCCGAATCAAGTGACACCCACAAACTTCTTGGGGTGTCTCCTTACACTATCTCACACTTTCCATTATAATCCCTGACACATTGTATATTTTCATAACATCATCTGAATTAAAATCTAGGAACCCTAATCTCTACACAATGGGAATGTGAAAGGAACTTTATGAAGCCCTTGTATTAAATAGTGAAGAAGCTAATATAGAGGTGACTAAAATAGTGCCACAAATAGTAGAAGGTATGTGATTATACTCCTACTAGGTCTGTTGCACTACATATTTCTTGCATGTACCACGACCCCAAGATAGTGCATGTATACCCTTAGCAGACCCGCCCAACTATCACTATGATCCTGGGGTCTAGCCACCATTACCACAACCTCATCCTTGGCCTGTAAGGCCAATCACAATCTACTTCCCTGCCTGGATTGAATCTTATGACCATTCTCCCAAACATGGATTCGGTGCAGACCATCTATAACTAAATTCTGGTGGAAACGTCCTGTGGAAGCATCGTAAATGCCCCATATTTTTGTAACCTCAGAAATCAACTAGTTTTATCAGGCACTGTGGAATAATATTCCAATTTATTATGCACTATAAGTACCTCAACTAGAAACCGAAACATACATTTGGAGTAATAGATTAACCGCATGTATGAACTAGATGATACTTCTTACTACTAGTCAAAACAATACAATATCTTTGTATTGATCCTCTCTAGTTCACGCATCAATATTCCATCTGATTCCTCTTGTTAATTAGTTCATGGTTGACTATTGCATATACAATAGTCATCTAGAAGATATTCACCAGTAAAAAGATTTCATACGTAATACCATGAATGAATATTATATCCTCTTAACATATCAACAACCATAAGAATAAGTGTGATGCACTAGAGCATTTCAAATGCAGTATGAGTAATCCATAACTGATAGAGAGCCCAGATCTAGATGCATAATCTCATGTGACTTTTTAGGACCAAAGTGTCTTAATATAAAAGTTATCATAGAAAAATATCAGAAAATCATCCCACTCCTTTCCCTATTGATGCTCTATCTTTTTGGAAACAACCCACCAATTCTTCACAAAATCATGCATCGTATAAGTTATGAGATTGATCCTCCTACCAGGAGACATATCATGATGATCGAAGATCGATAACATGTCCTCTAGACATGACTCTTTAGTTTGTGTCTTGCATCCCTAGAAAATGTGGGTGGATGATACTATTGGATAAATCGTGTCAATTATTCCATAGTTATGGTTGGTTGTGGTGATCCCTAAAAGGTTTGCATGAACCTTGCAAATCCTTCATAGAATAGTGAAACTTCACCTGCTTCTAGAATTATAGTTTGCGCTGGAACTGGAAAAACTGGAGGTTTCACTAGTATCCAAGGGCCAAAAACCTCCAGGGTATGATCATCACCACCCTAATGGCATAACACTAATGGTTTCCATGGTGGAATTTCTCTATAATGATTTATACATACACCATAGTATAATATTATTCATCAATGTACATATTTTAAGATAACGAGAACTAAACAAGAGATTGATTGCCTGAAAAGTTCAAAAATTTCTGGTACATTGTTTGGCTAAACTAAACATGGGTTTTCACTTAAAATATTACATAGTAATGTAATCCCATCAGTCTAGGTGTGTAAACATCTCAGGTAATCACTGTGTACACTTATGATCATAAATGGTGGTGTACTCCCACATGCCTAGGCGTGTAAACACCCCATGTACACGATAAGTTTGTCTAGTACACGGAATATGCACAAGTATTCCCTCCATGAATTGTATTTTACATGGCTAGAGCCACATCGGTATACCAATGAAAAACTACACAGGGTGTACATAAGGTACACCGTGTGTTTTGAACAAAACACAATAACCCATGTTCTATGTAACACTATTGGACACACGATCAAAAACCACATGTCGTGTACTCGTAAAACACAGTGTTCACATAAAAAATCCTTTTCATCAAAAATATGAGAACATATGGAGTGTGTTCAAAGGGCCACATTCCATTTTTCAATTTTTCAAGATAGTGAGCCACAAAATATTCTCCAAAACCCATATTTTTTCAAATAAAAATAAACATTGTAAAAATTTTATATATGTCAGGACTTATACTCCCTTATAGTCAATGCTTATAATAAACAAATATCACAATAAAACCTAATATATACCCCCTCACTAAAATTTGAGCCACCAAATTCCATTCTTAGAGGACCCATAAAGCATAGGGACCAAATTTTGGCATCCATTAAATTCAACCGTAACACATTCCAGTACACTTATCACAATAGTAGGCATGTTTAACATTGTACATATCACAACAATATGCATATAAAATATGACATCTACCACAAATACAAGTTATTAGTAATTCTCTCTAAATGACATGGAAATAATTTGTGGCATATAATTTCTTACAAGTGAATATATGATGCTTGAGATGGTATGCCACTATCTCATAAGGTTTAAAAAATAGAACCCCAATGATATCATTAATTATATTAACAATCATGTCTATAACCCAACGTTGAAATAGAATAAATAGTTTAAGCCCAAAATAAAAAATATTCAATTAAATTAGACTTAATTTGGATTTCTCCTATACATAACATAACTAATCTCAAGCACAAAAAATTACCAAATTGAATTTCCATTATTCTATTTCCAAACATTATGGTAAAACATGAATAATATCCTTTGATTGAACTTTATAACATCCTTGATCTGGATTAAACTCAACTGGTTCCCTGTAACGAGTTGGCCTCATATCCTCAAGCGCATATCCCCAAATTCCAGAGGATGCTGACAAGTATTGAGGGCCTATTGTTTGATATTAGAGAAAATATGAAATCATTGGAAGAGTGTAACATACAAGAATAAATAAAAATAAAATAGTGGTAGATGTAATCATTATACAGTTGAAATAAATATAAATAGACTGGTAAGATAAATAACCAAGCATCATTCCGTACAAAATATGACGAGGCATGTTATGTGTTCTAAGAAAGTAAACAAAACAAGTTAAATTAAGTAATAATAAAAAATGTCTCAAAAGAACAATTGAAAAAATATATAATGAATAATTTATTTCCTCTTATCAATCACATGATCTGATACTCTTAAGAAGCAAATTAAGTACCTATGGTAGGGAGAATGACCAGATCAACACCTTTATTCATATAATTGGATTGGGCCCAAAAGATTTGACAAAATAGTGTGTGAGACTAAATCCATATTGGAAAAAACCCATGGTCTATCCCAATCTATTAGTTGATATATATAACAAGAAGTATGTCATGATGAATGCAGTAAACTCTGAGTATTCAAATAAATAAAAACATATGTGTCAAAAAACAATGTAAACCAGTATATGTGGAGACCAAATCCATGCTTTTTCCTGGGTTTGGAAGACATGTCATAAGTAATATATTTCATTATTAATGTTATCTGAATTAAATATAGTCTCATGTTCGGAACTAGGCCTAATGAGGACATGTATAAAATTAACTAAAAACTCATGAAATAATGATAATTTAAATCATTTTCCAATAGAGCTTAGCGTGGGTATCGTTAAATGGATCCTAGTTTTGCTCGTAATTTAATAGGGGAACCAATGATCCCGACCACCCTATGTGTGGCTCAAAAATGAAATTTTTATTATTAACATCTTGAACACATGTACTATATCATGACCATGACAATGGTTCACCGAAGCTATACGAAGTTCTATTGGTAACATCATCCTAACCTTGTATTTTAACTGAAACTGTGGTTCACCCATTCCAAAATAACACCTTTTATAATTTAATTCAATTACACATAATTTATAAAAACAATCAATTGTGAATTATACTATCACATGGATTTGACATAATCAAGTCACATGGTCTCAGTTTACATAAGAATCGACACATGTTTATTTAACTATTACATGGTCGAGGAAGGATTAATCACAAGGGAAAACCAAATCAAAATCTGATTATACTATTTAAAATATAACAAGGCTGAATAAAATAAATATGTTATCTGTGAAATTCACATAATGAGAACTAAATTTTAATCAAAAAAATAGGAATTCAAATCATGCCTTATATGAATTATCCATCGAACGACCATCCAAGGGAAACACCCCACGAGGTGGCCCTAAATCAAGGATTCCAAACCTAATCATGATTTCAAATCATCTAATTAATTACTGAATCATCCATATTCAATAACAGGTTTTAGTTTTCAATCAATTGACACCATAATAGTGGGCGCGAAAAACTCCGACTTATATAAACATCATTACAATTTGAAAAAGGCATATGACCACCTACCTTGTACTCATATAACTATCTTCGTCCATCATCAGTCTCTGATTCCCCATATAATGGTGTATATATACATAACTAGTATAAATATTTGAACTATAAATAACTATATGACGAAAATAAATCATTATTAAATGATCATTATGAATTGATGGCTTACCGATTGGGTTCAAATGCCTCAAATGATGATCAAATCCAGATTAGGATGGATATTCAAGAAAAAAAATCCCCAAATGAACAACTTTTAATGTAATGGGGAAATCATTTTTTCAATATGATGAAAGATGATGCTAATTCATGATTTAATCAATAAAAATTACAAGATATGTACTTGATACAATTTTCCTTGTTTGTACAAATTATGTCCATACCATTACACGGAAGTGTAACAGGATTACATGGTGTATTGCCTTCCATCCACCACATGTACAAATAAGTAAAAATTGGGATATTCCCAATCATATCGTGTAATAGGCATGTAGCCATTCTCTGACCACATTTCCCCCATATTATTAATTATAAAATGAAATGGATATTTCTATACCTTAATGAAGGAACCAGGTTTTTGCATGTATCTATAGAGGTGTATTTGAGTACATCCTAGACTCTAGTAAATGTCTTGATCCCCTTACACTATTCTAATACAACATTTATATAACGAATATCTCTATTCGTCCTATACCAATAGAATAATGACACTCTAATAAGGGGTATGTACATTGAGGTCATTTGTTTCCCAGCATTCCACATAGCAAGCGCTCCAATAGAACATGATCATGAGTATTCAAATCAGTACCCTATCTTATCCTTACATTGTTTCCATGAAAAAACAATCATAGTGATGATTCATTCCCTTATAATAAGTGGTCCTAGTCTACACAATGGAATCATCCTAACCACTACTCATGGCCTCTATCAGATTATATACCATGATTAATTAATAATTAATTACATACAATGAAAATTTAATATTGAGGAAATAACCTATGACATGTTCTCTTTAAAACTACCATCCAAAATTTTTATCTCCAATGATATCTCATTGGAAGATAATTAATATGGAAAGAATAGCTAGTTAAAGAAACATACAACATCCACAAATACATTCTATTTAATTTTAGATGAATGATATCATGTGAATTTTTATCCCATATGGTCTCAATATATAAGTGAACCAATAAAATCTTGTAATTATCATTATCAGATAATTCATCATGCTTCCGTTATTTCTCCTAAAAAATACCACTAACTCTTTGTTTCTTGATGAAGATTATATGGATCAATATTTACCCTTTATTATGTTTGTGTATCATGATTCACAATGATCGTCAATACTAGCAAGGTCCAGATCATGCTTCTACGGGACCTCCATCTCTAAGGATAAGGAGAACATATTATTGCCCGACATCCCTCTCTATCTCATAGATTTTCATAATAATGAGAATCATTTCCCCTTCCATGGAACATATGATAACCAAAAATCTCTAATAAAGAAGAACATACATATGAACCTACAAATAATATATGAATCATTGTCTCAACTATATTACGATCATGATGTTTTCCACTACCTTTATGTTCAACTAAATGATTACATGGTTTCATTTTCAACAAAATATAACCAAACTCCTTGGAATAATAGATTTCTCAACTCGGTAGTCCTCAACAACTGATAGCAGTTAAGAACCATTGTATCCTAATTTATCTAATTGTGGAATACATGTGTTTTATATGAGAAAAAAAGTTCAAATGATTTATTTACCATATGATACATAAATATTATATTTTAGTTGATATGGAAAAATATATATCACTTATTACTAAATATTCCCCCACTATGAACAATGATTATCAATATATATATCCATATGTTACTAAAATGATGTATTCAAACTCATAGAATTCCATACTTGAACAAATTTTTTATTTCAATTAGAAATATCATAAATAAATAATAACCTCACAAAACATGTGAATTAACTTAGATGACATATCAGCATCGGTAAAAAGAAAGCATAAAAAATAACTTCACCTTCCAAAAAAATGGATTATCCCCATAAATGTGTTATAGAATCCATTAAAAAATCTTATTACCAAGAGAAATAACATATAATATTCATTTATATGATTCCATAATAGTTATGAAAGCAAAAATAAATTTTTTTTCTCTCGTACCTCTTTGTAACTTCCCCTGATCTGGTACTCTATCACTTGGATAAAATAGGTAGATTATAGGACCTCAATCATAACTCACCATACTATAATAACATTTGAGTAGTAGGGGTTGTGTGATAAGAATAATGGTGACACTATAACACACATAAAAAATTTATAAAACAATGGAAACACCTAGTAATAAATTAATATAACAGTTGAAAAATTATGGAAACATTACAACATAAATGAAAGACAAAAAAATAAAACCCAACTGAATAATCAAATAAATAATAAAAGAGTAATTCTATTTCATGCTTGAATGAAACTAAATATAAAAGAATAAAAAAAATACAAAAATAGACTTACAAAAATAATCTCAAAGGTCACCATTCATGAACAAAATGTATGTATCTTCTCTAAACATCCACACATCTATCATGAAACAATATATAGTCAGGGGCTCTACCATTTTCTATTCATACATCTAGGTAATCTTATAAAATATAAAATAGTGGCATTGGTAAGGGGAGATTATAAATCAATAGTCTAACACCACCATGTCAAATAAAATCATATCAAATAGTATGTTCATAATATAAGGAAAAAAATTAATATATTAAATTATTATAAAATTAATAAAATACCACATTTACATTTATCAGAACCATTTTATAATATATATGATCATATTTCATGACTATTATACCATAAACCATATAACCCTGCTAAAACCAATCCTTATTCATCACTTTTCTATAATTTCTCATAGCATGTCTCATAACCATTCCAATTGTAACCACATATTAATTGTATAAGTCATTCCAAACTAGATGAATCATGAAATAAATAAATTTCATTAATAAATTAGTACTAGTCCAATATATAAATATTACATCATTTATTAGGGGAAATACATGTCAATAATAATTTATGAATGTTTTTCTAGTAATAGCCTTCTAAATAATCATTACAGTAGTAATCACAAGGAATGTACCACTATATAAGCATTACAACATGAATAACTATGAATAACCATATGTAAAAGAATTATATAATGAATCTCTTGGAAAATACTGCTATATAAGAATTAAAATATTTAACAAAATGAGTCATAATAGGATGGATAATATAATATCAAATAGAATCGATCAATGGTTAATTATGTAAATATTAATTTGTCATGTAATTACTCAATTATTTATCAATTGTTCATAAACAATAACATTCATTTATATTTTATTAACATTGCCAATAATATATGGATATTTTTAAATAAATCCTCTAATTGTTTAATAATTCTACAAACACGTCAACCCATTAGTCAATTTTACTATAATAAATGGCCTACTCACTTAAGATATAGATATAATATAGTTCAAAAATAATTGAATCCAGTTGGATTAATTGGAATATTCATATTCATCATTTAAATAATTCATGTTCATGTTATGTTGGAGAATTTTTTTTATTTCACATACATTTCAATTAATGAAAGTATAGGGTTATGTTATAGAATCCCTACCTTTATCATGTGATTGACACAATTCTTCAAAAGGTTAAGGAAAAAGAGTAATATATTGGAGAAAAAACATGTAGAAACACAATCCAAATAATATC
This sequence comes from Viscum album, assembly GCA_963277665.1. NCBI lineage: Eukaryota > Viridiplantae > Streptophyta > Magnoliopsida > Santalales > Viscaceae > Viscum > Viscum album. Next base: position 2,014,701,280 of record OY728150.1, read on the forward strand.
AATATTATCATCAATATCAAACACTATAAATACATTCTACATAACAAATGATGAATAATATAAATGTAAAGAAAAACAAAATACAAAACATACCTGGGATTGATTGAAAAAATGGGACCTAAAATGGAGGAATGGGTCCCAAAAAACTTCAGGAATTCATAAAATGTAGATAGGAAATGGATTCATGGGTGATTAATTAAAATTTAATATGTTGGGTAGCCTTGAAACAATATCTCTCTATAAACAGATATAGTGAAATACATTTACACATCATGTTTTATAATTAAAATGGATTGGACAACAAATTGGTCATCTTTGGTTAATATATATCCCAATAAAAATATATATGGTGTCAATGGATTATATTAATGGTAAATAATTCATTCCTTTTGTGGGTTAATGAAAAGTATATGAGTATTTACATGTCATTTAATATGTATACAATGTGTAGTCACCTATTGAAGTGCCCAGATCAGTGTGATCACTGAGTGGGGGAGGGGGTGAATCAGTGATCCTTTAAAACTTTTTACTAATTGATTCTTTATCAATTAAACCTCTATGGATTTTTAAGGCCTTGATCCACTCTTCTTGTATCTCTCAGCCTTTCCTCGAGTGATACAGTAAATGTAAAGGCACAGGACACAAGGATTTACAAGGTTCGGCACCAAAGGCCTACATCCTTGCCATGCTCTCCCAGCATGGATTCTCCCATTATAATCTGTTAGTATTACAATGGTCGATACAGCTTCCCACCATATCTCTCCTGAGTCCCACAGGAGGGTCTTTATACTGATTCACACAGTGTTACCAGAGTCCCACTAGCCTGCTCTAGAATCCCACTGAAGACTTCTTCTCCCTGAGTCCCAAAGGGTCTTCTCTTGGCTCCTCAAGTCGCATGAGTAGCTCATCTTCACTTTAAACTTCTTCAAGTATCTTCAGAAGTCTGGGATAAAGACTGCTGGCCTTGCTCTGTACCTCTTATCACTTGAGTTGATCAGGTCTTCTCGTATTGCTCAGGCTTTATCACCTTCTTCTAAGGATGACCTGGCCTCTCTCTTCAAGAATCTTCAACAGCCTCTGATAAGGTCTGTTGATCTTTCTCACAACTTCTGATCACTTCTGTTGATCAGGGTCTTCTCAATTACTGAAAAACTCAGACAAACAATATCATTAACTTCAGTCTGGCTCAGTCTCACTTCAAAACAACTTTATGCACTGAGTGCATGCCTACTCTCCTTCCTCATGCACTGACTGCATGGCCTTCTCAATTTCTTCAAGAACCTCCTGGTCTTGGACAACTCAGATGCACACAACCTGCTTTAGCTCTGTTCACGTGTGCATGTGCATGCATGCATGCATGCACTTCCCTTCTCCTCTTCTTGGTGCAGTAGACCCACAAAGGGTATAATCCTTTAAGCACACACCTTCTCTCTTCCTTCACACACTTTGTTCTTATTGGTTACACACTTATATGTGTGTTCTACTTTAGTGTGAGGTATCCTTCTTCTTCTCCTTCTTAGTGTGTACAAACCACTTAGGCACACACTAAGGTTCGGCCTCTTTGCTCTTTGCACACACTTCTTTCACTTTTTGCACACAAGTGAGCTTGGCCTCTTCTTCTTGCACATAAATGGCTACGACCAACTTCTTGTTCACTATGCACACACACTGTCCACGGCGAGGGTGTTTTCTCCTTTTAGCACACACACACTTGGTGTGTAATTCTCATCACCCGAATCTCCTGCTGCCCATATAAAGGCGCGCAAGTGCTTGATGAGCCGCGACCTCCTCTTCTTCAACACTTCCGCGCAAGACACAACAAACCTCGAGGGCGTGCAAGGTACTTGCGGCCTCGGGTACTTCCTGTCATGCAAAAGAAAGACGCGCAGGGGACGTCACCCAACCTTCTTGTCGCACAAATAAGTTGCGCGCAAGGAACTCCAGCCGCACATGTAAACTTGCGCGGGGCTTCGACTTCGTGAGGCAGAGCCTCACGGAACACAGTTTTTCAATAAAACTTCAGCAAGCAGCAGAGAGCCTCGGCCTCTTTTTTAATAGGCAGAGGAATGCCTCAAAACATCCACATGTTAAATCTTGAATCACCGAATATTTCGGATCTTCAAAATCTTTCCAAATTTTTGCGTTTTCTCTTCGGTGCACGCGGCTTAACTCATTTTTAATTTCCTCTACGTGCATGCGACATAGAACGCATGCACGACCTTCGGTTAAGGATACTCCATGCAACGAATAAACCTCATAGCCTCGGAAACGTTGTTTGCCTCGGCCGAACTCCAATTTTCTCCATTCAACGTGTGCATGCATATTTTATTGCATGATTGTGTTCAGTGTGGCCAGACGATCACCATGGTGGCTTTAGCTTGATCGGAGGTGGCCGGGAGCTCAAAAACCATGCTCGGATGGCGCCTGGTTCGTCGGCAGCTCGCGGGAGACTTCGGACGAGCTCGGGGTTGAAGGCAGTCTCGCAGCCGTTGGATCGGCGATTCAATTGATCTCGGACGGCCTAGATCAGATCATCTCACCACGGATCAGATGTGCGGATTAGATCGTCCGCGCGATCAATCGTGCGGCTGGGATTCGCTCCTGGAATTTTTTCCGCGTCCCACATCGAAACGGCGAGCGGATTTTCCGCGCTTTATCACCCTGGCGCTGCCTCAACCCCTCGATTGAACTTCCAACCTCCACGGTGCCGCCCCGCACCGTGTTCTCCCTGCGGGCGCGCTCTGCGCCCACTCTGCTCCCTGAAGGCGCGCTCTAGCGCCCACTCTCGCCTTTGCGGGCGCGCTCCTAGCGCCCACTATGCACACTCGGGCGTGTGCGCTGCGCGGGCTTCACCACCGCGTAGCCTCCCGGGGTTTATACACAGCCCCCTCTTGCCTTAGGGAGTCGCCTTGGCATTGAGGGTTCCCCATGGGCGTGGCTCCTTAGGCCCACATGTGACTTGGGTGATCCCTCGGCTGGCCTCCTTGGTGGCTATTTTTTGCTACTTAAACACTAAGTACTTTGTTTACAAACAAAGTAACCAAGTGTAAATGCCAAATGCCACTTCTTCTTCTTCTAATCCATTCTTTCCATTTCTTCTTCATCCTTCTTCCACAAACTTCCTCAACTGCTTTCAATTATGCACTCTAGACTTATGAGACATTTGTAGAAGGTTCTTCATCAACCGAAGTCCTTAATCACATAACTTCTTCAATGTGCTATGTTGATCTAATCAGAGATCAATTGGATCTTCTTCTGATTCACATGCACTAAGTGATAGTGCATGGACTTCATTAAACCACTTCATCCACTTAGAACTTGTGGATGGATCATCTTTCATCTCCTCATGCATTGTGAAGACAATGCAAGGTCTTCCAACATTGTTGTGACATTGTATCCACGTGATACAAGTTCTCTGAACTTAAAGACCAGTTCAACAATCGTCAGATAGGACTAGAGAATGTTTCAACCACATCTCCTATGCCACTTAGTGAATCTCCTAAGTGACATGCATCTTAGTACCATGGCCATTCTCCTTCACCACCTACACCATCACATCCTTTGTCATTCACATCTTGAAATTCCTTGACATCCATTCATTCTAAGACAACAACATGCCTCATTGACAACAAATGCAACACATTTCACTTCAATATCCCCCTTTGTATTTGTTGTCAATACACAACTTCAGCACATATGAATGGGTCAATATGTGTGCCAATATTTTCTCCCCCTTATTGTCAATCAAATGCAAAGGTGTGGTGTGGTTCTCTTCCACAATATCTCTTCCTCCCTTCGAATAGCATCTTCTTGAAAAACACTAAGAGAGGGATGATGCCACATGTTCTTCTTTAGCAAAGAACCTTTAGTAAATCAACTCTAAGTCTACTTGGGCTAACCCGGTGTAGAAAACAAGAGTGATGTAACCAAGGAACTCAATGCTGTCCACATTCACTGTAAACATGTGAGATAATGCTAAGGGGTTCAGATATTCAATGAATTGCTAAATCCTGCACATACTCCACAAAACACATTAGAATGTTCAGGTGCAAAGATAAAGCTCCCCCTTTTGTCCATTTTCTTAAGATGATATAAATCTTAGACCATCATCTTCTTCAGATTTGCTCCCCCTCAAGGGGTGCACTCCATTCCTTCCACACCATCCTCCAGTTGAGAATGATCATCATCTTCAATTCCCTGCAATGTCAGCACATGTAAATACCAATAGTATAAGGGAATAAGATGGAACCTCCTTGGTTCATCAATGTGAACAACAAGGTTGAGAAGATTCTCTCAACCGAGATGTCCCATTTTCACCATTCTTCACACTTGCACATCTGATCTTCTTTGATGTTTGTGCTGGTGTGGATCTCAACACATCTTCATGTGAAATCTTTTTCTTCCCTTTTGCCTTAGCAATTTCCAGAACTTTATCTTCAGCTTTTTGCAGATCTTTGGCAAGTTGCTACTGATTTGGCCATATGACTAGTAAATCTTTTGGAAGAGTGGCCTCAGTTTTGGAAGTTCCACATGGTTCTTTGGATGCTGCTAAGCTACCTCTCTTAGGCAAATTATTTTCAATCAATCCCTTCTTTTTCTGCATTGATTGTCTTTTGGAGTTCAGTCTGCTTCTATTTAGTCTCATGGCTTCTTTACAAAGGTCCATGATGTGTCCTTTCTTTCCACAGTAGAAGCATGTTTTCTTGGTGGTCCTTCTGGATGCATCACCCTTCTTGGATTTAGACTCCAAGGACTTCTCTTCATTTCTCAAACACTTCTTGTGAGCATTTTCTACTTTCTTCTTGCTTCCCAAGGAATCTTTCTTTGCCAGGTTCTGTGATCTTCTCTTCTTTCCAGCTTTGGATACATTCGGAGATTGAAATGTATCAAATTGTTGACCACTTTTGCAACCATCCCAAATGTTGTCAAGTAATACAAATCTATTTGCAGTAAACAGATATCTCTGGACCTGTGGATGCTGCTTCTTTTCTTCTGGCTTGTTCCCCCTAGGCATGGGCTTCCTCTGTGCTTTGGCATTCAGTGGATTGTACCAACAATCCTTTGCACAATGCCCATACTTGTTACAACAACAACATTGACCCACAAATCCTGACTTTTTTGCTTCCTTCTGATTGTAGGGTAATTGTCTTGAATTGTTGTGCTGCTTCAGGAGAGCTTTCTTTCTTCATTGTCTTCATCCATACTTGTTTGGAATTATTCTTCCATCCTGCACTTTTTGTTGAAACACAATGTGAAGCATTAGTACAAGATGGTATGGATGGTACCTTATTTATAGAAGATGTTGTACTTTTATTAGAGGATTTCCTTCTTTTAGAATCATCCTTCTCAATGCTCACTTGTGTAGCAACATTTCATCTACCAGCTGACTGGGAGGTTTCAGCTTTGGGTGATTGCAGATTTGTCAATATCACCTCTAGTTCTAAGCACTTCATGTTAAGGGAGTTCTTCTCATCCTCAACATCTCTTAGCTTTCCTTCCCAACATTCTTTCAGCTGATTCATTTGGTCATCATGCACTGTCTTCAATTCAAGCAATGAATTGTCAAGATCCTTTACCCTTTTTTCTTTGTCTTCAAGTTGAGCATCATTGACAACCATTGAAACTCTGTGTCTCTTTTCCAGTGCATGGAAAACATCATTGATCATTATCAAAAATATTTCTTTCTCAGAAGAGCTCCTTTGCAATTCTTCACAGGTATCTTCATATCTTTCATTGCAAAGAGATACTGTTTCATCTTTGGCATTTACCAGCTTTCTGAGAGTGTTGGTTATGCCAACCATTTTTGCCAATTGGACTTCCAGAGAATTGGCTTCATCTTCTAGCTGTATTTTTTCTTCTTGAAGATCAAGGACGCCTGTAGCTATACACATTGCCACTTCCTTGGGGACTGTCTTCTGAAGATATTTGATTGCATTTAGAAGATCATTGTTTCTTCCATCTTCATCAAAGCTAGAGCAGGCTTCATCAGAAGAATGATAAAAGGAATTATCATCTGATGTGACTTTCACATTTCTTTCCATAGAAGGAGTTTCTCTGATTGCACCAACCTTCTTCCTCATCTTCTTTGCCTGTTTCTTCATTCTGTTTTTCAGAGTCTTGGAAGATATCTCCATTTGAGGATGTTCTTTCATTTCCTCAAATCTGCACTCCATATAGACTCTCTTGGATCTTTTAGAGGTGGCCTCCCTCTGATACCAATTGAAGTGCCCAGATCAGTGTGATCACTTAGAGGGGGAGGGGGTGAATCAGTGATCCTTTAAAACTTTTTACTAATTGATTCTTTATCAATTAAACTTCTATGGCTTGTTAAGGCCTCGATCCACTCTTCTTGTATCTCTCAGCCTTTCCTCGAGTGATGCAGTAAATGTAAAGGCACAGGACACAAGGATTTACAAGGTTCGGCACCAAAGTCCTACATCCTTGCCATGCTCTCCCAGCATGGATTCTCCCATTATAATCTGTTAGTATTACAATGGTCGATACAGCTTCCCACCGTATCTCTCCCGAGTCCCACAGGAGGGTCTTTATACTGCTTCACACAGTGTTACCAGAGTCCCACTGGCCTGCTCCAGAATCCCACTGAAGACTTCTTCTCCCTGAGTCCCACAGGGTCTTCTCTTGGCACCTCGAGTCGCACGAGTAGCTCTTCTTCACTTTAAACTTATTCAAGTATCTTCAGCAGTCTGGGATAAAGACTGCTGGCCTTTCTCTGTACCTCTGATCACTTGAGTTGATCAGGTCTTCTCGTCTTGCTCAGGCTTTATCACCTTCTTCTAAGGATGACATGGCCTCTCTCTTCAAGAATCTTCAACAGCCTCTGATAAGGTCTGTTGATCTTGCTCACAACTTCTGATCACTTCTGTTGATCAGGGTCTTCTCAATTACTGAAAAACTCAGACAAACAATATCATTAACTTCAGTCTGGCTCAGTCTCACTTCAAAACAACTTCATGCATTGAGTTCATGCCATCTCTCCTTCCTCATGCACTGACTGCATGGCCTTCTCAATTTCTTCAAGAACCTCCTGGTCTTGGACAACTGAGATGCACACAACCTGCTTTAGCTCTGTTCACGTGTACATGTGCATGCATGCATGCATGAACTTCCCTTCTCCTCTTCTTGGTGCAGTAGACCCACAAAGGGTATAATCCTTTAAGAACACACCTTCTCTCTTCCTTCACACACTTTGTTCTTATTGGTTACACACTTAAATGTGGGTTCTACTTTAGTGTGAGGTATCCTTCTTCTTCTCCTTCTTAGTGTGTACACACCACTTAGGCACACACTAAGGATCGGCCTCTTTGCTCTTTGCACACACTTCTTTCACTTTTTGCACACAAGTGAGCTTGGCCTCTTCTTCTTGCACATAAATGGCTACGGCCAAATTCTTGTTCACTATGCACACACACTGTCCACAGCGAGGGTGTTTTATCATTTTAGCACACACACACTTGGTGTGTAATTCTCATCACCCGAATCTCCAACTGCCCATATAAAGGCATGCAAGTGCTTGATGAGCCGCGACCTCCTCTTCTTCAACAATGCCGCGCAAGCCACAACAAACCTCGAGGGAGCGCAAGGTACTTGCGGCCTCGGGTACTTCCTGTCGCGCAAAAGAAAGACGCGCAGGGGACTTCACCCAACCTTCTTGTCGCGCAAAGAAGTTGCGCGCAAGGAACTCCAGCCGCACAAGTAAACATGTGCGGGGCTTCGACTTCACGAGGCAGAGCCTCACGGAACATTGTTTTTCAATAAAACTTCAGAAAGCAGCAGAGAGCCTCAGCCTCTCTTTTTATAGGCAGAGGAATGCCTCAAAACATCCGCGTGTTAAATCTTGAATCACCGAAGATTTCGGATCTTCAAAATCTTTCCAAATTTTTGCGTTTTCTCTTCTGTGCACGCGGCTTAACTCATTTTTAATTTCCTCTACGTGCATGCGACTTAGAACGCATGCATGACCTTCAGTTAAGGATACTCCATGCAACGAATAAACCTCATAGCCTCGGCAACGTTGTTTGCCTCGGCCGAACTCCAATTTTCTCCATTCAACGTGTGCATGCATATTTTATTGCATGTTTGTGTTCAGTGTGGCCAGACGATCACCATGGTGGCTTTAGCTTGATCGGAGGTGGCCGGGAGCTCAAAAACCATGCTCGGATGGCGCCTGGTTCGTCGGCAGCTCGCGGGAGACTTCGGACGAGCTCGGGGTTGAAGGTGGTCTCGCAGCCGTTGGATCGGTGATTCAATTGATCTCGGACGGCCTGGATCAGATCATCTCACCGCGGATCAGATGTGCGGCTTAGATCGTCCGCGCGATCAATCGTGCGGCTGGGATTCGCTCCTGGAATTTTTTCCGCGTCCCACATCGAAACGGCGAGCGGATTTTCCGCGCTTTATCACCCTGGTGCTGCCTCAACCCCTCGATTGAACTTCCAACCTCCACGGTGCCGCCTCGCACCGTGTTCTCCCTACGGGCGCGTTCTGCGCCCACTCTGCTCCCTACGGGCGCGCTCTAGCGCCCACTCTTACCTTTGCGGGCACGTTCCTAGCGCCCACTATGCACACTCGGGTGCGCGCGCTGCGCGGGCTTCACCACCGCGTAGCCTCCCGGGGCTTATACATGGCCCCCTCTTGCCATAGGGAGTCGCCTTGGCCTTGAGGGTTCCCCATGGGCGTGGCGCCTTTGGCCCACATGTGCCTTGGGTGATCCCTCGGTTGGCCTCCTTGGTGGCTATTTTTTGCTACTTAAACACTAAGTACTTTGTTTACAAACAAAGTAACAAAGTGTAAATGCCAAATGCCACTTCTTCTTCTTCTAAGCCATTCTTTCCATTTCTTCTTCATCCTTCTTCCACAAACTTCCTCAACTGCTTTCAATTATGTACTCTAGACTTATGAGACATTTGTAGAAGGTTCTTCATCAACTGAAGTCCTTAATCACATAACTTCTTCAATGTGCTTCGTTGATCTAATCAGAGATCAATTGGATCTTCTTCTGATTCACATGCACTAAGTGATAGTTCATGGACTTCATTAAACCACTTCATCCACTTAGAACTTGTGGATGGATCATCTTTCATCTCCACATGCATTGTGAAGACAATGCATGGTCTTCTAACATTGTTGTGACATTGTATCCACGTGATACAAGTTCTCTGAACTTAATGACCAGTTCAAAAATCGTCAGATATGACTAGAGAATGTTTCAACCACATCTCCTATGCCACTTACTGAATCTCTTAAGTGACATGCATCTTAGTACCATGGCCATTGTCCTTCACCACCTACACCATCACAACCTTTGTCATTAACATCTTGACATTCCTTGACATCCATTCATTCTAAGACAACAACATGCCTCATTGACAATAAATGCAACACATTGCACTTCACCTATTAGATAAATTTTCATACCAAATTATCTAAAAGGAAAAAAATCACTTCCAAATTCATCCCATTTATGAAATACCCTCTTATAACATTTAAAACATTTATATATTTCAAATTAACTAAAATAAACATACATACTAAAATATTTGGCAATTTTAACATGTAATGTCTCTCTTTTATATAATATGACTCATCCAACAAGGAATAATGACAAATAAAAACCAAAATAATGACATTTAATGAAACAAATCAATGTGGTACCGAACTATAAAAATATGGGATCTTATAGTTGAATTAGTAAAATTATATATTTTTTGTACAACTACAATCTTTTTTGAACATTATAGATTAATTTATTAATATTAGTGGAATCTTGGTTCTTGATATCATGAAATCCAATAATTATTAATTTACTCATTGATAATTTTCTTATTATTATCCTTGATATTTAGACAATGATTTTATGTATGGAAGTAATTAATTCATAACTAACTGATTAAATGTTATGTGTTTTTATTTATTTATCATTCTATGTTGATTAAGAATTATTTAGTTATGATATTCATGATATTTATTATTTGGAACATATTATAAGCTATTTAACAATCTATAATTATTATTTAGTGTCTTATCATTGTATTCATGTTATCTAAATCACATGTGTTTTTAGTTATTTCCCATAAAATATGGATAACCCAAATTTATTTATAATTTCATCTACTATAATGAAATCTACATGGGTTTTTTAGCTCACCCTTCTTTTGATTCATTTAACAAGAATCGATGAAGTAAATTATTATCTATAATCACACATTTAATAGGGGGAATAATTCCATTATTCAAAAAAATGATGTCAATTAATCTAACAGATATATCATGGAATCATATATGTATCTAGTTTTCCAAGACATCTATACTACATGGTGTTATGATATTCAATTTTTTTAATATAAAAATATAATTAAGTAGATTGAAGATATGGGTTTCATGGGAAAGTTTTTTAGATAAAATAATTTGTTTTTATAGATGGTATCATATAATTTTGATAATTTAAATCATTGGAAATTAGAATTTGAAATCATTATTCAGAACCATAATGATTACTATACTTCTTGTAAAATTTATTAGAATTTTAGTGATGGACCCATAAAGTGGGATTCAAGAAATTACATCACATTTTGTATAAAAAAGGTGGGTGTATCCCAAGAATGGATTTATATTGCTGTAATAACTCAGAAATGGTAATATTAAGCTGGTCCCAAACATCACTTATTTCATAAAAAATATTCAATTATATACATCATTTTTAAAACTATAAAGGGTTATGTTTTAGAAATTCCTAAACACATCATGAACCATCATGATGGATTTGAGAAGATTGTGAAAATGAATAACATATGTATAAAAGATGTTTTAATATATTTAATAGAATATGTGATGATTTATCCATCCAATGAATGATTATTCATGATTATATATTTACCCAATATGAATATTATTACTCCCACTATGGTTTTTTGTTTAATAAATGGTTGGAACTATAAAGAAATTGATTAACATTGATTATGATATATTATGTGTTGAAGATAAAATAAATTTTGTGATGAATAAATTATAGAATATTTGATTGTTACAAATTAGATATGATAATATATTATTAAGAATGACTACCCTAACCAACTCATTTTCTATCCAATTAATGGACTTACATAACTTGTTATGATATCGAGTGGTGGAGATCGCATAAAAAATAAGTACAATATTTCGATATGTCGAGAATTTTTTAAGAAGAACTCATGCAACTATATTCAAGAAATGAAAAGACATTTTATAAGAGGATAAAATTGGTATATGGTAAATAATTTACATGAGAAAAATAATATGTTTATAAATTAAATATATTATTGTTATTATTTCTATATTTAGTCATAACTGGGGACTATTTTATTTTTGAAAGGTACAAGATTTATGTAAATCAATGTATGTGACATCCTATTACCATTTTGGCAGTTACACCTCAAACCATGTCATGTTTTTTCCTTATAAATTATTGGGTAAGGGTGATAATGTTTGATTGAGATACCAATAATAGTGATGCAAGATATTTTATGGACCCTCCAATTTAAAATCCCTTTTTTCTATAGGGTGCCGGAGGGTTACACGTCATCTAACACGGTTACATGTCGTGTAATGGTTCTCTGAACAAGTACTGAATCTCTTCATGATTTTATTGGTAGATATCATGATGAGTATTTACACTTCGTGAGTGAAATATATATATGTTTTTTATTTTATGAATCCATTTTTTAATAGAGGAATTGTTTTTTGATAGTTTTTGAAAATAAATATTTAACTATGTGTAATTGGGTTACGCGTTGTGTAATACCTCGACTGTTTTTTTAACATCATGTATGGCCAATATAAATCTTTTGGATCCAATCCAGTTTTTTCTCCCTTGAACATATGCTTTCCCCTTGTGATCTTCAATCTATCCATAACTTTCGAATCCCCTCATTTCAGGTTAGATCATCGTATTGTTTGTGGTGATATTTTTAGGTAATTTTTCGCTATCATTATTCCAGTTTATCTCTTTATCATCCTATGGGATTTAAATAGATCATCTTAAAATTAATGGACATATTCTCCATGATGTTGGATATTTTTTTAATTTTGAGTTTTGTGGTTATCTTAATCTTTATTCTCATTGATGGGGGCCAGAGCATGGGATTTGTTTTGGGAAAAAGGTATGTGGTTGTCTTACATTTTCTTAATGTTATTACCATATAATTGATGTTATAATTCATTTTTCATTAAAAATAAATTTATCAGAGATTATTTTATTTATTTATATAACCTAATTGTAATTAATTTGTATATTTTAAATTGATTTCGAATTGTAATTAGTAAAACCTACCATTTCATTGAATTAGTGTCTGTTTATGGGAATTGTATGATTTAAATTGATTAAATTAAATTGTATATTTTATGGAAATTTTCTAAATTAAAATGATTAATTAATTATGGAATTGAATTTTGAAATAGATGGAATAGGTTTTTAATGCATTTTAAACATGTGAAAATGGATTAATGAATATTCGATAGAAATACAGTTGATTAATATTATGAATGTGCAATATTTTTTAATGAAACATGATTTCGTTTTAAATAATAAACATGAATTTGAAATGGTGGAATGTGATTTAATTTTAATTCAACTAGAAATTAAATAAATATCCCATAATTGACTATATAAAATTACATGAAACCATTTAGTAGTTTTTATGTTATACATACACACTCCACACATTTAAATTGATCTAAAACATACATGAAGTTGGTCAGATCCTTGATGTGATGTTGACGAGTTGCATGTGGAAAATGATAAAGGGATATGTGTATACACATATTATTGAGATCACGTATAGAGTGCAGAGTACTATATCCTGGAACATAAGCACCTTATTTGTAAAGGGCCATGTTGATCACTTATTTTATATTTGATATAAAATTGTTTGAAACAATTGTCGAAACTACATTACATGACCATTGATTTTTTATGAACTATTTTATATCAAATGATAAATTTAATGAATTATTAATGAAATAATCCATCACTTGTAATGTCTTATCATAATGTATTTTCCACCATTTGAACGATATACCGTGATTTGCTAAAATATGAATTAAATTTTCAATCCTATTTATTTAAAAATTGACTGCATTCCATTGGATAATCATTTATTAATAATTGTTATGGAATTAATGGTAATAAACTACTACAATTTTTATATAAAAACCAAATATTTCATTTTATTGTGTATATATTATATACATCTAGGTACGAACACTAGGAAAAAATCACTTAGAGGTTGATCCAGTAGTTGAACATTTACTTGGTGACTAGAGTCCTTATTGAATTCGTGTTTTTTATATGTTTCAGTAATTCGGTTATAGTAATTTAGGAATTTTTATGCATCATTACATTATGGTACATTACATCAAATGAAGTTTCATTTATTATTCATGTTTCCTTGTTTCTTTTTCTTTCAAAATGATTGTGGAAAACTATTCCTACTTATAGTTGATATGATGTCATGTGCTGGCCAGTGACACTTGGAGATCAGGATCTCTATTTGGGTGATGTATGGAATGAAATGGTTATTGGATTACCCAGGTACCCAAGCTGGTGCGTGATAAATTTTTATTAGAGGGGTAGTTTGATCTTTTGTCTTGAAGCTAGCATACATTTGTAAAATCTTTTCGGGACATAAGATATAGTTGTGATAAGGTTCATGTCTTTCTGTCGCAACAATAATCCATAAGTCTCTATGGGTGTTATGAGAGTTACATCTTTTATTTCAGTTTTCATCATTTATATATTGTGATTTGGATAGTGTGAAATCAAAATCATGGCTTTTCTTTAAGTTGGGATTAATTAATCTTCTTTTCTAGTTTGACTGCAAATTTAATTTCTTTTTTGTTGTCTTATAATATTGTGTTGCTTCATGAATCTGAGAAGACATGTGAATAATATCAAGGAGAATATTTTTTTTCTGAACTAACACATTAAAATCCGATATTTGAAACAAATCTAGTTTAAGTAATCATTGATTCTATCTATTCTCTAGGACAGGCACCACCTCTAGTCCCTAATTAGAGTCCTGATATGGATCTATAGGAAATGGGATCTTTGAAAGAATTCTCAAGAGTTCCCTAACCATAATCCAATAGTTTTTAATTTAACCAGTAATCCAGAAAATTTTAATGAGTTCTTGGGAAGTATAGAAATTTTATTTGAGTTATTGGAGAAACTGAAGGAGATCAAGGTGAAATGTTCCACCTTCACATTGGAGTGACCAAACATGAGATAGAGGGACATTATAGTGACAACATAGAAACATGAGGCATTATATGGGTATCCCACAAAGAATATTTTCACTAATTAGTTCTATCTCGTGTCAATAATGTTCTCTAATTATGTGTAGTTATTCATGATTGATAAAGTAGATTAATCCGTAAATGAGTAATCAATCTGGTCATTTGACATTGTGTAGTTTTCACCAGATATTGTATCTAAATGTGGTATAAAGTATTTATTGTTCGAGCTAAGAATTCGATCTGATATGTATTCTCATATTTTTTTAATCAAATATTTCCCACTTATGTTAATTTTTTGGATATGGGGATGGTTTTTGAAATGGAAATTTGGGGAATATCATGATTGATGTGGTTTCTTTTTATCCTAGTGGCAGTGTCTGTTCATTTATGGGAATGAGGAATCATAATGATTCTCATGACAGTTTTCCAAAACATGGTCAATTCAAGACTCAAATAGTTCTAGGAGGATGTCCAATTATTTTTTATTAGTGATGATAGCCAATACATTACAAGAGGGTTTGTACAAGGTCCCCAAATAAGTGTTGATACTATGAATGTGCAGGTCAAATACATAGATTCATTCATAAATTTTCTACTTTGTATAGTTGAAAAACACAATCATATTATAATAAAAATGCAGTTAAATCAAACGTTTCAAGTATAAATGGGTTCCAGACATAGGGTTCTGGAACAAATCTTCTTCATACTGTAGAAGATTCTCTATAGGAGAATGACCCTAGTCTGTCAACCTTGACATGTACCATTAATATGGATACTTCATTATTGACTGCTATAATAGATACTGGTGTTTCTAATTCATTTATTTTAACCCACTTTTTCAATCATCCAAATATTTTAAGGGATATTATATACAATGAAAAGGATATTACTACACCACTTGGATTAAAGATATAGAAGGGTTCATTTTTGTTATTCTTCATTCTATTTGACCCATGTCGAGTATGCTTTTAATTTCTTAGTCCATAATATGAAACCTATTGAATTCATTTTTCGAATTCATTGTATCATTTCCATTAAATTATGTATTGATTCTCATAGTTGGTATGTCTACATTAGTAAACCCCAGGATGTGTCTCTTGTATTTCAAGGAAAATTGGGCACAAAGCCAAGTAGACTCAGCCATTATTATATGGGTTTGAGGAATGTAATATCATTGTTTGTTTTTATCATGATTTTGACTGTTTGAGTTGGTATGTTTATCAAGTTTTCATTGTGTTTTCAGACATGTTAATTTTTTCCTTATAGTTTAACACTGTTTAGGGTGGTTGATTTTTCTATTGATGTAATTACGTGTACTCAACTAGTTTTTGTTCCCTCACCTCTTGTCTCCAGTTGAAATGAATGAGACAAAGTCCCAGTTTGATGATCTCCCTGAGAAATGCAGTATTCTCCAATTTGTATCACCATAGGTGGCATCAGTTCCCATTCATATGATAGATGATTGTTCAATTTTCTGATTTATTGATTAGTGAAAACAGATAAGAGTTATGGTGAAGGATATTTTTTTGATTATATTGATTGATGACCAATTTTATTAGATAAAATGTGAGAATTTCTTTTCAAAGAACAACCTTTTATATGGTTACCATTAGTATGTGATAAAATAATTAATAATTTTAAAAACCTATAGTCTGATCATATACAACCATTATGAGTACCTTTTTTCCATTTGGTCTAACAAATGGAATTATAGATTTCATGGATTTGATGAATATGATTTTCAACCAATATTTGGATAACATTATAGTGGTCTTTATGGACGATAATATCATAAACTCCATGTCCGAGGAGGATCATGTGAATCATCTGAGAGTAGTTAAAAATATTTTGAGAAGTCGCATACTTTATTACAATATTTCATTGTGTGATTTATGGATTAGGGATGTGATATTATTTTGACATGTTGTGTAGGAAAAAAAAATATCAGATGATTCTAATATAATGAAGGATATTATGACTTGTGAGAAACAACGAAATGTCTTCATGGTTTGGATCTTCTTGGACATATACATATATTATCATCACATTATGAAGGACTTAAGAATGATGGATTTTCGTATGACTTCTCCAACATAGAAGATGGTGAATTTATCAGGAATTAAAAATGTTTGAGATAATATGGTAAGCTAAAAATTATTTACAAAAACTCATCAGTGTTGACTCTTCCAGAGGACAAGCAAGGATTTTATGCCTTTTTTGATGCTTCAGGCTAAGGATTGGGATTTGATCTTAAACAAGGTAATACTATAATTTCCCATTGATCTTATATACATATAAAACAATAGAAGAATTATTCTACCCATAACCTTGAACATGAAGATCCAATTCATGCAATTATGAATTGGTTTCATTACATTAATAGGGAAGGGTTTAATGTGTAATCAACCCATGATAGCATGAGTTATATCTTATCTAAAAATGAATCAAGTCTCTAAAATATGAATTTGATGGAGTACAATAAATATTTCATCTATGACATTTCCTAAACCTTGGGTAAGGGTTATTTCATTATATATTCATTTCTTAGGAATCATCTTTCACAATTATTGATGGAATCTTTAGAAGAGTTTAATTTCGGGGCTTTTTTGGACATTTTCATATTGGAGTTCATGATAAAGTGGGTGATGTCTCTTTAAGAAGTGTTTAGTTTAAATCCAATAATATCAAGATGATTAATCAAGATCAATGTCTAGATAATGAATTTTTTATAATTAGGTACTCCCTTTATGGTGGGGAGACATTATCCTAATGGCTTTCTTTAATTAAGCAGTTCTATTGTATGAGAATTGCTTCATTGTTTCATTGGCAGCAAGAAAGGATGTATTGTAGAATTATCATAATTTTTATAGGTTCATTTATATGGGATCCACTAATATGTTTTAAAATATACTATGGTAGTTCTAGTGTACCATTATGATAGGGGCTATTTAAAATTTTTTTTTCTCATTGTTATATGAGCCAGCATGTGAAATCTAAGCACTAGAAGCCTTTGGGGTTTTTTGAAACCACTTATAGTCTATAATTGGAAGTGATATGAAATAAATATGTATTTTTTAGGTGGTATTCCTCGTATTTATATTTAGATAAAAATGATATGTTTTGGGATCAACAGGGTAACCAGTTCTGCTCAGTTTATACCTATTTATAATGCAGCCAAATTTGAATAGTTGGGAAATATCTACGTGAAAGAGATTGTTCATTTTCACAGAGTTCCAACTATTATAGATTTTAATTAGGAAACTTATTCCACTTCATTATGTTGGATAATCCTCCATGAGAAAATGTATTCTCATGTATTTTTTTTAACACCCTACCATCCACAATCAGATGGCCATAAAGTTAGAGTAATACATATTCTTAATAATATGCTTCACACTTGTGTTCATGACGTCAGTGGGTTTTGGGGTAACCAGTTGAGGTTATTTTGTTTTTAATTTTATAATACATATCATTACATGTTAATAATGGATCATTTTAGGCTTTTTATTTAAATACTAGTAAATATCCTTTGAATTTTTCAGAGATTGGTGAATGTTCCTCGATTAGACCAAGTTTGGTATAACAGATGATAGAAATTATTCTGATGATTCATCATATAATTGTGATTCCACATATAATATTGATTTTGAAAGATAAATTTCTTTATATCCCTTTGTTTTTTCCATTTTGGGACATGGTGTTCCAGAAATGATCACCATGGGATTATTATCGTCTTATGATTTCAGGAAAACACACATCTCGTTTTGTTGAACCATTAGAGGTTGGAGAGCGGTTGGGAAAATTTTCATACAATTTATCACATTCAGCACATATGATGTTGATACATAATGTACTTTTTATATCATAGCTATGAATGCCTCTCTTTTATCCATCATATATTTTGAGTGGGAGTGATACTATGATTGAACTTAGTCTATCATTGATTGAACGACTAGTTAGGATAGTGGTTTCTAAGACTAAGTACTTCATTGGATGAAGAAACCATTTTATTGTCTTCTATGAAAACATGGTACTTATAATCATGAAATGTTGGAATAGAAGGCACTACTCATATTATAGTGACCCCAAATTGTTTTCCTGGAAGCATCTACATAGGCTTTCTAGGGACAAAAATTATTTATGGTATGGAGGTTGTAACACCCCTTTACCATTATGAATGGTACACCTCAATCCTTATAATGTTCTTCTTTTTTCATAGATTGTGTAGGGTAGAGAATGAATGGGGATTATACCTATAATGTAGAAGATAGAGTTTTTTTGGACTCTCGAATTTAACAATCCTTTTTCTATAGGCTGTAGGATAGTTTATCATTGTGTAACAAGGTAACATGTCGTGGAATGGTTCTACGAACATGTTGTTAAAGGCTTCATGCTATGATTGGTACCTGTTGTGATGAGTCATTACACATTGTTATTGAATAATTGATCAGATTTTAATTTCAATGCTTGATTATTAATTTGAGAGGGAATTTTATTTAGCTCTTTTAGATAATAACTATTTCAAAACATGTTAGGGGGTTACATGTCATGTAATAACATAACTATAGTTTTTAGAAAGGTTTCATGATGAAATAATTAATATAGATCCAAACTAATTTTCCTCTCCTATGACCCAAAGCCTTTCCTAGGTTATGTTGATGATCTCAAACCCATCCAGATCCTCATGTTCGGTATTTGATTGTCATTGTATTTGCGGTAGGATTCCCAAGTATGTTTTTTTCCTCATTCTTCAACCTTATTTTATCTCCATCATTAGAATTTCAATGTATCATCATGAAATTGATGGATATAAGCTTCGATTTTTTTATATCAATTTTTTTTTGGTTTTTTGTGGTCTTATACAACTTTGATCCCATTGATGCGTGTCATTGTGAGTGTTGTGTTATGGGAAATGGTATTTTGTTCAGTCTGATTTGGCCAAAGTGACGAACCTAAAATTTATAATATATTTGAATTTCTAGTTTATATTTTATTTCTAAAACATTATTTCAATTTATTTTATAAAACCTTATTTCATTTAATTGGTATTTTGAAAATGAGATTCAAATAAAAAATGGAAAATCGACTTTGTGCATTTAATTGGTGAGTATTTATGGGAATTGAATGATATAAATTGTTTATTTTAAATTTTATATATTATATAAAAGATTATAATTAAAATGTTGAATTTTATTGTTCAAATGAGTAGTGAAATAGATGAAATTGGTTTTGACTGGATTTATAACTTTCGGAATATATTAATTATGTTTTGATAATAACCTAGTGGTTTTTTCTTATGAAATAGTAATTTTTTTTATTAAAAAATATTCTTTGCTTAAATGATAAATTGGATTATTAAATTTAAATTTGGGATGTAATTTTATTTTATGTATTATAAATATAATATTTCAATAATTAATTATGAATGAAAAAATTTAATACATAGGTAGTTATTTTGTAAATTTGACAAAATGTACACTTTTATAGCATCATAAATATATATATAACAGTTTATATCCATTATATGATGGTGACATGTGGCCTTTGGCCAGTGTTAAATAGATGTGTTTATAAACATTTTTCTAAGATCACTTAGTGAGTGTGGCGACCTATATCCTAGAAGATACGTACCTATTTATCAATTGACCAAATTTGGTGATTGTTTTATTGTTGAGATGTAAATGAATTACGATGTTGTTAAAACTTCATTACATGACTTATGAATTTATATAAACATGTTTTTTACTTAAAATCAATTTAATTTATCGTTTTGAAAATATTACATCACTTTTAAATCAATTGATTAATGTACCTTCCATCATTTGAAATGTATATCCTGATTTGATTTAATAATATTTAAAATTTCAGACTTGATTATTTTAAAATTTAATGGATTCTTGTGGTTAATATATTACTGTAAACTATTATGAAATCCATTATGAGGTCATATTGGGAATTTTATATCACACCCAACTACTTCCATTGGGTGTTATTTATCTCTTTCTGAGTTCAAGCAAGATTCGAAGACCACATTGAGTTGGATCCATCTATTGAAATTTTGACATGGTGAGTTCAATCCATGGAATCGTGATGTTTTTATCTTTCTTAGTACTAAAATTATAGTACTGTGGGTTTGTCTATTAAAAATTTACTTAATGTACACAATAAACAATATAGTTTCTTATTTTATGAATACTATATTGTTTCTTTTTCTTCTGGAATATTTGTGGAAAATGTTCCCTCTTTTAGTTTGTATGATAATAGGTACTAGTTTCCAACATATGTATATCGATAACCCCCCTCAATCTATGTTAGTGATAGATAAATTAATATTTTATTAAGCTATCTGGGATTGACCCAAATAATAAACCTTAGGGAAATCTCTTGAGAAATATCTACAATGTTTCATAATTAATGTTTTTTCTATTGATGATAAAGAAACTAAAAATTAAAAATTATTGGAATATTGTATTCAGGAATAATTTGATGATTGTAACATAAAGGTTTATGAATTATGTTTAATGATTTATGATTTCATGTATTGTAATTTAATAAACATTAATATGAACAATTAAATATTGTGTTGAGGTTTTTCAAAAATTATTATAAATTTTTTTAAATCCTACTAATGAGATAGAAATAGATTTAATGGAAAAGTGATATTTTACTGAAAACAAATTATTAATGAAATTATGACTGTTAATATGTCCTAGATATTGTATAAATGTTTTTTAGTATGCAGAAAGATATTTTTTAACTTGAAGATTTAAATTGGATATAATTGATAACAATTTAACAGAATATTGATTCGAGGAATATACGGGTTATGTAATCCTTGAGAGATTTAAAGAACATTTTTATTTATAGAATACATTTATTGATCAATGGATTTATTAAATGGACGAGTAATAATGTATGGTTTCATTCATATATTATTGTAATTTTTTGGTGAATACATTACCAATATGTTCACATTTTTTATAAGTGACAATTTTGTTATATTTTAATATAATTAGATAATTAATATTATGTTCATTTTTTATACATAGTTTCCTTTTGTATATTTTGTTTTTATTTTTATGGATTATAATTTCATCCATTTATGAAGAAGTTTATGGTGATAATTTTAGGGATTATGTAGATTAATATATTATTTAACTACGTGATGATTTATGAATATTTGATAAACTTTGATAAAAAAATTCTCATTAAATTGTTATAAAAGGAATGAATTATTATTATTTCATGAATAATATGTTCCAATTGTAATGCCCCTACCTGAGAATTTTGAAGCTAGGGTATTATTTTATAACATTGGTATGATTACAAAGAATCAATTCCCAAAGCACCAATCAGTTACTATTCATGGAGTGAAAATTTACAATAATGAAACCCATAATTCATTTTTAAATAGTAAATACAATCATTGTATGTAAAAAATTAATAAACTATGTCTGTGAAATATTATTCATAGATTTATTCTTTATAACCTGGCATAATGAAATATAATACGGGTGATCATAAATTCTATGTACGGGAATGTAAATCGGAAGAAATAATGAATCAACGAACATAAATTAATTCGGAAGATAGGATAACTTATAACACATTCCATTAAAATAAATTGATAATAAAATATTATCCTATACATTCATGATATTGAAACACATAACATATATTCTGTGAATTGAAAATGAAATGCAACTGTATATATGTCGACCCAAAATATCATGGATAAATAATAATAATTTTATTATAAATCAAATAAAGAAATAATTATAATATTTCATATTACCCATGTACATGTTAAATATACAATCAATATATAGTTTACACTATTTGGAAATAACATTTGTCTCATGAGACTACTCATACATTGAGGGTATTTTAATAACGGTTCCCCTACACGTAGTGTTGGCCTTAAATGGTCCACAACCCATTAACATAATTTCCAAAACACTCTTCATATATTGAAAAAACATTTCCCTGTAAATAATCATTATTTAGTAAAGGAAATAGATTTATTAGTAATACAAAATAGGTGGATATGTAATAACAAGGGTTGTGTAAATTAAAACATTCTTGAGGATAAATAATCATTAAACATTCCTCGGTGTCCCACATCACTTTGAGTCATATATATCATAATTAGATATATATTAAATTAATTTTATAAATTTATGAAAATATGGATATACATTTTATAAAATTTCATGGGATGTATATACAACATATGTATTGGATTTTGTGCATAATAATGAAAAAGTCTCAATGGAATGAAAATTTAGATGAAATCTCTTACTGCAACCTTATATTGGTTGTATGATATTAAAAATTATTTTTAAAAGTTTAAAAAATGTTTCATACCAATAAAAAAACCATAATAATGTTTATTATACTATATATTAATTAATTTTATAATTTTATTATCCATTTATTGACAATAATTAATTATTTTTCCTATTTATATTTTTAATGGCCTAGTTTCCTGAAGAATGTTTTGAATTTTCATTTATTGTATCTGTTACATAAACCCTGATATCATCATTTAAAGAATAAAAATAATGATTTAGTTATAATATATATTCAATAAATATTAATTTTGTATAATCCATAATGTCTGGAGAGATGAAATTAATTGCACCGTTCATAGAGAAGAAAGGCCGAATGTATGGATGAAGGCTACATTCAATGATTTGTTTTATTAAAATAATTAAAAGTAAGTTTTAAATATTATTAAAACTCATGTTTCATATTAATTTTATTTATGTTAAATATTTTTTGTAATAATTTATTTTATTCATTTAATTATTGGTATGAACAATTCACTCTGCTTTGAGGGGGAAACAGTCCACACATCGTCAAACAAAATTATCATATTCATACAAGATAATGTATAATGTTTTTTTCTGAAAAAATAAAACTAGTTTTTTAAATATATCATAATAAAATATATTTTCCAGTATAATTTCCACCCTAAGAGGTGGTAAATAAAAAATGTACAATCTCTTTTTTATGAGGTAGTTGTTTACCATACATAGAGACTATATATTAGTATATTTTCGTATTGAGATGTGTGATATTATTAATAGAAATAATGACATTAAAATATCATAGTATATTATTGATACATTTTTTATGTAATTATTTAATAATAAGAGTATAGAGAGTGGGTATTTGAAATAAGACTAAAAACCTTGATAAAGACTGTATCCCCTTAATCAGGTAACTCCTTCTCCTATAAGCCAAAATATTATTTGGATTTCCTTTTAAAAATAATATGATTATAAGATAAAGGGATTGATTTTTAAGGATATATTTTAGATGATATTGGTTGAAAAGATATGGCTTCAATGGGGTGATAATGTGGGAGGAGAGGAATCCTTTTAATAGTGAAGGAGAGGCACTATTGTAATATTTCCACAAATGGATTCCATAGACGTAATTCGTATTAAAATGATTTAGAATAACAGACACGATTCAATAAAAGGGATTATAGGGTATCATTTTGGCCATACAATGGCTTTTGGAGAACTTTATAAGACTTCTGGTCCCTTAAGAATGATGTCTACACTCCTATTAAGCATAATTTTACCTTAATTGTTGTAATGAATATTTATTACATTCACATTTCATTTTAGTAAAATAACAAGAATAACAAATTGGACATTATAAATTATTTTGATTAAAAATATTTAATCCATTTTTTCAAATTCCCAACACATTATTCCATGAAATTTATTTTAATTTAATCTCATAGTTATGATGACAATACAAATTTTTAAGGTAAAAACATCTAAAATATTACATTGTTTTTATTGTAAAATTCATTGTGAAATTGATACCAATAACCTAAATTGTATTATTTGATAACAATATTATGTAATTTAAAATTTTAAAAAAATATAAATCATAATTTTACCTTAAAATTAAATTGGATGTAAAATTCATTTTTAAACTAAAATTAAGTCTTTTCACTATTCATTAGAAAATTATTATTCACAAAAAAGTAAAAAAAAACTCCATAAGATAATTTTATAAATTTAATATAATAATATGATGTTTATTTTGATATATAAAAATTATAAATGGGTCAACAATTATATTTAAAATGGATTCTTCATAAAATTCATCATAACTAATTTAAATAAAAATAATGCATTTAATGAGTTGTATTGGATTTTTTCTTATTTTATCTCAATAAAATTTATATTATTTGAGTATAAATTTTATTGTTTGTGTGTATAATATATAAATTTTTTATATAAACTTTCTAAAATTATAATAATTTAACTGACTATGGAAAATGTGACTGAATATTGTCTAGTTTAAATTAAGTGTTCTGTTTATTACAGATCAATCGAAAAAATAAACATGAAAAATGATAATTTCTTGGGGAGATACCTTCTTCCATAAACAAATATTTCATCAAAGAAATTCATGGATATTACCCTTAAAAAATTGTTTCACTTCATAGAATCAGCTAGTTTGCACTGTAATGCCCCAACTGCAAAGCCCATAGATGGTGCATTATTTTTTTTAAATTTGAATTATTAAAATAATACCAATAAATGATTAGTTTATTTGATATAGAAATCCATATAACAGAAATGTGTTCACTAATACATTGGTAAAAGGAAAATAACAAAATTATACATCAATATGGAATTAACTGCATCATTGAATTCTCATACAGAGAATTATTCATTATATCATGTGAAATATACATATAATAAGGATAAGATGAAATTCTCAGAAAGGGTAATAATAATAAATAATGAATAAATAAGATTAAATTATCATGGAAAGGTAAATAATTGAAAATCATTCAATACAAATAACAATATAAGTAAATATTAACATGGAATTGGATGAATCTGAAACAAAATCAATTTAATCATTAAACTAAAAATAAAATGAATCCATAGATATATTGACACAAAATCACATGGGAAGATAATAATAAATGTATTCAAAATAAATAATAATATCAATTATTATATTTTAACTTTCTTAGGAACAAAATACATTTACCATCAATAGATATTTGGAACTACTTGGGGAACCAATTCATCACATGAGATTACTGATGCATTGAGAGGCTTGTATTAACAACCCCACAACCCATAGGCCATGCCAAAAATAGTTCCCAAATAATATATTGAATGCACAATGAATTATTGATATATTGAAAAAAAATTCCATATTTAATAAATAATAATTATTTATAAATAATAACTCATAGAGGGGTATGTAACAAGAATGGTTGTGGAAATTAATTCATCCTCGATTGAAAATAATCTTCAAACATTTTAAAGTGTCCAAGACTAGTTTGTAAAATTTTCATCATTATTCACAAGGAATAAAATGAAAATTATAATATTATGTGAAATAGTATATTCATGATATAATACATCAAGGAAATTAAATACACCATATATGAGATCGTTGGTTCATAATGACAAATAAGTCTTAATAGAATGTTAATTAAGAAAAAATACCATTCCATATCCTTCCTTTTATTATATGGTATTTATATCCTTGTATAGTGGTTTATATGTTTTTACATACTTATACCAGAACAATAGAAATGATTATAATTCAATATATTAATTCATTATTGTATTGTTGTACCCAAATTTTAACACACATTCATTATTTTAAAATTTCAAGTGTTAACTGCCTTTTTTTCTATTATGTATAAAATTTTCAATCAATATACCAAACACATCGATCCTGATTTCATCATATTGAGAATATAAATTATTCCTTAATTATCATATATATTCATTACATATGAATTTATGATAATTTATATTTCTAGGATATAAAAAATTAACTCCACTATTTATGGAGATGATGAGATGTATGTACGCATGAACGCTACATTTATTTCATTATTGTATTAAACTAATTAAAACGTAATGATATATGTGTATTATAATTCTATTTTTATATAAATCTTGTATTTTTTATAGTTGTTTATTAATACTATCCTTTATAATTAAATTTATCGCATGAACAAGTCACATAACTTTGAGGGTGCGGCAGTCCACACATCCAAAAAATAAATTATCATATTTACATAAGATGGAAATAGACAATTTATGTTATAAATTAAAATAATCATTTTATAAAGTTGTAAAAACTTTCATATATATCATATATAAATATATTTTTTCTCTTAATGGCCACCATAAGAGGTGGTAAAATAAAAACGAATAATCAACGTTTTGTGAGGCACTAGTTCATTTTACATAGAAACAGTATAGTCATTACCCATTAAATAGGGGTATATGTAACTATTGGTAGAAATAAAATCATAAAAATACTATTATATTTTTTATACTGGATTTTTTAATTAAGAAAATAATAATATTTTTTAGAGTTGATAATCGAAATTAAACTAAAAATATTGAGGATGTATGTTACCCTTTAATTGAGTAACTATTTTTGGTTTGAAAAAATATATTTCATGGATTGGATTTATCCAAATTAAATTATTATATTATGAGTTCAACAATGTTGAGCATATATTTGTGAATATATCTTTTTTAAAAATGTGTCATGATATTTCTGAGTTAGTTCGTGGAGATGACAACTTTTTAAACAGGAGGAGGGTGGCATTTTTGAATGGTTTTTACCAAAAGGATTACATATAGGTTTTTAACAATGAATGTGGCCCATATAAGGGAAAACATTCGGTTAATTGGATTAAAAGGTCTATATATATAAATACAATGACATTTTTTCATGTTTTTATGTCATTTGGGACCTTACGAATGAGGAATAGTCAATTATTAAGAATTATTTTACCATCATAATTGAAATTAATTTTGAATGTTTTCAATAGTATTTTTAGTAAAAAATAATTTTACAATATTTGTAATTATAAATTATGTGGATTCAAATATTGAACTATTTTTTAAAATTCTAATCATACAGGTTGCATATATTATTTTTAATTTAATCACACAGTTATGACAACAAACCGGGTTTAAATGTTAAAACATCCAAATGGAAAATATGTTCATATAGTAAATATCAATGTGAAATTGTTCTCAATGACCTAAATGTTATTAATTTATATAAATATTATGTAATTAAACTTTTAAAAAATATAAAACACAATTTATCATTATAAATATAAAAGATGGAAACAAATTTTTGAACTTAAATTTTGAATTTTTTACTTATCCTTATAAAATGAATCTTTATAAAAAATATGAAAAATTCAACCATTTAAAATTTTTATGTTTATAATCCTAATATTAATATTATTTTAGATATTCTGTTTAATATAGGGTGAAAATTAAATTTAAATAATGTTTAGTGTTGTTATGTAATTAAATATAAATTACTTGGTTATATATTATTTTTAATATGAAATATATTCTTCTTTTGAATCACCGCCATGCCAATAAATAGCTTGAAAAGTGATTTTTTAAACCCATTCTTCTATGGTGGATGTTTATGTCAATAATCTAATAAATATACATCTTTATAAATAATAATAAGCATTATGGAAATAAATAAATTGTTCATATCATTAAAATGATCATTAAAATTCACGATCATAATGTATTTATGAATATTATCAAGAATTTTAAAAAATATGATATCTTAATTTCCATCACCAAAATATTTTATTACAGAATGGTTGGTTTACTATATTACTTATTTATGGATTTTTATTATTGAAACAACATAATCAAAATATATGATTCTGATGAGTAAAAAACCCCATTATGGAACCCCTTAGTTTATACCATTATCATGTGATTCCCCATTACTTGATGAATCTTGGGGATACAAATAAAAATACCATAAACTATATTTTATTGTTTGTTCTATGGGAATCAATGTTTTTCTATATTACAGATTTTGTGGTTAATCATAAAAATTGATGTGATCATCATACCGACCATGAGGTTTTATTAATAAAAATATAAAAAAATATCATAGAAATGTAACCTATGAAATACATATTAATGTTAACCATAGAAAAAATACTAACATTCCTTATATATCGTTAATATATCATGGTAATCCAGAGATAACTAATATAATTATCCATATTATTTGTTCCTAAAACAATATTAATTTGATTGATTATAAGGATTTTATTCTTATATCATCGTTATCATTGTCGAAAAATTATATATGTTTATTACCATCACTATTTTCTCAATTAAATTGTCACAGACCACTTGCATGGATAATTCTATGTTTATATTAAAACCCACGTGTTTTTTCACCAATACACAATGGGATTGATACCTTTGGTTGATAATAATTATTTATTCCCTTATTTAGGAACCCTAGATTGATATCCTTCTTCCATAATTTTTTATAATAATATTATGATCATTTATTAAGTATACTATTATCATAAGAAAAATAAATTTCATTATAGAGACAAAAAAATTTCATTAATATATATAACAACTTTCTATATGAATATTAAATATATAATATTATAATCAATTCTAGAATCATATATGCATACTATGTTTAGAAACATTGATACATAAAAAATGTATTCATAAATGTTCTATATAATATCCCAATATTTTCTTCATAACCATATCAATTATTAATCATATAATACCTAAAACCATTCTTTATCACATGAGGAATGGAATCAAAATAACCATTGATATCTGATGTTCTATATAGATAGAAAAGAGATACATCATGGAGATGTAGTCATAACATGTTGATAATGTTATGATAACGCAAGCCTAAAATTTAAAACTAGTACCTATATATCATTGATTATAATACTTAAAATTTCATAATGATTTTCATTTCATAAGATATATATCAAAAAAGAATCAATGAACAAGATACATGATAACATAAAATTGACATAAGTCATATGTTAATGAAATTCAAATCAGACTGAAAATTAATTTCTGTAGTCAATTATCACAATAATTGTTATCATGATGGATTTGGTAAATTCCATGTTCGATTATAACCTCAGTCTAGGCTCACTATAATGACTATTATTTTAGACAGTTTCCCTTACTAAACCGAGTTAAGTTCCCATTTGGGACCTTATTTTCAATTAATATTTTCATATTAAATTAATGTATTATAGATATAAAAAATTATAGTTATTTAAAACTATTTGAATTTGAGAAATATATTTTTCATTATAAATTTAATTTTCATGATTGGTATACCAAGAAATTCGGGTCCGGTTGTACCATCCCCATGATTGGTAAAATTACATACAATAGTGAGATTTAACAAATAGAAATATAGTATAAATTTATATCCTATCAACAATATTTATTATTATGAATTAGAATATATATTGTATGAATAATATATAATTTACATGTGAATAAAATAAATTAATTTTCTATCAATTTAATAGAAAATAAAATAAAAATCATTAGACTACATGATAATGTTTTAATGAAAAAATATTTTTTAATGAATTCAATATGTTTTCATTAGTAAAATACATTAATCGCTATTGGTGAATGGATTTTACATAGTTAATATATTATATATTAAATGAAAAATTTTTTTTTCATGAATGTAATATTTTTTTATTATACATATTAAAATAAATATAGTTTTATGGGAAAATGTTTAATTTTTTTAAAAAAAGTTGTTTCATCAAGTCATGAACCCTTATTTTAAAACTACATTATTTGAAAGTAATAAAATTTATATAAAAAATAAAATAATTTATTAACTATCATATTTAAACTATCCTAGAGATAATTTATAAAATTTTTATTAAAACGATAATTTGTTTCTATTCATAGTAAAAAATACACTTTTTTAATAAATACAAAACATTTAATTATATTAATTAAAAACATCCATTTTTATTTATTTTATTAAAATTAAATTAATTTCAATAAAAAATTTTGAATATAATTTTTATTAATATAAATATTTTCATGTTCAATTTTGAAAAAAAAATATTATATGTTGGGAATTATTTTTTTCAGAATATCTTTTCCCATTGCATCTATGGTTGTCATATTAAATTAAATTCTACGAAAAATTTGAAATGAATTTATTTAAATAAATAAAATATTTGGAACGAAAATAATTAAATTTAGTTTTTGAAATCAGTTATTTTTTTCATAAGGATTATTAAAAACCACCGAATATTATTAATAGATTTTAGGAGAAATCATAGTTCTGCACGTTGTATAATCGAATCATCAAATTGATAAACCAAAAACATAAAATATTCATTTCATAAATTATATTGAATATTTATAATAATTATATATAAATAAACTTAAAAATATAATTTATTATATGGTGAATTGATAAATTACATTGATTAATAAAAAATTATTTTCATGGTAAAAATTAAAATATTAAAGAATGTATACCAAAATAACTGGGTAATAATATGATAAACACATGATTAAATATTTTTTCAAGTTATTAACTCTATTAAATTCCCTCCAATAAATTTTTTAACAATTGTGAAGGCATATGGATTGATTGTGACTTCTAAATTTTTATTGCATTTTATCATTAAAAAAATTCAACACATTATCAACTATTAAAGGACACCTACCCCTTTAATTTATGAACAACTCATTATACATTTATATAAACCAAAATATAGTCAAAATTACTCCGAAACATCATTATTCATGATCTTATTCTTTTATTATTCCGAATATACCAGAACCATGGTTCATAATAAGAGATCTAATAGAGGTATTTCTATGTGATAGAAGTTTTCTTCAAAAAGAGATTTCTATTCACAGTGTATCATACTAACAGTAATAATGTATTAATAATTACAATAAAAAAAATATAATAGAGCATATACTATGTTTTAATTATTTATATCAAATAAGAAAATTTATATAATCAACCTTTTATGGGGAAATGAAACCAATGATCATGTCTCAGAAAGAATACCACCTCGCAAACCAATGTAATTTTGTTGACCTTATCTACTCTCAAAGAGGGATATAATGATGGATTATATATATATGTCAAGTATTAAATAATTATACTTCAATAATTATTAAATCATATCTACCATCTCTCCTTATAGTCCATTGGAAAATGAAAATGTCAATCGTGTGCATGTGTATTATATCACCTCCAAATACTATTGTGAAATATTTTACTATTTATTTGGAAAAATTATTTTATAAGGATTTTTTTTAATTTAAATATATGATATAATAAATATTATATAATTTATAAGTAATATTTAACATTATTTTTTTCATCGTTCTGAAAATCCATGTAGTGTACATGTTTGCGTACAACCAACAATCTTCATAAAGAATGTAATGTGTTTTTATAACCATTAAATTTATGAAATACATCAAATAAGTCTGTATTCAATATATGTGAAATAAATAACATTATTATAATTATAGATATTATTAAACCATTATAAATGTATAATGACCCAACACTTTCATTCCAAAACATTATTGAAAAATGAGGTAGTTATCACCCAAAAAAACAAACTTACTCAAAAAAAATAAATGGGTTATTAAAGTGTCATATGTTATATTATATGGTATGATAAATATTATTATGTATACGAAACTGATTTAAAATAATTTCATAATTATAATGAAATAGTTTGAAATGTGTACATCGGAAATAAAGATATGAGGAAAGGGATTTTTGGCACACATTAAAAATTATGGGAGACATTTTTTATTTTCCTCATGTTTATTTTCTGTGGTGTATATAATTCCTATTAATTAATCTATTTATTCATAAAATATATAATTAAGATATATATAAAGAAATTTTGTTTTATTTATTTCATCGTTCATAAGATTAATAATTTACAAATATGAAAGAGTTTTATGATAAAATGTCAATATTTGTCAAGATTTATTTTGATTATGATTATGATAAATAAATATTAGGAAATATATATCTAGAATTAAATAATATGTCATCCCCATTATTTATTTATATTGAAATTTATTTTTTCAATAACTTAATAATATTTAAATTTTTTTGAGACATAATTAATGTTATTGATGAATGTCAACATGATTTATCTCTTTGGTGGAAAATCATTTCAAAAACATTTATTTTTTAAAAAAATTATTTAATGAAATATTTTAATATTATAAAAAATATTTTTTAAAATTATTATTTCAAATTTATTAATTATTTAAAATGATTTATAATTATTAATTTTATTAGGTTTAGAATAATGTTGTTTGAATATTTTTTTAAAAAAATAATGTTATATTTGTTTTATCATGAATAGAATTAACATAATTTTTTCACATCCAAAATGAAATGATTTGATACTAAAATAACTATTTTAAAGATTCATATAATATAAAACAATATCTTTCATATTTTAAAATAACTAAAATTTAAAAATGTTAATTTTGAAATTGGATTTTGAATTTTTGTATATAATGTTTTTGAGATATTTTAATGTTATTTCATTATATCAATATCAAAAAACCCTTATTTTACAAACACTATTACCATGATGCTATTCCATTATAATTTCATTATTATTTTTTATAAATGGTTCATTATAATCATTAAATGATTATTCAGAATATATTTCATTGTTTCATGAGTTATGTTTTGATGGATTAATTTAATGATTACAAATCCTTTTATTTTTTGGGAGATATCCCATTATAAAATATATATTAAACCCATATAATTTTCATTTTTTTGATATGTTGAATAATTTATGAAATTTTGGACTATATGTTGAATGATTTTTATTATATTTAGGGTTGATAAAATTTTATATATCCCTCCAATTTATTAAGTAATGATTAATGGACATTGAGGTAAATGTGCAGACAAGAGGTTCAGAAGTATAGAAAAAACAAAATACACATAAATTGTATCATATTTCTGAAAAAATAGTCAAACGATGGGTTTTTCCATGTCCAAAATAAGGTATATGATTGGTTATCTCAATCCTTAAGAAGGTACACTAGTGGTTAAGTCAATCATAGCATGTAATGAATTTCATGGTTGTATCCTTGACATTTTAATTTCAATTACTCTTTCTAATCAAAATATCTAAGACATATTCTAATGTTATGATCACAGTGATATTTTAAATTTATTCATTTATTATTAATGTCTTTAGAAATATGATTTATTATGTGATAAATCATGATATTGATATTTGATATTCATGGTTTTGTTACCATCCTAAATGATCATGATATTATAAACTTTTGCTCATATTTTGATTTAGTGATTCTTGATATCACTATTTTATTCATTACGTTACATCATATCAATCCCTCTATTATTTTTATAATACCAATTATTTATTAATCTAATTTTTATCTATAGGACATATACTTTTACCAATTATAAAAATATTTGTTAGGTACCCATGACTGAAAAACGAAGTATATATATATGATATTAATGTGGAACTATTTTTCATTTCAATGATATTAATTTTTAAAAAATGATATTTATGTATGAAATGTGTGTGACACTATCATTGGTATCAAATCAAAGTTTAGTTATCCTTCATAAACATGGATATGTAGTATGTATTTTCAAATCTATGGATAATTAAATGTATGGTAAAATGTTTTTGAATTATAGTGAGGGATATAGTGTGTGGTTTCTAAGAAATAAACATCATTATCTTGATACTATAAGTTGAAGTGGCTATGGAAAGATTATTATGAGGGGTAAAAACAATGAAAATAGAAAAATGGTATATAAATTAGCCATCAATGGGTGATTTAATATAATAAATCATACACACCACATTTTACAATCATAGCTGATATATTTTGGAAATTCTCAAAACTCATGGAAACCACCAAGATGGATTTGAATAGATGATATCCCTGAATAGAATAGATGAAACCTGATTTCTTGTATATTTTTTGTATGGAGTCAAGATAAGGGAATTATATAAATTATATTTCAAACCTATGTGGTTACACACTAGGAATATTGTTTCTCACCCTATTAGTTTTTCACTCAATATATAGAACTAGATAGAACAATTTTAATGTTTACTGAAGTGCAAAATCAAACAATTACCTTCATGAGAAACCATATTTCATAAGAGATAGATATCTAAATTTGGTTGTTATTATCATAGATCATTTTCAATATACTAATCCTACTAAAAATCCCAACAATAAAAGAAAGAAAGTCATTCAATTTACTCTCGCATGATAGAGTATAAAATTACATTTAGATGTCAAACCAGTCCTCTAATTTCCATTTAATATTAATATAAAATTGAAATTTGTATTCTATTATATATTATTTCATGCATGAAAATTTAATTTAGTTTTTCAATCATTTAGACAGTGCAGATGATTAGATGTAGTCACTTCTTATGAATATGGTAAAACATTATTAAATTGAATCCATGATGGGGGATAAGTTTATAAAATCATTACTCAATTATTAATTTCCTTTAAATCACAGGAGAAATATAAAGAAGGAAAAAACTGGAGAAAGATTATAAGGACAATGAATATATTTATAACAATAATTACAATATTACAAGATATAAAATGTATTTTTATTGAATAATTATCCAAAATAAATATATGGTTTATCAATTCATCAATGTCTTATAACCAATTATGAAATAGAATTTATACCTGAGGTACTTCATTTGAATGGATGACATCATTCTATGTTCTTTCAATGGGGAAATTTAGATTTTAGTTACATATCCATCACATATTTTTGATAAAAATTAAATTTAAAAATAATATGTAACTATAAATTACATAAGGAGATGATGAGATCACTTCTTTAAAGAATGATCTGTAGAACTGAGCATGGAAGAAATTTTCATAAGTTGAATAATCATTTTTTATGTGAGGAATAAATTATCATCGATTGGATAAATAATAAACTGACAAAATGATGATGGATATAAATGTGAATGTAGAGAAAGATCTACCAAATACCCCACCCATAATTATACGTTTGAATTTCATAGAGCATGGGTATTATGAGAACTACAATTGGAATCTAAACATAATGATAAAAATCAATGCCAACAATCTCCTAAGATTATACATAATAGTAAAAATAATTTCATCGTAATTTTTTATGAGGGGAACTATATTGACATAATAAAAGGTATATATATATCATCCACTCAATATGTTAAATTTACATATTTGACTATAAATCCACTCACTAATTTACATTAAATGAAATTTATTATAGTATCAAAATCAATGATAAAAAATTAGTATTTAATTTTTTTTGAAAACCCTATATGGTATGTTTATCAGATTTTCGGTATATGGTTATTATTTAATTAGTGATTGTGGAAATTTTATACTTGACATTCTTATTATTGTCGAACTTTAGTATAAAATGTTTCCTTAAGTATGTGTTATTTTATGTTACAATAATATAAAATAATTTCTTTTGATTGGGAAATCATATTATTAAAAATCCAAAAATAATTTATCAATTTAATGGTTTGTATGAAAATTAAATGATAATTAATACTATCATATATGAAATGATTCATATTTAAATGGTGTATTTTTTAATATGGATAGGGGAAAGAAAGAATAAATTATATACCTATTGTGTTGGGATTTTTTTGTCTTTTCATAATGATTTTCCTATAATTCATTACAATATCGACTTTGAGTACTCACTATAGTTCATATCTAGTGCCAAAATAAATAAATGAATCCATGTAGAATGTCCCATATTTATTAAAATGATAAAATATGTATCTCAATTATATTTATGTAAATATTTTTTTTCATGACTATGTCTCACATTGGAGTGAACCAATTGGTACTTTTATGAATAAAATTGGATTTATACGAATCTACATTCATTATTGAAAATTAAACAGATCATAGGAATGAAAAAAATTTATTCCACCATGTATTGATGACTTATTTGATTTACTTCATTGAGATCAATAATTTTATAGTATTATCATTTCTAATATATTTTATCATTCAAGGCTCATGATAATGTATATACTATAAACCATGTTCACTATAATATTTCAACCATATAAATTTCTTGTGATGCAAAATGGTGTCACAACCCGTCCCCTGGGGCCCGTATCGTGACTAACTCAAGGCCGACTTCCATAGGGCAGGGGCTGTCGACTAGAACAAAAGGAGAAAATCCCTAAACTGTGAAGGTATTCCCATTATAAAAATATAAAAACACAATATAGTACGCAACTGTAAGTAAAATGATAAGTAAATCTATATACAAAAGACTTTGTGAAAATTAAAAGGGTCTGGAAATACATGCCCAACTGTAAAGTAAAATACAACTAAAATGATAGTACAACTGAAGAAAGGAAGTAATTCAGCTACTAGGTCATCCACCAGCATTCCCACCTTAAGGGTGGGTACAAATAGCCTCCTCAACACCCCATGTCAGTCTGTCTCCTCTGTGTACGTCTCACCGAGTGGTCCACCTCCATGTACCGTCTAGTTCTGTTATTATCTACCCTGATCACCGTTATTTGTCGTCTGATACCAACATAATGACGTGCAGGCATACCCCGTGCAGGGGTGAGTATAACAATACTCAGTAGGGACCCTGAGACACTTAAGGTCTCACAGAGTACAACAACAATAACCACAAAGTATGGCGTCAATGGATAACCCTTACATACGTATATGCCCATACATATACCTAAGTTATTTAGTAACCCATCTCATTCATGAAAAAAAATACAAAAGTCAAAGACTCAGGTCAAACAAGGAATTCATTGAAGTTCCAAAGTATAGATGATTTGTTGCAAATCTAGATCATCATATTCTGACAAGAGGTACAGCTTCTAACCATACAGTGTCTGACCCACACAGGATCGATAGGAACTAACCCCCGCAATGTCCCACACAGGTTCTAACCCACATAGGATCATTATACGCTGACCCACACTGGATCTGACCCACACAGAAGTGGATTGCGATGACACACACAGGATCGCCGAGTACTGAACTCTATATTATCTGTCTCCTACCACCGTCTCACTACCAGCCACTAGATTCCTTGCACCCAGTTCACATGAGTTCTATAGAAACATCCCTGGAGATATCGGTTGTTCCTCTACCAACACTAAACTTCACAGAGGATTAAACCAAAGAAACATCATGTCGTAAATGTTCCGACACGACAGAAGGTGCGTCATTCATATGCCTGGTCTGTGTGTTATAGGCATTTCTATTCAAGGGTCCCGGTTTGGTTTTTAGTTTCAAACCAGCCCGACCGTACTCCAACTATGTCACAAACTCATGTGGGGAATGCCAAAAGGATTGCCTCGCTCTAATACTTCCATCTCCATAGGTGGTTCGTCAATCAGACACTTGTAGCCCAAGATATTGGAGAAGAGGTTGTAAACAGGCCTATCGGGTCTATGTACGGTTCGAGCCAGTCAGACTGACCCAGCTGGACTCGGTTCGGCCCAGGGTCTGACCCAGTTTGTTGTTCTAATCCGTTATATGGAAGCGGCCCGGCCTGAGGGAGCGATGCGGCCCAAAGGTGGCCCGCTCTTAGTTGGGGACCCAACCTGAGAGGGAGGCCCGACCCGAGATGGAATCCTAACCCGAGAGGGCATCCCAGAATAGTGGCCCACATGTCCCGGATGGCTGGACACATCGTCTAAGTGGCTAGAAATAGGGTTGGCCTGGATGGCCAACTGATGGGGGTGTCGCACCCCTACTTTTCAAACAAAACTAGCGGAAGGTGCCGATTCATTTTCCCGCAGGACCCGTGTGTTCCCACTTTGTCTGGATGGCCCGAGCGACCAGCCAGTTCCGCACCACTGGCATGACGCAACAGTGTCTTGCCCCTGCTCTTCCATCATGGCCCAACTGGTCGCAGGTCCCTGCTCCTCAACGTGGTGTTATGGCATCACACCGCCTCCTACAACCGCAACCTTCTTGGCTACGACCTCTTCCACCCAAGTAGTATGACGATGTTGCGCCCCTCTAGCGGCCCGGCTGGCCGCCTTGCTTTTTGGGTAGCTCATTCTATCTGCAATCCGGTTCTCCATGGGGCATGGCAGTGCCACACCCTTGTGGTGACCTGAAAGCCTTGCGCCACCAGCTTCTTCGCGGTCCACTCCGCCGTCAACAAATAAGAACAACCAAAGGGGGAGGGTCGGACTGTGTTCGTGTGGTTGGATCCCTCCTCGTCATGGCGATAATATATTTCATTTCATAATTCCTAAATTTTAATGACAAAGAATGGAGGGTAAAACTCATATATAAAATAACTCTACTCCCACTACCTCGATTTCAGTGATCGTTGACGTAGTCACAGAAAGGTGGGCATCGTTCCGTTGACGTAGGAAGGAGATGAAGATGTTGACGTCGTCAGTGTTCTTCAAGGATGGTGTTGTTTCCTATTCTTGCCCCATTTGATGAGGGATAGAGAGATGTTCATCGTTCTTCATTGGATAGAGGCGTTCTTCGTTGGGGGAATAAAGTTTTCAAGGGTTCTCCAAAGCTCCACTAAAAAGAAAGTTCCAACAAAAATAATAAGTTAAGCTAACCCATTATTTAATTATTGGCCAAAGGAATTCAAATGATTTCAAATTAATTAATTAATTCCATTAATTAAATTGTTGATTGGAACACATATAAGGGAAGGTGGAACATTACAATTAAATTAATAGAGGATTGGCTTCATTAACTCGTGCAATGTTTACGGGTTTCATCTCACATAAATGGGGAATTAGGTGGTTTGAATATTGTGTGGGCCCCACCTAATAATATCCTCAAATGGGAGGTTATGTGAGGTTGTTCCCCACCACTAACTTCCCCTTAGAGGTTTTAAATACCATGAAATAAAAATAAGAACAACTTATTTTTATTTAATTTTATTTAGAAACCCCCAAAACTAACTTCCATTTACATTAGAACGCAACTATGGTGATGGTCTCACTAACCAATCCCTGATTCTTTGAGTTCAACGATGCCCTCAGATTTCAGTTTTGAGCATCGTTTCAAATGATATAAAATTATGCTCGTACATTTAATGAATGTTCCCGAACAGAACTTAAGAAATTGATTTCGGGAACAGCATGTCTTAGAATCAATAACTGTAAAAAATTGAATACTTTTAAAATTCCATTTTTTTAAGAAAATAATTTTCCATAAAATTTCCTAGTGTTTACATTCTCCCCACCTCATAGATTTATGTCCCCATTGGATATAACTCGAACTAAGGGAACAAATGGGGGTACTGAGCACACATCCTAGTATCCTACTCCCATGTGCTCTCATGGAGGTTCCCATGCGGCCAATGAACGAACACCAGAGGTATCGACCATCCATGTAGGACATTCTTCTATAAATCCTCAATCTCCACTGGAAATTCAGTGAAAGTCACCCCATCGTTGATGTCCATATCTCCATGGTCCATGATGTGTTAAGGGTCATGCACATATCTCCTCATTTGAGATACATGTAAGACTTCATACACCCATTGCAACTGAGGTAGAAGAGCCA
This sequence comes from Viscum album, assembly GCA_963277665.1. NCBI lineage: Eukaryota > Viridiplantae > Streptophyta > Magnoliopsida > Santalales > Viscaceae > Viscum > Viscum album. The sequence continues at coordinate 2,014,741,038 of OY728150.1, forward strand.
GGAGGTAAGCCATCTCACCTACTCTATAGTGGACATAGAAAAGTCTGATGAATCACGGAGACAACTTGCCAACTCATCCAAATCATTGAAAACCTCATCGAGGTGAGACCCGTAGAAGGACGTGGTCGCCATCCTCAAACACAAGAGGCCTCAGTCTCCTGTCAGAATACGACTTATGCCTACTCTCTGTAGTATTCATCTTCTAGGACTCTCCACATCAACTACTCCTAGGGTAAGGTAGACTAACAGATGAGTGATCGGATGCACCCTCCTCCATGTAAGTTCTTTCTATGTTGAAAAGGTTCCCTTCTCACCGGTGAAGGTAAACCTGGCCCGATTTGTTTAGGATACACCACAATTTTCTCATAATACAGTCAATCTATGTGTGGACTATAAATAACTAGTCCATACCCAAGATGACGTCGTAAGGCCTCGATGCATCTATGAAGAGATCCCAACGAAAGCACTCACCTCCTAGAGTAATCTCACACTACCAGAACCAGTGCATATTCATCGAGTCTGCTCCCATATAGAGTCTCTAGCTATAATGATCAAGCCAAAGGCTCCATCGGAATCTCCAAGCTCTGAATGAGGGAAATAGATATGAATGAATGACTGGAACCTATGTCTATAAGAACTGTAGCTAAGGTGAAGTAGAAAAATATAGTACCTCGAATAATCTCTGGAGCACCATGGTTGTATTCCTCCCCTGCCTGTAGTTGAGCTCTCCGCTGTCCACCTTCTCCCTTTGGTCATGGTGGACCTCCAAGTGGTGGTTGTGGAAACACCTCGAAACATCGTCCACAGCCTGCTGCTCGACCAGATCCTCTGCCACGTCCGCTTGTGCCCTTCGGACCACCTCGATTGAATATCTGCCTCTGACTGGGAGGTCCCTCAACAGACTGTTGTTTGTCTGTACAGCGGGTCAGACGGTCACGTTCCATGTGACCCAGACTGTCGCATGAGTAACACTGTCAGCTCTTGGCATAGTCACTGCCCCAGAAAACTGATCCTAAGATGAGTAGTCAACCACCTATAGGTTGATTCCTCTGGGACCTTTGTGTCATTTGTCTAATGTGAGCTGTAGAAGAATCCCCTATAAGCTGACTAGTAGTATGTATCGCTGCTGGAGACTACTCAGCAAGTAAACTCTCCACTAAGAGTGCTTTTTCCAACACTCATGCCTGCATCAGAATGCTGAGGGAGATCATCGAGGCTCTAATATGTCTCATAATCCCCTATTCTATTGTCCAGGCCCTGAAGAATGTGTCTCGTAACATATATTTGAAGTAGAAAGAGAGGTCTATGAACATGATGGAGTACTGTGATACTGTCACACTACCTTGCTGTAGATTTTGTAGCTCCTGTATCTGCACCGCACGAAGGGTGTCTAAAAAAACTCCACTAGGAAAATAATCTTGAAGTCTGTATATTGAATTGTCACCTCTTCATGAACCAAGAGCATCAAGATCCACCATATTACCACTGTTTTCTAAAGGATTTTGTCAGCACAGATCACCATTAAGTCTGCTGGTGTCTCTACTAGACCGATGTCTCTCGCCACAGTCTCCAACCAATCCTTAGCCACCTATGTGTCCGCCTCTCCCCTAAACCTGGGTGGCCTCTGGCGCTGGAACTCATGCAATGCACTCAAGTGGCGTGCATCATCTGCTTCTGGGGTTGGTGGCATCGGTGTCCCAATAGTAAGTGGTACCGCTGGTGTCTTCGCTGGTAAAGGGCCATGCACTGTGGCATCATTGCTCGGTGAGTTATCAGCGCGAACAACTCTCGAGGCTCTAAATGGTCTTCCACGGGGAGGCATCCTAAAAGAAATAGATGTGACATCATCAATGATTGTACCTTGTGAGCTGAAATGGTTGAACTGAGATAATAAAACATTTAAAGACACGCACGCAACCTGTGTTTTCGTGCACTAAGTCAGAAATCAGTTGTCAGGGTTCTAGTGTACGGATATGCCGGTCACTGCACCATTACTGGACTCCCTTCCCAGAAAACAACACTCTATACCCTTAACATTATTTCATCACCGAAATTGAATTTCAGAGTCATAAGTTCTGTGGTATAACCGACTCCTCTGTTAACTTTTTTTCAGGAACCGTCCCTTGGGGCCCGTATCGTGACTACCCCATGCCCGCCTTCCATAGGCCAGGGGCTGACAACTTTCACCATAGGCGAAAGTCCCTAAAATGGGTAGACAATTCATTTATAATTGCAAAAAAACACAAAAGAGTACACAACTAGAATTAAAATACTAATAAAATTGTATACAAAAGAGTGTGCGAAAGGAAAAGGGGATGGAAATACAATCCCAATAGTAATGTACAATACAACTTAAATTCTAGTACAAATAAAGAATTGAAGTAATGAAACTACTGGGTCATCCACTAGCCTTCCCACCTAATGGGTGGGTATAGATGGCCTCCCCACCACCCCAATTCCATCCGACCACTTAGTATACGTCACGCCGAGTGGTCCACCTCCAGGTATCATCCAGTTCTGTTACTATCTACCATGATTAGCATTGGCGGTCGTTTGCAACCAACACAATGTGGTGTGGGAATAGCCCGTGTAGGGGTGAGTATAACAATACTCAGTAGGGACCCTAAGACCCTCATGGTCCCAAAGAATCCAAAAACTATAACAACAATGTACGGAGTCAACTGATAACCCGTACATATGTATATCCCCATACATATAACCAAGTTATTTTGTAACCCAGATTAATCATGAAGAAATCACAAAAGTCAAAGACTCAACTCAAACAAGGATTCCATTGAAGTACCGAAGTATAAATGATTATTCACGAAGCTAGAACATCTTATTATGACAAGAGGCACTAATTTTTAGTGTACAGAGTCTGACCCACACAAGATTGATATGAACTAACCCCTGCAATGACACACAAAAGATTTGACCCACAATGTATCAGTATACGATGACCCACACAGGATTGCTGAGAAATGACCCACATAGGATCTGACCCACACCAGATCGGTATGCACTGACCCACAAAGGATTGGTGAGCACTGAACTTCTTATGATCTCTCTCCAACCTCCGCCTCATTACCAGCCACTGGATTCCTCGCACCCAGTGCCCTCGAGTTATATTGAATTTTCCCTTGAGATATCAGTCGTACATTGACCACAACTAAAATACAAAAATGAGTAACCCAAAGGTCGTCACTATTGTAAGTGTTCTAATGCGATAGACAGTGCGTCAATAGGACGTCCGGTTTGTGAGTTATATGCATTTCTATTCTAGAGGACCGATTGGTTTTTAGGTTTAAACAAACCTGGCCATACTTTAACCTTTCCAAACCTCAAGTGGGGTTTGCCAATATGAAAACCTCACTCATATCCTTCCATCTTCATAGGTGGTTTGTTAATCGGACACCCGTAGCCCACGATATGGGAGAAATTGTGTAAACCGGCCAAACGGGTCCGGGTCCGGTCCCACCCAATTGGACCAACCCAGCCCGGCCCAGTCCGGACTAGGGCCTGAACCAGTCTATGGGACTGATCCAATCTGAGGATGCTTCCCGGACTAAGGGGAAGCCTAGTTAGAAGGTGGCCTGGTCCGAGTGGGTGGCCTGACCCGAAAGGGATGCCCTGCCCGAGAGGGTGTCCTGACCCAAGAGCGGCACGACCTGTAAGCATCCGGACCCAAGGGGCGGCCCGACCAAAGGGGGAAGGCCGGCCCGGTAGACCGCGTTTCCTGGATCGTTGGCCGCATGGCCCGGTAGGCTGGCAGCCAGGTTGGCCCGGCTGGCCTTGCGTTGGGGTGTCGCTCCCCCTGCTTTGCGAACCGAAATGGTGCTAGACTCCAGTTCATTCTCTCATGGGAATCGGGTGGTCCCACCTTGCTTAGTTAGCCTGAGACCAGCCAGTTTCGCACCACCATCATGGAAAGACGGCTCCGCGCCCCTAATCTTCCTCCATGGCCAGCCTGGCCATGGCTCTATGCTGCTCCGTGCGGCGCGCCGACACCGTGCCACCTCCAACAACCATGGCCATCTAGGTTTCAACCTCTTCCACCCGTGCAGTGTGATGACACAACGCCCCTCCAGCGGCCCGGATGGCCGCCTTGCTCTTTCATGACCCGTACAGGCCATGGCCTGGTTCTCCACGTGGCATGACAGTACCGCACCCTATTAGTGACCAAGAGGCCCTGCGCCGCAGGATTCTTCGAGGTCTTCTTCGTTAACAAAAAATAAAAACATCCAAAGTGGGAGGGTCGGACCGTGTTATTGCAGTTAGAGCCCTCCTCGTCATGGAAATAACATTTGGCAGTTTATAATCCAGAAATTTCAACGATGAAGAACCAAGGTTAAAACTCATATATAAAATAACTCAAATCTCCCTACCTCGATTTCATTGGTCATTGACAGAGTCGTGGAATAGTGGACATCGATCCGTTGACTTCGGAAGGAGATGATGATGTTGACATCATCGGCATTCTCCAAGGATGGTAGTGTTTCCTCTTCTTTCCCCAGTTCAAGATGGAGAGACATATGACGGTCGTTCATCATTCGAGAGGGGAATTCTTCATTGGGAGAATAATGTTCTCCAAGGGTTCTCCAAAGATCTACTAAGAAGAAATAACCAACCAAAATAATGGGTTATGCTAACCCATTATTTAATTAATTTCCACAGGAATTCAAACGATTTCAACATAATTAATTTATTCCATTAATTAATGTGTGGTTAGGCACACTTATGGGGAAGGTGGAATGTTACTATTTAATCAAGAGAGGTTTGGTTTCATTAACTCAATGAAATATTAAGGGTTTCATACCGCATTAATGGGGGGTTTAGGGGGTTTGAAGCATGTGTGGGCCCCACCTAATAATATCCTCCCAAGGGATGTTATGTGTGGGGGGACCCCACCACTATCCTCTCCTTTGAGGTTTTAACTACTATGAAATAAAAATATGCACACCTTATTTTTATTTAATTTTATTTTATACCCGCAAAAAGTAACTTCCATTCACATTAGAATGAAACTGCGTTGAAGGTATCACTAAGAAATCACCAATTTTGTGAGTTCAACGGTGCACTCAGATTTCAATTCTGAGCACCAGTTCAAGAGATATAAAATCCCGCTCATACGTTTTCTGAACCTACCCGAACAAAACATGAGAAGTTAATTCCGGGAACACCGGGCCTCAAGATCAAGCACTGTGAGAAACTACAGACTCGTAAAATTCTTGTTTATTTAAGAGAAAAAAAATTCCATGTAATTTATGGGTCTTTTCAAATGGTCTCCCCAATGCCCATTATATCTTCACATATTTTTGAAATATAGTCATTAAGGATTACCTTGATCATTTTATTGTACTGTTAATAGATGATTTTCTGAAATATTACATGTAAATGGATGATCACAATGATGGAGTGATAATTATATTGAATATCATGAAGAAGTATATATTTTATTATTAATTTTCCATGTGTTAATATTTTAAATGAAACTGATTAATAATTGGGTCATATAATCTCAATTGATGGTATATATATATCTATTGCATATTGATATTATTTAATGATTCCCAAACCTACCACTATGATTGAGACCCTATGTTATCTTAGTTTTTTTAGACATTATCGATGGGTTTTTACAAAATTTTCATGACCATCTAATCCACTCAACATGTTAACTAGTATGGGATCTATGATAACTTGGAAAATTAATGTGAATAACATATCATGGAACTAATGATATCTTTATTCATATCACCGATACATACTTTACCTATTAGTGGGAAATGTCTTATAATGTTTTTTGATGAATCAATGAAGTAAGCATGATGTGTTTCAACACAAATTATAGGATTATAGCTTATTTTAAATTGAAATTGATTGTTCAAGATAATAACTAACCACCCTAGGATTTGGATTTATCTCCAAAAATATTTAAATTATTTATTTTGATAAATTATATTTACATAGAATGTTGTGATATATATACTGATCCTAAAAAATTTATGATCATATCTACATAGAAGGAGTTAATTACATGCTAGAGAATATGGTTGTAAATAATTATAATTATTATTTTCCAATACATTACTAACCTGGGAGAAACAACAACATGGCTATAGGTTGGAGTCTAATGGATCAAGTTACCGTATCTATGATTTGGATCAAAATTGATCCAATTTTTACCTATTTATAATGGATAGATCTAGAAATCATGATATACGGGGAAACAAATGACAATTTAATATATCTATTTAAACATATATCCATTTAATAAATATAAAAATGTTGAAGGTATATTTCAAACACTATTAAAAGGCCATAAATAATCTACAGTTTAGACTTGATTATTAGATAATGATAAGGTTTGTGAACCTTGAATATGTTCCCAACATACCCAATATAATATATCTCTTTGGTGGGTCTCATATTTATTCATAATCCATTCATTATGGAATTTTGAATTTGTGTAGATATTTAAAATAGAATTTATGGTGGGAAAAGATAAGAGGTGATGTAATATATTTTTCAACTCATTTCATTTTACTTATGAATTTTTAGGCATAGAGTAAAAAGTATAAGGAGAATATAAAATAAATAAACATACCACAAGGAAATATGAACACATCACGATGTATTTATTGGTTACAGTCCCTAATATTTCAAAATTACATAATTAAATTGGTGGTATAGTTGATCATATATAATATTAATTCACGTCATTTCAATGAATGAAAAAAACATGGATCATCATGTTCGAATATATATTAAATGTTTATTAAGGTTTCATTGAGTACCACATTCTACTATAACATATTGGAACCTGAGGTTTACATCATTATTGTGAACAAGGAATTAGCATGTTATTTATATATTTTTTGATTATGGATAGTTTATCATTCTTAAAAACATGGTTGAACTATCATTATTATTCATACCCGAAATGATATGATGAGATCATATTCTATTGAATTAAAATATTTTTGGGATCAAGACCTTCCACTTTTCAAGTTTTCAGATAATGATGAATTTTACTCTTGCATATTGATGTATAATTTGGATGACATATACGGGTAGTAGAATTGAAATTGATCATGATTGGATAATGTTAGAGGTAAAAACCTATTAACACTTTATCTGGATACTAATATGTTTGAAAATTTCATAACAACTCAACACATCAAGGACTCTAATTATTGAAAGACAATTTATGATGACAATGATTTTTGTGATATAATATTTGATGTTGTGTGGATTATATTTTATCAATTTCTCCGAGTCATATAGTAATGAGATTAATGATAAATGAAAACATGTTATAATGTTATATTTTCCATTAATATATTCCTGATCACAAATGGATGATATCTTTTTCATTTCCTCTTACACCGAACTACTCTATTGTTTACATTGTGTATCATATATCTATCAAAATTAAGTTATTATGGGAATCAGCACTTGTAATTAAATCATTAACCACTACACCAAGAAAATTATTATATGGAAGAACTAATGTATAATGATTTTTGTAGTGAGAATGTAGAATGAAACTAGAACACTCACATGGTCATTAATTTTTTTGTGAAATCACCAATATAGGGAAGCTACATATGGAACAAGATAATATATTTTATAAGGACCCATCCATAATCATTACATGATATTTAGTTAAGTGAATAATTCAACAGTGAGGAACATTTTAGGTTTAATGTTTTATGTAATTATCTATAACTATTATATTACTTCTCAAAAATTACAATGTATACATTTCGACTCTCTGCAATTTTTTTTCACAAAAATAAAATTCCATAATTAAAATAATAATTTTTTTCTTTATATATAGCTTCCGGAATTATTCATTTCTCTTACCCTTGCTTAAACCCTGTTAAATCATTTCAAAAACATAGGATGAGAAATAATAGCTCAATAAGGGTTATGTCATATGTGAAGAAAACATGTGTCCATAAATACATACAAATCAGTGAATCAATACATTTATATTATGAAACCATAAGTTCATTTACATTCTTAATGAAATCATAAGATTTATAAATAACACATTTAAAAATTCAATCATAAAGGTGACTTGTAGAATCCATATCATACGTACATTATAGATTTCACAACTACATAGGATCTGTCATCTGAAATATCCATCATAGTATATTACCTAAATCTCTTAGGAGATGCAATAATGTTTATCCTCTCCAAGTTATCCAATACAATGGAGATCTATCTCCGGTTCACCCTTCGATGGTATTTTATGGAACCACTAATTTACGTAAACAATTCCCAAGAACAATAACAAAAAAAACAAGCATAAAATAAAGATAACATTTCCACCTTGGAATCATAATATATCATTTCAGGATATTGAAATAATAAATTATTTATAAAAAACATTATCAATTCCAAAATATGTAAAACTGGTATATGGTTTTTATATTCTTTTGAGAAACACAATGACTTTTAAATGAATCATAATATCAAATAATACTCATGATGATGAAAAGTATGTTCCCATTGTGTATGCTAAAAGGGAGCATTCATTTTCGAATTTAGTAAAATTCTTCATAGAAAAATATTCCCATTGAAATAAATGAATGGTCAAAGAGGTTTATAAACCATATAAAATAATTTCATATGAAAAGAATATTTCACAATAAAATAATATTGAGACGAAGTCCCGTACAAAGATCCTTTTGGGAATAAATGAGATCAAATATGTGTATTCACTATAAGTACACATAATGAAATTATAAATAACATGATTCAAGAACAAATTTATTTCTCACATAATCATATCAGAAAACAATCATTAAGTAGACGTTTAACCCAATGAATAGAAATTGTTTATAAAAGTTACTATAAGAAAAATTCGGCATCCTAACTACGTGACATAAAAACTAAAAAATGGGTTCATGAGAGAGAAAAGGGTATCTAATCACTTTTCTATAAACTTTAAATAATTATTTATATATAATAAAATATCCCAACATAAGCGAGTGGAAATTAAAGTACATAACATAAAATAAGTCTTTGACTAAAATATGACGTTGAATGTTCTCCTTACGAAGATCATTTAAAAAATCAAATTGATTGATTATAAGTTTTCACTATAATTAAACATATAGATAGTATAAATAGAATATTGTATAAACAAATATATTTATCATATAATGATATCATTACATGTTTAGGAAATAGATGTTTTTCCCAATGAATGAAATTGTGTTAGGAATTTCTCTTACATTGTTCTGATTCATTAGATTTGTTCCTAGTTCATTCTAAATAATAAGCATATTTTAATTAATGCATGATTTAAACCAATTTTAGTTTATTATTCGTTTTTATTAACTTATTAATTGATTATATAAATTTCATTATTACTAATGTTATTATCAATCATTTTGTCGATATAGTGTACTTGAGTAGAAAATGATTTGGTTAAAAGTGCAATTTTCCATGTAGACAAAATCCCATTATCACGAAAATATTTTTCATATATATGTCATTTATGTCCATTATATATGTATTTGTAAATATCAATAATATTTTTGGATATGTAATTAAATTCAACGTTCATGGAGACGGTACGTCGTACATACGCACGAAAGCTGTTTTCATTTATATTTCATATTTATACGAATGAAAGCATAATGATACATTTGTATATTATAATTCAGTTATAATATAATATTTATAAATGTTACATAATTTCATTAACACTATCCTTTTTATGTTCCATGTATGTCATGAACATGTCATATCACATTGATGGGGTGGTAGTCCTCCCTTTCTTAATTGAAATTATCATAATTACACATTATAGAATAAATAAAGGCATTTTTTAAATGAAAAATACAGAAATATATAAAAAGTATAACTATAATAAATATCATATATAAATATAATGACACCATAATGCCCACCATGAGAGGTTTAAGTATATAATTGAACAATCATCATTTCGTGGGGCTGTAGTTCATCTTCAACAGAAACAGTGTGTTTTAAATGCATTATATGGAGGTGTTTTTGAGTGTAGGTCAAATAAATCTCCTAAAAATTCATATTATACAAAATATAACTATATTTTAATTAAATAATGTAATTAAAGGAGATTATATTTTTGGTGAAGGAAAATATATTTAATAAACAGTAGAGAATACATTACCTCAAATCGGGTAACTCTATTTGATTTAAGCTGAAAGGCATTCATGAATTTACTTATGCCCACATTAAGGATTATAAGAGGAATATTGGGATTTTTGAAGCTTATTTGAGTATATATTGGATGATCAACTGGGGTTCTATAGGAGTATGTCGGGTTAACGGTGGTGGCCTTTTATAAGAGGGAGGAATCAAACTTTTGAATGTTTTAAATGTTATTTTATTATAAACTAAAATTCAATTTCAAAAGGTCTGAAGATCATTTATTTCGAATATATGTTGATTATTGTTGGAAATAATGTCAACCAAAAGGATTTATACAGTTTTTTCTTCCAAATTTAATTTTATCATTTATTTAAACCCATTGTTAACTAATATAACTCTTACCTTGTCTACTTGTATATTTATACTATATAGTTAATACACTTACCATAAAATGAAAATATGACATCAAGTATATGACTAATAACATTTAAAATTATTTCTAATTTATTTGTCCTAATATTATATTTTTTGTACTATTAAATTTTTTAAAAAATAATACTTGTTTAAAAAACTCATTTCTGTCAATTTTTATATTATTCATATACTGACTTCTTAAAAATCTATAACAACATAATTATTTGAAAAATATTTAATTAATTCAAATATAACAAGTAAAAATTATCTCTAAAATTCATGGATGACCTAAAAATTTTCATGATAATTTTTTAAATTTTTATAATCTCAGTTATTTAAAACATTCATTAACAAAGAAATCAATACATCATCATTGCGTCACAAATAAATTTGTATATATGATGTATACACATTATTAAATAAGTAACATGATATAAAATATAGATTAATATTATTAATGACTACTTATAGTCGAATAGATAGATTATATAACCCAATATAAATTTTTTTACTAAAAGATAAATGATTAAGTTCTATTTTCCATAATGATAAATTAAATGTAATTAAATGTCAATTTCTCAAAAAAGTAGCTCCATGAAGTCTAAAAATCACCCCAAGGATTCCCATCATCTGAAATATCTCGTCCTATTGGATTAGTGTATGTTTTAAGGTAATTTAATATTATTATAATATTATTTTTTTAAACCTCATTTCTAGTATTTTTCCTTCAACCATTGTAAATAAACTACTTTCTGAAGATAATATTCAAAATTTATAAAACAAATGGTACGTGTTTACACTATATGGGCCTAATAATTAAAAATTTACAATCCAATTTTTTAATTTCAAAATACATAATTTGATTAAATTAATTTTAAATGAGTTCCTATTGTCAAAATAAAAAAGCGTGTTTTTATGACTTAAAAACTACGAAAATATTGAAATTCATTTATGTCCAATTTCAATGTGAAATAAATTTTAAAGATAAAAATTATATTTAATGGTAAAAATTTAATCTAATTACACTTTAAATCCTTTTACGTTTACATGATAACTATGTAAATAAATTTGATGAAATGTTAGTTTTGACTTAAAAAGAATTATTTTTCAGTATTCATCAAATAATGATCTTTCTCTGAAAAATAGCATAAAATTACACAAAGTAAATTTTATGTCTCAATTCTAAATAATATGTTTAATTAGACTAATGGGACATATAAAAGTAGAAAAAACTATATTTAAAAATGATTCTCCATCAAAAGGTGTTTAAGCGACCTTTTAAAAATATTAGCGCAATTCTTTCTTAAAATCATATTGACTCTTATTATAACCCACAAAAATTTATTTGTTAAATGTAAAGATATTTTAAAATTATGTATAATAAAAATTGTAGTACATTCTGATAATTTCTAGTAACACAACATCTTGGTTTTAAAGATCATTTAAAATGATATTGTTATCATATTATTTTTCGACATAACTCAATGGTGTGATAAATGTAATATTTTGGAGAAATCTGTTAATTATTGTTGAGTACTCTATTAGACGTAGCATCCCCATTTATGTAAATTTAAATTTAATTCAAATGTTTAAAGAAATTTTTTATTTTATTATTATTTATTTATTTTGTATGTTATATCCTTACCCACTTTTGAAAATTTTGTTTTCTCAATTTTAAAATTGGGCTCGGAAACATCATTGAATGTCCCAAATAAAAAATGTGTAAATAAAAATATTACATTATAAGAAATAAATAAAAGTATAAAGGATGCCCGAGATAAAACATAATAAGATTCCAAGTAGAAAAAATGAAATAAGAAAAGAAACGTTCCATCATGTTCTGATGGAGAGTGATAGATAACTTGATAAGGAGAAAGTTAACCACCAAAAAATCACAAACATGTTATAGGTTAAACTGTACATGACTACACTATTGGAAAAGTAAATGGAAAACTTTTTTTATGTTCCTCTTCACAATGATTACCCTTAAGTATGGGTCCCTCCACAGCTATTGTGTCTTTGTGCCACGACTATCCCCAAAGCGCGAAATGGCGCGTCAATCTACCTCTGTCTATGGCCAGATGGTGCCAACCACCATTGTCCACTACAACATCATCGCTGTCCCATTCTATGATAGTCCGTGATAGTGCACCCCACTCCTTCGTGACCTGATGTTGCGGGCCATCGCCATACCTCATCACGGCTTTCATTGTCGGTGGCATGCGACAGTGGGCTACCATATCCTCCGCTGTTGACCATTGGTGGCCGCCACCATTTCTCAGTGTTCTGAGATTTATCCAACCAGAATTAAATGATCTCGAATAATGCACCAATATCCATCCAATGTACATAAGTTCTCTTCCTTGTTCATTTGGAACACAACCTCCGCGTTAGCATGATATCATGAGGGATCAATTTATTCAATAATAACTTGAAATTAAAATGAGATAAATCCTTACCTCAAGATCATTTTAGAATTCCCATGATTGAAGAATATTTTGGGTTTGTCATCCCTATAACAATCTACCAACGTTACCACTCAATCAACTTCATTTGGATCGTGATCCTGTGACACTCATCACTACTCACCAGAATTGGTCTTGTCCCCCATGCAGTTGGCGTCGTGGAACTTTTACATAACGTTGTTACTTGGTTAAGTTGTACCGACACTTCTCCCCAAGCTCCATATAAATATGAGAGGGGGGTGAGTAACACACATATAATTTAGTAGGAGTTCATTTAATATGATACTTTTTAATTCCAATGGTTCTTTTAAAGAGTTTTTTAAGAGTCAACCCATTTAATGTATTGACCGGTCACTGGTCCCGCCACTATAACTTGTCTGTTGGATGAAAACAAAAGAGAGAAATAATATATCAATGTTATTTTGTTATTCGTTTAAAAGAACATAATCTATCTTTTTCTCTCAACCTACTACGGTTGATGTGTAGTCACCCTTAAGAGAATCATGGCACTGCAGATTCAACAGTTCCCTCGTATTTTATATTCGATCACTGGTTCAAAATTTAGAAAAAGATGCCCATGCATTTACTAAACCAACCTCAAAAAATGTTCCTAAATTTATTCTGGACCCACTAGGCCATGGAGTCACTTGCCTCCAATTTTTACCGACTCGTAATAATTCTACAATATAAAAAATAAATTTAATATATATGTGTTAACATTCAGCCCACCTTAGGGATTTTAATCCCTGAAATCCATAATAAGGAATAAGGAAACAAATGAGGGTACTGAGCATGAATATGTGCCTCATATTCCTTTGTACTTTCTTGGAGGTTCTAATGCATCCATTAAACACGCACTAGAGGTAACAATCGTCCATGAAGGTATTCCCTTTTCGATCCTCAATATTTACCAAAAACACTACAAATGTCGCATCATCATCAAAGTAAACCTCGCCATGGTCGATGACGTGATATGGGTCATCCATATATATATTCATTGGGGATACGTGGAAGACATCATGTACCCTCTCTAACAAATGTGGCAGTGCTATACGGTATGCGACCTACGAATTCCCTGAAGTATTTGAAATTGTCTGATAATCTTCGGTGAAAGTTTTGCACCATGTCCAAATCTTGGTAGTCTCTATAGAGGGGAGACATGAAAGAATACATGGTCCCCCTCCTAGAACTCCATAGGACTCTGTATCTAACAATCATAAGACTTTATCTTGCTCTGTGTTTCCCTTATCCACTCTTGGATGATTTTCTCCTTCTCAGTGGTAGTGCATACCAACTCTAGACCCATTAGTACTGACTCTTATAGGTCTTTCCAGTATAAAGGTTATCTGAAAGTTCGACCATATATGGCCTTGAATGGATCCATACCGATGGTGGATTGATAGATGTTGTTGTATCAGAACTCAACTAACGGCAAGTGATCCTCCAAACTATGTAAAAAAATCTAGGATGCAACTGTAATGTATGTAATCTAGTGTCAGACTGGTCTTCTCTGTCAGATCATCCATCTGAAGATGAAAGGCGGTGCTTAAATTTAGCTAAGTACCAAATGACTCATGTATTCCCTTCATTAACTAGGATGAAAAACATGTGTCATGGTCATCGATGATCATCGATGGCCCCCCATGATGTTATACAATCTCTTATACGAAGAGGCATTCCAAGACCTCTACTAATCTCTACTCTCTGATGGGTAAGGAGTGGGCTTACATGATGATACTGTCAATGATCACCTGGATGGAATCAAGTTCCCTTGACATATGTGGTAGACCTATCACAATTTCCATGGAGATAACATACTATTTCCACTCCACTAAATCTAGTGGTTGTGCTAATCCTGTTGGAACCTGATGGTCAGCCTTTAATTACTGACAAGTGGGGCATAATTAAACAAACTCTGGCACTTCCGTTTTCATCCTTGGCCACCAGTGCTGACACCTAAGGTCCTATTACATATTTTCTATAACAGGATATACTTCTATAGGGGATGTATGGAACACCCTCAACACCTCCTCTCATAGCACAACTGTTACAATGGGGCATCCTTTAAAGAGGATGACATGCACTCCTCCATCAAAAAATCTATCAGTTGCATGTCAATAAGATATCTAGGAACATCAATCCTCACATTCAATGGCCCAATGTTCTGCCTTCTAAACTGGCTAAAGAGGTGGGGGATTGATAATCATTGACTGGAGGTAAGTTCCTCCATCTCTATACACATAGGATATCTATAACGTGGCTAGCTGCTATATCGCATCACTTAGGAACTGTAGACCATACAACTTTCTTGGTGATTCTTCCACAATGTTCCCCTTCCCATAAATATAGACTATCTCAATGTCATTTTCCAAGAGGAACTCTAGCCATCATCGATTTCTTAGGTTCAAGTCCTTTTGATAAAAGATATACCCAAGACTCTTGTGATCAGAGTAAACATAACATCATTCACCCATCAAGTAGTTTCTCCACTTTTTCGAGGAAAAGGCCATTGTTGGTAACACCTGGTCTTGGGTGTCATAGTTATACTCAAGTTGTCTCAACTATCATGAACTATAAGTGATCAGTGCTCAATCCATAATCAGGACACATCCAATTCTAGTATTTGACATGTCGTAGTAGACTACATAATCAACGTCGTCTTCTGGTAGCCTCAAAGTGGTGGAACACGTCAGTCTCTTCCTAAGCTTATAAAACATTATTGGCATCACTGTATTGACATGAGGGGTTTTCCCTTATTATTTAATGTTGACAAGGGTACCAAAACTCATGAAAGGTTGGCTACAAATCGCGGTTACAACACATCCATCCACATAAATATCGGCACCTCAGTCACACTCTTAGGTGGCTCCCAGGAAAGCCCAGGCTCTATATTCGCCTGATCCACTACAACTAAAGATTATGAGAAAACATGCCCCATGAATTGTGAATTCCATATCAAGAAATGGAACTTCAAGATCATAACTTAATGATTGTTCTCTCGAAGTGTATCTAGATCTATTTGAAATTGGTAGGCATGATCCTCCTTCGATGTGAAGTATATCAAGATTCTCTCAATGAAGACCACAACGAAGCGATAGAGGTATGGTTGTTAGATCATGTTCATGAGTCCCTTGAACACTACAGGGGAATTGGTCACATTTAATGGAATAACCAGAAACTCATAGTGCCCACACTAACTCATGATTGATATTTTTTGCACATCCTCATCTAGTACCCTAAGTGGATGGAAGCCTAATCTGAGATATATCTTCAAAAACAAATGAGCACCATTCTATTGATTGAAAAGATCATCAATCCTACTATGTGGTTATTTGTTCTTCATAGTCACCTAGTTATGTGCTGATAAGCTACACAGAGTCTAAAAATCCAATCATCCTTCTTGGTGAACAAAATCATGGTTGGCTATTGAGAAACACTAGGCCTTATGAACACCTTTCTATGCAAGTCCTCCAACTCTACCTGTAACTCAATAAGATCCACCAAATCCATCCTATATTCTTGTGTAGATATCAGTACCATACCGGGGTACATGCCAATGTAAAAGTATACCTCTCTGCATGGAGGTAGTCCTGAAACAACATCCAAGATGACATCAGCCTTCCAGTCCACTAATACAAGATAATTCAGACTCTCAAAATCAACATCTATAAGGGAATGGTAAGACAACTAAATAATGATTGCCCCACCCTCTTCCGTGTAAGTCCATCCGATGATGTAACAGTTCCCTTCTCACTGGTGAAGGAAAACCTGATCCCATCCGCATGGACACACTGCACTTTGTGCCTAATCTATTCAATATAAGAATGTAATGTGGATAAGTAGTTCATACCCAAAATGAAATTGTAAGGCCTCAATGTCTCTAGTACAAGATCCCATTATAAGATCTCACCTCATTCAGTAATCTCACACTACTAGAACTAGTGTGTAAATGTTGAATCACCTCTTTTAAGAGATTATAGACCTAAGGATTGAGGAAACGGCTCCTTCGAAATCTTCATGATCTGAAAAATTATTGTCAAAATAAAAGAGTGATTGGAACGTGTGTTTATATGTACAAAAACTAGGGTGTAGTAGACAAAAATCATACCCTTAATCATCTCTAGAGCACCATGGTCCTAGGCCTCACCTACCTAGAGCTGAGATAATCCCAATCCTCATACTCCATGTGGTCTAGGTTGACCACTTGGAGGTGGCGGTGGAAGAACCTCAAATTACCTCCCACCACCGGCTAAACGACCGGATCCTCTTCCACCTCTGCTTCCCAGTGAACCTCTTCACTTAATCTACTGCCTCTGCCTCGGAAGTCCATCAACCATAAGCTAGTAGTCCATATGGTGGGTCATGCAGTCGTGAGCCATGTTACCCTGCTAGATTCATGAGTTGCACTACCTACTCCTCAACTGTCCTCCTCTATCTCATGAGCCCCTAACGACCGACCATGTATCCTGAGGTCATCCACCAAAAGGTCTGGCCCGCTTTTTCCTCTGCATCATCGGTCTACTTCCTGCTATGGATGACTCTTCAACGTGACATATGATGGTAGCTCTTGAAATATGTTCCTTCTCCGCTAGGAATATCTCCACCAAAATTACTCACTCTAACACTCCATCATTCTTTGGATTACTGAGAGATATCATCAATGCTCAGATCTCCCATCAAAGACCATACACAATGGTTTACGTCCTAATGAAATGGTCTTATACAATGTTAGTGGAGTAGGGGATGTGATCAGTTAACCTCACCGAGTACTGGTCCACGTTCATGATACCCTGATGTAAGTGTAGCATCTCCTCTATACACACTGATCATAGAGTCTCTAGGATGATATCTACCCTGAAAAGGAACCCGAAGTTCTCCCAGTTGAGAGTTGCCTCGTCGTGTAACTAGAGTTTTAAACTCCACTACCTCCCAGCTACTCCTTGGAAGAGACTAGCAGCTAGGATAACTATCATATCACATGGTATCACAAATTGGAAAAAAACTATGGCCACAAACTCTATCCTGTCCTCAGCCACCTACAGATCCATCTTGTCGTGGACCCTCAAAGGCCACTGTTAGTGAAACTCATGAAATGATCTCAGTCGGTGTGCACCCTCTACTGGTGGGGCTTGTGGACACGACTGCCCAACAGGTAATAGTGCTTCTGGTAGATGACCAATAGTTGCTAACACAACATGAAGGCCCTGCAGTGATGCATCATTGCTGGGTGGGCCATCATCATGCACTCTATCGAGAATCCTGGATGGATATCTATGTGGGCACATCCTAAATAAAAACCGATGTACCACGATCAATAAGTTACACATGGTGAGTTGACTCAATGAAATCATAAGAAAGACTTTTCAAAACACCCTCAGTTAGTGTATTTGTGCTGTAAGTCAGAAATCAGAATTAATGGTCCTAGTGTATGGATACATAGGCCACCGTACCAACACTGGATTATCCAAACTGAAAACAACACTCATAACACATAGCACTACTGCCACATTGAAAATATCATACTTATAGTTCTTTTGTAGAACTGCATCTTCCAAAAAAACATTTTCATGACCCCCTCCCCGTTGGGCTCATGTCGTGACTACCCCAAACCCGCCTTCAATACCCAATGGGTTGGCGACCGACACCAAAAAGGAGTATCAATATAACAGGAAGGAATTTCCATTATACCTATAAAATAACAAAAAAATATGAACAAAACAAGAAGAAACAATGATGTAAACTAATGTTCTAAAAAGAGTACTAAAAGTAAAGGGGGCCTAGAAACAAACCCAACTAGAAATCACAAGTACAACTGAAACTAAAAACAGCTCCTGAGTCTTCCATTGATGATTCTACATAAATGTTAGGTACAAATAATGAACATTAGTCACTGCAACATGTCACCTCAAATGGACCACCTCAAAGAAATGTCAAGTCTTGGTTCCCTCAACCTCGATCAATGATGTATGTTGTCTGCATAATACATAGGTAGGTGCGGGAGTAGCCTATGCATGGATGAGAATACCGATACACATTAGGGACCCTGAAACCCATGATGGTCTTGCAATGTTCCATAAAGGAAATACCACAAAGCAAAACCACCGACTCAAAGCACGAAGTAATAGTCATCACCTCTACATAGGTATATTCAAATATATAAACCTATGTTATCAAAATATACTCATCTCATTCATGAGGAAACCATAAGGCTCCGACTTATAAGCCATTTTCACCACAGATCCATGAAGGAAAAGTACCATAAAAGTAACACCATAAAGGTAACCCCGTGAAAGTTAATGTTCCACAAAGGTAACACCACAAAGGTAAATGTACCACAATGGTAACAACACGAAGGGAAAACCATGTAGGTGAATGTGTGATAATGGAAACACCACAAACATAACACCACGAAGGAGAAATAACCACATTGGTAAAACCATAAGGAAAAAACGGTGAAGGTTAATGTACCACAATGTTAAAGAATCATCTCAAACTAGGAATAATAAAAGAACAGAAGTAAAAATGATTAGTTGATAAGCTATATAATTTTATTCTTTTGAGAGGAACTATAGTTGTCCATACAGAGTCTCACCCACACAAGATCGATAGGTACAAAACCCCACTGAACCACACAGGATCTGAACCACATAGGATTGGTATGTGCTAACAAAAAATGGATTGTATAGTGCTAACCCTCACTAGATCCAACCCACACATGATCATTAAGTGTTGAACCACATAGGATCACTCAGTTCTAACCTTCGTATGATATGTCTCCAACCTTCGCCTTACTATCATCCATTGGATTCCGGCTTATAGTACGCTTGATTTTGGGAGAATCTATTATCATGAAATAGATCATATATCAACCTCCACGAATAACCACGAATAAGTAACCCAATGTACTGATATATCATAATGGGTTTAAAATGACAGACGACGCGTTAATCGGATGCCCGGTCTATGACTAATAAGTGTCTTAGTTCCACAGGAACGGTTGGATTCAAGTTCAATCCAACATGGTTGTACTTCAAATATCACCAAAACTCATGTGGAGTATTCCAAAAGGACCTTCTTACTCCAATGATACCATCACCATAGATAGTTCATCAAACAGATGTCTCGTTCACATGTTGGGGCTCTTCTAGGAAATTTGGGATTGGTTGGGTCTGGGTCTGGTTGGACATGGTCAGACAGACCCAGCCTGACCCATTTTGGGTCTATACTGACTGGGCTAGGTCTAAACGGGCTTCACCCACTAGGTCGTGGTTCGGCCTCACCCTTAAGGGGTACGACCTGCTGTGCTCACGCAGATCATCATGCGGAGGCGCTGTCTGCTTCCCTCACACTGAGTCATGTCAATCTTGGTTCACACAGCTCGACCATAGGTGGGGTGTGGCCCTATGGGCATGCGTGACCCATCCCAAGGAGGGGCGCAACTCACTGGGCTCACGCGGCCCAGCCCGTAGAGAGGCATAGCCCTCTAGGGATCATGCTAGCTGGCATGGGGGTGGTAGTTCCCCCTTACTCTCGAACAACTTAGTCATTTGGGGAATTGAGATTCGAAGCCATGTGGCATCACCCAGTCACTAAGGGGCCTGTATTTAAAGGTACCTCCTCCACCTCCATGTCTTCATGTGATGGCCCTGTCTAGCGGCATCCCACTCTGCCTCTGTCTGTTGTCCACTGGTGCCGGCAGCCGCAGTCCGCAGCAGCATCACTGCTGTTACCTTATTCAGAGGTGTGTGATTGCACATCACTGCTTCCTTCGTGGACAAACCTTGACTTCCATAGCTTTCACCCACCGTGGCTACAATCACAAATTTTTTTTGCCTACATCACGCCTCCATATCCTCCTTGGTCAACTGTTGTCAACCACCACAGTCACCCGACGTTCCAAGTTTCGTCCAACCTGAATTAAATTCTCACGAAAAATGAACCAAAATAAAGCAAAATGGTAGAGGGTTTGGGAATTTTTCGTTGGGCCGATCCCTCCACGTTATCTTTAAATAATTAGGGGCGAAAGGATTAAATAATCACTTAATGGTAAAATGACATAAATACATTCCCCAAGCTCAATGGATAACACTTCTAATTGAGTAAGAGTCAGTGTTTGTGGTCCCCTTAAAAAGCTGGCAACATTGTCGCTCAATCATCATCCTTTTGATCATGATCTGGTGTCACTTGTCACAACTCACTCGATAAATTCCCATCCTCCATGTGGTTGGCAACGTGAAACATTATCAAAACCTCCTCTCTTATTGAATTCATGTCAACACTCTTCTCCAAGATATATATAAATAGGAGAAGGGGAGGGTGTGAAATATGCATTGAATTAAATTAGGTTTCATTTTATAGGAACCTTCTAAATTCTAATGGCACTATTACAAAAGTTTTTAGGAGACAATCCATTTATTGGTTTGACACATCACTGGTCCGACCACTACCGCTTCTCCGTTGGAGGAAAATAAATGAGGGATATAAAATAACAATGTTCTTTTATTATTCTTTTAAAATTCCAAAATATGTATTTTTCTCCCAACCTACTGCGGTTAAAGTGAAGCATCTCGTAATAGAATATTAGATCTACAGATGCAACAACTTCAAAAAAAATTTAATCTGTGCTCCGGTTCAATTGCCAGAAAATGCCACTGGCGCATTTACTGAATGTACCGTATAACAGGTTCATAAATTCATTCTGGGTACACTAGGCCTTAGAATTATGCACCGTCAATTTTGAAAGAAGCATAATAATATCATTTAATTTAAAATAATGATAGATGGAATATTTGGATATTTACAAAATTCCCCTTTATCCCAGGTTTGGGAAGAACCATGTCGCATGACAGTCACACAGTTTGGAAAACCATGAAGAAAAAATGTGGGCATACTAAAAACATGTGTAAAATGTATAATTGTGTTTAATGATATATTAATCCCACCTTCCTCTATAATCTGAGTTTGTTTGGGATTAACCTATCTTTCTCTCAATTTTTTTGTTTTTAAATATCAAATCTCGGAATCATGAGTTAGTCTTCTTCTGTAATCCGATTGAGCTTATGATTATCATGTTGGATGCACAACATTTAGTACATGAGTCCTCTATATCCACACTTCTTCTATTTCACTCTCAGCAAATATATCTCCATGTGTAAAATATTGACCTTTTCATAGATCTACTCTGATCTGGAAATAATCAATGGATGATAGTAGAGGATAAGGATCATATAACCCAATGGTGGGTGGTATATTACCCGTCATTAAGGTTTGTGGTTTTTAGAATGTTTGTGTGGGGCCCAAAAAATTTGTTGGAAAATGTTTCTTAAAATTACATTCCCTAACAATACATTTCAGAATCGTATCATTATGCACCTTCCAATTATGTGATTATCTGTTGGTGGTTACACCCACAACTCAATTTGACTTATGTTAAAGGTTATTCCATAGTGGAGTTTTTAGTGTATTGACTTGTTTGATCCACCATTTGGGTGTGCCTTTTCTTTACCATCATAAAGTTGAGTCTTCTTATCATAAATGACTTGTTATTAATTTAAATTTCATAATGGCATGTAGCATGTATGCTCACCACTTGACCCATCTAAGGTAAGTGGTTACAAATGTTTATAATATGTGAAATATGTAAATTGAAATGGAAACTATACTTTGTATATAACACAAAATTATTTAATGATATTGAATAAATGGTACATATCCACAGCATCCCATTCCATGTTGACAGATTGTAGTTGAGTGAACCTCAATAATTTATTATGCCTTGATGGATTAATAATTCATGATTAAATGGTTCCAATTCAAGATGGAGAATGCACTCTTATAGAGACAAGGATTGGACTAGTGGTTTCAACTCAACTCGACCTATCTACAGCAATGGAAGAAATACCTGAATCAAATGAATTATTATATGATTGCAGTATCAAATAGGAATGGACTAACTCGTTCTCACCTTAGATTCTGATAGATGAATACCTTGGGCCTTGGGAACCCCTTTATAATTCATTTATATAGATATCTTAAGTTGATACCCACATAGATTTTGGTTATTTTCTATTCCTTGGATTCCTGGTAAACAACCTATGTGTCCCATTCTTTAATACATGATACCTCAGATACACTCCTTCGATCAAGCATTGACTAGATCATTATATGGTATAAGCCCAAAGGGCCCTGCCTTTGCTTATCCTTGTTTTACCTTGGTTGATCACCTTCAACTCAGTGGATTCCTAGCTGTTTAATTCCTTGGATTAAGCTCCATGGATTACACTCTTACCCCATAGCTAGACTGAGATACTACAAAGTTAGCTTTGTATGACTATATGTTACATTGGTTTGTACCATAGAACTCCCACAATGGATATCATTGATTGTTTTCCTTGTTATGTATTAAGACATTCCATAATTATACTATCATGATGTGATGTCAGTTTGGGATATTCCTCACAAAACCTGTTAACATTAAATGGTATTTTATTAATTAATGAACTAGTTACATGTTAAGACACCTTCTGAGGGCTAAAGTTGGAACTTAGTTATTTATTTATTTTGTAATTCTTTCATTAATTTACATATATTCATTCACACTGTTGTATTCCATTTCAAGGTCAGGATGTCATAGACATTGTTGGTGGTGGCCCACTAAGATCTATCACACACCTTCTCCATGTGATGTTTGGTACCTGCGGTAGATTACATGGATGTACGTATCGACAAATTGAAGCATTTAGCTTCCAATAATTGATTATGTGCTGACAGGATGGATCTTGATAGCTGATGAATCAGTAGGATCCTGGGATTCGTAGAGTAGACTTTTTTTTCTATTACTTTGCGGAACATGTTATGATTTTTTTCTGATATCCATGATTTCTGCATTCTAGAGACATGGCATTAAATCATGACTATTAAAATTGATACAATTATTGTTAATCATGTATTTTGATTGCATCAGATTGCTTCGACTGTTTATCTATATTACTTCTGATGCTTATTATTAATTTGTATCCCTTCTGTTGTGCTACACTCAACTAATGTGGGAAATTACTTCCTGCGGACACAACCTAGGCCCCCGCTGCTAGTCAGCCACCAATGGATTTCAGGAATATAAATTTGAGTCCATGTGTCTCACCATGCTCAGGGAACCAGTTATGTTGCTTCCGGGTATATGTTATAACAACATAAGAATTTGAAAAATGAGTAGATGAGAGATAAAATGGTATCTCATCACCTAGACATAAAATTTATAGCAATATAGATATTGATGAAATTATCCGAAAATAAGAGAATGGAAATTATAATATATAACATAAAAGAATTATTTGACTAAATGAGGAGGGTGAAATACTCCCTTAAAAGGATCATTTTCTGAATAAAATAGTTCTATTATGTGTATTAAGTATATTTACACATAAAAAAATTATAAATAAAATATTGTATAACAAAATTTGTTACTCACATAATCATAGCACGACATAATCAAGAAGTATATTTTCAACCCAAAGAATGGAAATTGGTGTAAGAAGTTCCCTTACATTCAGTCAGATTCATCATATATGTTCTTTTTTATTCCTGAATAATAATCATAATTAAATTTATACGTGCATAAAACCCATTTTAAGGTTTTTAAATTTTTTATATAACTTATATATCATATAATAATAATTACATAATTATATAAGTTAATATTTACCATTTTGTAAATATTGGGCACTTGAGTTGAAAATGATCTTAATATAATTACAATTTGTACGTGGGTTCATAAGTCCATTATCTCTATTATATTATTAATATATATATATATTATATATTATATATATATATATATATATTATTTGGGAATTTATAATATTGAAAAAATTGGTAGATAATAAATGAAATGCAATGTTAATGGATACGGTAAGTCATACATATGCATGAACACTACTTTGATTTGTAATTATTATTTTAAAGAATGATAAATAATGATACATAGGTGTGTTGTAATTATTTTATAATATCATATATATAATTGTTACCTAATTTCATTAACTCCATATTTTATATGTTCTATGTATTTCATGAATGAGTTATTTCACATTGAGGGGTGGTAGTCCACACTTACTCAAATGATATTAACTTATTTTCACATTATGGAAGATATAAAGGTATGTTGTAAATGAAAAATTATGAAGAATATAGTCAATATAAATATATTATATATCATGTATAAATAAATTTCCATCATAATGGCCACCATGAGATAAGGTAATAGATAATTGAAAAATCATTGTTTCGTGAAACAGTAGTTCACCGTCCACGGATATGGTATGCACTAAATCCATTAGACTGAGTTGTGTGTGAATGTAGGTCAAATAATTCTCAGAAAAACATACTAGTATACGTTATATAATGTTTTTTAGAAAATAATATAATAAATATATTTTAGTTGGTTGGAGAAGGATAATAAATTGAAGAATCTTTAGAGAAGACATTACATAAAATAAGGTAACTCCTTTAGATTTAAGTTAAAAGGACTTCATTAATTGCCTTCTGCACAAGGTAAGGCTTGAAAGAGGAAGTGCTATATGTCTGGAGTTTATTTGGACAGATTATGGACAAGCATATGGGGCATGAGATGTTTGAGTAATGTTTTTATGTGGTTACGTTTTATAAAAGGGCGGAGGGGTTATTTAAAAATGGTTGAAAGATTATTTTATTATAAAATTAATTTCGGTTTCAAAAGGTCAATAAATCATTTAATTAGAATATATAGTGAGGTGGTTTCAAAATCCCCTAAACCAGTAGTTTTTATTCATTATTTTGTTTCAAATTTAACCTTATCATTTATCTTTAACCCTGAGTCAACTAATTTATCTCATACCATGTCTTCTTGTATATTCATATTATATGATTAATATAGTTACCATAAAATGCCAATAGAACCTCATGTATTTAATTAATGTCATGTATAATATTATATAATACATTTGGGAAAATCTTATATTTTTAGAACTATTTTAGCATTTAATAAATTATTATTTGTTTAAAAAACTCATTTATGTCATTTTTATACTATTCATATAATGACATTTTAAAAATCCCTAACAACATTATTATTTAATAAAACATGCAGATATTCAATGATAAAAATCAATAATTATCCCCAAATATAAAAATTGTTTTACCAAATGAACCTTCTTTAGAATATATTTTCCTTAACAATAATCTAAAAGTAACTAAATGTCATTTTCACACTCAGGTTTCTACTCTGGGTCCTAAAATCGCCCCAAGGATTCCCATGGTTGGAAAAATCTCATCCAATCGGATTAGAACATGTGTTAGAGTAATTTAGTACAAATATATTATTTTAATACCCTTATTTAAAGGATTAAAATTTAAACCCTGGTAAATAAAATATTTACTGAAGATACTATACATAATGTATAAAAATAAAAGGTATCTATTTACATGATTTGGACCCCCTCATTCCAAAAATGGAATACTTTTTTCTTAATAAAAATAAATAAATAATAGAAATTAATTTATAATTAATTCTCATTGTCAAATCATTAAATCATATTTCATGAAGTAAAAACTAAAAAAATATTTGAATGTGTATAGGTCCAATATCAATTTTAAATTACTTCAAATTACTGAAAATGGAATGAATGATTGAAAAACAATCCGATAAAAAATTAAAAAAATTCAAAACCCATTTAAAATATATAAATAAAATAGATGAAATGATATTTTTTGTATAAAATGTAATATTTTTCAGTATTCATAAAAAATTGAACATTATCTGAAAAGCAAATAAAAGTTACCATATGTAAATTTCGATGTCCAAATTCTATATAAGAATTTCTATTTATTCAATGGATCATATAAAAGTAATAAAAATATATTTAAAAATAGTTCCCTATCAAATGGTGTTAAAATAACCTTTTAAAAAGTATTAGAGTAATTCATTCATAAAATCAGATTGACTCTTATTTTAGGCCTCTAAAATTTAATTGGATAAATTTAATGATTTAAAAAAAACATGTATAAGTCATATTGTATTTATTTATTATAATTTCTTCTAATACAACAGCTAGGCATTATAATTTATTTAAAATTAAAAAATTATTATATTATTTTAATATATAACTCAATGTTGGGTGCATCATAGTATTTCAGAGAAATCCGTTTTTTCATGTGGAATATACTACAAGAAATATCATCCCCTTTTAAGTAAAAATAATATTTAATTCATCAAATTTTCTAAATATGAAAATGTCATATTATTTATTTACCTAGGATGTCACATATTGAGATACCATTATCCTAAATTTTTTCAAATCACAATGATGGAATTTTGAGGATGAAATTTATTTTTTATGGTCGAATTTATGAACATGTGATTTTAAAAAAATTATTTATTGATATATTGTGTTACACATGACTCCACCATATAATGTATTATAACTTAATAAAATTGTCATTGAAATTGTTTACATGAATAAAAATAACTACATTTTTAGTATTTTTGGTTTACACACAAATAAATTAAATTCAATTATTTTCAATTAAATAGAAATGGATAGAAATCATTTTATAGTAATAGAATGGTATTTATATGTAGTCTATTTTTATTATTTCAATGTGATTCCATCATAATAAATAATATTAGTCAATACTGGTGAATTATTATAATTATATATATATTTTATATATTCAATAACATATATTATCTATCATTATTTTTTTTCAAGTCATGGGATTATAATAAACACATTTATATGGTTTCAAAAAAATAAAAAATTTAATTTCCTATGTATTAACACTTATATTATAAATTTTTTTATTACATTGTGATTTTTTATAACAGAAAGTACAATTTAATATTTCAATAAGAATTTTAAATTTTTCTAGGAGTAAAATTATTATTAATTTTATAAATGTTGATTTTATTATGAAATTTTGCGATTAATGATTTTTATTAAAAAATACATTTTTCATGTATAGAATTGGAAAGTAAAATCAAATATAATATGTCATTAAATGTGAATTTATTATAATTATATTATTATGATTTAAATTATCATATTATAATTTGTTTCATGTTCAATTTTGACTTAACATTTTGAACACTTATGAAAACATTTTCATTGTAAAAATATTTTTCGTCACGTAAACATGATAAATTTTTAATTTTATTCATCAAAAGTTATTAATTTAATTTATTAAAATTGATCCCATATTTTGAATCATAATAATTAATATTATTTAATATGTCTACAAAACATTTTGTTCACAATTTCATTATTAATATAACAATTTCTACAATTATGGTTCAAATAAAAAAATTCACGTTACAAGTTCCTCTGATAAAATTTATTTAATATTAGATTTATTTTATATTTGATAAATCTAATTTTATATCTATAATATGTATGTTCATATTATATAATAATTTTCATTTATTTTTTCATTTAGGGATACATTTACAATGTAAATAAAAAACTAATTATCGTGGTGAAAATAAAAATGGTTAAAATATATAAACATAGAGGATACTGGAGAAAAATGTTTAAATAATGTTAAATTTTTTTGTGTTGCAAGATTTGATAACCAGAAAAGACCACAAATATATTATTTATTAATTTTATTATTATACATGTAGAGAGTGACTTCATATTGCTGAATAATATTGGGTATTTACAAAAATGAAACTCCACGATTATTAAAGGCCTCATCCCCCAGTTAATTTTTTCAGTTTAATATATTATTAATCATGAGCATACACAAAAATATTCACTAAAAACCATTGTTCCCCAATGTAGATACTTTTTATTCCAATATATCATCTTTAGTTTTCATAATAATTGATGTATAAGGATATTTTTCTTTGTGAATGTATATTTCTTCACTATGATCATTAATTTATAATTATTCACTTACAAAAATAACTTATTCATTAATATATCTCATATAATATCACAAATATAATCAATGTAATGATATTTTATTATCATTATGTAATAACCAATTTATATTTCCTCTTATATAAAATGGGAAATGAAAATTTTGCTCGTGTGTACGGTGGAAAACCACCTCACAAACAAATGTAATTATTTTTTTCATCAGTGCCTGCCATGGATGAATATAATGGGTGATTTAATATATATATATATAAATATATATATGTGAAATATATTACGTTTGTAACATTGTGAAATTCAAATTTAAGAACCACATAATCAATAGCATGTGTGTCATGCTACACAAAATGTGTAAGGTAATATAATACCCCGATAATATAAAATATATTTAATATTTTATATAAATTAAATATATTATATTTATTTAAAAATCAATCAAATGATATATTAGATTCCCTAACACTGAATAACTACATTACTTGATTTCTTGTATTACACATAACACATTGTATTAACCGAACAATAAAATATTATTTAATTAATTTTATTTAACATATTAAGGCTAATACTAGCTATTAATTTAGCAGTTATGAAAATTTTTAACTAAAATATAACAATTTATGTCTTAAATATATATAAAAAGAATTCATTGGTAAAAAAAATTATAAATGAATATAGGAACCAAATGAATATAAAAGAATATCTTTATAGAAAACCATTTTTATTCTAAAAATCGGAGTTATCCGATAAACATAAATGAATTACAATTATTGTGTCATATTAGATAAATTAATATATTAAATATCCACAAAAATATTTTTACACTCATCTTATATATTTTATAGGCTTTGGAAAGGAACACACCCAATGTTACACACTAAATACTATATTTTTATTAAGGCATTTTAATTTTCATTAACTTATGAACCAATATAAAATACACTTTATGGAAAATTTATTAATTATATATGTAACATTAATCATTATAGTAAAAATATAAACATTAAAATGAGGTTAGGGTTAATTTTTTATATTTTCTATGAAGTTAAATTTTTTAATGAATTTTAAAAAAGTCACACTTTTAGTTCAAAGCAGTATTTTCATCTTATTTATTTTAAAAGCAAAATGATATTTTTATTTTTTAAAATATTAATTAGATATTTTTTAGTAATGCTTTAAAATGTATATAATTTTAATTTATATTAATTATATACTGACTACAAAAAGATAACAATTTTCAGATGTCTTTTCAATAAAAATCACCATCATCGTACGGTATGTGGTATTAAATTTAAATTATTTTCTACCACTTATAATATTATAATTTGTAAAAAATGGTTAACTCTTTTGAATAAGAGTAATTTATTATTTATAATGAGTCAAACTATATTTTTTACCAAAAAACTATTTGATAATTTAATTAAAATTAATTAAAAACATTTAAAAAATTAATTAAGTTTAATAAGTGACTAATCCTTAATATTAATGGTCCAAATAACCTAAAAACACGTCCAAAATAATTTTTATGGACATATTTATTCCTTATAAACAATTTTATAGAAATTGGACTTTTATGGGATCAATTTATGTTGTGAAAACGGGTTTGGAAATCTATAGTCAAAATATTATAAGATTGACACTCCTCTGCCAATATAACAGGGCGTCCTATCATACAATTTACTCACAGCACTAAATACACAATGGATCAACCATGATATTTCAAAATTGATAGTCAAAATCCCTTCATTTAAAAAATACTCCTCCTCTTTATAATGATAAATCTCAAGGATTGTTTTTTGTATTATTGAAAAGAAGTTACTAGAACAAGACAAAAAATCATTATAAATATTTTTATTTTTATTTCCATTATCAATTCCCACAACACTCTATATTAAATGAATATATGACAAAAAAAGAATTATCATTATACTATGATTATTCTTTATAATTTTTATACATTAAATTAGACACTTCCATAATTTTGTAAAGAACATCATGATTCTTTGTATGTCAAACAACCACCTTATGAAATGATCATTGTTAATATTTAATTTAAGAACATTAATGGTTTTCCATTCTGATGGAAAATAAATTTATATATATAAAATATTATATTTCTTATGTATTTATTCTTATTCAATTATGTTTGAACACATACCCATACACATTCCATTTTTTATTATAATGATAACATCATTGATGGATGTGGGAACTACTGCATCCTCAAAGAGATGGGATTCATTCTCTCTATATATGGGATATATAAAAGATAAATTTAATAAAAAAAATGTTCCATAAATATAATCTTAATAATATTCATGAAATAATTACATTTTTTATGATATAACTGAGAATTTTTTTATTACCCTTTTCACACAAAAATGTGAAAATATCAACAGTGGATGTGTGAAATAATGACTACTAGACACGGTGTGATTCATTTTATATCACATGAATTATATATAAATTTATATATGATTTGATAACATTTTATTAATGATATAAATATCATGCTACAAATACTTTGTGTTTTTTACCTTCTCTCCATAATAGACATTGAAAATTGAGAATGTTACCCACACATATGTATGATCTACCATTTTAATGATTTTAACATTGTCCATCTTTAAAAAAAATTCATGATTTGTTCTAAAATTATAATTGATGTTTAAATATGATATTTATGATATTATATTGATTCATTATGTGTTAATATAAAAACCACTTTGACCAATGTTTATCAACCATATTTTATAAAGATGAAATAAATTTGGCCAAAACATCCGACATAAAAATAAATGTTCAATTAGTTCTATAATACATTATAATAAGTAAGGTAAAATTTATAATATGTTGTGAAATGGTTCCAAAAAACTATAATAATTAAATATAAGATTATTATTGAATAATACAAACACAAAAATGACATTTTGTATTCATGGTAAGGTATTTCGTCTAAATTTACAATCCATTGATACTTATTTGTGGTTATACATTGATTAATTTATATGGTTTATGTAAATCATTTTGACATGTTATATCATGAATATATTTATTCCCATTGTATTATATTTTTAATTTAATTTTATTAAACCATGGGTATTATGATTTCAATGATTCAATGTTTATTGTGACACATTGTTGTGTTTTATGAATATTTTCCACAAGTATGTTTTGATGACATTAAAACAGTATTTCCATTAATCATCAAAAATACTTATCTTTTATTATCCTCAACTGTGGAATATTTTTTAAATCATTTTCATTTATGATATAATTAATATTTGAAATTATGGTTCACTGTTTATTAATTAAATCAACAATTTGATAGATGATGAATGCTTTTGATTTGTATACTTAGGTGGGGACCGATTATAGTTATCCCATCAATGAATCAGTAGTATCATGAGATTAATTTTTTGGAAAAACAAGAATATAATAAACTATTTAAAATTAATCTAAATCGTATAATGGTTCACAATATATATACATTTTTTATAATAATAAATCATTTTATTTATTTTTTTAATCATTTTTTTTCATTAAATTTTGTGTCGATATATATATGAGTGAATTTAATTTTTAGTTCAATGATTAAATGGCATGTGTTTTCAGTTTCATATATTATCATATTTATTTTTCCTTATCTAGTTATTTGAGTAGCATGTGATATTAGTTATTTAACTATATATTTATATTCATTGATTCAATATTCCATTTTTTAGATAACCTTTTTGAGAGTTTATTCTCACCCTTATTATGTGCCCATTCCCATGGTTATGAAGAATAAATCTACTAATATGAGTTCAAGGATTATTTTTTTGTCATTTTATATTGTACCAAATTTTTATAACATATTTCCTATTTTTATCATTATCATGTATGTAATATGGATTCCTAATAGTTCTAATCTAATCATTCTTACAGTATTTTATTCCTTGTAATCATTACGATGTATTAAAATAATTCACCAGCTCCAATCATCTGGGGTTGTGTTGTTACTTTAGGTATCATAGGAAGTTTAAAATAAACCTAGTATTCTATATTTATAAAACATGGATTATGGAATATAACCATATGATAATCATTGAGTATATATATTGATATTTTTTTGATAATTTTCGTATTGTCTAAATTATGTGGGTATTACTAGAAATGAAACCTTGTATGGATTATACAATTAGACATGAATTTGTCACAAATGTACCAAGGGGTAAATACTCTGACAAGTTGTGCATGACCTAAGTTGATGTAACCTAGCTCCTGAGAACATACATTAATGCACACATGGTTAGAAACTATATAGGGATACTCATAGGATAGTTCAAATATTGATTACCTTACATTAATTAGGACTCATAAGTATGGATAACTTCGAAGAATTCGTGGTTATTATTTAGATATTAGGGGTGCATAAATTTATTAATTTATGTTACATAAATGTTTGAGTCATAAAATATTCATAATATTTAAAGTTATTATGGTATATTGGTTTTTTTCGAAACGGTGCATGGTTAAAAGAATGGTATCAGTAATAGTAGAATTTCCATTTTTTTTCTTTTTGTGGAAAACAATATACTATGTATTAGAACATATAATGTTCATTAAGTATAAAGGAAAATAAATTCAGTAATTATAAATAACACTTACCTTATGTAAAAACATTCTCCATAGAAATATTCTATGATGTAGGATAACTTTATGCGATTGAGGCCCCAAGACATTACTATAGCAGTAAATCCAATGTCAGCTGAGCAATAGATTATGACTTTAGATATGATATTCATGGATATTGGATATTGTGAAACGGAAATGGTTACACTTGAATTATATTCTCTAAACAATTATGCAGATTTGTAGTGGCCTATGATATAGTATACATGTGTGAAAAAATAATCATTACTCATGGGATGTAGAACTTTGTAGGTGGCATTATATGACAAATAGTTAAACATTGATCAAAAAATTGAGATTACTAAGAAATTACATATCATAAATAAAGAAGAAAGTAGCATGTTTTGTGGTTTATGAAGATACATTTACATGTTTTACTAGAAATGATACTAATTATATAATCTTCATGGAGTTTATGTTTGAATAATTTGTTGAAGGTCTTAATCCATATCTCAAAAGGGAATTTCATTCTCATAAATTTGCACAAAAAAAAATAGTTTTATGTTAAATGAAAATTATGAGGGACGTTTCTAGAATCAATATATTCAATGGAAACTAAAATATTAAGGGTTTATCTGAGAACCCTGAAAATTGAATGAGTCAACGAATAAGGTATTGAAGTATTTCCCCAATTGTGACAAGTGTGGGGTGAATCAACTTGGAAAATGCATGAAGGGAATGTAAATTTGTTATACATTTGGAGATAAGGGTAACCATGCTAAAAAATGTAAATGAAAAAATTAAAATGATACTATTCCATATTAAAATTGAAAAGAGATGGGAAAAAATTTAATCGAGTTCCTTAGTCATCAGGAGAACATTTCAATGAAGAAGCTTTGGGATCAAGTCCAATCATCTATTATTGACCCAACTAAATTGGAATTATTATTCATATTCTATATTTTTATTGAATAAATAAGATGTAATGGTATTTAATTTGTTTCATTCTAACCATATTATTTTTAAAATATATAAGAATTCTAATATTGTACATTTTAGTTTTATATTTTCTATCATATGCTAATAGGTTCCACTAAAATTTGTTGAGTAAGAAGATAAACTTTTATAGAAACATATGATCAGGGAAAATAGAACCCTTAATATGATCTGGAAGTTTAGACAATGATAATTGAATCAATGATTTGGACAATTGATGACTACCATTAAAGTGTATAATATCATATCTTCAATTGGTCAATGATATCGTTGATGGAATTCTCATCACTATTATATTTAAGGAATATATATCCAATAACATGTGTCTTAGATATTGAATACGATATAACAGATGTTTCTATAAGGATTTATAGTAATTAATTTTATTAATATATTTAAGATAATAAAAGATTATGGAATTAACATATTCAGTGTGTATGTTATATAATATTGATTGTAAGATAATGATAAGTTAATTTTGTAAAATTTAGTGACCTTCCATAAAAAATGTTTGCTCATAATATTTTGGAAATGTTTATCATTTAAAAAATTATTTATGATGAACATTAGATAAGATTTTAGAATTTAATTTTTTACATCACAATATGAAACATATTATACTAAGATATTATGTAGAAATAAATTAAATAACAATCAAAGGATAATATATAATTTATGGAATTTGTTTTTCAAATATATAATTGAATTAAATAATTAACTATAGAAAAATAATATTGGGAAATTGGGTTTTCCTATTGTCATAATTTTTATGATATCAATGACCATTATTCACACCGTTGATATTATTGTTTTCTGGTCAAAAATTTTCTTTGTAACATCATCACTATCACTCTATATCACAACATTATTATTAGGTTTTTCTTATGTGTCCAAGTTTCCATTTACCAGAAATTATTTCCAACTATGTAACATAGTTACATGGAAATTTTACATTCCTTACCACATATTAATTACATATTTTATTAAACCTACATATGATAAGGGGTTTTAAAAATTAGTTAAATTTCAAATATGAATTACATTATTACAGAGATTAAGTTTAAATTTTGAAGAATAAATTTAATTAAGGTTTGCAGAATGTTACACCACAAAATTATAATGTAAGAACCTTATATTCAATATCATGTATGACACGTGACACCATGTGCATAAGGTACTATAATACCCAAATATATAAAATTATTATTATACAATTATTATTAAAATAATCCTAGGAACCACACATTTTTCAAAAATCAATCCAAAGAATCATTTTCATATAAACCAAAATAATGTACCTAAATAAGAGGTAAAAAAATCTCAATATTATTAGTATTATTTCCATTCATCACTAACAGAACTATCTTTCTTCAATGATTATATAACAAATACATTATTCTAAATTTTATATGATGGTTATAATATAGTGGTTCTACCTAAATTCACACATGTACATATAATTTGTAAAAATCTTATTTTTTCTATATACAACGAACTATCACCTCAAGAAATATTGACTATTCATTTTTTCTTTTTCCAACATTTATAATTGGCCATTACAATCTAAACTATATTTATATATTTTATATATTTTATTTATTATGTATTTATTATTATTAAATTATTTTACAGCATATACCATTATACATTCATTTTTATTAAATATGATAACATCATTTGTGGAAGTATGAACTACATCATCTTCAAATCAATGCGATTTTTTTTGATACATGGAATATATAAAATATTATTTTAATTAAAAATATGTTTCATAAAAATAATATATATGATATCGATTAAATAATTCATTTTAAGTAAAATTTCATATATAGTTCTATTAATTAACCATTTTATACCAATAAAAAGTGAAAACGTCGATTGTGGATGTGTGGATTACCACCTCCTCAATGAGAATTGATTCTTTTTATGTTACAATAATTATATATAAAAAAATCTGGTTAACAAAATTATAATAATTATATAAATATATAGTGACTCTTACCTTCTTTCCATAATGATCATTTTGAAATTTGAATGTTACTAATGTGTGTGTATGTCATAGTGTCCCCATGAATGAAGTCTTTTGTCATTTTTATATCCAAATTTCATGATTGGTTTTAAATTTAAAATGTATTCATAAATATGATATTTATTTTATTATTTTGATTTTGGAGATGTTTATATGATAACCCCATCGACCATAGTTGAACTACTAGAGTAGTTCTTGATATGTGAATCAAATTCGGTTAAAACAACTGACAAAAAATTAATTTTGTTATGTATTTGAATACAACATTTATATCAGTTATGTAAAAATAATAATATGATAAAAATTTATTATGACTAAATTTACTAATTAACATAAATTCCTTAAATAGGATTAACATTCTTCAAAAAATAGAACCCCTTATGTACCTATAATCTATAAATAAATTATTGATAAATCCATATCCATTTCTCAATATTGGATATTTTATGACAAAGAACATTATTCTTCAATTAAACTGATTATTGGATAGATGATTAGTGATTTGGATTAATAGATATGTGTGTGAACTAGTTATAGTTATCTCCTCGATGTATAGGTGGTCTAATGAAAAAAATCAAATGGCCAAATCATAATACTTTTAATTTCCTTAAGAATAAATCATCAGGGAATAATTGTTTATTTTTTTGACAAATGATGTCCAATATTAAATCCCTTCTCCCATTTTAGTTCTATTTTTTATTAATTTGATTTAGAGTTGATATATATTTACATTTTTATTTATATTTCACTAATTCAATATTTTTTTTATCATTTTACCATTCTATATTTATTTTTCTATATCATGTTATATTAATGGAATGTTCTATTAGTTTCTGAAATTTTAATTTATTCTCCTTGGTTAATTAATTCATCCATTTTACACACACTTAATATAAGTTTGAGATCACCATTATTAGGCTTCTTTTCTCTTGATTATGTTGAACAAATATTTGAATATGGGTTCAAGAATGTATTGTTTTTAATTTCTTTTATTTTTAATGATTGTATTTAATATTTCCCAACGCATTATGTGTGTCATATATGTAATTTGGATTTCCAATTTAGCTACCCTAACCGGTCCTTCAATAGTTTATTCCCTCTAATCATTCTAATATAGTAAAATAATTAATTGGATCTGAGCTTCTATGGTTTTCATGATATAATTTAAATAACATTCAATAATAATAATATCATATTCAACCATTTATTTTCCAATCCTTTGGAAAACAATAATTTATATAATATGTTAGTGTAGAGTACCTCTTCTATAATGTGGTGTGTTACATTATTAATTTAATAATGAAATGGATGTTAATGAGGATGTATTTAATAAAATATATGATATATGATATATATATATATATATATATATATATATATTTGTTTTTATAAATTTAATTTAATATTTGTGACCATATTTGCACTCATTGAAAAATAAAAGTGGTGTCCATGGGTATATTCGATGTACAATATCAAATAATGGTTAAAACAAATTGTAACATTAACATCAATGAATGAAAATATATATGTATATAAGGAATACTTTACATATTTATATCATGATTAAAATAATACAAATATTTTAACCAGGACTAAATTATAAATAAAAAACCACTTAAAGTAAAAGATATGAGAATAGATATTCACTTATATCATAATACAAATCATTTAATAAATATATATTGATAAAAACA
Organism: Viscum album; assembly: GCA_963277665.1. Taxonomy (NCBI): domain Eukaryota; kingdom Viridiplantae; phylum Streptophyta; class Magnoliopsida; order Santalales; family Viscaceae; genus Viscum; species Viscum album. The sequence goes on from OY728150.1 coordinate 2,014,779,319, forward strand.
TGAAAATATGGATAATTAATAATATATAGTATGATATATATATGAATAATTTTATAGAAAATATTATTAATAAAATGATGTTTATTATAAAGGGGGATCAAATTTGTATTAACAAGTTTTTAAAATGTGGTAAAAGATTTTCGTCCCAATTATATATATATATTACATGTGCGATATTTTATCATTGGTTATTTTTCTGTCATTCATTAACATACAACAAATTTATTTAATGATATATATCATGAAAACTATGTTATATAAAATTCCAATTTATTTTTTTGATTTCAAATTGAATTTGGTTCAATGGATGAAAAAGTGGTAATGGGTTAATACCAGAATCCCCTTTTATTACATGATTCTCTATGATAATGATTCTGATAATGAAATATTATTATTGATATCAAAAAACACTGTTGAATTTTAATTTATTATGGTTATTTATCGTTATTATTTTTTTCATTTACATATGTTAGAAAACAAATTATATGGAATGAAAATTTTAGAGGAAAATCATCTCCATTTCTCCCATAAATCAAAACTCGTTTCTCTTCCATGTAAATGATTTAAAAAAATCAATAATTTTATTTTTATTATTCAGTTATTTTTTAAATATATGTATTCCCATGTAAAAGTTTTTACAAATGGTTTAAAACGAATTTTGTTATTTTTTCTAAATATGGTACTTTTTGAAGATTACAAAAAATTGGATATAAATCGTAGTTTTAATCAAAAATATGAATGGAATCATTGGTTTACAATTTATATAAGGAACATATTTCTTATCCATCATTACCAGAATTATTAAAAAAATCCATTACATGTTTTAATGGTTCATTTATAATAAACTATTTCTTTTAATAACTAACACATTGTATGTTTTTTATAGTGATTTTCAAAGTGTAATTGTTACTTTCATAACGATTTTTTATGACCATTTAATGGTACATATTTTAACCAATGAATAAATAAATCATTTTTACATATTCACTATTATGGATATGATCCAATAATAACATCATAATTAATTTAATGAATGTATATTTATAATGTAGAATTGATTTATGTGAAGGGTGTTCATTTTTTATGTGTTCTGTTGGAAATGATTTTTGAAATGATTTTTATACTCTATATGTTTCCATGTGTAATTCTGTAATGAATTACATAATATTTTTTCATTTTTAGTGGTCATGATATGTTGATTTTTTTGTAATTTTTTTAAAAGTGTATTTTATTTTCATTATTTAAAAAAGGGATAAAAGTGTTTTAGTATGATAATGATTTTGGTTATTATTAATGTTCTTAGAACTCAACAAGTACACATGAGGTTATCCTACACCTAAAAATTTGGATAAAATATTTTTATACAACTACTAAAAATAGGGTTTGTGTGATGTTTCCCCAATCACATTAAAAGATGGTCTAAATTATATTATCCAAATCACAGAATGAGGTACATAAGAGTTTATCTGATGATTGAAAAATGTACATGAGAGTTAATAAAAATAAAAATATATCATGAATCACATTAAGGATATTCTTATCATTATATGTTCTATGTTTATGTGTACGATATAGACTAATGTATTATTCGAGTGTTATTCTTTTAGAGGTTATTTAAATTGATTATATTACAATTTATGTATTTAGAACTCCAAAAGTTATGAAATTAATTAATATTATTATCTATGAAATGTGTGTTAGGGATTTAAAATGTTATTCTGAGGTTCTCAGTCCCTTGTGCATTGTTGGGGTTATCTGATCATTTATATATACCTTTTCAATCCTTATAATGAATCTATTATCACCATCACTTATGTTTTCTTTCCCATTATTAGGATTAAATATTATAAAAATGATATGTCATACAACTATGATCTTTATGATGAATTAGTTGTCCATGTATCCTTAATTCCAAAGGTTCTATACCTATTTGATTATTGAAGTGATCATTTTTTCATTTCATTAATATTAAAAAAATTAACATGTTATATAATTATAAAAAAATTGTCGTCTTGTATACGGACCACCAATAACATTATTAAAATCACACACACACACATATATATATTAAAAAAACACTCAACATTTAATAATTCATTGAATGGAATTCGGAATATGTTTTTCAAAATATCATTATCCCATGAAAACAATTTCATAAAAATATTATCATCATAACATCCATGTTCTATAGAAACATTAAATGTTATATCATTGGATTTTATAACTATGAATTTTTATTTAAATTTATAATATTCTATCTATGATAAAAAATTACATTATAATATGACATGTAATATTTTGTAAATAAAATACCCATATAAATTTGAAATAACATATCAAAAATCCAAAATTTTCCAATATTTTAATTAATATATTTTCATTATAACTAATCAAGAAAATATTTTACACAAGCATCACAAATTTGATTTGTGATTAAAGATGAAAATTATCCTCCATTGGTTTAAGTTCAATAAAACATACATTTTAATTTTTTTTATAATTAAAAAATACCTCATTGAGGAAAATAAAAGATGCTTCATTTTCTATATTTTTTTAAAACTAAAAATTTTGCTAAAAAATAAATATAAAAATATTCTTATAATATTAAAAACATTCAAGAATACATATTGAAATAAATTGATATATAAAAAAATTTGTTTCACTAAATTGAGAAATAATATTGGGTTTCCAAAAAAAATATTCTATTGTTTAATTTTATGAAAATGGTGACTTATAAGGAAATATCCATGTTGACTAAGGAATATAGGCTTATCAATACATCCTTTGAAAAATAATGTACATTAAATGAATAACATAATATATATAAATTTTTTATGGTTTAGGTAATATACATTTCAAGGATATATAATATAAATATTTAGTTTAAACTATATTTATAAATATAAAATTTTATAAGAAAGTAATTTTTCATGAGTAAGTGAAAATAAAAAAAATGATTTTTAAAATTAAATTTTACAACTTAGTAATTTTCAAGTAAAATAAAATATGATGAAATTATTAAAATTAAATAATAAAATAAAACTACTTTTAAACTAATCCTAAAATTTATTGTGATATGGTAAATATATAAAACACATAAAATTGAATTGATCTATAATATCAAATAAGTCTCAATGAACTGTAAATTGAGATGAAATCCCCTACCACGTGTGAACATTCATATAAAACCCCTTTGGATGAAAAAATTACTTTCGAAAATTATCATACCATTAGATATGAAGTATTAGTTATACTACATGTAATAGGGTGTGAATTTACACCATATATATTAATTTATGTGCAGAATATGAAAAACAATTCTCAATGAAATGTAATTGAGATGAAATCCATTTCATTTTCGATATGATTGTAGTGACTGTAAGTAAATATAAAGATAATGCTTATAAAATCTAAATAAAAAACAATAAAAAAGGGGATATATAATATAAACCATTCAATAGTAATTATACACATATTCTTAACTTGACATAATCAATGATGAAGATGTTTAAACAATGAATGGTAATTGAATATAGAAATTCGATACGACCTGGTAAAACTCAATCCAAATCATAATGGATGAAATAATTCAAATTTAAACATAAACTAAAAATAAATATTACTTATTATTGATATTACATCTTATATGGGATTCTATACACTAAATATTATATATTGGGGAATAACATACAAAATTACCTTAATGAATGGAAATTTAGGTAGAATCCCTCACCACATAATTAAGGAACTTTTGTATGTTATAAAATAATTTCTATTATATATTCCATTACCACATAATTATATATTATTTAAAATAATTAAAACTAATATATATTCTTTTTAATCATGATATTTAATTATTAAAAACTATATAAACATTTATAATATCATATAATATCCTTTTATAACATCTAATAAACTATTTTCTAATTATCATTCATTATTTTCAATGTTTAAGTGTAAATTTCTTTGTTTTATCTTTCCTATTTTTTCATGAGTGTTCTGATACTTTTTCATATTATATAATTACATAATATCACATAAAATATTATTACTTATAAAAAAAATTATTCTTTGGATAAATATAATGAATTTTTATTTTTGAAAAATGTATTACGTTATGATCATGGAGATAGTTGGCCATTTAGATATAAAAGTAACATTATCCTATTCCAATTATCATTATGGAAAAATGTTATGTAAAATTTTATCACTATTAAATGAACATAATATGATAATACTCTATTTTTCCTGTAAATATAATTATATATTACTTTTATGTGGTGCATAAATGAAAAGTGAGTCACTTCATTTTTATAAAGGTAGAAGTCTAAATGTAAATGTTCGATGTTATCCTATTTATGTGAGTGAATTATTTAAGAAAATATAATTTATATTATCTTTTAATAATAATTAATATATTATAAATATCATAATAATGTCATATATTGTAGATATATTAATTAATAATGCCTTATTTCATTCCATGTAAGGATTTTGTGAGTAAGTAATTACACCGCTTTGTGATGCGCTCGTCTTTCATAGAATGAAGAAACATTATTAAATCCATTTCATAATGAATCATTAGAAAAATTAGGATATAATGGCTACATATATTTAAATTTTTTTATTAATATCATATATATAATTTATATGAATCCTCATACCAGACCATGTAATGTGCTAATGAAAATATTAATAACATCATTTCACGAGACGGTAGTCCACCGTACACACGAATGATGATTTCATAACCCCTATTATTGATGTTAGATGGTATTATTTTGTTACCTTATTGTACAAAACATATAATTAAAAATAAGGTACTGATGATATTATATCATTATGTTTTAATAAAAATTATGGAGGTTTGGGAAGAAATAAAATAAAAATTCTCTTCCAAAACGTTTAACTCCACTTTGTATATCCTTCATGATGTATCACATAGTACATCATAAATTATATATTGTACCAACGTATGTACTATAGGATGTTATTCTGCTATTCAGGTAGTGATTTTTAGTTAAATTTATGGATTAATTTCTTGATAGTTGTGGATAATAATGGAGAGGTCTTGGTATTTTTTATGTGAGGTGATTGGAATACATATAATTATTTTGATCACAAAAAGTGTAAAGAGGTTTCTCTCATTTAAAGGGTGCCAAAAAATAATTATTTTATATTTTGAAATACGATGTGATCTAAAGATGTCAATAAAATATATTTTATTCTATTTTTAATTCATTTTAACCAATACTGTTTTTGTTTAACCCCATTATAACTGATGTTTAACTTAACCAATGTAATTAGTTTTTCTGGTTTCATAATTCAATTTTGAAAAAAATTAAGTTTACCATTTTTTAAAATATTAAATTTTCATCTTATAAATATGGAATCCTTGTTTCATAATTCCATTAACATATTTGGAAAAATTATTTTTAATATAAACCCATATACGTTACAAAAATATACATTTTTATAGAGAAAAATAAAAATGAATATAATGTTTTTATTTATAAAATAAATATTGATATGAATTATATGATCTAAATTTGACATATATATATATAATAATAAATAATTTTTCGTTATGTTTTATTTGAAATTTAGTATATATTTATATATAATTTTAATCAAAAGTTACTACTTCAAGAAAAATATAATATTTATCCCAATTCATGGAATAAATGAAATTTTTAAATGAAATCTAAAAAATCCACCCTATGATATTTTTGATATTATGATTTCAAAAACTAAATAAAATTTATCCAATAAAATTATAATTTTTTATTTTTTTTTAATTATACAATTAAATGCATGAAGAATACTTTTTTAGGAAAAATATAGTACTCCAAAAAACATTACATTTTCCATATTAATTAATATTATTTTATTTATAATAAATTTATAACTATTAATTTAGTTATTTATATATTAATAATAATTTCCACAAATCAAATTTCTTGGTTTTAATAGTATTATATGTTAATGTTCATTTCGACGAACAGTTTCATGTTTTGAACGCTATCAATGTGTACAAATTTAATGATATATATTTCATTGGTAAATTAGGATTGGTGTTGTGTGTCACATTAACTATAAAATAAATGTTTCCTATTTTTAGATTTTTGTATTTAATTTTCTCACCACCTTAAATTTATTATGTCCTCTCTATTAAAACATAATATATGTAAACAAGGCTTTATAATTTGAAAGTAATAATATTGAAAAAGACACTTCATAAAAGGTTTAATAAAATATTATATTTATTATAGTGAAAGGTATGTAAAATTTTAATATGGTTTAAGACATAAAATGGATTCAATGACGGAGAAAAATATATTTATGTAAATATATAGACATTGAAGAAAATTGTAAATAATTTTAAATAGTTATTGAGGTCCTTATCAATGTAATTTTACGGTAGTGAAAACCATATTTCTATGATGATTTGGAAGACCATCAAATTCAATAGATATAGAAATAATAGGAAAAAAATTTTCTTTGAGGATCATTTGTTCTCATGTTGAGAAATTCTATTACTATCTATAAATATAATTAGATAAACAATATAATATTCTATTGCATAATCAAAATTTTACCTTATTCTTTTGATTCTAGAAATTAATTAATCATCACTTACTCTAAGAAATTGTTTTCAAATTATTAATTATTTAGGAAAGAAGATGAAAAAATGTTTTAATAGATTGTAAGATCAATAAAAGTGTTACAAGTATTTCTATCAATGTGTAATTATTATCTAAAACAATTATTTTTATAAAAAGTCATACAACATAATAAATTATTATCAAAAATAAAAAATCACAATTTCATAATCATTATTATTTATATATAAAATTTTTAAGTAAAAACAATTATATATCAACCAGGAAATAATGTAGGGTAGTTGTAGTCACTAAAATAAAATCATCTATCAGTCTTAGGATTAATCCCCATTACATTTCCGGATACATTGAGTTGTAATATGTTATATTAGTTTCCCATTTAAAAAAATTATTAATATAATTACATCATTATTATACAAAAAATTAATGGAAATTCGTGAAATAAAATTAAGAAATTAATAAATCCTCACAATGGATTTCAAAAGAAAATAATTTATTTATGAATACAAAAAAATCATATTTTACTATAACTAAAAATTCATTAATGATCATAGTAACCCTAACAGATATAAATACATTTATCATATTGCCTATGAAATGTAATGACATAATTCATCCAATAAATTATCCACTAAAACAAATAAATTTTCAAAATTTCACTATAAATATCCTTAATCATTGTTGACACCCTTTACATTTAGCCCAAAAGTGTTATTTGTGTCTTCGAACATTGACCAATTATAAACACATTTTCCAAGTATTGTATTAATAACTATTATATTAATGAATACATATATACTTCTAGAATATAGTAGTTTCCATAAAAGTTGTCTTATTCTTACAAACAAAATACTATTGGTAAAATAAAACTATAATATAATTCTTGAATCAAAATAATTACTTTTAAAATGTTATTTAGAAATATGTATGACCTTTTCTGGGAATTGGCCTTTAGAAGATGGAATTGACTTTGATAAATCTTTGGTTCTCCATATTTATAAAAACTAACTATAAATGGATATCTATGACGATATTTTTTTCTTCCATATTAATATTAATTTCTCATTACATATTCAATTCATTATCGAATACATAAATCATCACAACATTACCTTCTGACACCCTCTTCTCAATCTAATACTCCACAATTTTAATCTAGGTTACTTCTGTATATCGTCTATGTAGATCTTTTATAAATTAGGTAATCAAAATTTGATTTACCCTAAGAATATCATCCATTATTTTCAAACTAATTCTTCTATAAGGGAAATTTCTCAAGATATAGTGGACGATTAGGTTAAGACAATAATGGTTTTATCAGAGTAATTACCATTATGTACATCTATACAAGAAGTAAGTATAATTATTTATTTTAATTAGTTATGTTTTTCTATGAAAAAACACATGATACATTCCTTACCAAAACCATTAGACTTTCATCTATACATAATCGCAATACCAATCCATGGATTGTGGTACCAAATATATTTTTTTCATAAATCTAAATTCAATGGTTAGTCCTAAACATCCACTGATTAAAATTATAATGTCCAAAACACTAGTGGTTTGGATCTAATATTTAATTTATTAAAGTGGAAAAAGTTATATGTAATCTCTTCCTGAAGGAATGAATTAATTTTTTCGTCTTGGTACACTTGATATATATCTGTGTGTTAAATTACATTTGAAAAAAATGATGGAAATTATTTTTTTGTTGAGAATAACAATTATAATTATAATTTATATATTTATATAAATCACAGTACACATCATATAATAATAGGTAAATTAAAAAAATCTGTTAAAATAGAAGATCATTAATGGTAAAGAACATTGTATGTAGTCATAATTCTACTATAGTTATCATCATGTAATAATAAATATTGTAACACAAATTTCATATAGTATGTAAAATGAAAAGGAATAGCATACAATTAAAATATAAATTAATAAATCTATATTATTACTTTCAACATGGAATGATAATAAACTAAACACACATTCAATGTAATTAATAATTTATGAAGGAAACAGATCCAATGATGATATAATTGAAAATAATAAAAAGTTAATTTGTTTAGATGGAAAGATAAATAAATGTACATATAATCGATGTAATCAATAAACCGATAAATACATGCTATAATATAAATTATTAATATGAAAAACCATGGATAATTATCAATATGGAAAGGTAATTTTCATGTCCTAACCCAATATGGCCCTGTCCGTAACTTCTTAATATTACATCTACTAGGAAGGTTTTGGTAGATTATCAACAAGTAGAAATATCACACATTTGGGATTCCATTATCTAATTTAGATGTATTAACGAACCCAAAAACACCTCCATCAAAAAATGATGATATATAAAAAACTAGAGACTAAATTGCATGCATATATCTATCAAAAAAAAAGAGTACAGAAGAAATACTAAATGGGTAATCAAAAAAACCCAAACTTACAAACTGATGTACATAATCATAGTGATATGGTCTTGTTACAAAACCCCTTATAAAACATGCAGCAGACCTAATGTTAATGTGTGTGATGGTTATATACTATTGTGGAGGATCAAATAACATCGCACAGGTGGTAATCTCAATTAACATTCACATCATCCGTAGGTGGTTCTACTCAAGCATAACATGTTTAAACTCAGCTTGGGCTTGGTCAATAATGAAGCCCAATTAAACCACATGATTTCTAAGATCTGAAAATTGGGTTTCTTCTGATAAAATTATACAGGATGAGGCCCTTGCTTTCTTTAAATGAGTAAATTATATTTTTTAAGCCTTATATTCATATTAATCATGTGATCACTATTCAACGACTATATTAGAAATGGTCAAAATTATTATCATTATTTTAAAATATAAATAAATAAAACCAAGTATGTTCTTATGTATTATATGATAAATTTACGTAGTAAGACATTTAATTAGTTCAAGAGAAATTTCATTAACAATTTTTTTTCATTACAGTTAGTTAACACAACTATTGACTAAACATTTCAATCTACATTAATTAATTAAATCAATTAATTAGTCAATGTCACAATTCATATCCCAATAATTACTATTTCATTAAATATTTATACCATTGTAAATATCAAATTATCATAATTAATCCAATAGTTAATTATCTAGATCATAATATTGATGAACATAATTAATTAACAATTAATTATCTCAACAAAACCAATTGAATATATCATAATTAATCCCATGATTAATTTTATATATTACTATCCAAAAAATCACATAATATATATTCAAAATTATTTATCTAATAAGGAATATCCATATCATTTTGATTAATTTATCATGTAATAAATTAATTTGAATATTCATTAATAAAACAAATTTTCAACGTAATTGACAAAATTTATGAAAATAAATTTATAAAAGATGCTAGAAATTATTTAGTTTTCCATATATGTATCAAATCCATGAATATCAGAAAATTATTTAAACCACCTACCTCAATTCACTGAAGGATGTTTTCTCTATGGAAATCAATAGAATATGTATAGTACAACAATATAGATCTGAGTTCATAATCGAAATCCTTAAATCAGGATCAATGATATTATGATATTACCAATATAGATCTAGAACTAAAATACTCGATATAGATCTCATCGATTAGTATTCTATGAAATGAAATAAAGAATAAACTCCTCTAAAAGATCATGGATTGTGACAGGATAGGCATTAGGATGAGAACCACATACCATAAGAAGATCAGATATTCGACTTGGGAAATTGATCATGAATAACGGAGGCCAGAGGACCTTGTAAAACCTTAAAAAATATCTATGATCACTCAAAATCATCAGGTCCTGAACCATGGTTGAATAAGATGTGCACCGAGTGTTCGGGCAATTTAAAAATTGCTTTTTGTGTAAAACGAAATATTGTACATTGTTTCCTAGGTAGTGGTGAATTCTTAGGAAAACCATGCACCAACCATGTAGACCTCACTATCTTGGGTTGCATGGTTTCCACGGTTTTAGTGAGTGACATGTCAAATTGTGTGCTAGCCATGAAAACCTCACTTCATTGTTTCACATGGTAAACTAGGATGAGTGCATGGTTTACCCTAACCAGGTCCAAACCATGCACAACCCCCTTTTTCGAAAAATTCATTAAAAACTCTACCTAAACACACCCCATATCAGAAATCTAATCAATGGTACTTAAATAAGAATGAGTGGTTCTTGAATTGAAAAATAATATATCCCTAAAATAGATCGAGATATTAAAATATGTCTACATTATTACAGAACGTTCTCTAACTCCACTCTCAAAACATTTTTAGATTCTGAGCCAAAATGGTCAGTCCATTGAGCCCACATATCTTCTACTAATTCATATGTTTCCTCTGCTACACATTCATGATCCCACAACAAAAGAACTATCTACATGGTCTTTCTCCACAACATATTCACATAATGATCAAACACGTGTTTTGGATACTCCTCCTTGGGAGAATCTATCAAAAGGATAACCTAATGCAAATAAATCACATGAAAAGTGTATTGGTGATCTCTTCTAAGATGAGAAAAATATAAAACATCATGCATAATTATGTATATCTATGGAATATCCAATCGAAACACCACTAACCCAATTCTATCTACTACCTAAAACAATCAAACAATACTGGGCATCAATCTACCTTGCCTCAGTATCCAGAAGTGACCCAATATAGGCGATACAAGAAGGAATACCCAATCACCATTTTTAAACTCCATGGGTCATCTATGTCTATCAACATACACCTTTTGTCTATTCTGAGCTATAGTCATATATTTTTGAATGAACTATACCTCATCCGAGGTCTCATGCACGATACTCGGTCCCACCAACTTTGACTCATCAACCTCTATCATGCATAACAGAGATGTACATGGACTAATATAAAGAGACTTGTATGTTGACATCTTCGTTGTTTCTATAAAATTGTTTCTATAAGAGAACACCACTAAAGCCATGTTATTTTCCCAAGATCCACCAAATTCAGGAACACATGCCCATTTCCAATCCCAAAGAACCTATATAATACGTTTTGACTACCCAACTATCTGTTGGTGGAAATATGTACTCAATAATAAATATGTTCCTAGTAATTTAATAAATCCCTACTAGAATCGTGAAGTAAAGTATGAATCATGACTTGAATCTGTTTTATGTGGCATACTATGCAGACAAAATATCTCTTAAACATACAATTCTCCCAACTGCCCAATTGTAATGGTTTCTTTTATATGCATCAAATGCACTATCTTTGTTTTTTCATCCACAATGACCCAAATAAAATCATTCATCCAGAGCATATTCAGGATAACCACCACAAAATCCATTGTTACATCATCTCACTTCCATTCCGGGATTAGTAATGGCAATAAATATCTGTAGGTCGTTAATGTTTCACCGTCACCTATTGGTATGTGAAACATCTTATCACATACCCTGCTATATCATTTTTCATGTTTGGAATCAAAAACTATCATCGTATTTCATTGAAAAATATGCTTACACCTAGACTCACAACCCACTTTTGGGCATGTAATTCCTGCATGACCTCCTCACCAATGGACATAGGTACCAAAAATTTATTATTCATAGATATTATTTCATCCTCATCTATCAAATAGTATTAGGTTTTCTACCCTCATTCCATGAATTCCCTCAAGGATTTTCACTCTACTTCCTCATACACTCCATTATTGATCTGTTGGAAAAGAGTTGACTACATTGAAACTGAAACAACAGTCATCTACTCCATAATTTCGTGAACTACCACATGCACATCTCCCTGCAATATCATCATCTTCCAATCAGCACTTGACTTTTAAAACACATAAATTTTAGTTTTCCATCTCTAGGAATCATCCACACAATATCCCATCATAGGAATATATTCGAGTTTAAAATCAAAAGAATTTAAATTCTCAACCCATCTCCACATTCAAATATTCTAATCACATTGTGAAAATATATACTTATTGGTCTTGTTATCTGTATATATTTTCTAAATATATATGAAATAATAGTCTCTCCATCACATAGGATCATAATCAACAACTTCCAAATCATGGTCGATTGTAGGGTGTTTCTGTTTTTGTTGTCTCAATTGTGGTTACCCATATACCACAACTCGATATCACTACATCATCCCAAAAACAAGAATGATACAAAAATCATTACAATAAACCGTATTCTCTTCAAATGAATCATGTAGAATCAAAATTGGTGTCAATTTCATTCAGCTCCTTAACTCCTAAAATACTCTTTTAGAAGCATCTGACTATCCAAACATTACTCCAATTTTGTTTATCCTCAAAGCAGCACTAGAAAAATGGAAAATTCTTGGGTAAATATTGTATAATATTTATCTAATCTAATAAATCATAAGATATCAAAAAAATTCATGGGATAATCCTAAGAAACCAATTATTGAACCTACTCAGGGTCAATTGACCCGCATTATTCCCAGATTAAATCCCCAATAAGAGTATATAGTCAATGAGAAATAAATTGTTATATAGATCGTTGTGTAATAAATTATCTCTCATTGTATACAGGATTATGTGAAGAGGTTGGGCATGATAGTTATCATCCATGTATTAGACTATGTCTTCATCCACAGACAAAACAAAAAACTGATCCAGATACAGATTTATGATATTATTCATCAAATCCATAAACAATGATGCTGATTTTTTAATCCTAAACAGAATTACAAACAATTTAAAAAATACTATACCAGATTTTGAATGTTTTCCTTAGTATATCTAAACTCCATACTCAAAATTATTGTACAATGGCCTCAAATCATTATTTGAGAACTCACAAGCTCCCTTCAATTGATCGAAATTATAATTAATATACAGAAGATGATATTGGTTCCGCACAAAACGTTTTTTCAATTTTTGATAATAGACACACAATCATATAGTCATTTCATCCTTTATTATGAAATAAAAATTCTATTGTCATGACAACATACTTCGATAAATAAATTCCTTATCCCCAATCTCCTCCTACTGAATCTTGTGGACTTAATGATCCACCTATTTCATTATATATTTTTGAATATATATTGGATAAACACCTAGTATGATATCAATAGTGAATTCTACATCCCTCTCTAGATGTATCCCTATGACGTCTTCAAGAAATACCTACAGAAATTGATCCACTACTTGTAGAAGGAAATCTAGCCTAACGCCCCTTTCATCTAACAATAGACTATCTACTTGAGTTAATATATCTCCAAGTTTCTGGGTAATTATCCATACATGGCCTTCCACGATATCTCCATCTCCATTAGGTATATAATGGTCACCCATTGGAGAAACAAAGTTCAATCATCTATAGTGTCAATCCATGTTTTCTTAGTAGGTGACTAGATAGTACATCCCAGTAATTAGGTCAAATCATTCCATATCTAGTACAAAGAGATTCCATAGTAAACTACATTCATTGATAAATAGTGAACAGTCCATTCATAAATATATATATTGAGACTGAACTTCAAATGGTGTATCTATAATCATTACCCCACCCAAAAACACAACCATGAGGATCAACAAATTAAATAGAAATATAGATATAATGAAAAGAGAGGAGCCCTTATCAAACATGGAACAAGATAAAGTAGATGCTACTAGAATACTATATATCATTGTAAATGGTCTAGCTTCCATATCCACAACTGTTGGTTGTATTTGCATATAACTGTTCTTCCCCTCCTCCGAGTGATGTTTTTTGAATCCCATGAGAATGAAAGCTCTACATATCCAGGTGCTCTTGAAATGAATAACCATGTCTACTACCTCCACTGCCTATACCAGTATAACCCAAACAACAATTATGATATGGTTTATATGATCCTTTACCCATTCTATGACCCTAACTAAATGCTCCTTCAATACTAGTGTATTATTGTGACTATTTCTATGACCTGCAGAATATTTGTAGATTTGTTATATTGACATATGATCAACACACTACTATTGGTAAATAATAATGACAAATATAATGTTATAGCCTACCAAAATGAAGAAAAACCCCCTAGAAATGTACTATCCATTTAACCATTCTGTCTACACACTCTGCTTCCCACTACCATAGAAAATGTTGTTCTAACAATGCTTCCTGCTGTCAGAAGTCGCACCTACTGATCATTTAGTATCAAATACCTATCCTGGATTGAAGCATCCATCATTTACCCTTCAACTATGAGATTGTAATACACCACATATGTAAACTTTTTCATCTTGAATATAGTTTTATTTGACATAATCTCACACATAATTCCATCCTGAAAACATTTCGTCATAGCTGCCTCATATCCTACTAACTTTACAGAAAAGAATTCAGGATCATTTTAGCATCCAACATAGTCCATTTCCATCAGTATCCCCTTTATCAGATGCATGAACTAGTATCTTTCCCTTTTCTATGTGTATTTGGAAAAATGTTTACCATTAAACTCTATAAGAAGTCATGCCATATCAAACCATCAGTATCTCTAGTTTGTCCATGAATGTCACACAAGAACTTTGTTGATCCATGTATCATATAAGTGGTCAATGTGACGCTACAACAAGCCAGAGTCTCCAAATGGTCATTTATTATATCTATGGAATTAACAAAAAATGAAGTATCATAAAGCCTAATGATTAAAATATGGCTCTGATACAAAATTGTAACCTCCTGACCCATGTTCCATGTGACAGTGCCCCAAGTCAGTTCACAACATGACCTGAAACAAAACTCCCTATATAATATAACTTGCCTAATAGCATTGATGTTCTGTTAATTTGGTCATAGGGAGTGTATAACCTCATTTATTAGAGTAAATCACTAGAATAAATTAAATTGGAAAGTGTGCAAGCATATATAACCAAAACAATACCCATGTCAAAACAAAACCAAATAAGAATTACAATACCCAAATGAAGGGGGAAAATGATATGCAAATATAACTGTCAATTAAATACTGAAACTAAAAATGAATACACTATAACAAACCATGTGATTCCTACACCATATTTGGTCCACTCATTCATGATCCATCCAAAATCAACAATCCATCTTAGGGCATTTTCCCTAATCCTATCCTACAATAATATAGTCTATTCAGGTACCAATCATTAATCAAGATTATGGTGTTTGCACAAATAAGTATGAAACTACTAACATCGTCTAAATCCATTCCATTCAATATATAGTGTATCATCTTCTATACAAAATAAGTATAATGAATAAATAACTTGATATTACATTATCAATTATCCTTATATCACTAAATTGACTCAAATGATCCCATGGAGACCCATACCCTTATACTATCATTATCTCATGCATGATACCAAGGATTTCCCTACATAATATCATATCTTAATATCTTATTCTAACCAAAGCATGATGAATTTAATGGTGTTATGATATTTCAGTACCTAGTTTGCCACATGTTGGAGATCATATATTCTTATGTGAGGTTATAACATAGAGTGACATTATTTCCATTCTATAATTTCACATTTACATGAAATATTGAAATAGATAACTATATCTCAATCACTAGAAATATGACCATGTTACCATACATACAACTCAATATAATTACTATGTTCTTATTATCATACTCATATGTGTAATGAACGTATAACCATGTATACATCTCATTAGAATTACTATGTTAACATTATCTAACTCATAGATATAATGACCATGTTTCCATTTTTACCTCTCACATTTGAATGACCAAGTTCCCATTCATTTTGAAAAAATTAATCCAAATTTATTTATCCACATCAATCCCATTACTCATTAAAAAATTATAATTATTCAAAAAATATATTAGTTAACTCAATAACTAACTAAACATTTCAATATTATTTAATTAATTAGAAGAATTTATAAATCAATGTCAAAATTTATATACAAATAATTGATATTTCTATAATTAAATATCTTATTCAAAATCTCAACTCAAAAAAATTAATCTGAAATTATATATCTATATCATTATATCAATGAACATAATTATTTGAAAATAATTAATCTCAAAATAATCAAGTCAAAAACTCATAATTATTCTACTTCTTAGTAATATATATTAAAATCACTAAATATAATAATCAATTTCCCAAATAAATCACTAATAGGGAAGCCTCTAATTATTATGCTTATTCATCAAATAATCATCTAATTCTACAATGCTTCAATAAATCAATTGGTCAACCTAATTTACATAATATAATAAAAAAAATTCCTAAAGGATGATAATAATTATAAAATTTTGTATATATGTATCAAATCCATGACTATGGGAATTTTATTTTGGACCACCGACCTCAATTCATTGATAGTTGTCTGCTCAACCAGAATACCAAAAATCAGAATAGCACAAACAACATAGATCAGAGTTGTAGATCTAAATCCCTAAATAAAGATCTAATATATCCAGATCATTTCAATCTAGATATAAATCTTCAGTAATATATATTTATTACACTGATTATGATTAAATATGAATAAAAAGCTAATAAAACCCTCTAAATGATCAATGAAAGGGAGATGATATGCATCTGGACGAGATCCACATTTTGTGAGATGAGAAGATCTTCGATTTGGGATTTCGATATTTATGAATGAAGGTTAAACAACATTATAACTCATCTGAAATGCACTTGAATCTACCAAAATCATCATTTCCATAACTAAGGACAAATAAGATGTGTTTTGAGGGTTCAAGTGAATTTATTACTAATTTTTAGGTTATGAAAACTTTCTGCACAGTCAGGGTAATAGTGTCTGAACTTTGCAGACTTCACTTTCTAGGGTTTCATGGCTACCTAGGTTGGGGTGTATAGGTGTGTGAAAGGATAGGATAATCATGAACCAACAATGTGTACTTCACTATTTGAGATTGAACACATTCAGGGGTTTGGGAAAACTGTTTTTCAAAACATGCGCCAGTCGTGCAAACCTCTCTACCATTATTTACAGGGTTATCTCGGCTGGTCACATGGTATACCCTAACCATGTTCAAAAAATGAAAAATCACTTATTAGAAAAAATTCCTTAAATATCAACCCAAAACACCACATGTAATAACACTAATCAATTCTATTTAATTAAGAACTATATGTATCTAAATTGAACTAAGAGATAACTAAAAAAATAGTTGAGATCTTATAGTATGGTTGTAGTAATTCGATTCACATAAAAACAACTATTAATATTTATTATATTTATTCTATTATATCAACACGGTGTAATTATAATTTATTAAGGAGGAGGAAGAACTAAAAAAATATCCGCATTGCTGAACTATAACATTTATATGGGTATCCGATTTAGATTTTTTCCACAGATGATCAAGGTTTGATTTAATTTCAAAATAAGGAATATTGGATGATATTAACTAATTTTGATGTGATTTCGGATGGTATTGGTTGATCGAAATTTATTCAGATGCATAATGAATGGAAGAAATTTGGTGGACATTTGAAAGTCATGTGCGTGGGACATATGTAATTTTATTGATAAAAAAGGTGTAAACATGTTTCTCAAAATCAAAATATTTTTAAAAAATATATAATTCATAAAACATAGACTAAATGGGATACAAATATGTAATAAAATATATTTTTTAAAAGTTTCTACAAATTTTAACCCTTTCTATTTTAGATTAACCACCCAGGAAACAAAATGTTATCTTAAATGAAATAATTTATTTTCCGTGTGAGATAAATTATTTAATGAATAAAATTAAGAGAACATTATTAGACATAAAACTATTCCCATTAAAAATTATTAATTCCTTATTCCAAATTTCATTTAATGATTTGTAAAAAATTAATTTACTATCAATCCTGAAGTGGTGATGAGAAAGAAGTTTTCCAGAGAAAAAATGTTTAAAATATTTAAGTGTTTTTATATCCAAATCCATTATGATAATGATTTTGATGACAAAAATTTGATTAATATATATATATATATATATTAACTAGAATTATTTAATATGAATTAGATATAAAATTTTACATTATAAATAATTTGAATGAAACTATTGTTTTAACAAAAAAATTTGTAAATTCTCACTTTTGATTGAATAATGAAACATTTCTGAAAAATCCAAAAACATCACCCTAAGATAATATTGATATTACGATTTCCAAAATTAAGATATTTTATGAAATAATATTTATTAATGTGGTAAAAATTAATACTTAATTATGTGCATAGATAATTACTTAACTTGTATTTTGAAAATTTAAAATTTCTTAGAAAAATAGTTTTTTATTTTATTTATTCAAATTTTATTTCTAATAAATTAATAAACATAATTATGAAAATCTATGTAGTTTTATTAAAACATATCAATATACATTTATAGGATATTATGGTATACTATATTATGATAAATTTTGAGTTGGGGTAATTCATTTTACAGTATATCAATGAGATTAAATTTAATGTAATAAATTTTTCTGTTATTTATTCTTGGAGTTCCATGTCGCATACACAACCAAATACAATGATATATTTTTTATAATATCATGGTGGTACAGTAACCTCCTTTAAAATAACTAAAATTTTATAATAATTTATTAAATTAACCATATTTCTATATATAATATAATGTATGATCAACTCATCAAATTCCATCATATGATTTTATGACATTTCTATTAAATTAAACATTGTGGGTGTTAATGAAAATTTTCTTATATATTTTAGTTTCATAGTTAGGTCCCTTGACTTTTTATTGTGTTTCATCCATAAACATAAATTATATAAAATCTGAAATACAATAATTATTTATTATATATATATATATATATACTTAACAATTCATATTAATTAGTGATCAAAAAATTAATTACATCAAATTATATAAACATTAATACCTATATATGCATGATTTATGATTATAATTTTTAATGGATAGATTGTATGAATGTAAAAATATAACTCAGTTATCCTGAATAATTATTATATAATAGATATCATATATTTTAATTAAATCATCCCAAACAAAATTCCAATTAAATAAGAAATGATACAAAATTCACATCACTTATTATAGGTGGCCATCCACACATGCACAAGGGAGATGTTATCACTACTAGATGAACTAAAGCTAAGGAATTAGAGTACATTTTTTTCTACGGTTATAATTTTATCATTAATATGTAATATACAAATTAATAAAACATAATAACCATCCATTAATTATGGTTATGAAAAAATAATTGTATCACTATGCCGTGGTTGGAGTTTACATATAAATAAGAGTGAATCAAGAATCAACAATTTCATTTGAATGTGGTGTAATAGTTATCTTCCATAATTATCATTATATATATATAAATTTATGATACTATATTTAACTATTTATATAAATAAAAAAATTATAAATATTAAAAATGAAATCTAATTTTATGTACTTAGTTTTTAGTGATATATATACCTTGAGAGAATTCATTTTTTATACACATAAATCATTAAATTATTGGTATTTAGAGTATATTATAAGACATATTACTATGTTAAGGATTGTTTTATTTATTTTTAACATTTATTAGATGATATAAATTTATAAAATGGAAAACCAATGAAAGGTTTTATAGGATGCCCAGAAATTCTAAACAGAAAATATTTTAATCAAAGATCATAAGTGGACATAATATATTTGTAAGGGTCTAATAAAATTAACAATACATAAAATAATCATTGTTAGTTGTATAAATATCATTGAGAATAAATCCTAGAATAATGTATTCTTCGTCAAAACACATAATAAAAAGTAGTTTGGATTTGTCATGACCCGCCTTCACCAAGATGAGGGAAGGGACAGCATACTGCCAAAACCTTCCTTCTTCATGTTGAAAGACTCATAATGACCCCCGAGACCAGCCTTCATTAGGTCATAGAGTGGCGACAAGCACTATGGGTATAGAATCACACACAAAAAGGAAGGCATTACCCTTTCTTTAATTGGATTGGGAGATAAGATGATGAAACCCAACAACGCCAAGACTGGAAGTAAAATCTAAGACAAGGAAAACCACTCCCATATGCATGCTGCAATAGTAAAAGCCAGAAAGCACTAGGTGTCTACAAAGGTAAAGTACCAAAATCAAGAAAACAGAAACTACAATGGTCCCAATGCCCGAGCTAGTACATCCCTGCATGATCCCTGAAGTCCTCTTGGAAACATTAAAATAGTTTTATATACATAGGGTGAGTATACAAGTATTCCCAGTAGGGAAATCAAAAGGCTCTTGTGCACAAGTGGGGAGGCATTATAATGCCCTGTGGAAAAAGAGATAACCAAACACCCAACAAGGATAAGCAATCCACCCAAACCTCACCAAGCCAGACTCCCCAAATAACACAAGTCAAGTAACATATAGAAATAGCACATAGATATTTCGGTACCTCGCGGCACTTTCCCAATTGCTAATGAATACATCCTATGCATCGAACCAATCACACCATTCTCACTGCAGTACCACTACCACACCCACCCGCACACACCTGGGACACAACCACACATCCCGCCCGTAAACACTCGGTCCACAACCGTCATCCCACCCGCAGAAACCTGGGCCAAAACAACCTCATGTAACAATGCCTGCAAACACCTAGCCTAGAACAACCACTTCCACGCCCAATGACACCTGGGCCAGAAAGATACTGTCTCACCCAAAGACACATGGGCCTCGTATAGAAGATATTTGGGAAACAACCTTCCCGAAAACACCTGGGCCAACCACCAAAACTACCCTGCCCGAAGATTTATGGGCTAATAATATACCTCAGGCCATCACAGCCTTCCTGAAGAGTCTTAGTCTATTTGGGAAATAGATCAAAAAAGGATCTAATAACCAACTACTCATAGGGGTGTTGGGAAAAGCACCCTCCCCCATGAAATGGGGGTGTTCGTCATTAAGTGCTCAACATGGGTCAGGCATGAATAAAAAACACAAGAACTACAATCATATATATATATAACATGAACTCATCCCAACCTAGGGTTCCACACCTAACCCAAGCATGAACAACATGGTCTTTTTTTCTTAGAAGTACAATATTCATATCGGAGTCACAAACCATACCAGAACCAATACCCCAATTAAACCTTTTATTGTTTTCATGTTCAAGTGACCCCATTTATCAAATTCTGCACTACTGGGCAACTAGCAGGAATAAGCACCAGCCTAGGGGAAATGTTATATCCAACAACAATTTAAACATTCACAGAAATTTCTCTTGTAAATTCACATCAAAGTGAGATCCCTCCATGTATTGGAACCAAAGCAGGCTTCACGATACAATCTGAGATCCCAAAACCATGAACCAAAAAGCTTTCACAACAGAATAGGATTCCACCCCAAATCGTGATGCAAGAAGAGTAACAACCAACAACCGTGCCACAATAGGGTATCCCATCCTCACCCACATCACGCAATCAAAAATAAAACAGAAAAACACACCCTCTACCAAACAAAGTAGGGAAACATCCAAGTTCAAGCACATCAATTTTTTGTTTCCTCTTTCATTGGTTAACCGGGATGATCACACAAGGTTTCATGTTTACTGGTCATCCTTTTAATCCACCGAGTTCACGCAAATAATCAATTTCCATATTACAGCCATTTCATCAATAGAAAAGACAATAGTATAATAGTTATAACGACCAAGAAATTTCAAGGAAAATTTTATCTTAATTTCTTTGGAATTTTACGAGTCTGTGGCTTCAGACGACATCAGAATCTGAGGCCTGGTGTGCCCGAAATAAATTGCAGAGGTTTAGCTCAGGTACGTTTAGTGAACGGACGAGTGGGTTTTTCTAACATTTGATCCGGTTCTCAGAATTGAAATCTGGGGGAACTGATGAAACCGCAGTGCCAGTAATTGCTTAGGAGGACCTTTTTCGAAGGTGTGTTTTCTCGAATGGAGTTATTAAAAAAAGGGGATTTAATTGTGAAGTAAATAAAATTGTGTTACAATTTTATTTCATATTCTGTGTTGTTATAACCTATGAGTGGTAGTTGGGTGGAAGCCACTTTTTGTTATCTACCGTTGGGAGAATAATGGTGGGGTGGGGCCCACACGAGTCCAACCCCTCACTTTCCCAAACTCTTCTAAACCCTCCACTTATGATGTGTAACTCATCATAACTTTTAAACATCGCATAAATTGGGTGACTTCCGCTCTCCTCACTTTTAATCACGCCAACACAGTAATTCAATTAATTGAATGATGTTTTTGGATTTTTAACTCAAGGCCTGACTTTATAAAATATGAAGAGCTTATTTTATTTTTGGGGTTAGATTGGTTGTGTTGAGGATTTGAGGAGGGAGATCTAAGTCTCTTGAAGAACTTCACCATCTCCGGTGAAGAACGTCTTCATCCTCAACGAAGAACGACAACAGTTCATCAAGGATCATCGAATCGGTGACCCGTTATCTTCGGTCCTCTTCTTCCTCCACAACAAAAGAGGTGGCACCGACGCGAAAACTCGCCAATGACATATCGTTCCTTCCCCTCTCCGCAGCTGGTGTGAGACTATGTTCCCTTCTTGGATGCATGCCAACACCGTTATCGAAACCACCCCCATGACGTAAGCTTCCGCGAAGTTATTTTGAGGCAGGGGTTGTTTCATCGTTCAAGTATTATTTTGACTTTCTTCGTTATTTATCGGAACCTTGTTATCAATATAACGGGAGGAGGCAGGACACCCGCACCGGGCCGGGCCGCGCCAGCTGGGCCAGGCCACACCAGCCGGGCCAGGATGCGCCCAACCAGCATGGACTCAGACCCGGGTCAGGTCGACCCGGTTTGGGCCGACCCAGGGGGTATTGGGCTGGGTCAGACCGGGCCCAAACCCCCTGTTTATGAACAGTTCCATTCAAATGCCCATAAATCAGGATACAAACCTCCAATCGATGCAACCTAAATCCCATTGATATCCTTGGATCGAGACGGACATTTCGGTATATTAATCTCAAGGATTTGGAGAACTTTGAGTATGGCCTGGTTGGTTCGAACTCGAAACCAACAGGGCCCTCGGAGCAGAAATGCTTATAACTTGAGATCCGGACGTTCGACTGATGTTCTGTCGACTTTTTTGGATTCCTCTTAGTGAGACGGTTCTTTTGGATGACTCGTGTCGAGGATTGGATGTAGCTAGATTATTTTTTTGTTGCTTTTAGCTTAAAACCCAACCAGGCCTTGGGATTAAAAATCCAATAACTCTATTACTGGGTGTCTGATTGATGCGTTGGCAGTCGCATTGAGTTCCTTTTAACAAGAAGTAACTCTGTGATACATCTACTCTGGAATTCGTGATAGTTGATGTATCGACCCCTTGGCTCGTGGAGTGGACCCTCCTGATTTGAGCGTGCTGTGTACGGAAACCCAAGATCTTTCTGTGACTACAACGAAGATGAATACTGTGTTAGGATCCTTTGTGGGTTCGACGACGACGTCTAATGTGCTAGGAACCTCCGTGGATTCGATGACGAAGTCTACCCTGCTAGGATCCTCCCTGGGTTCGACAAACATGTCTACTATTCTAGGAACCTTTGTGGGTTCGATGACAACCTCTACTATGCTAGGATCCTCCGTGGGTTCGACAACGACATCTACCGTACTAGGATCCTCCATGTGTTTGATGACAACGACTACCATACTGGGATCCTCTGTGGGTTCGACAACGAAGACTACTATACATGGATCCTCCGTGGGTTCGGTAATGATGACTAGTATACTTGGATCATACGTGGGATTGGAAAAGGAGATGATTGAAAGGCTACATCTAATCATCTCCACCCCTCTTCGTAAATAGTATACCTGTGTGATTTGAGTTTGGATTTTAAATCATTATCCTTGATACAATTGACTTGCTTTCCTGTGTGGGTTGGGTTGTGCTTTCCTATGTGGATTGGGTTGTGCATTCTTGTGTGGACTGGGTTGTGCATTCATGCGTGGACTAGGTTGTACATGGGATCGAGAGTTGGAGCCGAACTAGGTTTCTTGACTTAGGTATATGTATGGGAATATACATAAGTAGGGATAGTTGATACTTTGTGTTTATACCTTTCCTTTGTGGTTTATCCTTCGTGGATTCTGGGAGACCTTTGGGGGTCTCGAGGTCCCTACAATGTATCGTATACTCATCCATGCACATGCTATGGCCACACTACGTTGTGTTTGATGCAGACAATGGACAACAATAATTGAGGTGGAGGCTCCTGGAGATAGACGGTACCTGGGGGTGGATCACTGGATGGGACGTACTTGATGTAGATGGCTGGACACAAGGACCTTAGGAGACTATTTGTACCCACCCTTCAGGTGGGATTTCCAGAGGATGGCTCTATCTTTCTGCTTTACTTTCCAGCTGTTGTACATTCCTTTCATTTCTACTTTACATTCTGATCGGGTTGTATTCTGGGCCATTTACATTCTAGTACATACATTTGTACTCAGTTTACTTAGTGTTTACTTCAGCTTGTGTACTCTGTGATGTTTGTTTACTTATATAAAGGCAATGCATTGCCTTTTATCTAGATTTACGCCTTTGGTTCTAGCCGCCAGCCCCTGGACTATGGGATGCGGTCTTGGGGTAGTCACGGCACGGGCCCCGAGGACTGGTCGAGAAAAATTGGTAGCAAAGGAGTCGGTTCTACTGCAGAACTCAGGAGTCCGATAATTTTTTCTCTTTGAAGTAATAGTGTTTAGATTATTGAGTGTGGTTATCAGTCCAGGGAGACCAGTGTTGGTACAGTGGCCAACGTATCCATACATCAGGCTCTAACTACTGATTTCTGACTCAGTGCACGAAAACACTAATTGCGTGTGTGTTTTAAGAGTTTCCTTTGTTGTCTCATTGAGTCAGATCACCAGGTATATTGTTTGAATTTGGCGCACCTGTTCCTTAATAGGATGCCGCTGCTAAGACATCCATCTAGGGTTCCCAAGAGAGAGTACACGATGACGGCCCACCGAGCGACGAGGCTCCAGTGCAGGGCCCTTTTTACTATATTGACACCCTCTAGTGGTGAATCCGTAGCACCAACACCTGTTGGGAAGAAGATTCCACTAGCCATACTAGAAGATGATGCACACCAACAGATCTTGTTTCTTGAGTCCCAATAGCAGAGGCCTCCAAGGTTATTAGGCGATACTGATTCCCAGATAGAATTGGACTAGATGGAGGTGATTGCTAGATTTTTTCACCTAGTTGAGACACCAGTAGAGTGGATGGTGGACTTAGCTACTAGTGTTTTCCAGTGAGTGACCATGTGGTTGGTCTGTATAGTAATAAGGCCTCGGTACGTGGACCGATGCTTGAGATAGTACATTCGGGTAGTGTTCCATCTATATCACTACCTGTTGGTCAGTAGTTACAACTGACGGTACCGGTAGATGACACATGTAGGCTTAGTACCCTACACGTGTTTCAGCATCAGATAACCTCACGTTCTGAGGTGATCCCATCTCTTAGGAAGTTTAAGACTAGCTTGAGGAGGTGGCTAAGAGTTTTTTTAGAGCTTATACAGCTACAGAAGAACGATGTGTCAGTAGCTGAGTATTCGTCAAGGCATACTGATCATTCTGAGTACTCGATGAATACGATACGAATAGTGATTTAGGGCTCAGACTCCTGAGTGTGGTGTGTTTAAGAAAAACAGAGCCAGAGCTTTTTTCTCGATGCATTCCTACTAACTCTTGGGTTCTAGATAGAACCATTGTGGTTGAATGTTCTTTTTCTGATCAGATATAGCTAAAATATTTTAGCAGTGGAAGAGCATGGAACTGGCGCTAGTTTCAGAGACTTGGGAGTGTAAATGTTTCAATAAGAGGAAGTGTTAAGGATAGATGAATCTTTAGAGCAGCAGACATGGAAGAAGAGATAGAGTGCAACATGAGATGTTGTACATTTCAACATCTTACAACCACCAACTTTTGTAGTCCCCACCAGGCTCAGGGAGCTGGAGGGAAGGGGAAGAGAATAACTGATTGCGGTCAAGGATTGTGACCCAAGGGCTCTATGAATGATTTGAGGTATGGACTGTGTATACTTCAAGCTGCCGTATGAAAAGACATAGGTACCAATCATTCCTACCTTCAATGAATCTTATCGCAGACCTAGAGTTTCCGGTTAAGCTGTTGACTTGACTGTCACGTCTAGAGATACCATTGGGAGGAGGCTCGATAATCACACATATGCCGACAGTGTGATATGAACCTTGAGTTGAGAGTTTCAGTTGGAAGCTCTTAGTGGAAGTGTCGAGGCCTTACGACGCTAGTTTGAGTATGGGATGGGCAACCACAGTTCATACACAGATTGACGGTATTAATAAAAATGGTTGTGGTTTATCTACAACGTTGGGAAGGGGATTTCCTTGGTCGACGGAAAGGAAAACCCAAGAAGCAAAGGATAAAATCTTTCATAAGAGGGTTAATTCGATCACTCAGGAGATAACGAAACCCACATTTGTGCTAAAATTTTCCAGAGTTGTGGCACCACTTCTTACAGATCTTTCAAAAGGTGAGGTAGAGGTTGACCATTGCACCCATCCTGAGGGCATTGGTTATATAGTTCACTACGATGCATTAGAGACCAGACTTAGGGGTGTCCTAATGTAGGAGTGGGCATTGATCGCCTATGGTTCATAGCAGATGAGACTACACAGAGTAGATAGGAGACTTAAGATGACAGGAGACAGAGACTACGGGAGTTCATGGATGGTGACCATGACTTTTTACGGGTCTCACCTAGATGAGGTATAAGGAAATTTTGACATAGAGGGAATTAGTCTCCGAGGATCTTCGGAACTTTCAAGGTCCTTAGCATGGTAGACTAGGGGGCTTACCATCTGGCACTTCCACCACAGCTTCACCAGATGCACGACGTCTTCCACGTATTTCAGCTGAGGAGATGCGTGCATGACCCGACATATATCATCAACCACAGGGAGTTTGACATCGATGATGGAGCGACTATCACATGGTTCTAGTAGAGGTTGAGGATTGACCGGAATGGGTCCTATGGGGACGGTTGATTCCTCTTGTGTGCTTTTGTTGGCAGTGCGGGAACTTTTAGGAGAGCACATGGGAGAAGGAGGCCCAGTTGTGTACTCGGTACCTCATTTAGTTTCCCTAGTTTGTGTTATAGTTTTACGGGGACATAAATCTCAGAGGTGGCTGTAATGTAAAGACCTGGAAATTTCATGGAAATTTTTTTTCCTAATTTATTTGGAATTTTATGAGTTTCTGGATTTAGACAACACCTAATTCCGAGGCCTGGTGTGCCCGAAATAAATTTCCAAAGTTTATCTCGGGTACGTTTAGTGAACGGATGAGCAGGTTTTTCTAAAATTTTATTCGGCGCTCAGAATTGAAATCTGGGGGCACCGATGAAATCGTAGCACCGGTAATTGCTTAGGAGGACTTTTTCCGAAGGTGCGTTTTCTCGGTATGAGTTGTTAAAAAAGGATTTAATTGTGAAGTAAATAAAATTGTGTTACAATTTTATTTCATATTCTAAGTTGTTATAACCTATGAGTGGTAGTTGGGTGGGTCCCACTTGTTGTTAGCTACCTTTTAGAGAATAATGGTTGTGTGGGGCCCACACGAGCCCAACCCCTCACTTTACCGAACTCCACTAAACCCATAGTTAAGATGTGTAACTCATCTTAACTTTTAAACTTCCCATTATTTGGGTGACTTCCCCTCTCGTCACATTTAATCATGGAAACACACTAATTTAATTAATTGAATTTAATTTTTGAATTTT
Source organism: Viscum album (assembly GCA_963277665.1). NCBI lineage: Eukaryota > Viridiplantae > Streptophyta > Magnoliopsida > Santalales > Viscaceae > Viscum > Viscum album. The sequence continues at coordinate 2,014,807,788 of OY728150.1, forward strand.
GATCATATGGCATGACTTAATAATATATGAAGAGCTTATTTTATTTTTCGGGTTTGATTGGTTGTGTTGAGGATTGGTGGAGAGAGCTCTAAGTCTCTTGAAAACTTCATCTTCTCCGGTGAAGACCATCTTCATCCTCAACGAAGAACGACAACACTTCACCAAGGATCATCATCTCAGCGACCCAGTATATTCGGTCCTCTTCTTCCTCCATGACAAAGGAGGAGTCACCGACACGGAAACTCGCTAATGACGTGTCGTTCCTTCTCCTCTCCATAGCTAGTTTGAGACATCGTTCCTTTCTTGGACGCATGCCAACGCCGTCATCGAAACCACCCCCACGACGCTAGCAAATGCGAACTCTTTTTGAGGTAGGGTTTGTCTCATCGTTTAAGTATTATTTTGATGTTCTTCATTATTTATTGGATGCTTGTTATCAATATAATAGGAGGAGGCCGGACCGTACAAACACGACCGACCCTCCTCCCCTTTTTGTTGTTGATCTTCATTTTGGTTTGGAACAGAGGTGTTGCGGTGTCGTTGCACTGCGTGGGAATGAGATAACCGCGGCCAGAGCGGGCCGCGACGATGGAGCGCAGCGCCGTCACACAGAACCGGTGAAGCCGAAGGAAGCCGCAGCCAAGAGCGGTCTGCGGCGCCGTTGCGCGGCATGGGCACACCAAGGAGGGTCGCGGCCGGGGCGAGCCGCGAAGGAAGCGCATGGAGCCTTCGTGCCGCGTCGGACGGGCAAGAGTCGCAGACCTTTTTCCGTGGCATTTCAACAAGGAGAAGGTTGGAATCCACCGACCACCAGCGCATCAGGAGGGGGGACCCGCGGGGGTCTCGCGACAGCTCACTGGCCGACCAAAATGGCCAGTCGTTACCAAGAAGACCGTGGGTTTGAAACACTCAACGGTCACCTAGGGCGGACCCCACAGGGGTCCGCCCTTTCTCAATCAAGGGGGGCAGTTCCCCCCCCCCCCCTCATCCCCCGCATCCTGATAGGCCAAAGGGAGAGCCACCGGCCCCGCGAGCCGTGCCACCCGCGCCGGGCTGGGCCGCCCGCGCAGGGCCGGACCCCTGCGCCCGGTCGGGTCGTGCCGGCTAAACAAATTCGTGCCAGTCGGGCTGGGCCACGCCCAACTGGGCCGGACCCAGACCCCGGTCAGGTCGACCCGGTTCGGCGCGACCCATGGGGTATTGGGTCATGTCGGACCGAGCCCAAACCCCCTGTTTATAGACAAATCAATTCAAACACACATAACATGGGGTACAGAGCTCCAATCGACGTAGAGTTAGTTGCGTTGGGATCCTTAGATCGAGACGGTCATTTCTTTATATTATACTCAAGGTTTTAGAGAAATTTGTGTACAACCGAGTTGGTTCGAACACGAAACCAATCGGGCCCTCGGAGCGGAAACACTTATAACGTGAGCTCCGGACGTCCGATTGATGTTTCATTGACATTGTTGGATTCCACATAGTTAGACAATTCTTTTTGCCTTACTCTGATCGCAATTTTGATGCAGTTGGAGTACGGTCAGGTTGGTTTTAGCATAAAAACCAACAGGGCCCCTGGGATGAAAAAACCAATAACGCTCAGACCAGATGTCTGATTGATGCGCTATCTGTCGCGTTAAGTTTCTTTTGACGAGACAGAACTTTGCAATACATCAACTGTGGACTTCGCGATAGTTGATGTATCGACCCCTTGGCTCGTGGAGCGGACCCTCCTGGAATTGAGCGTGATGTGTGCGGGAACCCTAGAGCCGGCTGCGACTACGACGATGATGACTATTGTTCTAGGAACCTCCATGGGTTCGACGATGACTTCTACTAAGCTAGGATCCTCTGTGGGTTCAACGATGAAGTATATTGTGCTAGGATCCTCCGTGGGTTCGACAACGACATCTACCATACTAGGATCCTTCGTGGGTTCGACGACGATGACTACTATACTTGGATCCTCCGTGGGTTTGGCAATGATGACTACTATACTTGGATCATATGTGGGTTCGGAAGTGGAAATGATTCAGAGGATACATCTAATCATCTCTACCCCTCTTCATAAATAGTATACCTGTGTGAGTTGAGTCTTGATTTTCAGTCATTATCATTGATATGATTGACTTGCTTTCCTATGTGGATTGAGTTGTGCTTTCCTTTGAGGACTGGGTTTTATTTGGGCTCGAAAGTTGGAGTCGAACTGGGTTTCTTGACTTAGGTATATGTATGTGCATATATCTAAGTAGGGTTGGTTGATAATTCGTGTTTATACCTTTCCTTTGTGGTTTATACTTCGTGGATTCTGGGAGACCTTCAGGGGTCTTAGGGTCGCTACTGAGTATCGTATACTCACAACTGCACGGGTTATGCCCGCACTACGTTGTGTTGGATGCAGACAATGGACATACTCGAAGCGGAAGGCTGGAATCGAGGATCTATGGAGACTATCTGTACCCACCCTTCAGGTGGGAATTCTAGAGGACAACACAGTGTTGCTGCTTTACTTTTCTGCAGTTGTACTTTCCTGTCTATTGTAATTTACATTCTATTGGGTTTGTATTCTGGCCCATTTACTTTCTACTACTTACTTTTTCACTCAGTTTACATAGTGTTTACTTCAACTTGAATACTCTGTGATGTTTTTTTACTTATATAAAGGCAATGAATTCCCTATTATTAGGATTTACACCTTTGGTGTTGGTCGCCATCCCCTGGCCTATGGGAGGTGGGCTTGGGGTAGTCACGACACGGGCCCCGAGGACAAGTCGTAACATTAGTTCACATAGAGAGACCACCGACAACCAATTATTTCCAGCAATCATACATCCGAACAGTTCACCACATAATAATCAAGGAAGAGAAGGAAAACAAAACAGTAGTATCGATAGCACCCCTACCCTTTATTCCTTTAAAAGTCCATTTGTTATCTTCATTAATACTTGGCTTTATCCATTCCCACTGAAACAAAAGTTCACCCACCCTGCATGATACACAGAATTTAGATATGATGGAAAAATCCCTACCTCAAAGGTTTTTTTTGAAAAAACCACGACGGTCGAAGAATGCTCAAGAAACCAGGTTGATTATCCACAAATCCTTTTTAGATATCCTCTCCTAACACAACCAAGACCAAAGCTCATCATATTCATCATCCGAACAGTTTGATCTACCCATAACGGGAATATATATAGTAATCCGAGAGAGGAGGACAAGTAGATCTATGTAGATCAATGAAAACAAGCAAGAATGATCACATACCTCAAGGAACCAACTACGATTCACCAAGAAAAGCCTCCGGATCACCTCCAAAATGCATGGGATAGTTTCTTCTACCTCCAAGGAAGGGTAATCCCGAGTTATAGCCGCTTAGGGGCTTCAACAAACCATTTAGAGGAAAAAGAGTTCAGATCCACAATTTTTGGATCTACCATTAAACGCCCACATGCTTACTCCGCACGGTTTAGCAAACCGTGCTCTAACTGTGTGTTAGCTTCTACCTCGCCAAACACTCCTCACATTGTTAGTCCACATGGTTTGCCAAACAGTGTGCTATCCATGCATTATCCACTACCTCCAACACCATCCTTGAACAGTTTGGCCGCATGGTTTGGCCAATCCGTGCCCCAACCGTGAAAAAGATAATGCCCTTTAGGTTTCCCTAACGGTCCACCAAAACACACCCCAAGTCACCTTTACCTCCTGACACACCTCCAGCACCACATTTTACAAAGGAATGGACTGTAGAGGTCCTTTCCATTACATTAGATACCTCTCAAAACATTCTCATCCTCGAGGATCCAAAAACCCACCTAAAGAAGGGAGAGGGGTCCAAAAAACTCCCCCTAGAAAGATACCTCTTAGGGGAAAACCTCCTTGTTACCAAGTAGTGCCACCTTCTACATCTTTCTCCTGAACAACCACAAACATACCGCTCCTCTCCCCCATGAAACCAAGAGAATCAAAAGACCAAACCATCCGGTCATGGGGGTGAGGGGTTTCCCTTCCTCCATGTTAAGATATTATCCACTTTGGGTGGCACTAACTCACCCACATGGGTTTAGGCGCATCCACATTAATGCGTCATAACTAGGGATCAGGTCCTGCCCTCCCCACATCTCAGGAGACTTCACACACATCCATAGAAAATGAAAACTGCACATTCCATAATTAGCAAAGTAAAGCGTTCCATCAACCAAGTACGATCAAAATAAAACAAAACATAAAAAAACTCTGGGTACGGGGCGCACATCTGCATCTTTCATTCCCCAGAACATTACTCAATCCCACTGTGTCTCTACAACACATGAACCAAAGGAATGGTTCCTCGATGAATCACCTTCTCTTCGTGACCTTCAATCATCACTGGTCACTCCACAAACGTTGCATCATCCCCGATATCTAGATCTCCTTAGTCGACGACGAGTGAATGATCGTGCATATACCAAAGGAGCCGGGACCCATGGAAGTCATCTTGCACCATTTTTAGCTGTGGTGGCAACACCACCTGAAATGCCACCTTGTCGACCCGCTGCAGCACTTCTAACTGTTCGACAAACCTGGGAGAGATATTACTTCCCCTGACAAACCTCTGCTGCCCATGTTGTGGGGAGACCTTCAATAACTTGTGGTCGCCGACAAATAACTACATGGGCCTTATCCTATCATCCACATATGACTTCTTCCAATATTGAGTTGCCTTCATCCTCTCTCGTATAAGCTGCACCCTCTCCGTTGTGCTCTGCACCACCTCCGAGCGAAGAACACCTGCCTCCCTGACATCTGTCTAGCACACTGGTGAGAAATATGGCCTCCCGTACAGGGCTTTGAATGGAGCCATGAAAATGGTAGAGTGGTAGCTATTGTTATAGGAAAACTATACTAGAGGAACGTTTAGCACCCATGATCCTCCAAAGTCTAGGATGCATGCTCGTAGCATATCCTCCAAGGTCTGGATGGTGCGCTCTGTCTGCCCATCTGTCTAGGGGTGGAAAGCAGTGCTAAGGCACAAATGGGTGCCAAAAGCATGGTGAAAAACATTCCAAACTCGTGAGGTAAATCATGCTTACCTATACGATACTATGGACCTCAGAACTACATGAAATCACAACACCTTTTCTACATACCTTTGTTCTAGAGAATCCACTACACCGGACTCCCTGATCGCCAGAAAGTTAGCCGACTTCATCAATTGGTCTACTACTACCCACATGGCATCGTAGACCTCTTGAACCCTGGGTAGCCCCATGATGATATCCATCGAGATGTCGTCCCACATCCACTCAGGGACATGTAAGGGTTGCTAGAAACCACCTGGAACATGGTGTTCAGCCTTCACCTGCTGACACACTAGGAACTTGGCCACAAACTCTGCCACCGCCCACATTACCCTGGGCCACCAAAACTGTCCCCTCAGACCCTGGTATATCTTGGATACTTCTGGATGCACGGCCAGGTGTGAGATGTGGAACTCGCCAAGGACCCTCGTACGCATCGCCTCTGGAAAAAACATTATCCCCCAGAAAAGCATCTGGTTCTGACCATCCTCTATCCACCCTTCTAGAGCATCTCCTTGGCTTACCCAATCATGAATCACTTCACTCTCTGACTCTCCCCACCGAGACTCTTCCACATGACGTATCATAGAATGATATACTATCATCTTATACAGGAAACCCCTTCCACTATCCGTCCTCTCATCCTGGTGTAAGGCGCCAACTCCTTCATCGCCCTCCAAGCATATGCTGACTCTCGGTCCGTATCCCTCTATGACCATCTTCTCAAGGCATCATCCTCCACATATCCTTTTCCTGAGGTGTAGGAAATCTCGAAATTGTAATCTTGGAGTAACTCTATCCACCTTAGCTATGTTAGGATATGGTCCTACTGGGAGAAGATATAATTCAATCTTTTGTGGTCTGTGAAGTCCATAATGTGCTCTCTAATGAGGTAATTCCGCCACAACATTAGTGAAAAAATGATCAATGTGAGCTCCAGATCATGGGTGGAATGATTACGCCCATGGGGGTGTATCTATATAGACCCATAATAGATCACTCCTTGTTGATTCATCAGCACACACCTGAGGCCTTGTCCCGAAGAATCACCGAATACTTCATATGTTGCCCCTTCATCTGGAAACCTAAACACTGGGGCACTAACCAACTTATCCTTTAGATAGTAAAGGTTGCCTCACCCATATCACTCAACAAGAAATCCTGGTCTTTTTTTGTTAAGGCTGACAAAGGTGCTGCAACTCGGGAGAAGATTGGTACGAACCTCCTATAGTAACCTACCGGCCCAAGGAAACTACGGACCACTGCCACGTTCTTGGGTGTTGCCAAAGAAACAACTGCCTCGTCCTTCGATAAGTCTACCTCTACTCCCTACATGGACAATATGTTCCCAGGAAAGTGCACTTATCGCATCCAAAACATGCACTTCGACAACATCCCATAGATCTAGTGCTGTCAGAGGACCTCCAAAACCGTCCTCAGGTGCTCAGCCTAAGCCTCCTCTGAACATGGGTAGATCAGGATGTCGTCAATGAACATGACCACTAACCGATCCAGATACTCCCGAATTATGGATTTCATAAGCCCCATGAATACAACTGGAGCATTTGTAATTCCAAACAATATGACCACAAACTTGAAGTGCACATATCAACACCTGAAGACCGTATTCAGGTTTTCGCCCTCCTTTACCCTCAATTGGGGATATCTAGACCACATGTTGATCTTAGAGAACCATCTTGTCCCTTTCAACTAGTCAAAGAGATCGTCTATCCTTGGAAGTGGGTAGTGATTCTTGACCGTTACCTGATTCAGTCACCTATAGTCTATGCACATCCTGAGACCACCGTTTTCCTTTTTTCCAAACAAGACTGGAGCACCCCACAGTGACACACTCGGTCGAACAAAACCCTTATTCATCATATAGTCAATTTGAATCGCAACTCCCATATCTCCAAAGGCGCCATCCAGTAGGGTGCAATCGAAATCAGACGACCACAAGGTTGCATGTCTATCCCAAACTCGACATCACGTCGAAAGGGTAGAGTCATCACCTCCTCTGGGAAGACATCCACAAACTCACTCACGATCCCTAATACCACCACGATCCTTGCATCCGCTAACTCCACTGATAGCCCAGAAAACAAAGAGAGGAGGGGTTCCTCTTGCCTGCTTCCCTTCTGGCCACCCCGCTCGCCGGCGAAAGTAACATGTTGGCCGCCTATGTCTGAAAACACAACCCTTCCTCGGAAGCAGTCGATGTTGGAACATTCAGAGAACAGCCTTTCAATTCCTAGGATGACATCATATGGATGTATCTGCAATATTAGGTGGTCCGTGATAGATTGATGTGGCCCTATCATCATTCTTCATCCTCAATAAACATATATCAAGTCAGTCTGAACTCTGAATGGTGTGCTCAGCACTAGGGGAACTGGAAGTCTCTCAACATCTAGACACAAACCACGGGCCATTCTGGGAGTAACAAAGGAGTGTGAAGATCGTGTATCGAACAAGACGTACACAAGGTTACTGAACAAACTAATCATACCTCGAACAACCTCCGATCCAGTTGGAAATGTTACCTCCGCAGCATGCAACTACACGCGCCCAGCTCCTCTGCCTCTCGGTTGTCAGCCACCTCCCCGACCACCCCCTGGTCGAGTTACTTGAGGAGAGCCCTGGGGGTGGCCTCCCCCTACGACGTCAGTCCTTGGAAGAGCGGGAGCTCACTGACCCTACTGATGCTGCTCAAAAGGCCTCACTGGAAGCCGATGCTGCTGAGGTGGGTGATGAACCTGCCGGCCACTGCCATACTGCACTCTATCCAAGCACTGATTTTGGAGGTCCACATGGCTCCCTCAGATGTAGCATCTCAGCCCTGGGACATAAGAGAAAGGTAGAGTGCTGGGAGATCGGAACTGGAACTACTGGGGCCTGCTCCCTGCCCATAGAAACCTAAAGGTCCCAGATGCTAGAGGCCTGGTGCTGACGGCCTTCCCCTTCGATGATCCCAGCTGGATCCCCTCTCGTGACACACCTCCCATTGTGTGCATCCTCTCCACCACTTCATCCTTCTTCACCTTTATGTATTTCAGTAGGGTGAAGGGAGTACCGACATACTAGAGGGAAGGTCGGAGTGCCTCGTCCAAATGCCTTGACCCAGTCTCCTCATCCGGAAAGAGGTTTGGAGAAAAGCGGAGTAGATCCTTGAAATTGACCCCCAACTCAATTGCTGATATACTCCCCTACTTGAGGGAGATGAGCTCTTTCCTCTTCTCATCTTTCATCGAAGAAGAGAGGAATTCCTCCCAGAACTCCTTCTCAAAATCATCCCATACCACCTCAGCCTCTCTCTTCTCCCATAGGTAGAGCATCCACAACTGACGCGATACTCCCCTCATTTGGTTGATGGAGAGAGGAACCAAGTACTCGGTCGGAGCCCGAATAAATTTGAAAGCTATCACTAGATCCTCTAGACAACTCTCTGTCTTCATGTTAGAGTTGTTGCCCTCATACTTTTCGAAGTTCTATCGCTGGATGTATCGAAGCATCATTTCCCACTAGTCATCCTCCTCCTATTGATCATCCCTCTACCGATCAACCACATCAACCTCCTGGGCCTCGATCACTAGTAGCACTCATGGTCATCTCCCAAGTGCCATACCTGCATGGTAAATAAGGAATGCCTAGGCCTAGGTAGTGTAGAATATTTTTCTTACATTTTATTTTAATTATTTATTTATTTTTGAATCCCCAAAACACCCAAAAACACTAGTACACAAGTCATTATGATGCTTGTACCTTTCCTAGTGTTCTACCCTGCAATTAGTGTAGCCTCACTTGGTCGTTCGGTAGGTCCAGAGCCCTTGCACCAGATCATGGGGGGCTCAAAAATCATGTGTCCTAGCTGGTCTTCCCTAGCATATTTGACGCACCAAGGTCACCCAAAACTATTTTCGTACCATCCCATGCAATACATACTATGCATAACTCTAGACTCCATCCTATCTTTCAACCACTCCTCTAATACCATTCTGTCACGACCCGCCTTCACCAAGATAGGGAAGGGACAACATACTATCAGACCCTTCCATCTCCATGTTTAAGGAGAGATAATGACCCCCAAGACCCGACTTCAATAGGTCCCGGAGTGGAGACTAGCACCAAGGGTATAGAATCACACACAAAAAGGAAGGCATTACCCTTTTCAATATTAGGATCAGGAGATAAGATGATGAAACCCAACAATGCCAAGATTGAATGTAAAAGATAAGTCAAAGAAAACCACTCCCATATGCATGCTACAAAAGTGAAAGCTAGTTATTACTAGGTTTCTATAAAGGTAATGTACCAAAAGAAAGACAATGGAAAATGAAACGGTCCCAACACCCGAGCTAGTACTACCCTGCACGATACCCGAATTCCCCCTATAAACCGAAAAACAGTTTTATATACGTAGGGAGAGTATACAGGTATACCCAGCAGGGAAAACCAAAGACTCTCGTGCACAAGTGGGGAGGAATTATAATGACCTATGGAAAAAGAGATAACCAAACACCCAACATGGAATATTTATCCTCCCAAACCTCACCAAGGCACTCTCCCCAAATAACACAAATAATATAACATATAGTAATAGCACATCGATATTTGGCTACCTCACGCCGCTTTCCCACAGGTTATTGAAGACATCATACACATCGAACCAATCCTGCCATTCTCACCGCAGTACCACTACCACACCCGCCCGCACACACCAAGGACACAACCACACATCCCGCCCTCAAACAACTGGGCCACAACCGCTATCCCGCCCACAGACACCTGGGCCACAACAACCTCATGTAACCATTCCCGCAAACACCTAGGCCAGAACAACCACTGCCACACCTTATGAAACCTGGGCTAGAAAGCTATCATCACGCCCGAAGACACCTGGGCCTCATCCCGAAGATTCATGGGCTAATAATGGACCTTAGGCCATTATAGACTACCCGAAGAGTCTTGTAATATTCGGGAAAGGGAGAAGAAAATGAGCTAATAACCAGCCACTCGTAGGGGTCTTGGGAAAAACGCCCTCCCCCATGAAAAGGGGATGTTCGGCACTAAGTTCTCAACATGGTTGGGGTGAGAATAAGAAACACAAGAACTATAATATATATATATATATATATATATAACAAGCACCCATCCCAACCTAGGGTTCCACACCTAACCCAAGAATGGACATCCTAGTCTTTTTTTCATAAAAGTACAATATTCACAGACGCGTCACAACCCATACAAGATCCAATCCCCCAATTAACCCCTTTATTATTTTCATGTTCAAGTGACCCCATTTAATAAATTCTGCACTACTGGGGAACTAGCTGGCATAAGCATAAGACTAGGGGAAAAGTTACAGCCAACAACAATTTAAACATTCACACCCAGTTCTCTTGTAAAATCACATAAATGTGAGATCCCTCCAAGTATTGGAACCAAAGAAGGCTTCAAGATACCGCCCCACATCCCTAGAACCATGAACCAAAACAGTTTCACAACCGGAGAGGATTCCACCCCAAATCGTGATGCAAGCATAGTCACAACCAACAACCGTGCGACAACAGAGGATCCCATCCTCACCCACATCACCCAGTAAGAAATAAAATAGAAAAACACACACACTACCACACAATGAAGGGAAAATTTCAAGTTCATGCACGTCATTTATATGTTTCTTCTTTCTACTGGTTAACCGGGGTGATCACACAAGGTTTCATATTTACTGGGTATCTATTTAATCCACCGAGTTCACGTGAATAATCAATTTCCATATTACTGCCATTTTATGATCATAAAAGACAATAGTATATTTTTGACTAGAGGGAGACCACAAACAAAAATTATTTTCAGTAAGCATGCATCCAAACAGTTCACAACATAATAATCAAGGAAGAGCTGGAAAACAAAACAACAGTATCGATCACACCCCTCCCCTTTATTCCTTTAAAAGTCTGTTTGTTATCATCATTAACGCATGGCTTCATCCATTCCCATATAAATAAAAGCACACCCTCCCCTCATAATACACAGAAAGGAAAGACGAAGTAAAAATCCCTACCTCAAAGGTTTTTTTATGAAACCATGACGGTCGAAGAACGCTCAAAAAACAGGGTTGATTCTCCATGAATCATCCTTAGATATCCTCTCCTAACACAACACAAGCCAAATATCATCATATTTGAAATTTTCACACTTAGATATACTCATAATGGGTGTAGATATAAGAAACCGAGAGAGGAGGAGGATTAGATCTAAGTAGATCCAGGAAAACAAGCAAGAATGATCATATACCTCAAGGAACCGGCTTAGATTTTCCAGGAAAAGCCTCCGGGTCGCCTCCATATTGCTCGGGAGAGGTTCTTATACCTCCATGTAAGGTTAATCCAGAGTTATGACTTCTTAGGGGCTTAAACGAAAAATTTAGAGTGAAAAGAGTTCAGATCTACAGTTTTAGGATCTAACTTTAAGTGCCTGCACGGTTAGTCCGCACAGTTTAGCAAACCATGCACTAATCATCCATTAGATTTTGCCTCGCCAAACACTCCTCTCATTGTTAGACTGCATGGTTAGAAAAACCTTGCACTATTCGTGCATTATACACTACCTCCAACACTAACCTTGCACATTTTGGGGGCACGGTTAGGCCAAACCGTGCGCCAACCGTACGAAAGCTATTTCCCTTTAGCTTTCCTTAAAGGTCCACCCAAATGCACCCCCCAAGTCCACTTTACCTCCCGGCACACCATCAGCACCACATTTCACAATGTAATGGACCAGAGAGGTCTGACCCATTACAGGATTCATAAATAATAAATCACGATCCATGACAACATACTTTACGCTTATGCAATGTGGTTGTGTCATTTACATAAGAATATATGAAAACTTATTTAGTCGATGATCACTCCCTTAATTATTATTGTGGATTAGATTCATTCCACAACCAATATTTCCTAATTCAAGGATCTATCTTATGACTATTTTTTTGGAAAAATGTCCATCAAAAAAGAGATTTCACTACCAATTCCAGAAATTTATGTTTCATGATATATTGTTCTTTAGGAAAGTCATTAAGTGGATATATATTTATATTCCCACCAGTAACATAATAAAAACTATAAATATTTTTTCCAGAGGATAATAAAACAATCATTATATCAACATATCATGACACATAAATATGGTTTGTGTATAAAAACCCATTAAAAACATAATCACTAAACATTTATGTAATGGATAAATATTGATTATGGGTATATTATCCATATTGAATCATAATATACATCAATATATTTTTCTTTAAGATAATAAATACATTAAAAAGAATATATGAAACTTTTTTTATATAATACACCTTTCTCAAGATTCAACCTTAATTTTATTTATCATGATCTACCTTTCATTATTAAAATTTTATTTTCATTGATGATATAATAAATTAATTTCATGGGAATCATTATGATACATCATATGGTTATTCTTTTAGTAACGATAATGTTAACAACAATATGGTCCCCATGTTTATTTATTATCATTTAAAAACGATTAACTTATATGGTATGCATATGGATTTACATAAATTGATAATACATGTAGCCCCAATATTAATCATTCCTTAATGAATTTTCCAATTATTTTATATAATTTTATATCATATAAGGTTGATATGTAATTGGAATAGTATATTATGTTATGTTTTCTTGATAGTGAACTATTTTCATTTCTCACTTTTTCAACATTTACGTAACATATATAGTAGTTTGTATATTTTTTTTTGATTAGAACATTTGAATAAATCAAATAATATTTTTGTTCAATTATTTGACATTCCACATTACTTCATGTATCATACAATACTATTTTTTGTAGGTTAAAATGGATAAATGTATTATCATATATATGAACGTAATCATGTAATTAACATATTATGACCAAAAAAGATTATATAATGGGGAATCTATGGCCACCATTTAATCCTGATTGAGGGTTTTACCCTAGGTGTGATAGAATGTTGGTTCGAATCCAACCTCTATTTGATGGGACATTGAAAATTTGTTTTAGGTAAAATAAATAGAGTATAATATTAATTTTAATTATTTAAAATATATTCCTAAAGTATATCATTATATGTTTAAAAATTCAGTATAAAATATTTCAGTGATATATCCATATCTTAATTGTATTTTTTGTAGGAGATATATTGTCGATAGTCATGTCAGAGACTATCAGATTATGGATCAAAAATGAAAAAACATAAATTTAACAACATATTTGGTTGGGTTGAACTCTTTTATTCTCAGTAATTTGAATCCAACTCATATCTGGGAGAAGATGATTTGATAAATTCAGTGCATGTTTTGATGTCATGGTTATTGAGGATTTGTTGTTCATTAGATTTTATCTTCAATTAAACTCTTGCGACCATTTTGTATTTATTTTATTATGATATTTCTTATATACCATATATTTTTAAATATTTTTCAAATATTTTTTATATTTATTCTAAAAATCATGTATCGTGTTTGTGTACAAAAATAATACTGAAGAATTAAATTTATGATTATTATTTTCTCCGGCATGTGCTGTGTATTCATAATTTTTCTTTGATAGGTTGATTATTCATCCATGATTCTTATTTATTTTAGGAAACAAATTTCAAATATCATTACACACATCATCCACTAATAGAGACCATGATTACTACTTATTTTTTAACATTTACGTATAATCATTACTGGATAATATCATTTATGTTTATTTAAAAATATGGTTCTTTTAGATGAAAAAATAGTTGTAAATTTTTCATTTTTGATGTGTTGTGGTTGGAATAAGACATTTCACTGATTTATATTGGTGTTCAACATTGACTAGTCATTTTATTGTGAGAATTGTTGAAGAATAATATGAAATAAAGATATGTGTGGATGGGAGTATAGTTTATTGAATATAACAGAATTACACAATGATTGTATAAGAAGAACAGATTTAATGAAGAATATTGGACAAAACACTAGGGATTTGTAATGGATATGAATTTTACAAATTCATGTGATTGGTACAAATATTATGTAACCCCTACCTAGAAATATTTTCATATACAGAAAGTACATGCATAGGGACCCAGGCAGACCAATATTTTGTTCTTGTTGGGCCACATCCAATACATTGTTGGAGGTTTATAAATCAATCTTTTGGGGGTACATGTGGAGTACCATTATAAACAATTAATATCACGTTGACTTGAAAAAAACATGTTTTTGGTCTATGAAACTTCACATGATAAAATATAACATAAAAATTTATATGCCAGGTGATAACACAACACGTAACATTGTACATTCCACATATTTCCCCTCATATTAAAATAGTTCTATCAGAATCATATTTCCCTATTTATTATTCCCATTTGGAGAAGGTATTCAACCCATTGAGACTAGGATTAAAATAGTGATCCATTTTTTTTCCAAGGATTCATGATGTTTGTATCCTATATCATTAGATTTTTTTGATGCCCATATATCACCAACCTTATGTGGTAATGATCTATTTTCAAATTATCTTTTATTTTATTAATTAGTATTGAGATTGTAATACATAGATCGACTAACATAATTGTTGTTTAACATTAAATAATTTGATACATATCCTTTAGTTTCATCTATGGGAATAACCATATAGGTAGTTTGATATCATTGTAACAAAATCACGAAATATAATTTTTTGTTTTCTACCTAATATATTAAGACTATTCTCTAATACTTGTATGAATTTATTATCATTTCTAGGTTTTATTTTCAATTTATCTATTGGTTATGTCTTTAAACTACAACACCCTTTCATACATTACAGCATTATTTTTCATGGGTTAATATAGAGTATATATATAATCACCAATGTATGGGTAACATCTATAACATGTCATTCCATATATAGAAAATATTTTTTCCAATAGATCATAGGGGGAACTCATGTAGGTCATTCTTAGTGTCCCATTGTATTTATTATTACAATACAGTTGTGATATGGGTTGTTTCATGTTTAGACTATATTCTTTAATGGTTATAGGATAGACTGGATTGTTAGTTTATTATTATTATGTTTTTTATCATTACATAATTTTGCATTGTTTTACATTGTTGAGAGATATTATATGTTGTGTATGCATTTATATTCTAGTTTTTTACTTTCACCATTACATTGGTGTATATGTAAACATGTGTTCATGTGAAAATATGCATTAGGGGAATCCATCCACAATGTCATATATGACTACAGAGTACAAGTAAATATCTTTTACATTATTATATGTATATTGGGGTATTATAATAAGGTTACTATCTACTAGGATGCCCATGTTTTTGTGTGGTTATGCCACAGTGGTATAAGTGCCACAAATGACCTAGGTTGGAATTTTGAGATCGAATTGATTTGAGGTTTGGATTGTTATTAATGAATTTCTGTTAATGTATTCATACATTAGTTATCATGGTATAAAAACAACTAATGTAGTGGTATCCTACATATGATTACAAAAATACTCTTATAAACTACATTTCATATTGGCACACTAATTCATTATTTGAATATAAAAAATTTAACATTATTCTTATTTGAATGGGTTTTGATTTTCATTTCATTATATTAGTTCCCAAGATATATATTATTTAATATTTTTCATATTAAATACTTTGTGATTATCGTGTATTTCAATAAGACTATGATTCATTGATACTATTTTAATGATTTCCATCTCAATAATGTGGCATCGTATCAGGGGCTAGTTCACAAAGGTGTTCCCTTAGGGTAAATAATGATTTGTAATAACAATTATATAAGATCATTATTATTATTACCTATAACATATTTTCAGTACACTGTGATTAAAGGAATGCATTTACATGAGTTTCATCTAAATTACAAGGCTTCTGATCAGGGACTAGTTCAGAATCTGTTCTCTATTGTTTTTTTAGGGGTAATTTTACTCATGGTATTTCCATAAATGACCATATATTATTTAATTTTAATTATTAATCAATTTTTTTATGTGATCATTCAGACAAAATAATAATTTATATGTGTATGATGAAAATAATCCTTTATTTTGAGATGAAGTTTCAACCTAGTTTATGTGGTGAAGTAGACTCGAAGTGTTTTGAGTACTGGTTGGAGTTTATAGTTATATTTTTTCATCCTACTCCGAAACATTCATAAGTTGTTTTGGTGCTAAAATAAATAAATCTATATGACTTAGTATAATGTTGATTTATCAAGAATATATTCACAGAGGATAAAGAGAATCTTCCATGGACTGAGTTCCAGTGATTATAATAGGAAGGGTATTTCCTATTTACTGGATAATATCTCTCATATAGAATAACCTTAAGATTCCAAAAGAAAACATGTAACTCATTGATTATTATAAATGGTTTACCAACATCATGAAATTGAATGGGGAAAAGCTATTTTAAGGGTATTTACTAAAATAACAACTATATTAGTATATTTAGATATATTTAATCAAGTGTTTTTTCATCCCTGCCGTTGTAGTGGTGCATGGGTGTGACTTATTAAGAAGGATTGTTTTTTGGGAAATTATATTTTGACATCATTAAATGAAATCAATATTGTTGATATAAATTAAGAGTTGATATCATTCAGATTATCAGACAAGATACTTATTGATATGTCATGTGATATCTCATACAATATGATAAATAACATACAATTCATAGATTGGTTATTGTAAGTTGATGGAATGACCATGATTTACCTATGATTTTGTAGTAAATATAAACATGAAATAAAAAATCCAGCAACAAATTTTATATCCGATGAAATACTAGGTTCAATTAATATTGGATTAAAAATTTGAGTGTGTGGAACCATAAGGAGGTGGTCACAGAAGAGGAAATGGGGAAACTATAGTTGGTGCCTGATATTATTTTTTGATATTGAAATGTCCACCTCTAAGTAGTACCTTAATGGATTAGGGGTCTAGTGGAAATGGATTAATGTTTTTATGAAATTGAGGATCATTTAAATAATAATATACACATGATATGTGGTATGATATAGTTCATATAGACTATGTCATTAGATTATATGGACAAATGTGTCAGTGAATACATTAAATAAGAATAATTTATGTAATTCCCCGGCAACAGTTAATGAGAGTTGGTTCATAATTTTAATACATTGGCATGATAACAAGTAATAATTCTCTAAAGGATTGATCAGTTGAGCAATATTGGAATATAGATTACATATATTATGTCTACATTACAATTTCAAACATAAAATACAGCATAGATAGTTCATTTAGAACACCATTATTCCCTTTAGCTTGACCCTACATATCAATCATAGTACACATCATGAAACCCTAGGAATATAAAACATATGAAAAGGGTGAGCATAGATTCTTAGTAAGGGTAAATAATTTAGTGGAAGCTATAAACATTTTTGGCAAGATGTGTAATAAAAATAATAACCTTTTTAAGAATAATCTTGAACATAATATGGAAAAATTAAATCAAACATCACCATATAAACAAGCACATGACAATTCTACTAGTCCAATAATCACAAGTAATAAATAATTTCATAATGATGGAATTCCTAACGCCAGACATCATAACCACATCATCAAGGCCTTATGCCAACACTGAAAATAAATATTTTGTTAAGGCCATATTCTAATACACTAGTTTGTCACATGAAACCTATATATGCATCGAGGAGCGATAGTGGGGTCCATTTATCACATACAAATTCCACTGAAATACTCATATGAAAAAGTTGAAACATAACATAAATATTTGTATTAAAACTGGCATACAAAATGACAATACATTAACCATAAACCACGATTGGTATGAAAATAGAACATCCATAGTTAAACATATCATAACTCACTAAATTACAATATGGATTATTTTTTTGATAATAAATAAATTTCATTCAGGAATAATATCCAGTAAATGATGTTGTCATAGTTGAATGTGATCACTAGAGCTCTTTGAGAGAAATATCTCTTTTTGTGAAATTATTTAAAAGATACAAATTTGTAATGAAAGTAATTTAAAAGTTATTTTTGAATAAAATTTCCCCATACCACATTTAAACTTTTTAAAATAATTATTTTTTCAAAACATTCATGTCTGTATAAATAAATTCGTTAAATCATTTTTAAAACATAGACATTAATTAAAAAACATTAGAAAGATAATTCATTAAAACATTTAAAATGATGATCTAGTTAAATAGGCCCTCCCAAAATACCTAAGATGATTCCTTTTGAATTTTTTTTATGAAATATAGGTATCGATGTAAAATATTTCTTAGTAAATACTTACACATAAACAATCTCAGATAATAATTAGATTGTTGAAATAACCCTTATTTAGCACTTTCCATTGATCGAGGGTACATTTTACCTCATTTATAATGACCATAGTATGTAATAAAATTATACGAGAAACATATTCATATTTATTATATAATACATGATTCATTTGTGACATTATAATAGCCATTTAATAATGATTTCAATGTTAAATATACATTTCGGTTAATAATCACTTTCATTATCAAACATGTTTTAACTTGTTATTCATTATCATATCACATAGATCATGATTTAAATACTTATAGAATATAAAACATTATTAATATATCAAATTTATTTAGAATATAAATATTTATAATATAAATATATATATAATTAAAAAACATTGTTTATAGAGATAGTATTCCAAACATACACATAAAAATTGTTTCCATTTTCCTTGTTGAATGGTGAATGTGGAAATGAATCATGTCTGGTCATAGAGACAGTAAGCTGTACGTACACACGAGCGAAGATATCATTTACATAATGATTATAATGTTTGGAATTGTATGTTAAATTAATTTTAAAGAGACATTAGAATTTTATTTTCATTATTTATATACTTATTTCTCATCGTTATATTCATCCAAAAAACATAGTGTTGAATAACAAATTACCCCACGGCGTGAAGACGGTTAGCCATATAAATACATGCATGGAGAAATTATAATTCATAGGATGGATAAAATAATGAATATGATTTTACCATATTAATAATAAAATCATAGTTTGTTGAATTTATTCTATTTAAAATTTATTTATGGAAATGATAAAGAAAGATAAAGTGAAAAAATAAATGAACATTGAAAGAGGTGATAAAAGAATTACCTCTTATTTGGGATTTTCCTTCTAATTTAAAAAAAATGGATCCTTAGGATACCTTTAATCTCAAGGAAAATCATTTAGGATTAATTGAGGGATGTTGTGTAGTGATTTGGGTAGGTTTTAGCTGATCCAAATGGCTGTGGAGTTGTGATTTCGAGAGAAGGGTATGTACATATTTTTATGAGGGGCGAGGGTCTCTTTAGGAAAAACATGAATTATTATTGTATTATTCAATTATTTTCGGTTTATAAATGCTAAAAATGAATTTATTTTGATCCTTAGGTGGTTATAGGTCAAACTCTTTTCAACAAATAGGTTTTATACAACTTTAGTTTTCCATTTTCACCTTATCTTTTAGATTTTACTCTAAGATAAATATTTTAACTTTTACCGTGTCTTCAAGTATTCTTACACAATATGTTTAATATGCATACTATAAACTTCCAAGAGAACATAAAGTGGTTCCATAATGACATATATTATATTATTTAATCCCTTTTTCTGAACATTAGATTTTTAGTAATATTATATCAAAGAATAATATAGTATTTGTTTTAAAAACACATTAATGTCAACATTGTCACTATTTATTATTTGGTTTTTGTGAAAATAATTACAAAATTATTACATACAAAATGATTTAACCATCAATAAAATTTCATTTTTACCTATAAAATTAGGGGAATACATCAAAAGTTTCAAATTACATTTATTTAGATTTTTATAATATCAATTATTTTAATCTCTTACTAATAAGGTAATTACTACATCATCATTGTGTCATTAATAAGTTTAATAATTTCATATCTAAAAATTATTAGTAAAATACTATTATGTAGTAAATTCTTTTTATCTTTATAATGAATATTTATAGTCGAATTTACCTTATATATAACCCTATATTAAAAATGCTTTAGTTTTTAAACTTTTAATTTAACACTTTTAACTCTTATTTAAATAATATAATAATATATGTCTGAATCTAATCAAACTGGACCTATAGCATAATATTTTATTTATAAATTTGTTTTTGGTATAAATAAACTTATCCAATAGAATTAAGACATGTATTATGGTAATAATAATGAAATTTTAACCTTTAATTACCCTATTTACTTTTAACTTTGGTAAATAAAAGCAAAATGTTATTATTCACCATAAATTATTTTCATCTTATTGAACCTAATTTTACTAACTGATATAAACCTTGACACTCATATGATTGAAATTCTACTCACAGAAGCGGTAAAATTTAGTTTTATGCAAATTTGCAAATTATACTAGAATGTGGGTAAAAGACGGTAACATGTTCAATACGATTATATATATATATATAATATTATAATAAAATAATGGAAATGAATTACATCAAAAATATATAATTATTATGTATATATTTTTACATAAAATAAATTTATATAAAATAATTAATTATTTAAATAAAAAGTTTGTTTTAAACAATAATTTAGTGTTTTTCCATATTCATAAATAATTGAGTGTTTTCATAAAAATACCATAAATTTACCCTAAGATAATATTGATATTGTAAATTTAAAATTTAATTCTATTTTACCAAATTAATAACATAGAAGTTGAATTTAATAATTTAAAATTAACTCTCCTTGTCAATGCCAAAAAGCGGGTTTTTAAAAATTGAAAACTGTCAAAAGATTGACATTTGATTATGTAAAATTTAAATGTGAAATTACTTATACTGACCTACATTTTAAAAAATGATACAAAATAATTTAATTATACTTTTAGCAATTCAAATGTATAATTGAACCCTATCATTTTTTTTAAAAAAAATGTAGTTTTCAATTAAATTTAAGTATTTATCATTATTCAAAAAAATAGTAAAGTTATAAAAAAATACAAAAACATCATCAAAAACTAAATTTTTATGTACCGATTCAAAAGAATATGTTTTTTTCAAATTTAATATATAAAAGTGTATAATATAATATTTAAAAAGGGTTCTCCATTAAAAGGTGGTAAAATTTCATTTTCTAAAAAATGCTTCCTTTATTTGAAAAAATGAATTTTTCCTAATATTATGAATAATAAAAACATAATATCGATGTTAAAATTTATATGGAATATATAAAATTCTCAATATAGATAATACTATTTATAACTGCTTTTGAATAGCTATTTTTGTAAGATGTGGTGCACTCAAACTCGGTGTTTCTGTAGCACAAGTTATTGAATTACATTGAAGAAATAACATACTATAAAATCCTGGGGTGTTACACTCTTCCCTTCATATGTATGTATATTCCTCATAATTTGGAATCATTCTTGAAAAAAATGTTAAAAATAAAAAATACCTTTGTGGAAAACCCACATCGAAAATTGGGTTAATAAAATTTAGGCTTAATTAGAGGGAAAGAGAAATTAAAATGTCACCCCAAAATTATGATCTATATTAAGAAAACATTAGTGGAAATCAGAGACACATAATTGGAGGAAAACATAAATATTTATAGGGAGTGATTGCGGTCATCAATCAAAAACACGTGTAAGTTTAAGGGAATCAAAGCCATCAATCTATGATGATTTAAAATATCAATGGTTCAATAAAACATAAGGTATTATGATAACCCATTTTTTGTTTTAATATCCCCTCCCTAAAGTTAATGAATTATTTTAATCATAGAATAAGAGGAAAAAATAATCTCAACATGTAGAGTTTCATCATTCATCTAATTCTTACCACAAACTCCACTTTAACTTCAAAAGATAATAAAATTCAAGAATATTCTATTTATCCTAATCGTATGTGGTTCCAAAAATAATGAATTTTTAATTAATTTGTTAGACTATTTAAAATAGAATCATTATAAAAACAAGGACATCACGTCTTCTAGTAGTAGGTTATCTACCCTTGTCACCCTATGGTTGTGGGTTCATGTCACGCCACCTTACTAGACATGACAGGTTGTTACCCGACCTTCGAGTTGTCCTTTTTATGGAAAACTAAAAAAATCTCAATGAATGATTAAATCTTAACAATAGTATCCCATTTAAAACATAATCTATTCCAACCATTATACTTATGCAACACACTTCTGACCAAACTCACAGTACAAAACTTATAAGGATGGTAAACACAATAAAGATCCTTTTTTCCATGTAATAACATTTGAATACATTCATCGTGGATTGTTTTAAAACATTATAACACTCTAAATTACCATAAAACCATATTTATTACATTCATGCTCTCTTATTCCTTATATAATACTAGATATACTCCTTTTATCCATAATGTTGTATACTCCAACAATGATGTATTATACCAATCATTAATCAATTTCAAGGTAGTCATGAATATCCAATATAATTATTCCAAATCAATCATATATTATTCCAAAATCACTACCTCATTATCAAAACCATATTATGGTTTATCTTTCTCCCAACCATATATTTTCCAAAAAAAATTGACCTCCTATTGAGTCACTTTTCTTGGTTCCACCTAATCTCACATCTTTAATGAAATAGTACTGTACTATATTCCTAATACACTCTATAATTCTTATAACATGTACATCATTAATACAATAAAAAAATTCCCCAATAAAATAATAAAAACATAATAAATTTAATCATTCCTCTTCATCATCGGTAGTATCATAACAGTATTTTTATCTAATGGAAGCATTTAGGGTATACTCTGATGATTTGGAGATTGATTAGGGTAGTGTATCTTCTCCTTGTAGATGAATCATTGTATATTTGATTCCTTTTTCTTACCCTTGCAATCATGTAATTGGAGTCCTTTTTTCCACACTTATAAAAAACTCTCATTCTCTTAAAGAGTTTACCAAGGTGATTCCTTCCACATATATCACAAATGGGGAAATCACTCTTTCCCCTCTTCCCTTTATCTATCTTTCTCTCTTCCATCATTTTCTTTTATTGCACCCCAAAATTCCATTTGACTCAGAGAATTCATTACATATCATATTATCAAATTATACTATTTATTAATATGATGATAATATGTGGGATACTATTTCCCTTTTAGATGTCAGATTAATACCATGAAAGATATGATCCTTCTTAATCTTTCATTCGTGTGTATTTTTGGAATTTTCATTCCTTCAACTAGGTTCCATTTCTAAACAATGGAATACACTAGGATAGTTTATGAATCTCAATTCATAATTACAATCTTGTAAAAAAAAACTAACATAATTTGAAAAGATTATGCATATAATCTATATTCATAGAATTTTTTCATTATGGATGTATTTACTCCTAAATATTTCATAATGACTTTTAATGAAAATGTGAATTATCTTAAGAATATCCCCAATGAGTGTTGTAACCATGATTACAACATGAATTTTTCTCTTGTACCAAAATACCTGAGTAATTGCAGAAACTCCTTGTTGAATTTTTCACTCCTAGGTACATTTGTGCTAGATCCCCCTCTACCTGGTCGTATCCTGATAGAAATGTATTTCTAGGAAAATACAAAAAATCTATACATTACAAAATTTCTATGAAGTTATTTTTTTTAATCATGAAAGTCTATCTTAGTGTAATGAGCTCTAATCATATTTTATCTAAATCTAGTTTCCAATAATTTTAATAAACTTTCAATGATACCAACTATAACTCCTCAACCCCAGTTACCCTAAGCCGTTGTATTATTTTAATACATTGGAATGATTACAAGGAATCAAGTCCAAAAGAACCAATCAATTCAGCAGTCTTGGAAAATATATTACATACATTAACAATACATTAAAATTTCAACCATAATATACAGAATAGATAGTTATTTGAGAACACCATTATTCTATTTAGTTTAACCCTTCATATCAATCATAAAACATTTCTTCGAATCCTAGGAAAGTAAAACATTAGAAATGAGTGATCTCAGATGTTCAGTAAGGGAAAATAATTTATAAAAAGCTATAATCCTTCAAGGAATGATATCTAATAAAAACAATAGATTTTTTAAATATAATAATGAACAAAATATGGAAAAAATCCAACATCGCCATATAATCATGCACATAGATATTATACAAGACGAATAATCACACATAATAGATAATTTCATATTGAGGGAATGCATAACTGCGAACATCATTACTACAGAGTCAAGGGCTTGTTCCAAGATGAAAAATAGAAATTTGGTCAACGCATTCTTCCTAAAACTTGTTTTTCTCTTGAGACCTAATGATGCATCTAGGATCTATAGTGGGCTCCACTCGTCACATACTAAGTCCACTGCATTCCTCATATGAAAAATTTGAATCATAACAAATACATTCGTACTAAAACTAGCATATAAAATGTCAATACATTAACCATAAACCATAGATTGTATAAAAATATAACATCCACATACAAACATATAATAATTCATTCAATACAATTTGCATGTTTAATTTTTAATAAATTATTCTCAATCAAGAATAATATCAAGTAAAGGATGATTCTATTGTTGAAAATGGACAATAAAACATTTTGAGAGAAATATCACTTTTTATGAAATCATTTAAAATTCAAACTTTTATAAAGGAAACAATTTAAAATATATTGTTGAATAAATGAGTCCCATACCACTATGAATTTTTTTAAAATAATTATCATTTCAAAACAGTCATGTTCGTATAAGTAGTTCCGTAAAATCATTTTGAAATCATGCGCATTAATTAAATGGATTTGGAATAATAAATCATTAAAACATTTAAAATGATGATATTGTTAAATAGACCCTCACATAAAACTGTAAAATATTCCATTTGAAATCTTTTTAATGAAATATGGGTATTGATGATAAATATGTCCCTGTAAATACTTTCACATTAAAAACCTCGGACAATAATGATAATGTAGAAATACCACGTACCTAGAACTTTCCTTTAGTCATTGGTATGTTTAACCTCCTTTATAATGACCATCATATGTTATTAAATTATACTATAACCATATTAATATACATTATATCATATAAGATTCATTTGTGACTTTATAATAGCCATTTAATAATGATTTCCATGGTAAATTAACATTTCAGGTAATAATCACTTTCTTTATCATAGAAGTATTAACTTGTTATTCTTTATCATATCAGTTAAAAAATTATTTTAAAACATCAAGAATATAAATCAAAATTTATAAATCATGTATATTTAGAGTATAAATATTTATAATCGACATATATATAAATTGAAAAACACGGTTTAGGGAGACGGTAGGACGCATGCACAGATAAACGCTTTTTCTGTTTTCACATCGTATTAAACGAAACTAAGTAATGAAGATATATTTAAATATATATAGATATATATATATACTCATTAGGATTATTATACCCTATATTACATATTTATTAATAATATATATTTTTATAATCTTCATTGAATGGTTAATGGGGAATGGAATCTCATCGCATCATTGAGACGGTAAGCTGTACGAACACACGACCAATAACATCATTTACTAAACGAATAAATGTTATAGAATTGGCTGATATATTAATTTTATAGAAACATTATCAAGTTATTTGAATTATTTATGTACATTTTACTCATCATTATATCCATCCAAATAACATAGTGTTGAATAAACAATTACACCACGGCGTGGAGATTGTAAGCCGTACGTACACACAAATGGTGACATTATCATTCATACGATGGGTAGAATAATAAATAAAGTTGTAAAATATTTATAATAACATCAAATTATGTTTATGTTACAAGAGTAATTATTTTTAAATGGAAATAAAAAATAAAAGTAAGTGAAAAAAGAAAAGAAATTTGAAAGAGGTGATAAAATAATTACCTCTTCTTTGGGTGTGTCCTTTTGATTTGAACAAAAGGACTTCTTATGTTGCTTTTCTGCTAAAGGGAAGGAATCCAGTATTAAGTGATGGATTTTGGGAAGATATTTTTACAGTGGATGTCCAAGCCAAATGGCCTTGGAGTTGTGATTTGGAGATAAGGGGAAGTACTTTTATAAAAGGGGTGACTGTCAGTTTTCGAAAATATTGAATTATTACTTTATTATTCAATAATATTCGCATTATAATATAACCAAATGAATATATTTCGATCCATAAGTGGTTATGGGTCAAAAAAAGCTTACCCAATAAGATTTATAAAAGTTTATGTTACCATTTTATCCTTATCATTTAGATTTAACTCATAGTTAAATAGTTTTATTTTAACCTTTTCTTCTTTTATTTGTACACTATATTGTCAAAAACATACTCTAAACATCAAATAGAACCTCAATTAGATCATAAATCACATATATTTTATTATTTAATCCCTTTTGATGATCCTTAGATTTTTAGAAATATTATATCAACAAATAATATAGTATTTGTTTTAAAAACTCAATTTTGTCAATTTTAAGACTATTTAGTATTTGGTTTTTATGAAAATCA
Source organism: Viscum album (assembly GCA_963277665.1). NCBI lineage: Eukaryota > Viridiplantae > Streptophyta > Magnoliopsida > Santalales > Viscaceae > Viscum > Viscum album. The sequence continues at coordinate 2,014,834,489 of OY728150.1, forward strand.
TAACAACAGGATTCAATAGAAAAAATAATTTAATTAACCCTAAAATGTCATATTAACATAGAAAATTAGTTCAATTAATCAAAATTCTCAAATTGCATTAATTTTGATATTTATAATATTAATTATTTTTATCATTCATTAATAATGTAATTATTGCATCGTCATTATGTCATAAATAAATTTAAATATATCATGTCTAAAATTTTTAAATAAAATTCCATTATTTGGTAAATATTATTAGAATTATAATGAATATATATAGTCAAATTTATTTTATTTATAAACCTATATGAAAAATGGTTTAGTTATTAAACATTAAATTTAACACTTTGTATGTTTAATTTTTAATAAATTATTCTCAATCAAGAATAATATCAAGTAAAGGATGATTCTATTGTTGAAAATGGACAGTAAAACATTTTGAGAGAAATAAAACTTTTTATGAAATCATTTAAAATTCAAACTTTTATAAACGAAATAATTTAAAAAATATTTTTGAATCAATGTGTCCCATACCACTATGAAAATTTTGAAAATAATTATCATTTCAAAAAAGTCATGTTCATATAAGTAATTCCTTAAAATTATATTGAAAACATGGGCATTAATTAAATGGATTTAGAATGATAAATCATTAAAACATTTAAAATTATGATATTGTTAAATATACCCTCACATAAAACTGTAAAATATTCCATTTGAAATATTTTTATGAAATATGGGTATTGATGATAAATATGTCCATGTAAATACTTTCACATTAAAAATCTCGGAAAAGAATGATAATGTGGAAATACCATGTACCTAGAACTTTCCTTTAGTCATTGGTATGTTTAAACTCGTTTATAATGACCATCATATGATATTAAATTATACTAGAACCATATTTATATACATTATATCATATAAGATTCATTTGTGACTTTATACAAGCCATTTAATAATGATTTCTATGGTAAATTAACATTTCAGGTAATAATCGCTTTCTTTATCATACAAGTTTTAACTTGTTATTCTTGATCGTATCAGTTAAACATTGATTTTAAAACATCAAGAATATAAATCATAATTTATAAATCATGTATATTTAGAGTATAAATATTTATAATCGACATATATATAAATTGAAAAACATGGTTTAGGGAGACGGTAGGATGTATGCACGCATAAACCCTTTTTCTATTTTCACATCGTATTAAACGGAACTAAGTAAAGAAGATATATTTAAATATATATATATATATATATATATTCTCATTAGGATTATTATACCCTATATAACATATTTATTAATAATATATATTTTTATAATCTTCATTGAATGGTTAATGGGGAATGGAATCTCATCGCATCATGGAGACGGTAAGTTGTACGAACACACGACCAATAATATCATTTACTAAAGGAATAAATGTTATGAAATTGGCTGATATATTAATTTTATAGAAATATTATCATGTTATTTTAATTATTTATTTACATTTTACTCGTCATAATATCCATCCAAATAACATCGTGTTGAATAAACAATTACACCACGACGTGGAGACGGTAAGCCATACGTACGCACAAATGGTGACATTATCATTCATAGGATGGATAGAATAATAAATAAAGTTGAAAATATTTATTATAACATTACATTATTTTTATGGTACATGAGTAATTGTTTTTAAATGGAAATAAAAAATAAAGAGTAAGTGAAAAAAGAAAAGAAATTTGAAAGAGGTGATAAAAAAATTACCTCTTCTTTGGGTGTGTCCTTTTGATTTGAACAAAAGGACTTCTTATGATGCTTTTCTGCTAAAGGGAAGGCATCCAGTTTTAAGTGAGGGATTTTGGGAAGATATTTTTGCCGGGGATGTCCAAGCCAAATGGCCTTGGAGTTGTGATTTTGAGAGAAGGGGAAGTACTTTTATAAAAGGGGTGAGTGGCAGTTTTTGAAAATATTTAATTATTACTTTATTATTCAATAATATTCACATTATAATATAACCAAATTAATATATTTAGATCCATATGTGGTTATGGGTCTAAAAACTCTTATCCAATAAGATTTATACAAGTTTATGTTACCATTTTAACCTTATCTTTTATATTTAACTCTTAGTTAAATAGTTTTACTTTAACCTTGTCTTCTTTTATTTGTACACTATATGGTGAAAAACGTACTCTAAACATCAAAGAGAACCTCAATTTGATCATAAATCACATATATTTTATTATTTAATCCTTTTGGAAGATCCTTAGATTTTTAGAAATATTATATCAACAAATAATATAGTTTTTGTTTTAAAAACTCAATTATGTCAATTTTAAGACTATTTAGTATTTGGTTTTTATGGAAATCATAACAGCAGGATTCAATAGAAAAAAAATTTAATTACCCCTTAAAATGTCATATTAACATAGACAATTAGTTGAATTAGTCAAAATTATAAAATTTCATTAATTTTGATATTTATAATATCAATTATTTTTATCATTCATTAATAATGTAATTATTGCATCATCATTATGTCAATAAAAATTTAAATATATTATGTATAAAAATTTTAAATAAAATTCCATTATTTGGTAAATATTATTAGAATTATAATGAATATATATAGTCAAATTTATCTTATTTAAAAACCTATATGAAAATGGTTTAGTTATTAAACATTGAATTTAACACTTTTTATGTTTAAATTTTAATAAATTATTCTCAATCAAGAATAATATCATGTAAAGGATGATTCTATTGTTGAAAATGGACAGTAAAACATTTTGAGGGAAATATCACTTATTATGAAATCATTTAAAATTAAAACTTTTAAAAAGGAAATAATTTAAAAAATATTTTTGAATCAATGTGTCACATACCACTATGAAAATTTTGGATATAATTATCATTTGAAAACAGTCATGTTCATATAAGAAATTCCTTAATATCATTTAGAAAACATGGGCATTAATTAAATGGATTTAGAATGACAAATCATTAAACGTTTAAAATGATGATATTGTTAAACAGACCCTCACATAAAACTGTAAAATATTCCATTTGAAATCTTTTTTATGAAATATGGGTTTTGATGATAAATATGTCCCTGTATATACTTTCACATTAAAAATCTCGGACAATAATGATAATGTGGAAATACCATGTACCTATAACTTTCCTTTAGTCATTGGTATGTTTAACCTCTTTTCTAATGACCATCATATGTTATTAAATAATACTAGAACCATATTCATATACATTATATCATATAAGATTCATTTGTGACTTTATACTAGCCATTTAATAATGATTTCCATGGTAAATTAACATTTCCGGTAATAATCGATTTCTTTATCATATAAGTTTTAACTTGTTATTCTTGATCGAATCAGTTAAACAATGATTTTAAAACATCAAGAATATAAATCATAATTTATAAATCATGTATATTTAGAGTATAAATATTTATAATTGACATATATTTAAATTGAGAAATATGGTTTAGGGAGACGGTAGGACATATGCACGCATAAACGCTTTTTCTGTTTTCACATCGTATTAAACGGAACTAAGTAATGAAGATATATTTAAATATATATAGATATATATATATATATACTCATTAGGATTATTATACCCTATATTACATATTTATTAATAATATATATTTTTATAATCTTCATTGAATGGTTAATGGGGAATGGAATCTCATCGCATCATGGAGACGATAAGCAGTACGAACACACGACCAATAATATCATTTACTAAATGAATACATGTTATGGAATTGGCTGATATATTAATTTTATAGAAACATTATCATGTTATTTGAATTATTTATGTACATTTAACTCATCATTATATCCATCCAAATAACATAGTGTTGAATAAACAATTATACCACGACGTGGAGACAGTAAGTCGTACGTACACACAAATGGTGACATTATCATTAATAGGATGGATAGAATAATAAATAAAGTTGTAAAATATTTATAATAACATCACATTATGTTTATGGTACATGAGTAATTATTTTTAAATGGAAAAAAACAAAGAGTAAGTGAAAAAAGAAAATAAATTTGAAATAGGTGATAAAATAATTACCTTTTCTTTGGGTGTGTACTTTTGATTTGAACAAAAAGACTTCTTATGTTTCTTTTCTGGTAAAGGGAAGGCATCCAGTTTTAAGTGAGGGATTTTGGGAAGATATTTTTGCATGGGATGTCCAAGCCAAATGGCCTTGGAGTTGTGATTTTTAGAGAAGGGGAAGTACTTTTATAAAAGGGGTGAGTGTAAGTTTTTTAAAAGATTGAATTATTACTTTATTATTCAATAATATTTGCATTATAATATAACAAAATGAATATATTTCGACCCATAAGTGGTTATGGGTATAAAACCACTTATCCAATAAGATTTATACAATTTTATGTTACCATTTTAACTTTATATTTTAGATTTAACTCTTAGTTAAATAGTTTTACTTTAACATATTCTTCTTTTATTTGTACACTATATGTTCAAAAACATACTCTAAACATCAAAGAGAACCTAAATTAGATCATAAATCACATATATTTTTACTATTTAATCCTTTTGGATGATCCTTAGATTTTTTTAAATATTATATCAATAAATAATATAGTATTTGTTTTAAAAACTCAATTATGTTAATTTTAAGACTATTTAGTATTTGGTTTTTATGAAAATCCAAATAGCAGTATTCAATAGAAAAAAAAATTAATTAACCCTAAAATGTCATATTAACATATCAAATTAGTTTAATTAATCAAAATTCTCAAATTGCATTAATTTTGATATTTATAATATCAATTATTTTTATCATTCATTAATAATGTAATCATTGCATCATCATTATGTCATAAATAAATTTAAATATATTATGTCTAAAATTTTTAAATAAAATTCCATTATTTGTTAAATATTATTAGAATTATAATGAATATATATAGTCAAATTTATCTTATTTATAAACCTATATGAAAAATGGTTTAGTTATTAAACATTGAATTTAGAACTTTGTATGTTTAATTTTTAATAAATTATTCTCAATCAAGAATAATATCAAGTAAAGGATGATTTTATTGTTGAAAATGGACAGTAAAACAGTTTTAGAGAAATATCACTTTTTATGAAATCATTTAAAATTCAAACTTTTATAAAGGAAATAATTTAAAAAATATTTTTGAATCAATGTATCCCATACCACTATGAAAATTTTGAAAATAAATATCATTTCAAAACAGTCATGTTCATATAAGTAATTCCTTAAAATCATTTTGAAAACATTTGCATTAATTAAATGTATTTAGAATGATAAAACATTAAAACATTTAAAATAATGATATTGTTAAAAAGACCCTCACATAAAACTGTAAAATATTCCATTTGAAATATTTTTTATGAAATATGGGTATTGGTGATAAGTATGTCCCTGTAAATACTTTCACATTAAAAATCATGGACAATAATGATAATGTGGAAATTCCACGTACCTAGAATTTTCCTTTAGTCATTGGTATGTTTAACCTCCTTTATAATGACTATCATATGTTATTAAATTATAGTAGAACCATATTCATATACATTATATCATATAAGATTCATTTGTGAATTTATACTAGCCATTTAATAATGATTTCCATGGTAAATTAACATTTCAGGTAATAATCACTTTCATTATCATACAAGTTTTAACTTGATATTCTTGATCGTACCAGTTAAACAATGATTTTAAAACATCAATAATATAAATCATAATTTATAAATCATGTATATTTAGAGTATAAATATTTATAATCGACATATATATAAATTGAAAAACACGGTTTAGGGAGATGGTAGGACGTATGCACGCATAAACGCTTTTTCTATTTTCACATCGTATTAAATAGAACTAAGTAAAGAAGAAATATTTAAATATATATATATATATATATATATATTCTCATTAGGATTATTATACCCTATATTAAATATTTATTAAAAATATATATTTCTATAATCTTCATTGAATGGTTAATGGGGAATGGAATCTCATCGCATCATGGAGACGGTAAGTTGTACGAACACACGACCAACAACACCATTTACTAAATGAATAAATGTTATGGAATTGGCTGATATATTATTTTTATAGAAACATTATCATGTTATTTGAATTATTTATTTACATTTTACACATCATTATATCCATCCAAATAACATAGTGTTGAATAAACAATTACACCACGGCGTGGAGACGGTAAGCCGTACGAACGAACAAATGGTGACATCATCATTCATAAGATGGATAGAATAATAAATAAAGTTGTAAAATATTAATAATAACATCACATTATGTTTATGGTACATGAGTAATTATTTTTAAATGGAAATAAAAAATAAAGAGTAAGTGAAAAAAAGAAAAGAAATTTGAAAGAGGTGATAAAATAATTACCTCTTCTTTGGGTGTGTCCTTTTGATTTGAACAAAAGGACTTCTTATGTTGGTTTTCTGCTAAAGGGAAGGAATCCAGTTCTAAGTGAGGGATTATGGGAAGATATTTCTGCAGGGGATTCCCATGCCAAATGGCCTTGGAGTTGTGATTTTGAGAGAAGGGGAAGTACTTTTATTAAAGGGGTGAGTGTCAGTTTTTGAAAAGATTGAATTACTACATTATTATTCAATAATATTCACATTATAATATAAAAAATGAATATATTTCGATCCATAAGTGGTTATGGGTCTAAAACCTCTTATCCAATAAGATTTATACATGTTTATGTAACCATTTTAACCATATCTTTTTGATTTAACTCTGAGTTAAATAGTTTTACTTTAACCTTGTCTTCTTTTATTTGTACACTATATGGTCAAAAACATACTCTAAACATCAAAGAGAACCTCAATTAGATCTTAAATCACATATATTTTATTATTTAATCCCTTTAGATGATCCTTAGATTTTTAGAAATATTATATCAACAAATAATATAGTATTAGTTTTAAAAACTCAATTATGTCAATTTTAAGACTATTTAGTATTTGGTTTTTATGAAAATCATAACAGCCGGATTCAATAGAAAAGAAAAATTTAATTAACCCTAAAATGTCATATTAACATAGAAAATTAGTTGAATTAATCAAAATTCTCAAATTTAATTAATTTTGATATATATAATATCAATTATTTTTATCATTCATTAATAATGTAATTATTGCATCATCATTATGTCATAAATAAATTTAAATATATTATTTTTTAAAAATTTAAATATAATTCCATTATTTGGTAAATATTATTAGAATTATAATGAATATATATAGTCAAATTTATCTTATTTATAATCCTATATGAAAAAAGGTTTAGTTAATAAACATTGAATTTAACACTTTGTATGTTTAATTTTTAATAAATTATTCTCAATCAAGAATAATATAAAGTAAAGGATGATTCTATTGTTGAAAATGGGCAGTAAAACATTTTGAGAGAAACATCACTTTTTATGAAATCATTTAAAAGACAAACTTTTATAAAGGAAATATTTTAAAAAATATTTTTGAATCAATGTGTCCCATACCACTATGAAAATTTTGAAAATAATTATCATTTCAAAACAGTCATGTTCATATAAATAATTCCTTAAAATCATTTTGAAAACATGGGCATTAATTAAATGGATTTAGAATGATAAATCATTCAAACATTTAAAATGATGATATTGTTAAATAGACCCTCACAGAAAACTGTAAAATATTCTATTTAAAATATTTTTTATGCAATATGGGTTTTGATGATAAATATGTCCCTGTAAATACTTTCACATTAAAAATCTCGGACAATAATGATAATGTGGAAATACCACGTACCTAGAACTTTCCTTTAGTCATTGGTATGTTTAAACTCCTTTATAATGACCATAATATGTAATTAAATTATATTAGAACCATATTCATATACATTATATCATATAAGATTCATTTGTGACTTTATACTAGCCATTTAATAATGATTTCCATGGTAAATTAACATTTCAGGTAATAATCAATTTCTTTATCATACAAGTTTAAACTTGTTATTCTTGATCGTATCAGTTAAAAAATGATTTTAAAACATCAAGAATATAAATCATAATTTATAAATAATTTATATTTAAAGTATAAATATTTATGATCGACATATATATAAATTGAAAAACACATTTTAGGGAGACGGTAGGACGTATGCACGCATAAACGCTTTTTCTTGTTTTCACATCGTATTAAACGAAACTATGTAAAGAAGATATATTTAAATATATATAGATATATATATATATATACTCATTAGGATTATTATATCCTATATTACATATTTATTAATAATATATATTTTTATAATCTTCATTGAATGGTTAATGGGGAATGGAATCTCATCGCATCATGGAGACGGTAAGCTGTATGAACACACGACGAATAATATCATTTACTAAATGAATAAATGTTATGGAATTGTCTGATATATTAATTTTATAGAAACATTATCATGTCATTTGAATTATTTATGTACATTTTACTCATCATTATATCCATCCAAATAACATAGTGTTGAATAAACTATTACACCGCGGCGTGGAGACGATAAGCCGTACGTACGAACAAATGGTGACATTATCATTCATAGGATGGATAGAATAATAAATAAAGTTGTAAAATATTTATAATAACATCACATTATGTTTATGGTACATGAGTAATTATTTTTAAATGGAAATAAAAAAATAAAGAGTAGTTGAAAAAGGAAAAGAAATTTGAAAGAGGTGATAAAATAATTACCTCTTCTTTGGGTGTGTCATTTTGATTTGAACAAAAGGACTTCTTATGTTGCTTTTCTGATAAAGGAAAGGCATCCAGTTTTATGTGAGGGATTTTGGGAAGATATTTTTGCAGGGGATGTCCAAGCCAAATGGCCTTGGAGTTGTGATTTTGAGAGAAGGGGAAGTACTTTTATAAAAGGGGTGAGTGTCAGTTTTCGAAAAGATTGAATTATTTCTTTTTTATTCAATAATATTCGCATTATAATATAAGAAAATGAATATATTTCGATCCATAAGTGGTTATGTGTCTAAAAAATCTTATCCAATAAGATTTATACAAGTTTATGTTACCATTTTAACCTTATCTTTTAGATTTAACTCTTAGTTAAATAGTTTTACTTTAACCTATTCTTCTTTTATTTGTACACTATATGGTAAAAAACATACTCTAAACATCAAAGAGAACTTCAATTAGATCATAAATCACATATATTTTATTATTTAATCCCTTTGGATGATCCTTATATTTTATAAATATTATATCAACAAATAATATATTATTTGTTTTAAAAACTCAATTATGTAAATTTTATGACTATTTAGTATTTGGTTTTTATGAAATTCATTACAGTAGGATTCAATAGAAAACAAAATATTAACTAACCCTAACATGTCATATTAACATAGAAAATTAGTTGAATTAATCAAAATTCTCAAATTTCATTAATTTTGATATTTATAATATCATTTATTTTTTATCGTTCATAAATAATGTAATTATTGCATCATCATTATGTCATAAATAAATTTAAATATATTATTTCTAAAAATTTTAAATAAAATTCCATTATTTGGTACATATTATTAGAATTATAATGAATATATATAGTCAAATTTATCTTATTTATAAACCTATATGAAAAATGGTTTATTTATTAAACATTGAATTTAACACTTTGTATGTTTAATTTTTAATAAATTATTCTCAATAAAGAATAATATCAAGTAAATGATGATTCTATTGTTGAAAATGGACAGTAAAACATTTTGAGAGAAATATCACTTTTTATGAAATCATTTCAAATTCAAATTTTTATAAAGGAAATAATTTAATTTTTTTTTGAATCAATGTGTCCCATACCACCATGAAAATTTTGAAAATAATTATCATTCCAAAACAGTCATGTTCATATAAGTAATTCCTTAAAATCATTTTGAAAACATGGGCATTAATTATATGGATTTAGAATGATAAATCATTAAATCATTTAAAATGATGATATTGTTAAATAGACCCTCACATAAAACTGTAAAATATTCCATTTGAAATCTTTTTTATGAAATATGGGTATTGATGATAAATATGACCCTGCAAATACTTTCTCATTAAAAATCTCGGACAATACTGATAATTTGGAAATACCACGTACCTTGAACTTTCCTTTAGTCATTGGTATGTTTAACCTCCTTCATAATGGCCACCATATGTTATTAAATTATACTAGAACCATTATCCTATACATTATATCATATAAGATTCATTTGTGACATTATACTAGCCATTTAATAATGATTTCCTTGGTAAATTAACATTTCAAGTAATAATCGCTTTCTTTATCATACAAGTTTTAACTTGTTATTCTTGATCGTATCAGTTAAAAAATGATTTTAAAAAATCAAGAATAATAATCATAATTTATAAATCATGTATATTTAGAGAATAAATTTTTATAATTGACATATATATAAATTGAAAAACACGGTTTAGGGAGACGGTAGGACGTATGCATGCACAAACGCTTTTTCTGTTTTCACATGGTATTAAACGTAACTAAGTAAAGAAGATATATTTAAATATATATAGATATATATATATATACTCATTAGGATTATTATACCCTATATTACATATTTATTAATAATATATATTTTTATAATCTTCATTGAATGGTTAATGGGGAATGGAATCTCATCGCATCACGGAGACGGTAAGCTGTACGAACACACGACAAATAATATCATTAACTAAATGAATAAATGTTAGGGAATTGGCTGATATATTAATTTTATAGAAACATTATCATGTCATTTGAATTATATATGTACATTTTACTCATCATTATATCCATCCAAATAACATAGTGTTGAATAAACAATTACACCATGGCGTGGAGATAGTAAGTCGTACGTACGTACAAATGGTGGCATTATGATTCATAGGATGGCTATAATAATAAATAATGTTGTAAAATATTTATAATATCATCACATTATGTTTATGGTACATGAGTAAATATATTTAAATGGAAATAAAAAAGAAATAGTAAGTGAAGAAAGAAAAGAAATTTGAAAGAGGTGATAAAATAATTACCTCTTCTTTGGGTGTGTCCTTTTGATTTGAACAAAAGGACTTCTTATGTTGCTTCTCTGCTAAAGGGAAGGCTTCCAGTTTTAAGTGAGGGATTTGGGAAGAGATTTTTTCAAGGGATTTCCAAGCCAAATGGCCTTGGAGTTGTGATGTTTAGAGAAGGGGAAGTACTTTTATAAAAGGGGTGAGTGTCAGTTTTTGAAAAGATTGAATTCTTACTTTATTATTCAATAATATTCGCATTATAATATAACCAAATGAATATATTTAGATCCATAAGTGGTTATGGGTATAAAACCTCTTATCCAATAAGAATTATACAAGTTTATGTTACCATTTTAACCATATCTTTTAGATTTAACTCATAGTTAAATAGTTTTACTTTAACCTTGTCTTCTTTTATTTGTACACTTTATGGTCAAAAACATACTCTAAACATCAAAGAGAACCTCAATTAGATCATAAATCACATATATTTTATTATTTAATCCCTTTTGAGTATCCTTAGATTTTTAGAAATATTATATCAAAAAATAATATAGTATTTGTTTTAAAAACTCAATTATGCCAATTTTAAGACTATTTAGTATATGGTTTTTATGAAAATCATAATATCATGATTCAAGAGAAAGAAAATTTAATTAACCCTAAAATGTCATATTATCATAGAAAATTAGTTGAATTAATCAATATTCTCAAATTGCATTACTGTTGAAATTTATAATATCAATTATTTTTTTCATTCATTAATAATGTAATTATTGCATCATCATCATGTCATAAATAAATTTAAATATATTATGTCTAAAAATTTTAAATAAAATTCCATTATTTGGTTAATATTATTAGAATTATAATTAATATATATAGTCAAATTTATCTTATTTATAAACCTATATGAAAAATGGTTTAGTTATTAAACATTGAATTTAACACTTTTAACTTTTCGTTAAATAATATAACAATAAATTTCCTAATATTCTCCAAGGTGACCTAAAAGATTATATTTTATTCCAAAGGATTTTTTTCAACAATATACACTTATCTAATAAAAATGGGAGATTTATTAGGGTAATTATAATAGCATTTTTACCTTTAATTACCCTATTTATTTTTCACTATAATAAATAAAAGATAAAAGTTACTACTCACCAAAAATTATTTTTATCTTATGAAACCACATTTTACATACTAATATAAACTCTATCTCTCATATTTTTGAAATTCAACTCACATAACTGGTAAAATTATGTTTTCTGAAAATTTGCAAATGCTCTTAAAAGGTGTGTAAAAGATGGTAAACAGTTCAATAGGATTTTATATATATAATATTATTATAAAATTAATCCAATGAATTTAATTGAACATATATTGGTATTATGTGTCTACTTTTACCTAAAATTAATTTAAAAAATTATATATTTAAATAAAAAGTCTGTTTTAAAAAATATCGCATTGTTTCTCACTATTCATCAAAAATTGAATGTTTTTAAATAATTACAAATAATTCACCCTAAGAAAATTTTTATATAATGAATTAAAAAAATCAATTCTATTTTAAAAAATAATTATCAAATAAGTTGCATTTATTATTTTAAATTTAATTCCCATTGTCAAAACAAAAAAGAGAGTTTGTAAAATGTAAAAACTATCAAAAGACTGACATGTGTTTATGTTAAATTTATATGTGAAATTAATTATAATTACCTAAATTTTATTAATTAAAAAAATATATAATTTAATTATACATCCAAACCATTCAAATTTATAATTGAACATAATTAATTATTTTGATTAAAAATCATTTTCATTTAAAATTTAGTATTTTTCACTATTCAACCAAATATGAATGTTTCCAGAAAAAAACCAAAAATTTATTAAAACTAATATATATGTCCTGGATATAAATAATACATTTATTTTTTCGAGTTTAATATATTAACGTATAAAATATTGGATTTAAAATGGGTTCTCCATTAAAATACGGAAAAATTGAATTTTCTGAAATATACTTTATCTAAAAAAATGATTTTTCCATATATTATATCTAAAAAACACATAATATGGATGTTAAAATTTATATGAAATATATAAAATTCAAAACACATATGATACTATTCATAATAACTTTTGAATAGCTGGTTTGGTAAGTCGTGGTTCCCTCGAACTCATTGTTGCGTGTAACACAAGTTATTAATTTATTTATAAGAAATAACGTACTATGAAATCTTGGGGGTGTTACAATATACATCATAATTTTATATTATTATATTAAATCATTCATATATATTATGGTTTGGGAATCCTAATAGAGGGGACCATGTAATCACATTCTTATTTTGTGAGAGTAAATTGTCTCTTGGAGTTGATACATTATCAGGGGACCTTTTCATGGATTTGATGATACCATATGATGAAATTTTTGGAATGTTAGGGTTTCTCCCCATCCCTTCTGATATTGAAAATTTCACTTGGAGTATACAGTTGGACTATAAGTATTTTCCATGATTTTTGTTTTATGGATACAATTTTTTAGTTAAATCACTTCAGTCTCATGTATTTGAGGGAGAAATATTGTACTCAACAGTTAGAAAAAATTTATCTTATTCTAGTAAACTAAACATGTATTCAATTCATTTTAGTTGTATATGAGTGTTTCGATTACATAAAAAAGTACATTCCAAGGTAACCCTCTCATTTGGAGGTCATCTACATTATTTATTTAAATTAATGAACCAATACGATAACTTAAGTATCTAATAGAATGCTTCTCGCTATGCTTCAAGTGATGTGGGTGTATTTGGAGTTTCATCAGTGGAACATCCCCATATAACAATATGTATCCCCTGTGTATTATGTATCTAATTCTAAATGAAACTGCCTTGGAGTGAAATGTTTTTTTGGAATATTTTTAATCTAATCGAATAAGTAAGAAGAATAAGTATCCACTAATAGGAATTAATGAACCCATAGATCAATTTTAAGGACAAATGTGGTTCCAAAAGATTTATATCTGGTACTGATATCAATAGATATGGATTCAATAGAGGCCATTCCTAAGAATATTTTATTTATTAATGGGAACTGTAAGAAATTGTTGATTCTCTTCAGAGAGTCAAACATCCCATAATAGTTTTTGGGAATCATGGATGACAACTTAAATAATTTTGTTTTGGTTTTCTGTAATAATGTAATTATAAAAAATTTAATAAATTATAGTATTATTGTCATGATAACTTTAGAATCATGTGGTATATACCTTAATGACATAAATTATATAAGAAAATATAAAATTTCTTATTTTTTATTATATATGTAATCTTTTTATAACATCTTCAATATTAGGATGTAGTATGTATTTCAGTATATATAATTTTAAAAGTTATAGATCTTCATCCAACATGGAGCATGATAGAGGTGTGGAGATTCTAAAGGATCATCATCTATTACAGATTATTTATGATAGACTTATTTAGGAATGTTCATTCATTGAATTCCTTCACCATAAATGGTTATCAATTTATCTAGATAATGTATCCTTATGAGTATTTATGTATCTATTATAGATACTGACTAATTATCACGTTCATAGGTTATAATAATAAGTGGATGAGTATTTGTTTTATTTCTCTAATGTTACACTCCATCGTGTATCATATAGAGGAATTTAGTAATACCACAAATAAATTGGATTCTATGACCCATCATAATGAATGACCTAAAAAATAAATTAGAGCCAAAATATTTATTGTAATCAAGAAGCTGCAGAGACAAAACATTTTTGTTGATTATTTTATATATTATAATAACCAAAAGTGTTTATTGTATATATAATCAAGGAGGTAACTCAACATGGGGTAGATCATGTTCATGGAGTTATAAGTGAAATATAAAACTGAGTTATTACATACTCAAGGGAGAGATAATTATGGGGAATATTATTTTATTATAAATCTCATCCCTAGTTCCTATGTGACAAATCAGAACTATTTTTTATTTTAGCTATACTTGTTTGATGATGGAGAAGCATGATACCTCTAATAAATTTTTATGATCTGTCTTCTTATATATAATGTGATGGAAGTGAAATGTGGGGATATTGATTATGAGGTATTTCATTAAAATATATTTTTAGGACATTCTCTAGATGTATTTTATAGAGTCTTGGTGTAATTCATTTTGATGTCTAGGTTGATTGTGGTGCAAATCATGCATTGATATAAGGTTCTAGAGGATCTCCATAGAAATATCATAGTTCTATTTAATGGTGTAAAAAATTTAAGCATAGTCCATTAGTGGATGTTTTTATGGTTAGGGATATGGGAAATAATTTTTGACTTCATATCATGATTCTTATCATTTCTTTATTGATGGTTGAGTACAATGTACCAGAATGATTGGACCTACACCTTGAGGTACTTAAAATGGTATTGGGATGGAATTTACCTCTATTCCTTGATGATATTTCCATTTATGATGATATTTCATTATGAAATGTGGGATTTCGTAGATCAAGGCATTATATCAGTAACATTACTCAACATCAATGAGATTAGTTTTCAGGAATACATTGTATAATGGTATGTGTATGAGATATTATCACATAATGGTGTCTTAATAATGAATATATTCGACCATGATGGTTTCATTATATCGTGTCGATCGAGATGATTTCAATAGCCTTTGATAATCAGTTTTTTTATGAATAATATATCCAACCACTATGAAGATATCCTAGACATGCATACTATTCATGACCTCGGTGAAATCATCTGAATCATGAATGATGGGGTTTTTTTTCCAAATTCAAAAGGATTGAATATGTGTATAATAATAATTATAGAATAAAAATTATCACAATAATATAAATTATTTTCCATTCAATTACCTTAATGAGATATTATTCAAGTCACCAATACACTATTTTATATTGAAAAATTCCACACATATGCATCTGAATTTTCTCAATGAAATTATAGTGAAAGTATATATCAACGAAGATGGGAATATAATATCATAAAGATAATATAGGTCTTATATAGAATGATTTTTGGGGATATTAGTTATTATTGAGGGGTCTAATGTGTTATTCAGGGTCAAACCTCGTCATGGTTTAAAAATATGTATCTATCATAAACACAAATATTTTAGGATCAATATTTTACATCAGTCTCAGTGTATTTTCAACAATTCATCATAAATAACAAATTTAAAAGCGTATGTTTACAAATTTCATATCCACCAGTATGAATCATATATGAATAAGTAAATTCACAATAAATATAATGTTATTTTATGGGGTGACTTGATAATCGTAGATTTATTATCCTTATTATAATAAAAAATTATTATCAATGATCATATGAATAAGAAAAACTAGTAAAAGATTATTTCACTTCCTTGTTTTCATTGAAAAAATGATAATTTTCATGGGAATTTATGGGAGTAGGGGAAATTAATATGAGAAAAATATCGTCACCAGTTTCAGTAGTACATTAACTTTGAGATGAAAATACTCCAGGGTGGGGACTCTAAAACTAATTTACAATTTAAAAAAGTTATTCCCTTTGAATTAGTTTATTTTTATTTTTTAATACTATCATGGATTTGATGTAGAGTTTATGACATATTAATTCCACAATATATTTATATTTAGAGTATTGCATATATTCACACATTTTCCCACAAAATTCCCGATTTTTTTCACCTAACATATATACGATCAAAGGAAACAGAGACCACTATTGAATTTTGCTTATAGGATTTTACCCATCATGTGACGTAAATATTGTTTTTATTTCTTTATTTGATGTTTTATAGCATATTGATATATTATGGAATAATTAATATTATATATTAAACGAAGACATTAAAATTAAATTATTAAATATAATTCTTTTTCTATTTAATAAAAAATTAATGAATACTCGATATTTATATGAAAAATATATTAGGATAAATTATAAGATATACATAATAGAATTTATTCGAAAATTCATTGAGCATATGGATCGATCACAATAATGTCAAATTTCAATATAGTCATTGAAAATGATGATTTGAGAATAATTAAATATATATGATCAATATAATATATATGAGGGGATTTTTTTGTGAATTAATTCATCATTTTGATATCATTTATGTTAAATTTTTTTATTTTGTCAATTTTTCCCTTAATCAACCATCATTGATAATATTAATTATTTATTTATTATATTGTACATTACAATGTAATTATTTATTAAATTGTAATTATATATTTTGATTTGGTTTTTCATTTCTATGGTTTATTTTCTAGTTCCGAATAAAAACTATTCAATTAAACATGTTCAATGATCATTTACACAACCAAAAATATTCATGGCCATCATTTTCCAATTATATTTCAACATTTATTTCATGATTTCTATTTAAATGGTCATCAAATCATAGAATAATATTTTATTATTTTATATTTTTGGAGATAAATATAGTTGGATTATTTTTAATTTTATTAATTAATTTCCAAATAGAGATTTTATTATTAATGGTAATTTTTTCAGTAGTACACATAGATTTCATGACATTCAAATATACATTATTTTATGATGAAGTGTTACCGAAATATGTCATCTGATTGAAGGTATAAGAAAATACACAAATAAATCTTGTTATATAATGATATTTTTACCTTAAATATATTTATAGATGAGGAGTGTATGCATAAAAATATTTTCTTGTAAATTTATTTATTAAAAAATAATTGTTTAAAAGAACACACAATGTGAAACTTTTTTGAAATTTCACTTTGGAATTAAGAAATAAAAATATCACAAGACAATGTGATTAATACAAACTCTATATGAAATATATTGAATAATTAATTGAAATAATGTAAAATATGTTCACTTTATTCCTTATCCATATAATTTCATATAAGAACAATTTAATTTTTTGTTTTTATCTAAACAAATTGGGTTTTTTGAGCGATAAAAGACAAAATAATGACATTTTGGTGATGAAAAGTATGAACATTTTTGAAAGAAATAGGTGGTGGTATTTTTCTATGATTTCCAAAATAAAATGTGGAGAATCATATAAAATTATTTAATAAGAAATATTAGGAATTGAAATATATATTAATATTCTAGTGTTGTAAATATTATATTGATCATCAATAAAAAATATCTGATATATGATTGTGGGAATATATTCCCTATAACAGTATTTTTGTTAACTTAGGGAAAAATTTCATAATTTTTATAGAGGATATAATAATTAGGATATGATAGTCTTATATTATATCCCTAATAAACCCATAATGATATATCAATTCAAGGATGGGTATGAAATATGTATGGGAATTATTTACATTATTTTGGTGTGGAAACCTTATCATGCTGGGTAAGTAGTTCAAATTGTTATTGAGAAACACATAATTTGGGATTCTCATGTATTTAATGAATAAATATATATTTCTTCTACATGATTTTGTAGGTATTAATCGAGTTCAAGAGGATTTATTTTCCATATAACTCATATGTTTTGGTATTCATATATCGAATAATTCATATAGAATATCCCTAACAAATAAGATAAATTATGTAATTAACATTAATGAAGTATTGAAAAAAATACCTAAGTTTTACATTTTTGTGTATTGGTCCTCTATTTAAACATGAATTATAATTAATTATGTATCTAAATTGATTAACATAAACATAATAAAAAATGATTAATAATTATTAACATATTTTCCACATTAATGAATTATATTGATCAACTTATAGGTGATTAATACATAGTGGAGGAAGATATTTAATATGTATGGCATTAATTAATGGTAATGTGATAAGATATACCTCAATGCACATTGGTACATGAAATAAACACTATGATTTTATGGTGATGAAATTAAAATATAAATAATAATATTCAAAAAAGATAGATATTAAATAAATGATATTATCAGATATTCTAAAATTAATAATGACAATGACTATTATTTGTAAAAATTAATAAATTTCAAGAAAAAGTCAATGATGAATTAAAAATGTACCATTTAAAAAGTTAAAAATAATGTATCATACTTGGAATATGAAATTTCAATTTAGGCTATTCATTATGGTAATTAATAGAAAACAATGATTAAATAATGGTCTAGAACAAAATTTTAAATTAGGATCCATATATTTCCTGGTTTGGATTGGTTGGTTCGGTATTATATGTTCCTTACAATATTTTTAACAATAATATAAAATACACTAACCAAGATAACAAATGAGGTAGTCAAATTACACTAGATAGATGTAATAGAGTAAAATATAAAGAATCTTTAGTGAATGATTTTCACTATATCTGTAAACACAATACCATGTGGTATAGAATGTTTAATTATATACAATAATATACAAACAATATTTGGACATGTCTTCATAGAATCTTGTTATAATATTTCTCACTAAAATTCATGTTCCATATGAAAATTACTTAATGTCTGACTTGGGGATTTAATTAATAATATTTTCATCAATGATTAAAAATATAAGAGAAATATATGATTTTGATAAATTGAAATTAAATTATTTCTTTTATAATGGAATTGTTGAGTTTCATATTACTAATTAACAATGTAATCTAAATATTTGAATATAAATTATAGACTATTTCATCACAAATTTATTGATTAAACTGATCAATATTCATTAGATGGAGAAATTAAAATCAAATTGAAAAATAATTATAATGGCGAGGGAATGGAACACTTAAAATATAATTATTTATTATATTTTGATAGAATACATGTTCATATATATATATTTAATTTCAAATATAATAATAATGTAAATAATAAAATAACTGAATCATTTCAACAAAAAATTAATTACTCATAATATATAATTTTAATATAAATACGTGAGACCATGGATATCAGACAATTAACCGTTCAATATAATGGATGATTACGTATATCAAGAGTGAATAAATTAAAATGAAACAAAAAATAGAAAAGAATAATTTTTTTGATATCTTGGAAATTCTCTAGGACATTATCCACATTTAGATACAATATTAGTATAACTAAATATAAAATTACTAAAAATCATGAATGGAATAAAATTTATGTAAAATTAAAATGGAAACCTACAGGAATGAGATGTGGTATTTTTGGAGATAGAATAGATGTAATTTTATGGATGTAATTTTATTAATTTACTTCTTATATAAATATTAGTAAATAATATTTAGTCACTATAAAATATAATATAGAATATCTCATTAGTTTAAAATTATTGAAACATAGTTAATATATAAATTTTTTTTCGAATAACATGGAAATATATATGTTTGCTATAAAAAAATAATTTTAACCAAAATTATTTATTTTTGAAAATAATTTAAAAAATAAATAAATTGAAAAAATAAAATTGATTTAAAAGAATTATTTCTAATTATAACATATTTTTTCAAATTCATTATTTTTAAGGAATCATATTGATAATATGTATTAAATAAATATAATTTAACATTTTTCATATAAATTAATAAAATCCACGAAATATTTTACAATATAAAAGTGACACTAATTTTCTTATTCATTGTTTATAAAAAACGTTAGTGAAATTTTTTTTATTATATAAAATTTGAGTTTATTGAAGATCTAAATTTAATAAATTTTTAAAATGAAATATAAATAAAGAAATTTTTTATTTAGAAAAATAAATTATTACCAATTAAATATTTATTTATTAATAGCATATAATTAGGTAAAAAATAACTTAATATAAAATAAGGAATTTTCTAAACAAGGGTTATTTTTGGAAAATATATTAAGAAATTAATAAAATAAATTACATAGTACTATATAATCATTTTAAAACAAAAAAAATATGATAATATATATCATGAAATAAATTAACTAGTATATGATATTATTATTTGTTATGGAAGAATAATGTATTAAATTTTATACCTAAAAGAAATAATTTTTTTAAATTGGTTTTTATGCAAAATTTTTTCATGTATCAAAAAAAATTATATTAGAAATAATGATGAAATAAAATAATAATCAAAAAAAATTAATAATACTACTTTATTAAATAATAAAAATGTTCAACATTATTTATATTCATATAAATAAATTATTTCTGTATAAAATTAAAATCTAACAATAACGGTAAAATGATAAATTGTTTTCCATCATATTCATAATTTTTTAAAATATTATTAAAAAAATAATTAAATTGTTTTCTGTATTAATTCATGTCGTCCAATAATCATGCATAAATTACAATTATATTTTGATCCACATTCTATTGGAAATTAGATTTTATACACATTAATTAATTTGTATTTTTTGAAAATTGTACTCAAGATCACCTATAAAAGGACCCCTCTACTTCCCACGTCAAATAAAAAAATTCATTCAGTTTCATATAAAACACACACCAAAATATAATCCTTAAATATTGTATATCATTTGTACATAAATCAGTTCACAAGAGAGTGTCCCAAATACTTTCCATTGACGAGGTTATCTAATAAGAGATTCATGTCATAAACATACATGTCTTATGATACATAATTATTTTCATTATATATTCTCATCTACCAATTTATAAAAATATTTATAAAATTAATAAAATAATAAAAATTTATTATTTCAAAATTGGAATATTATTTTCATATTTTCTTAAACATTGATTTTCAATAACATGATCATGGTTTGACTTAATCTACCTAATGCTATAATAATGTTATTATTGTTATCTAATCAAATAATGAATAATATAAATGAAATAAATATTATTTTAATATAATTAATTTTATAATTTTCAATAATTTTATAATGGAAAAATGTATTTTAATATCCCTAAATTAAATCAATTATTTTTATGATATTGAACTATTATATATGGATATTTAAACCAATCATAATGATCAATACCTATAAAATCTATAATATTCATCTAATATGTAATAAGAATATCAAACACAAAATGTAAATTTCAATGGATATTTTAGTGGTTATTAAACCATGAGAATGGATATATACTACAACCGTTATACTAATGATTTCATGGATCAAACAAAATTGTTAACACAAAAATGTTATTTTTAACAAATATTGATTAATAAATGGCTTATAATAAATACTAAATGAAATTAATAAAATAAAATATATAAAAATATGTTTCTAATATACCTCATTAATAAACTAACATTTATTTATTTTTTTAGGTTAGATCACAATTGATCTAGCTATAATCCATGTTTATTATCATCATTATTTTATTTATTCGAGTGAAATTCAGTATTATTCACCTATTTTATACATATTTTATTTAAAATATTTATTTGTTATGTATTTTAAAATTGGAATTTTATTGATTTTATATATAATTCAATATCATGTTGAATTTTTAGGGGATTTAAATTCTAATGTTACGGGAGTACTAATGATTTCATTTGTAATATGTTTATTCAGTATGGATTATCCCTGTCTATATTTTTATTTCATGAATAATAAATTTTTATCATAAAACCACATTTATAATCCTCTCCAATGTCTATTTATATTTTTATTTATTTTTATAATTTAAAGACAATTTTTTTATAACTTGTCAAAAATGTTTCATATAAATCTATTCGACATTATCTCTTATTTCTAATCGATGATATTCCCACTCATTATTGATGTTAATTTAAATTTATTATTTATCTAAATTCTCATTATTTTTTGATTTATTTCTGTAAATTAGTATATTAAATGATTATATTGAAAATATTTTATATGGAATCATATTTTAACCTTTCAATATTAATCATTTTCAAATTACCAGACATTATTTAAAGTATTATAAAATTGACATCTTATTTAGTGATATCAACATTATCACATATTCCCTAAATTTAAATTATCTTCTTATGAATCATCTATTCTATGATATCCAATTATTCCAATGTAATTTTTAGTAATATATTTTATAACATTATTAATTTTGATTAAAAATTATCTAAAAAATTATATGATATTTCTTGTCATTTATAAAAAAAATTATATTACACATTTAAAGTGTCATTAAAATAAGTTATAATATTTTATTATTTATTATACATCAATGAGAATAATTTTTAATGCAACTATCCAAAAAAAATTTGATAGTTTTCTAATGATTATTTCATATAGGATTCTAGATGAAATACATTTCATTCTTATATATTAATATATCTATATTAGATATATGAATGTAAAAATTTTAATATTGTACCTGAATTTATTGTTTATCATTATGTGATAGATAGTTATAATATTTCCCACAATTGTATTTTAAAAATAATTACATATTTTCTTTGAATTATGTTATGCATGTCCATATTTTATTAGTTCATAACAGTATATTTGTTCATAAGGGATATGTTTTCAACACTTGGATAAGTCATACTTGATATGTTCATAAAACTATATATAGTCCTAAATTATATTCTCAATAATATATATGTGGAACTAATTGGTATTTTAAAAAACAAATTCAGTTACTTAATCTATATTCGAAAAAATATAGGGTTAGACTTTATTTTATTTATATTTGATCACAACACTATCTGTAGGACCAATTCACCATACCTATGTTCAAAATATAATGGTTTCCCTATGAATTTCTTATACAATATACCAATTTATTTCACCTTGTATCATTTTAAATATCTCATGTTTCAGTATTCTTAATATATAGTATGTGTTATGATTCATTGATGATCTAATTAGGTATATATTTTCTTCTTTCATGTTTTGTAGAAAACTATCAATCTTTCATATTCTTTTTAGTACGATATTTATATCATATTCTTGATTCCTAAAATTATTCAGACCTAACAAATTATTAATCATTTAAATTTATATCCATTATTGACTATCAGACATCACATATTCTTTTTTTTCCCATTACCCTATAAAATAATATATTGGAATATATATAATATGAAATCATTGTAAAATGATTTCATTTTTTTAATTGAAATAATTAGATATAATGTAACTATGAATCATAATTTCAAATAGAATAATAATTTTAGATAATATAATGTTTTTAATTTATTACATGTGACGTTTAAATTACATAAATAATGTAAAATATATTCATGTTGATCATACGATATCATAGGTCATCTATCATAATATAATTGAATATGGTCTATTATAATTTCATTTAATGTATGAATGATAAATATTAAAACATAAAAAAATATATGATTTTTTATGAATACATTGATATATTACATATTTTTCAAATTATACACATAATATAAAAAAATTCATCTGATAATTAAATGAACATTTATAAGTAAATTAATATTTTTAACAAATTTCTTAAAAAGAATTGGATTTTTAATCATGAAAAAAATAACAATTGAATAAATGATTTTATAGAGATAAAATTATTATTAAATTTTTTAAAAAGAATTATTTTATACTAATAATAAAAAACTATAATTATGTTTTCAAAATTGTATTTATTAACTCATTGAAAGATGAAAAAAGTTTGTGATGTATCCCGTAATGGCCGAGACGGTAAAATCATTCTGATATACTAGTCATTTATTTATATGATTCATTGAGGAATTTAGTTTGAGTAAAACTCAATATAATTAATGATGTTTATTTATCAAATATTGTGAGAAGATATTTTTTCTTATTATAATTTGATGGTTTAAAAAAATAAAGAAAAAATATTAATAGATATTTTCCTCTCATTTTCATCATATGATATTGATAGTTGGAATACATTGATTTTTATATACTAGATCTTGATGGATATATGAGAATTCATAAGTTTCTGATATGGGTATATTTCAATGTGAATGATTTGGTTCTTTTTTGTGAACCCTTATATCTAGCAGTTGATATTGGCCCTTTTGGATTGATACAGAGTTTGGAAATATTTTATTATGTATCTTCTAAAAAATGATTTAGAAACATTCTCTCCAATATATATTAATATTTATGGAACATTTTTATATGGTATTAGTTAGAATTTTCAGAAATAAAAATATAGAAATAAAATAAATTCAACATGTTGATATTTCATACACCCAGAAAAAAATTCAAAAAATCCTAAAAAACAAGACAAAAATGATACAGTAAAACCTCACATGAAGCCAGATAGAAACGAATATATGATATTCTTAAGAAAATTTGAGTCCTAATTAAATTTCTACACATTATATTTACTATAAGAAAATCATTTAAATAAACAATATGAAATTTTTTTCTTGTATCTCAAATAAAATTATAAACCTCAACCAATTATAAAACATTATTGTTTCCTCAGTACACTAATTTCAGTAATTGGAAGTAATAACCCTTGCATCCATAATATTTTTTCATCCTATTTAAAAAAAAGATATCAACCTTGTCTACTATTATCATGAAATATAATTAATGACCAATTATTTATATTATTAATCATATTATAAAATAATGTTTGTTATCGATTTCAACATCCAACAACCAATTGATTGATACATTATTAGACACTATTTTTACTATAGTCAAATATCCTTAAAATAGAGAAAATATATATAGTTTTTTCTTAAAATATTTGTTTATATTGATTGTTTATAAAAAATCATGAACAATAAATTTTTTTAACACAATATAATTGGGATAAAAATAGTATGGAAATATAAAATATTAAATATCAATAATCAATGTCAACTTGGGGGGTCATATATCTTAATCATTTATTGTTATAAAATTATATCCCTCATTACTTTCTTTATAATGATGATTTTTAATATTGATTGATATATAAGAGAATTATGGAATAGAATATGATAAATTCAATACATTAACAAATATCATTGTATTATAAAAAACTGCTTCCTATGAAATGATGAAATTATATGTTTTTAGTTTTATAAATGTTATAAATAGATAAAAATTAACAATTCACAAAGATAAATTTAAAAATGATATAAAAATTTAATTTTTCAATATAACTCCAAATATTATTTCTATGATTATATCAATGATTATTTAATAATGGTGTCATAATTTTTCATATAATATTTATATTTTACCATAAATTAAAAAATATAACCCAATGTTAGCAAATGAATTTATGCATTTTTAAATAATTAAATGTTATAGTTTTAAATATAATTTAACTAAAAAATATTTAAATTATTTCCAAATGATATCCTTGAGAAAAATATCATATTCTTAGATTACTGTAACCATCCAAACCCCATTCCCATGATCATTTAATCTAATATATTACAACATTACCCCTTCAAATTGAACCTAAAAAATGAGATAGGAAAAAAATCGCACAATAAAATTTCCATATTTTTTATGTGTTGTTAAGTGTCTAGTGTTATAAATTTTTCGAATAATAATGAAAAAGAATGTTTAATGATTGAAATAACATTGATTCATAACACACCATAAATTCATCCTTCATATCTATTATTCTTATTAATGACTCTATACTGTGACACCCATATACTTCTATAATTTTAATAAATATTTCACATAAACATTTACTTATTTTATGTGCCATATAAGTGTTTAATTTATCATTATAATGAATTTTTTTCCCCTATTCATTATATTTGGTTTCACATAAATTGTTACCTTTTGTCCATCTAAAAATAGATAATATTATTTTATAATTTTGGTGGAACTATTTTATAGGTTTTACATATGAAAATAAGTTTTAAAACTCAATGAACAATTATTTTGACCACTCTGATGATTTCGACCTAAATGAATAGAAAATTAATAAACATGTGTTTTCTATACAGATAGTTGAGAATCATGAGTGGTGCAAATTTATATATCTATAAAAATTAAATATATATCTATTAAAATAGCTTCCAATATAACCATTATCAAAACAATTACATGTACATCATAAATCCCATCAATATTTATATATAAATACTAAAAAATATATATTTTTCATTATTAAAAATTAATAAAGACAAAATGATTTAATATCCATATGTAGAATAAATTCCCCTTGATTATAAATCACATATTATTCAATGATTCATATGATGTTCAATTTAATTTAAATTTAAATTTAATCTAAATAAACTGATATTTATTTCATTACCTAATACCTATAAGGATACTATAATGAAAGATGAGAGATAATAACCCTAAAGTCCCACCTATTGTAGGGCCTGAGTTTGGTGACTAGCACCAAAGATGTAAAAATAACACAATATTGGTTACATAACCCATTATATTAAAAAATATAGAGAGAAAAAATAAATCATCCTCAAAAACTCCGAAGAATAATATAAAATATAAATCCAAAAACCATCCCACATGCATGAAATGTAGAACTAATAAATTAATAGTCATCTATGTAAAAATAAAAAGGAGAAGATAAGGCAACAACATAACAACTATCCTAAGGCCTGATCTAGTAAAACCTTGCATGGTCCATGAAATCCTCCATGGAACGTGAATGATGTTATATATGTGTAGGGTTATCATACAAGTATACTCAGTAGAAAAACCAAAGTCACTGATGAAAATGTGAAAGAACAATAAAAATGCCCCAGTGAGAAAACAAAATAAAAAAAACATTAAATACGTGTTTATTAACCCATCCATACAAAGCCACACACACTATGTATCAAAAGTCAGGTAATTTAATATGTTATAGATAACATAAATGATATTATACCCCACAACACCTCCATACTAGGATTCCACTCTCTACATCATTCATCATGGAACTACCTTCCCTTTTATATAAAACATCAAATCCTTTCTGAACACATCTAGGCCACATTACACAACCAGTACCCATATACATTGGCCTCATAACAAATCACACAATCACAAACCTAGGCCACAAAAAACATCAAATCAAATTTCATCTTGAAGAAACCATGTAAAGAACATCACATCACATCTAGATGACCTCCAGGACAACACAACCCACCACACCCACAAACACAAGAGATATCAAATATCTCATTAAGACTCCTAGGATTTCAAGACCACTATATAAAGCACTAGAATACCTATGGAAATCAAAATATGTTTCATACATATCACAGCTTTATGAGAGAGTAGAATAGATTGGGTACCCATTCATATGTACATGTCACCGGACATTTGATTAAACACACCATACATGGAAATGTATTTTTTTCAGATCATATCTCCCCTCATGGATGGAGTCTGTATAGAAATAACAATGAAATAAAAGGGAATATTAATAATACCAAACACTCATGACCAACCTTTAGGTTCTCAACAATCATCCAAATCACTACACTGCCACACTTTCTGGAACCTCTAAATGCATATGATAATAACTGGAAATGTGATATCAAATAGTGAAGATCTTTGATAAATTAAGGTGGCTTTTGATTTCATCTACGTTCATCAACCATTTATTTAATTATTTAGCATAAAACTTATTTTATCATAGAACCATCATTTTATTATTTATCTAACAAATTATGTCTCATTAAATAATCCAACAAAAGTCACCCAAATAGTTATCCATTATTTATTTATTTATTCCATCACTACTAGAGAATCTATTAGGCATGACACAATGTAATAAATTTAGTAACAATCATTCAATTTCCTCAAAGGGATTAAGGGATATGATAAATTATTTCACTTCACATTAATGACACATCATACAATGACATCTATATTTGAGGTTTATTTTTTTGAATATTATTAATGGAGAATATTCTTGACAATTACCCATAAAATCTATAATTTACTTCTTTGGACTCTTCCACCATGTTCATAATATTAAAAAAATCAAACTCCAACCCATAACCACATCCAGCAACACAAAACAACCCAACATATTTCACAGCCATGCTGCATAATCACGCAAAACCCATTACGACCCCCTATATATCCAATTTTCATACATTCCCCCTGTTCACAAAACCCACATTAATTTCACACATAAAATAACCTCAAATACCATGAAAAACGCATTTTCATATTAAATAAGGAGTCTATTATTTAATTCCACTTGTAAATTTTGGGGTTATCACAAAAACATTATGATCATGGGGTGTTAATTTATTAGACGGATATAAGTTTTTAACCCACATTTAAAAATAATAATTAATATAAAACAAACACCATTAATTATACAAACCATAAATGTTCAAAAAAGGACTCCAAAGTCTATTATTTACATATGGATGTTATCTCATAAAAAAACATTATAGCATCATCAACCAAAACAATAAATGATCATGATTCAGTTTTCTGAATCTCCATTATATGGGTTTTTAATTCAATTTTATTATCATTATTAATCTATAATAAACTATCTTCATATGGGAAAAAAATATACACCCATTCTTTAAGATGAAATATTTATAAAGGAGAAGGAATACATATTTTTCAGATGAATGAATGAATCTTTTTAGTTGTGCCACAAAATGATGTGCCTGTATATCAGTTAACCCTCCAAGGAATCCTAAACCAATTTTGTCATCCTGACCACATGAATCCAAGGGGGAGAGAGATAAGGGGTGCCTAGTATCAAGAAGAAACATCAAGGGATAAACAAGGGAAAATATATCTCATCATTAGAAATATATAAATAGAGCCATTGGCTTATATACTATTTTGATTTTCTATTAAAGAAATATGTAGACAAGCCAAATATTTTTGAGCAATTATATTTCTCGGATATCATATTAAACAAAATATATAATTTTATGGAAATTAAATCGGTCTCAAAACAAGTAACATTTGTCACTAAACAATGTTTATTTCAAATAATGTTGTTAAAAGGGAAAAACTAGGAATACTGGAAACATTGTACAAGGGGAATCATTGGACGAGGCACCACTAGTGGGACACCATGGGTAGTGAGGAACCACCATGATTAATAGATCCCACTTTTAGTGAGTTAGATACAAGAAAGGCACTTTCAGATGAGGAACCTCTAGTGGATACACCACCAAGTTTTCCTATCACTATAAATTAGACTCATCCAAATGGTGAACCATTGGACAATCGTCTTCTAGGGTGAGACACTACTACAGATTCACAAATATGGTGAGTATCCAACAGTGACCCATCGCCAGGGTGACCTCCCCCAATGATCCTTCTCCAAGGTGAGACACTTCAAGGATTCCACCACACGCGTGACACACTACCAATGAGCCACCATCGGGGTGAGACACTACCAGCGAGCCACTATAAGTGTGAGAAACCACCCAAAATACACTTTTTATATGACTAACCATTTGGATTAGGAATCATTTGGTGAGGAAACATTGGAGTGAGGCACAGTTGGAGAAAAAGGAAAACTATGAAAAATTATATTTTTTGTAATGTGTCACCTAGACATCCCATGAATCCTCAAACCCCAGATTTCACACAATAGATTGGATTGAATGGTTCATTGCATTACATCAGATATCTCTCAAACCATTTTAGCCCCAATGAAATCTAATCCATCTCAAAGGTAATGAGTTCAAGGGTACAAAAAACCATCAAATTAGATAAATCTCAATGATAAAATCACACATGAAATACTTCCATTTACTAGACACAGAAACGATCAATAATAAACCACCTTGTGTTCATATAATGATGGTGTGGAATCTTATACATCTAATAAAATATCCATTTAATTATACTAAAAAGGACTTATCATCATATTTGTTGGAAGGATATAAAAATGTCCTTGAAACACATTTTTCATCCCACAATAAAACCACACTGTCCAAAAAGACAAATTTTTGAATTTTATTCTCCATGTCAAGATGTTATCCTATATAGGTAGTAGTCAGTCACCTACATGTGTTTAATTGAATAACAGTAAAGGTATCATGATTATGAATTTGGTCCTCTGCATTTGAAATGTCAGGAAATTATCACACTCCACAAACCAGATGAAAAAGTGCACATCTCATTCTGAACAATGTTCAATCATCACATCAAATAGTAAAATAGAACAAGGAGAAGCTCAAATCAACTCTTGGTACAAGGGAAACTTATGCATATCTTTGTCCCATGTACTGTCCTCCTAAACAACATGACCCCAGTAACAATGAAAAAAAAAGAATGATCCATCAATGAAACACCTTCTCTTCATGATCCCGGATCACATCTAGCCACTCCAAAAATGTTGCTTCAATTGGATATCCATCACTACCAAGTCAATTCCATGGAATACATTAAGATGATAACAATGAAGTTGAGAGACATGGTCAGTGTCTTTGATCAACTCAAATATCATTTTTAAAAAAACCAATATTACACCTTTCCGACTCATCCCAACACCTCACTGATCAAAACAAAACAAGGATAAATCATACTCCTTTTTTCAAACCTACACTTACCACATCAAGTGTAAACTTTCCAGAACATCTAGTCTACAACCTTTGACTCCATGTGACTAGTTATGAGGTTTGGATAAGGATTCTTCTATTCATTCACTACATTAATCATATTTTGAACAAATTAATCATTCTCTATCATGCTCTACAATACATCTAGACCAGAACAGATGTCTCCCCATCAACCATCCAACAAATCAGAGAATGAAACGACCTCCCATAAAAAACCTCAATATATAGAAATGAAAATAGAATATATATATCTATAATTATAATTATACTACACTATGAGATTGTTATTTACCGATGTTCAACCAAAGTCTACGATTCACGCTCACACCATATCCTCCACTGTCTTGATTTCCTCCTCCATCTACCCATATATCAGATGTTTAAATGTATTGTTGTGGAAAAACTAAGGCCCAAAAACATGTGGTAATCCGCAAATAATATGTGAGGTAAATTGTGCATCCTGATATGAGTCAATCGACAATATAAGACCATCGAACTACACCACCTTGTTCACATACCTCTTAGATAAGGTATGCTCTTCAAACAACTCATTGATCACTATAAAGGGACCTGATTTCTTTTACTAACTGACGATCACCTATATTACATTATAACATCACTAGTCTATTGGTAACACATGTCTGAAATCTATTCATATTTCATCCCATATCATGTCATCAACATCCAAGTACTTCAAGAAAACATCTTGAAAAAGATGTTGGACCATCACCTACTGGAAAACCATTCACTTCACCACAAACACCTCCACTTCCCGTTTCAAATTGGGACAGCAAAACTGCATCATCAATCCATGGTACAATATGTATAATACTTGGTAGATTGCCTAAGGTGATCAATGAAACCCATGAATTATTATATTATGCATCACAACCCAAATAGAAAACGTTCTATGATACAAAATCTACATCCGACCACCTTATGAAAATCCCTATAGAAAATTCACAGTGGCCAACACAATGGACATCACCTCTATAATCTATATCTCCCACTATGCATCATCCACCTCCTAGATTAGTTAATACTACACCTTTAATAGAAAAAAATATAATATAACACCAACAACTATTTCATCTATGTGAAAGGATACCAACTCCTCCGTCACTGTCCATGTGTCGACAGATTCCCAAACTAAATCATTATATGACATTCTTCTCAAAACATCAGTCATGAAATTCCAATTTCATGATGTGAACGGGATCTCAAAATAATTGTATCAAATTAACATCTTCCTCTTATATTTTTGAATATTCATCTCTCATAAGGAAAATATATGACTCAATATCTTTTTATTTGTGAAGACCAAATGAAATCCCCAATATGGTAATTCTTCCACACCATTAGTGCAAACATCACCACTAATAGCTTTAGATCATTAGTGTTATAGATGTACTAATGAGGACCTAACATCCTATACCCATAACAAATCACTTATCACTATTGAATCAACATGCATCCATAGACCGAAGGGGAAGCATCACTGAACACCTTATACATTACCCCGTTCTTAGGAAAATTGTTCAGTGGGTCACAGACCGACATCCCATTCTTGTACGTTAATGCATATGAGCACTAATCACTCAAGGAAAAATAATGATCCTTCCTCATGAAATCCCTCAACGGGGATACAATTTGATATAAATTGGTCACAAACCTTTGATAATAGCTTATGAGACCAAGGAATATATGAACGAATTCCATGTTATTGGGTTCATTTGATGAAACAAAGCATTAACACATCATTAGCCTACAACAACACTATAACGAGAGACCAAATTCATGAGATAATACAACTATCATGTACAAAACATACTCCTGGAAATATTTATGTACAGAATGTTTTGTCGAATAACTAGTAACAGATGTCCAAAAATATCAATGTTTTTCTCCTCTTACATCCAGAATATATAGATTTCATAGATGAATAAGATGAAAAACTAGTCATGGAACTCATGAAATATGCAGTTTATGATATCCATGAACATAGATGTTGTGTTCATATAACCTAATGGCATGGCTACAATTTCGAAGTTCCATATGTATATCATGGAAAAAATCAAGATATATCCCTCTTTCCACCCTTATCTGGTGATATCCATACTACATATTGATCTTAGAAAACCGACACATACTTCTAACTTTATTTAAGAGATCAACTATTCATGGAACCAATTTTTGACCGTAACCTAATTCAACATCCAGTTTTTATAAAAAACTGCATTCCACCGACCACATTTTTTACAAACAATAATGGGGAAAACCATGTAGAGAAAATGGGACAGATGTAACAATTCTTCATCATGTAATCTCTATAATTCTCATCTATTGAAACTCACATGTTGTCATCAATTAAACTGTAATTAAAATTATAGAATCACAAATATATAAGTGTAGCATTGAATAAACATCACATTGAAGGGGTAGCATTATAATATCCTCATGAAAAACATCCATGAACTCTCCAAAGAACCAGTGAATCTATTTAATCCTAGAATCTAGTGATTCCAGATACAAATCATCTAACAAGGAATGAAATGGCTCTACACACTGACATCCCTCTGTAAAAATTTATTCGCCAATAAAAACCACACTAGGCAATTCAAATTTGAAAACATGACTATCTTTCTGAACTTTTTGAAAATATCTTGTATGGAATACCTCAAGTCGATATAGATAATGACATCTTATGTTTTCAAATCTAGAAATATGGTATCCCCATGGGATGTATTTGGTACTATCCTATGTCCACCCCCAGTGCACATCAAATACACTATTCTAGATTCTAACAAGTGTAATAAATAAATGGGGTGCAAGAATTTTCTCTATGTATAGTCCCATATCATTAAATATAGTTGGTGAAGAATGTACTATGATGATCATGAATAAATAATCCCCAAAAATGGTACTAAACAAACTGATCATACCTATGGTGATCTATAGCCCCTATAGAACTACTATATCTCCTTCTTTCAACTTACCAAAGCCAGCACCTCTGGAAATATTTTAATGACCAACTCCATGGATATGATTGGTTTTTGATCCATGAAAATAAGGAACATTATATGTATAACAACAAACTGCTCCATCTCACCTTCTATGAGTGAAAGCCTTCTACCCCTACTGTTGATACAGTCTCACAGAAAACTGATCTTGAGGCTGCCGGTGAATGTATCAAATAATATAGAACTGGTCTGAGAGAACCACTTCACACTGGCAATTGGGATGACCGAGAACCCCACAACTAAAATAAACTTGTGAAATGATACTAAGAAAATCATTGAAACTACTATCACAAAAATGCTTTATAGAAAAATTATGATGTCAACTCCATACTAGTTGAAACCCATGGGTCATGGTGACATAGATCTTCCAATAAAAAATATCCTTTCAAAAAAGACTAATGGATCCCCTATCTTGATAATCATTCTCACGAGCAAATATTTTTTATCACCTCTCCCTTATACTGAATCTCTAAATACCTAGTTAACATAAAATGTGTAATAACATACTGGATGGATGGATATAGTGCATCCTGATGTTGTATATCATGAGACTCATCAATAAGAAAATGGTCACTAGAACAATGAAGAAGGACCATGATCTTTATTCCCTTCTCTCATACTAGAATTATCTCTTGATAATGGAAGGGTATCTCCTACTTATTATCATCCATAATAATAGAAGAAAGAAGATTTGATCAGAAATCCTTCTTGAATTCATCCCACAAAACACCAACCTCCTTCTTCTCTAATAGATATATTCTTTTCCGTTGACACATAGATCCTTTGATTTGACAGACTACTAAAAAGACATAATAATCTATCAAGTACCTAATCAAAATCAAAGTAATATCATGTTCCTCCATCCATCCCTATGTCTTAACATCTAATAAATTTACCTCATGCTTCTCTAATTCCTATAACTAGAAAGCGAACAATTCCTTCTTCCACTTCTCATCATCCCCAACTAGATCAGACTTATGATGATCAACCTTATCAACCTGCTGAACTTCAACTACCAACGACCCAAATGGATGAAGACCGGGATCCATATTTGAAATGTTTAAAAATTACTTTATAAAATTTATTATTATATAATTTCCAATAAAATTTATTTTATTTTATTTTAATTTATTTTATACATTTAATCAATTTTAACCATCATAAAACAGCCCATTTCAAAGAGGAAAACAATTCATTATGATTCATTTACCATTCTTATATATCTACTATGCAAGATGGTATATCATACATGGTCCTTAAATAAGCTCTGTTTCAATGCACACGATTATAGACCTAAACTCCCATGACATAGTAGGCCCCCCTTGACTTTTTCACACACCAGAGTCAAGTGGAACTATCAGCATACCACCAAATGAAATTAACAATATTTATATACCTATAAACCATACTATCAAGTAACCATTTGCTCTGATAGCCCTTTTTCTCAACCTACGCCCTCCAATGATACTAAAATGATGGGAAAGAGATAATGACCCCATGAGTGACACCTCTAATAGGCCTCGGGAAGAAGACTAGAACAAATGAAATACAAATCTCACTACATGGGATGAATTACCATTTATAAGAAACATGATTGAGAGATAGAATTAATCATCATCAATAACTCCAACACATAATATAGAAGGGAAATCCAGAAATACTCCCACAAGCAAGAAATGTATAACTGATAGAAGAAAATTATCCAATTTAAATACCAAAAGGAGATGCTACGGTAGGTGCACAACAACTATCAAAATTTCTAAGCTAGTACTGACCAACACGTTCCACAAAATCCTCCTTGAAACCTAAAATATGTTTTTATATGTATGGTTAGAATACATATATATTAATTCTGAAAAACAATATTCCTTCATGATAATGTAAAATAAGAATACTAATGCTCCATTGAGAAAAAAATATGACCAAACTAATCCTAAACAAGTATACATACCATCGAATCCTCACCAAGACACAATTGAAAAGCAATGAATGTCTTATAATGTAATATGTTATAATTTATATTAATGATAGGGTTCCCTACACCACCTTTTAACTTTTATGTCTCTCTCTCCCAACATAGTACGTAATGGTGTTCCATCCCATCCATGTACGACATCATGTCCCACCTGAACGCACCTGCGACTAACTACACATCCCTCTAACACACCTTTAGGCCTCATAACACATCACATACATGCACAAGAAGGCCCAAAAACACAACACATCATATCTAATCCTGAATAAACCTTGGAAAAAACATAACATCTCGTCCCAAAGACACTTCATACTTGACAAAACACCTCACCCATAAACATCTTGGATATCACATCTCTTCTAAAGACACCTGCACTATCACAACCACCATCTAATGAACTAACAGGCCTACTTCCAATAAATACTAGTCCATACCTATATCTCCTAGATGAGAGAGAGAAAAAATGAATTTTACCCATAATTATGTACTCTTCACTAGATATAGGAAAAAATCCGACCTCATGTTGATGAATGTGTTCGGAATAGATTGCTCGTCATGGTAGGGTGCATAAAAAAATCAAAAGAAATTTCAAGTATATATAAATAATACCAAAAAAACAGAATCCCAATATATGGTCTCTCAAAAATAATCCTACTCAATGCACAATCACTCTTACATAGTCCCCTAATTAAATTTATTAATAACTTCTAAAGTCGATTTAGTATGTGAAGAAACCTGATAAATAAAATTTTATTCACATTTCTTTTATGTACAACACCAATTTATTTCATCATAACAACTTCAATATAATTAACCAATCCAAACCATTTCACTAAAAATTTTATCAAACAATTATATATTTTTTACATCTCTACTCAAAAAACTCATAACCACAAAACATAACAAGAAACATAGTAAGAGTTATTAAAAGTCATCCAAGGGATTAAGAGGCATAGAAAATCAACACAATTCACATTAATTACACATCACACCACGACCTCCAATTATGGTGCGATTGTATACAAGTATTAAAAATGTTGAATCTATAAGAGAATTACCCATACCAAGAAAAAGATTCCTTCTTAATACACATATGAACAATTCAAAATATTAACAGAACCAACCCCTACAAACACTCATATCCAAATGAACATTATAGAAAATACTGGTTTCGTAGACCTGATGTATAATCACACAACACCCTTCAAAACCTCACTATAAAACCACATGTCATTGACTCTACCCATACAGACAATAAAGAACAATTCCACACCCCACATCACCTAATATACCAAGGAAATTTTTTTCTAAATTTAAAATATCATCCCTTAAATAATTTTTATATTAAATTTTGGGGTTATTATACAGAAAATATGATCATAGGGTATCTATTCATTAGAAAATTTTATTTGGTTAACCAAATTTTATAATCATAATTGAACAAAACCAAATAATATGCATTCAAAAAACCAACCATTATAAAAACAAAGACCCCCAAAAACCATGATTTTTGGTTGTTATTTAGCCCATAAAACCCATAATATCCACTTTAAAACAACACAATAAGATCATGTGTCTCTTCTCCCCAGCCACTCTCTATTGATTTTAAACAAATTATATTATCTCTATTAATCAACATTTGATAATTTTTAAAATGGATGAAATCTATAGACGCTTCCCACTTGCATCACAATTTAGAAAGTCGATGGAAAATCTACTTTGATGAAAAATGATCAAAACTTCTTGGATACTGCCAAAATAGGGGCACACACACAAATATTACCCTCCAGGGGAAAATGAACTAATTAACTCAACCATAACACATGAATTTTCTGGGTAGAGGGATTCAAGGAATCTAATTTCCAGAAAAAAAAAATTATGGTTGAACATGGGGAATGATATATCATGTTTCGGAACATCTAAATAGATCCATAAGATTAGATAAGGTTGTGATTTTACATTAATAGAGGATTCAATCCAGAGCATGTGTTTGGACCATCTAATAGCCTATAGAACCTTAGGGATTAATGCAATAATTTATTGCATTTTAATCAGTCTAAAATACATTACAATTTTTTATTAAACGCATATTATATAAAATAATGACGTCAAAATGTTACAACATTGATAACTGGAAAAAAAATTAACTATGGCACCACTAGACGACAAACCACCATTGAGACATCACCAGATGATGCATCATTGATAGTGAGGCACCATCAGGATGATCAACCTGTCACCATCAATGAGTCTCCTATAGTTGAGACACTGCCAAATGAAGCACCGCCATAGAAGAAACTACTAGGGTGACCGACTTCCTAGCACGAGGCACTGCCAGATGAGGAACTACTATATGAGTGACAACCAGGGTGAGACACTATCAGTGATCCACTGCCAGGGTGATGTACAACCATCGATCCACTTCTAGGGCGAGACATTGCAAGCGTGCCGCTAAAAGGATGATCTGCTTCCATAAATCAACCTATAGGGGTATACATCACTAGTGAGACACCTCTAAGGCGAGACACTGGCAATGATACACCATTGGAATGGGGTCCCATTGGGATGAACCACATTTGGGATGAGTAACTAGTATAAAACCTTGAATACTATTAATTTACCTATGAGTTAAATATAGTCTCCTTGACTTCCTAAGACACCACAAAAAATCAAAGTTCCCACAATCTAACATAATAGAATGGTTTGAGTCATTAAATGTTTTATAAAAATTATTATCTATAATATTGAATCAATATGTAATGGATCACCATTTTTAAAAATGTATATTCTATGTAAAACATCATTTTAGAAATATGAGAAATATTTATATCTTAAAGTTTGATCTTGATTTTTTAATTTCTATTTTCATTTAAAATAATCAAATTATATAGTATAAATATTTAAAGTATAATTCTTTGTGTCATTATAGAATAAAAAAATCCGAAAATAAGTTAACAATAATTGGAAAAAATAGATATAAAAAATGGATTAAAAAATATAGATGATGTAATTTGTAATATGTAACAAAAATATACAGAAAATGTAATTGGAATGAAAATTTATATAAATTTAAAAAATTAACAATAATTTTATGAAATTTTAAAATATTTTAAGAATATTATATTTTTTTTAATGAATATAAATGCAGAGATATATATATATACTGAATTATTTAACAAAATATATAATTAGAAAATATAAAAAGAAAATAATATTTTAAATATATGCTAAATTAATGGATATAAATAATTATTATTGAAATATAAAATTTAATTAATATTTATAATAAATTTTATTAAAATTTGATGACAATTTATAAATTTTTAACATATTAAATTACAAAATTATTCAATTACTAAATAAATGTAAATTGTGTTAAGGGATAGTTATTTATAGTAGTCTAATAGTTAAATATTTTAGAATTTAATTTATTAATCATAGATAAAACATATTAGTGGAGAGGAAATATATATTCATGAAAATTATTTTACCTTTATTTTGTTAAAATTTACAATTTGAAAAAATTTGATATAAAAATATATTATTAATAAAATATGAATGTAAAATATGATGTGGTTTGAATAGAATTTTTCCTTAGAATAATATATTTTATTAATATTTTATTAAATATAATTTTTTAATATTCAATGTTCCTGAAATCAATTAATATTCATGGGTTTGTCTTCAATTTTGTATTCAATAATAGAAACATGTACTAAAAAATTATTCAAATATATTATCAAATCAATTATGGGGTCATCGGAAAATTGAAAGTAAATTATGCATAAAGTATATTAGAAGGTCAGAAATTTGAAATTAATCTAAAAAATAAGAGAATAATGTACTAAAAAATATACTAAACATAGTGTGTGAATCACTCCACTAGACAAGAAATATATTGTTAGTTTATGCAGATTTGGATTGGTCACATCAAAACAGTACGTAATTTATTAAATATATCTATATATATATATTTACTATTACGTAGAATTGTAATTATTGTAATTACCTAAGAAACATATTGTCACAACACAAGTAATTTTATTTTATATAATATTCTTGTCATTTTTTTCTTAGAATATTTTGGAGCTCATCCATCACGAATTTATACATTTCATAAAACTCTTAAAATCCACTATAAGTTTGGAAAATATATTAAAATTATTAGAAAAAAAATTAAAACATATAATCTTAATAGATACTACATGAAACAATACTTGTTGAGAATATTATTTTGGATATATTCTTAAATCACATACCATTATATGGTGAAATTGGCTACATAATGGGGTTTGTTAGTATGAGATTTTTTCCCAATGAAAAGGTATTAATCATAAATTAAATGAGATATAATTTTTTATTCTCGTATAATGATTAAAATATCTTTTTCACTGGTAAAATTACATTTTTATGTATAAAATATTTTTCAATTATTAATTTAATATATAAATTAAGAAATAAATTTGGTCATAATATTTAATGTTTAATGAATGAAAGAAAATCAATTAAATTGATTCATAGCAAATGAATTATTTGTGTTTAAATTGGATTATTAATTCAATTTTTATGATATATTTAATGGGGATCAATGTCAATATTTTAAAAAATGTAGTTTGATTATATAAAATATGGTAATATATCTATTTTTCCTTATATATTTATCCATTAAACATTTCTTATCTCATTATATAAAGGAAGGAAGGTCATACCAATGTCTTCTGTATTTCGATTTGTCATTGGATTCATCAAAAATCCAATCCATGTAATTCATCCAAATTATTAATCCATTATATAACTCAAACATGTATAATAATTAGTAATGTCTAGAAACAATCACCATGGTTGTCTACTTATTATGGGTTATGATTTAAATAGTATTTTTAATATTATAATGCTCTATAATTTTAGTAAATAGTTTTCTGTAAATGTTTTCCAAGTGAGTACAATTTTTTACATAATAAAATGATAAAATGATCTTAATAAAGTAAAATAAGAAATTTATAAAAAATAACAACTTCAATGTTACATATAAATATAGTAATTCATACAAATGCTTAAAAATAAATCCTACATGATACAGATTTTAAAATAAACATCATTCTTAATGTATATTAATTTCATATATGACTAAAAATTTATAAAATTTATAAACTACTAGAAAAAATACCCATACCAACAGTCCCATAACAATGGTTTGAGTAAAATAATTGGTATAGGTTCCATAAAGAGACCTATAGCTACAGTTTTAGTGACACTATTGTTATAAGTCTCTTATAGCAAAACTATACCAATGGATTCTTCAAAACCATTTGTATAAGTCACTAATTAGGACCAATACCAATTGTTTTGGAAAAATCCATTGATATAGGCCTCTTATTAGGACCTATACCAAAGGTTTTGGCCAAAATGGATGATATAGGTCTACCATATGCCTATGGTTACTTCTAAAACATTATTATAGTTCAAAAAATCAAAAACATTCACCAACGGTTCTCTAGACATTGTTATTGACCCATAAAAAGGGTTTTGAGAGCTGTTGGTATAGGGAAATT
Source organism: Viscum album (assembly GCA_963277665.1). Lineage (NCBI taxonomy): Eukaryota > Viridiplantae > Streptophyta > Magnoliopsida > Santalales > Viscaceae > Viscum > Viscum album. Next base: position 2,014,876,549 of record OY728150.1, read on the forward strand.
TTTTTATTACTGATAATATCAATTATATAAAAAAATTAATAAAATTATCCATAATGTCAAAATTATATTAATATGAATATTTCAAATAATATAGAAAGAATACAATTTTCAGATGACTAGATAAAAATAATGTTTTTCTAAACACTAAATATTTGTAAACTAATAATCATAATAGAAATTTAATGTGTTTATATAACAACATAATACATCAAATAACTATTTATGATGAAAAAAAAACTATAAAAAATTATGAATTTATAAAATGTAGGTCTGGCATTTTTTAAACAATATTAATATATTACATTGAAATAAACCTTTTGTTTATCTTCTTATTATATAATTATGTTTTAAAAATTAAAATTTGAATTTAAATCAAATTTATATGAAATTTATTGTTTTACAATGAGTAATTTGTATCATTAAAATCGTCCGCAATTTATATTTTATCCATCACTTATCATTTAATCTAAAAAATACGATTCTTAAAAAAATTTGTTTTTATGGATAATAATCGACAATGTTGAAATAAAATTTTCTATAATATATAAATTTTATTTCAAAAATAAGATTTTACATTTTGAATCATTATTTTTAATTTATTTAACAAGGGAAAAAAAATTTGTCATTAAATTATTTTACATTGATAAGTACTTGTCTCCATAAGAAAGTTTAAAATATTAATATAAATAAGTAAAGGGATTAAAGGAATGAATCATGATAAAAACATATTTTTAACATAGGGGATTATATATTATTAATTATAGGTAACCCACACCACCAATGTTTTATATTTTTTGGATCTATTCGACTTCTAAATAATGTTTTGACCTTATATCATGTTGATTTTTATACAAAAATGATATTTTCACCACTTTTAAAAGGTTTCTCTTTCCACCAATACAATAAAAAATTATTTATTGCGTTTTAAATTTTAAATATACATATTGTATATTTTTTATTATCATATTCAATTTCTATGACCAATTTCTCACATGTCATTGTAATAACACCTATATTTATAAGAAATCATCCAAGAAACATTTAATTATTTCCCTATTCGTACTCTTTTTTTTTCTAAAAAACATTTCATTTATATCATACATTTTATTTTAATTAATTAATATATTAATACGATAATATTTTTTCCTCTTAATTATATTATTATATTGGATAAAATATTAGACACATTACCCATTTTCCAATTAGAAATATGAAACAGTCATTTGTGCATGTGTGGACTACCACCCAAACGAAATAATATATCGCTATTTTTCTATGTTTAGTTTTCCATTTATTAAATACTATTAAAATATCATTCATCAAAATAATTATACATAATTAATATGTTTATTATCTTATAATATAAAAATTATTCTAAAATAATGAGATTTAATAACTATAATCATCAATAAAACATAATATATTAACATTTTGGTAGGTCTAAAAAAATACATGAACATTGATATAAACTCATATCATGTATTAAAATGAGAAAATAATAACATATAAAATTTTATTTAAATATGTAAAGAATAATTATATTTTGGTTAAACAATCTTATAATTACATTTAGAAATACTTTATTACAAAACCAATGAATTTTATTAAAAATCAACAATATATTATCATCACTGATTTTTCATTACTGATCAGAGATAAAATAATATTTAAATGATATCATGAAGGTGTAAAATATTAAAATACAACAATTAATGTCACTTTTAATATATAATATAAATCATATATTGTATAAGAATCAATAAAAACAACATATTTAGTATATAAGTTAAAACAAATCATCATCACACACACCAGATAATTAAAATACATAATAATTTACCAATATACATGTGTAGAATAATATAAATCGAAATAAATAAATTATTGTGAATGATTATATATTTATAAATGATGTAATTAAAATATTTATTTTTCTAATACTCATTGTGAGATTATGATCAACTAACATGAAATTCAAGGTAAATATTTCATTATGTAAATTTAGGATCCATTAGGTAACAATAATTAATAAATTAATTTAATATTAAATATATAATTGATCCATAAATATAAATTTTCTGTTGTATTTCATATTAATTATTAAAGAATTTAATTATCATTTTTTATAACAACAACTATGATAACTTGTTTCTAACAATAATGGTATAAAATTTGTAATCATAACTCTCCTTCTTACAAACTGATATTCTCAAACAATTCCATGTTTTTTTCTAATGTAATTATTTTATTTTATTTATTAGAACATCGATTTTTAAATTTTTATTTTTTATATTTTCTTGTACACCTATTATGAACCTAATGAAAATCAATATTTCTTTTTTTTCCTTCTAAATGGCATAATAACCTTAACCAATTCATTTTTATATATTTTTAATAAATAATTATTTGTTAATTCTATTTTTTTGTTGATCTATTTTTTGGAATATCATTTTAGTATGGTTTGAAAATTTATTCTCTTTCATTCTCATGTTTTTGTATTGTAATTTTATTTGAGAAAAAATTTAATGGTTTTGTGAAAACTCTAAAATTTTGTATTGTCATTTTCCAAAAAAAATTAATCCCCCATAAAGTAGTATTTATCACCCTATTTTTTTTATTATTATATAACTACTTTTTAAAAAATATTTTTTAATATCATGTGTTTTGTTATGTTTTTTTCATGTGGTGTTTTTGAATAGTTTATGAAAATGATTCCTCTTCCATTTTTTCTTTAAGATATTTTTATTTTTTTACTACGTAAAAAATTTTATTTACGATGTCAATAGAAGTATTATATCTCCATTTAGTGCATTATTTTATGATTACATTTTACATGATTATCTGATATAAATAAATAATGAATTTGTACAGAAATCCAGGTTGATTGTTATTTTTTCATATTTATACTATAGACATATTAAATTTTATCAAAATTTAGTGGGCATATTGAGTTCCTCATAACAGTTTTCTTATTATCATGGTCGTTCTGCATTTCCATGTCATCTAATGATGATATTTCAAAAAGAATTTCATTATTATTAAGTGATATTTTTTCCTGATTAGGTCAAATTATTAAATTTTTTCCTCACATTTATATAATTACCACATGTTTTGTTATTATTGAGATCTATTTTGTGATATTTTATGGTTATTATGAATACATAATGTTATTGTAAGTGTATTTTATTTCTATTAAATACTATTTCATTATCAAATATAGTCCAATGATCTTGTATGAGGATATTATTCAACTTCCTCATGTTCTTATTAATAAATCTAGTTTAATACATTGTGATATTTTCTACCAGTAATAATCATATGGGGTCACAAATTCGCTATTTTTCATAATGTATTTTATGTAGATAATTATATCCTATGAGATGTCTTTTAATGGTGGTAGAGATATTTTATTAAGGATAAATGTTGATATTATTTAAAATAATATTTTATTTATATAATATCTAAAACATTTTACCATCGGGTCTATAGGATATAAAACTATTCATAATATGTGTTTTCATAATCGAGAAATTAATGATATATTTTAGGTATTTATATTTCAGTTATCATTAATATTTATTATATGAGTGTTCTGTTTGTATATATATTATTTTTGTTATTATTTTGATTAGTTTAGATGATATATTTGTACCTGATATTAGTAAATTTAAATGATATATCTATGAATAGGACAACACATTTGTCTTTTGATAAGGAATTTTTTTTGTTTATCATTCAAATTAAATATATGATAGGATAATAAACGTTGGTGTGGGATCCAGAAAAAAATACAAAGAGTAATTATCCTAATAAATTAGAATTGGGTATAAAATTGATCCTCACCATGTTCTAAAAAATGTAGACTAAAATAACACATTGTTTGAATCAATTATTTGATATATATTGGTGAAATAATATTATCATTATAAATTATTATGAAATTTTTTAATATATTACTATTATATTTTTAAAAACTATGGATAACCTATTTCAAAATATACATATTCAGAGGTTCAAATGTCTAGGTATTTTTAAATATCCTCAATATATATTTATAATTTACTAATAAATAAAAAATGTAATTTATTTATAAAAAATAAAATATTTCCATTGGTAAATGTATTGTATGTTTCTTGAAATAATGTAGTTAATAATGAGTGAAATGGATAATGTGAATATTACCCAAAAAAGGATCATATTGAGATTATGATAGTGATGAAACACATATTCTAAATAAACACTAAATTATATCATTAGATAAGAAACAATTAAAATATTCTTCTAATATTTTACACATAATGGAATGATCAATATTATGTGAATTCATTCATAAGGAGACATCATCAATATTTTTGATTGTCATATATTCCACTATTATATGTATAGTGGGTTAATGTGATGTAAATTACATTTATCATTATTCATTACGCAAAATAAAAGACCGATGTTGTAACTATTCATTTTTTATTTGGAGTCGCTAACTATTGGAGGAATTTCACTAATAATATTAGTCAAATAGAGGATATATATGATTTTGAATTTATTTCCTTCATGATAATATATTTCACTAATTATCTTCATTGATATCATAAAAACAATTATATATAATTCCAAAAAATGGTTAAAATTGGTTTTAATCTATTACATATTATGAATAAAATATTACTAGAATCATTAAGTATTATACCTGATTCTATATCCAATAATATAATTAATATCAGTGGAATATAAAATTTCATTATATCTTGTCTTTAATGGTTACTATCAAAAATAGGATTCAGTTTCTCTGATGATATTGTTATATATGATCTTATTCTATAGATAATTGTTGGATCCACTCAACATTATGAGGAGATGATATGTAAATTGGAGTACAATAGGAGAATACATTATATGAATGATGGTGGGATAATAGTACAACATTCTACATGAAATAAATGTGGAAGATAGAAACCATGTAATTAATATTGGGAGTTAGGTTGGTATATCTTATGTGAATAATAATGTATCTAATACAACAACATCCAAGCTATATATTATAGGCTTATTAATAAAATGCATGATATGAATTTTCCAAATAATTATCATCCCACACTCTAATGACTCATGTGGAGTGAGTTTGAATAAAATGTGAATCAATTAGAATATTCTTAAGACAATAATTAAAATCTTCCATAAAAACCTCAAAAAAGAGGGAATGTTGGAAGGAATTTGTGGTCCAAAATCCTGATATAGATAATTAAAATATAAATATGATAAATAAAATTTATATTATATCTAGATTCGTTTATACATTATTTAATTATGGTTTTATCAAATTCTTGTATAATATTTTTAAATGTGGAACCATGTCACATCCCTTAGTTTCTAGTTTATTTCCCTTTTTATGGTTTTATATCATATATAATTAAAGAAGATTATTTTTGAGAGTTTATGATGGTATTGATCGTGATTGGGAATGAGATTCGGTTTTTTATGTATGGGCATGCCGTATATGCTTGGAAAATAGCGTAGCCCCATCGGTCACTATATTATCAGGGTATGTTATGTGGCGTGCAGTCCTAAGAGATGAATTTCAGTCCTACACCTTTTAAGGGATGTCTAAATCATATGGAAAGCCAACAATATATGATATACATTAGAATCATCCAGGAGTTATTTCTTATTTTTAGTTCATCGAGTGGCATAATTTTGTGGCACATCCAAAATTGGTGTTCTTGTTTTGTAATACATGGGATGTTTTATGATTAAATCCACGATAAAACATTTCTACACCATGGAATTTTTTATGATTCTATATGACACAAGATGGAAGAGGATGGTAATATATTATTGATCTAATCAATTTAGCATGATCAATATCACATCAATCTTATTGTATAGTAATAATGGAATTTATGGAATTCAATTTCATATTGGATGAGTTATAAAGAAAATAGATAATTAAATTATGAATATCCCCATCAGAAACACCATATCATTTTTTGAGGAAGGGGGATGAAACTCATAGTATTTTTTTGAATAATTTTAATTTCATCCATGTATAACTATATAATAAGTATAATATTACATGAATCAATGATTTGTTCGATAAATTAATTAGATTAAAATGGTTCTATCAAATTGAAATACATTTGGGTATAATCTATATTTATTTTGGAATAATTTTATTCATATGAAAACCATCAAGAAATTGTATGTCCATTATTAATATTTGGTTATGTAATTTTTTATTTCTATTAAAAAATGGTCCATCATTTAATTGTAGAATTGGATTAATATAAGGTGTCTAGATTCCTTTTTTTTAATAAATTTTTGTGATATTACAGTTTGATGTATATTTAAGTATTATCATTAAAAATACTTCTATTTATTTTTTTATCATATAGTATCGTGAACATTTTGATAAAATTAATATTTTAATGTTTTGGGTAAAATTACAAAGATTCATTGGGCAACTTTTTTTCTTCTGAAAACAGGGATGTTATGTATCTTCAAAATATTAATGGGATTATATTTTGGATAAAATTGATTTTTAAAAGATAAAAATTTTCCATGGCTTAAAATTATACTACCCACAAATTTTTATATGATTTTTTCACATATTTCTTCACAAATATCAACTTTTAATGGAATAGTGTTCAATTAAATAGTATCATTAAAACCATGAAATTTTTCAAAAAGGTGTTCATTTGAATAAAATCATCACAAATACTACACTACCAATGTCAGAATATTTTTTTCCAATTGTGATCCAAAATTATCTTAAGTGGGTTCTATTCAAATGATTTGATAACATATTTTAACTTATTTTTCATGAATTTTATGGGCACATGAGAAAATCTATTAAAAAAATTATTTATAATTGGTTAAAATATTTAATTCCTTTAACACAAATCTTCTTTTTTTTATTATGGTGATAAATGAACTATATATATACATCAAAAAATTAAAAAAAAATTCACAAATGTGTTTTAAATTCAATTATATATTGACTATAGAGACACTGGAATATTAGAAACATCATTAAATCTTTTATGTACAATTAAATATAAAATTACATGTAATTATTCATTTTGTCTATTACATTGGGAGACAAGGCAGATAAAACTGAAAACATGAGACTAAATAAAAAATCTATATCATCCAATTGGGCCTCCTAATTTCTTTTGAGACCTTACTTATGAATTGGATAACTCTTGGATAACATTAACAAATAGACGATCTAAAATTCCCAGTAATGGAATAATAATTAAAATAATGAGTAAAACATGTTTTATAAGGAATAACATAAATATATATAATATAGTGGAACATGATTAAGAATTAGTAATCATAACATATAGAACATGAGAAGATATAATATTTTTATCTTAATAATGTTGAATTAAACTATGAAATTACATTATCATGAGTAAAGGCTCATTACATATAGGGGTGCAGGAGTCAAGGGTTATTTCACATTGAGAAGATGAGTCAACTCTGACGACCAAGACTGTTGTAGATGGGTAATTAATAATGGATAATAACCTAGACCATTAATCAAAATGTCCATGATATTATAAAGTAACCAATGCATTGGGGAACTACATGGGAGCACCCATTAAACATGTTCATGAATATACATACCACATAAAGAATCCTACGTAAGTAATCAAAAATAATCATAAGGGAGACACATTGAATGAATTGGTTATCATGTTAGAAGCATAACAAATGTGTAAATCATAAAATATTATAATGAAAGAAATGAATTAAATTATACATGTACATTCATAATAGAATATATTTATATATCATGATAAGTTATTTCAAAATGAAGTGAAAAGTGTTTTTTAGAATATTTATAAATAAGACATTTTTCTATGGTTTAGGAGAAAAATTTATAGGTTCATTTAAAAAGAATATGAATAATTATTTGTATAAAAAAATAACTAATCCAATGTATTTTTTATGATTAAATGTGTGACTTTAGGAAAAAAATTACCTAAAATTGATTATTTTAAACACTTTAAAAATTGTAATAATGTTATAAGTTCCCTCAAATTGTGTTTTTTATCAAGAAAACATGAGTATATAATGATTCAAAAAAATTTATATCCATGAACAATAAGGATGAATGAGTTGTGGTATATTATTTTTTAACATATAAACATCACTTAAAATATTTAAATTAAAAAAAATATAATTTTTTTTTCTAAATAAGTTGAAAGTGCTCCCAGATGAATAGTGGATATTAGGTTTTAATACCTTACTATATGTTTGAATAGAATTTTGACGTGACATTAATATCTCTAATAATAAAACTAAATTTATTAATTAGGTATCCTAAAAACATTTCTACAAGGTTTATAAATTATTATAACTTCATTAAGTTCATTTAATTTATTTCAGGGGTTAAAATAGTCATTTTATCATTTGGGAGCATTGATTTCCTTTTTTCCATGATCATTATGCGTGTTTTCATTTTTAGAAAATAATATAAAATTAAGGCATCTATAAAAAATAAAACTTAAATGTTATTTATGAACTAATGGAATCTTAAAATTAAATTCTTATTTCCATAATTGTGGATGATTCATTAGATAAATTATGAAAGAAAATCATGTCGATTCATTTAGTGTTTTTTTGTTCACAAAAAACTCATTTTGTTTTATAAATTAATATCATGTGTAGATATATACTCCATAACATTACATGAGATATAAATAATATATAATAATCTGGTTCAGCCATTTAATAGTTTCACAACAAGCCATGAAGATGGAATTGAATGATTATATCTCATTATCCCTGATGGTGGTAAATCTGTACCTCATGGACGATTATTTTATTCTTGAAATAAAATTAGAGGAGAAGATATTTGATTAATAATTACTTTATCAACATGATATAATTATGGTAAATTTATGATACTAGAGTTTTCATGCTATTTGTATGATGAGATGTGAGGAAAAATATGAAAATAATTGAACCTAAAATGAAATTAAAAGAAAAGGGTGAGAGGATTACCTCTTGTTTCCTTATCCTTTAAAACCATATTAAGGGATTTATTTTTCTATTCTTTGAATTCCTAAAGAACATATAAATTGGGGAGATGTATGGGAAGAGTTTTGGGTAGAATATATGCATGTTTTCCATCTTGATAGTAGTGATAAGAAGAGGTGGTGAGGGTTGCAATTTATAATATAGGGGTGAGGTTTTTTCTCATTATTTCATTCATTAATGTATTAATTGTCTAAAGATACAAAATATTTTTTAGTTTAAAGTATGAGTATTGTAATTAGGTAAAGTGAGTTTTAATAAAATTGTTTTACATCATACATGACAAACATAATATGGTATTTAAATTATAATGAATGTATACTATAACATATAATATTTTACAATTCACAAAAATATTATGTTTCCCAAAAACACTCAAAAATTCATCCTAAAAATTTTTAAATATGAAAAATTGGTAATTTCAATAAATATTAGAAAAATAATTTTGTAAGTATTAGAGATATAATTTTTAACTAAAATCCTTATTTACATGAAAAATTCAATTGATAAAATCAAAACTACATTTCAAAGAATTTAAAAAAATTATTTATTCTCATGACCCTTCCCACACGACCCATGTTGTGTCCATCCCATGACCACCTACCAATGGCCAGGGGGTGGTGACTTGTGCTGAAGGAGTCAACCTATACATGGGGTTCTTTTTCAAATGTATTTGTACTCACACAAAAACCCAACCATGTCCCAAATGTTAACCTAAAACAAAGCAGGGTATTAGTAAAACAAATATAAGTGGTCCAAAATACAAACCCAAAAAATCTAAAAGTATAATAGTACAAAAAGGAAACTTGTATGGCTATCCATAGAAAAACCCATATAATCATTAGATTAGTGTAGCTACTAGATTCTAAAGAAGAATGTCACGTCCACATGATCCTACTGTGCTAAGTCTTCTCCATGGCCACCATGTCCACAATTGCAGCATCTGTTGGCCCCATCTCCCTTATAACCTCCGGGTACTGATCCACCAAGGTATCCATCAAAATGTCAAATTCTATACCAAACACAACATGGGCCTGAAAATCTCATACATGGGTGACTAACCTAGTAATCAACAGTAACCCCAAAACAAAATGTAAATACCACACAAAAATCCAAAAATTTTAGCACACATCCCAATACAATTGACCCCAGGTATACATATTAAGTTGTGATAGAAGAATCATTTGTAAAATCATAAAACACATCATCTACTGGAGAACTCTTCCTATATCATGTATAGTGGGCCTTCCATTTCAGATAGAAGTATATCCCTCTAATTTTGGACTTCTAAGGTAGACATTCTCAGCAAGTACCATGGGCCTGAAAAGTCATGAAAAAGTGCTTCCCAACACTAATTCCCAAATGAGGTACTCCTCCCCGTCACATACCATGGGCTTGAAAAGTCACACATAATTTCTTACCACCATGGTACTTTAATGTCAAATAGATGTGCTTCCCACCATGGGTCAACCGCATGGTTAGATATGTAATTCTCTTGTGAGAAACTATCCTCATGCCATTCGTCACATATCAACTTCCATGAGTGCCTCCTCAGGGAAAGTCCAAAGATATACCTCATAAAGAGAATCCCATTACCCCAATCTAATTTCCAATTGAATTAATTGTTTTCATGTTATTAGAGATTCAGAAAATATGGTCCAGTTGTGTTTGAGTCTTGTCCAACCCTATTGGACTGACCTACCCAACATGGCTCGGGAGGTCCCAGATACCCTAGTTTAGCACCGACTGACTCGACATGCCATGGACCAGATTGGGGTCAGTTCGGTTTGGCATGGCTAGGGGTCCAGGCACAAAAGGCCTTCATTTACGCTGCCCAAATTGGCCAAGGGTCTCACCGGCTAGGTCACCCGGTGACTTATTTTAGTCCTTCCCAGTCTACTGGGAGTGGGACTGGCCTCCGGGGGTGCGACCGACCCTCTGGGTGTGAGACCAGCCCACTGGGACGTAGTTCTGTCCTGCTAGTAGGGGGCATAGCCCGCCAGACCATGCATGACCGCTCGGTGCGGCCGGTGGTGTGCTGTCAACCCAGGATGATGTTGAATGTCTCATCCGGCCCCACATACATGTGGGGCCCTCCTGCCGTTGTAGGGTGAGCATTGCTCACAAATTCACTCAGAAGGCCTAGACAATGGGCATCCCTCCACGTGGCGCCTCGCTAGCACTGTGTCACCAACAGCTGCCACGGCTAGCAGGTCACAGTGAAATGATGATGGTCACACCACCAACCTTCAGAACGACTAGAGAGGGTCGGCCTCCTCCTCTTACATGGAGTCACCCCCTCCCCATGGTCGGTGTGGGACGGTCTACACTACGATGGTTGTGTCGTGGCAGTGGCACCTTCCACGAGCCACCATACTTGTATAAATGCACAATTCAAAAATCAACCTGTTTGTGGGTGGATCTGAATTTATCATTTTATTAAAAGAATGTAGAATATCATTCAAAATTAAACCCCTACCTTGATTCTATGGATCCTCTAATGAAGAAGGATGTGATTCACATTGTCGTTGGAGTACGGTCGTTAGCATTGATTGTTGCTGGTCAACCTATAGATCTGATCCTCCAACATACTTATCTTCGTTGTTTTTTCCGAATTGGAGTAGTATTCTCCTAGCTGTTTTTCAGATATTCCCTATATTCATTAATCACCAAAATTCAATTTTTTTTAATATTAATATAAGTATCTTTAGCGACATTAAACTAATTAATGACACTAATTTAAGACCCAAATTTAATAAGTAGCATTAAATGAGTCACTAGATAATAGATTCATAGTTACAAATAAACCATTAATGTCCCTCAACTAATCATCCATTTTGTTGGACTATTCTATCACCGTCCACTGATCAATGGTGTGAATAATAAATAAAATAACATTTTAAAAATAAATTATGATTTTATGAAAATTTCAAATTAGAATTTTTCTACTCGTCCCTTGCCGGCCAAAGGTATATTATTTCAAGGAGAACTCTAAAATTCTAAGTCCAATGGGGACCTTATATTTTTCATCTGAGCACTGGTTCAAATGATAAAAAAAATCACACATGTTTACTATTCATAACATAAAAAATGTTCAAAATTATATTCCAGGCTCTCGAGGGCTTGAAATCATGTGCCATTACAGCATGTTTCCTCATAATAATTACATATAATGAAAATAAATTAAACTGAATTTCAGATACATTATATTCTCCCAACCTTAGCGATTTCTGTCCCAAAAATCCAAATAAAAAACAAATCAAATAGATGGGGGTACTAAGGATGAATTTGAGCTTCCCTCTCACAAGTGCTTCCTAGTGATTCCGATGTTTCCACTGAACTCACACCGGAGGAATTAAACTCCCACATAGGATATGTTCTTTTTGATCTTCTATCTCTCCCTAGAACTGGGTAAATTTTATCCCATCATCAATGTCCAGATCATCCAAGTAGATGAGGTGCGATGGATCATGCACATACCTCCTCAACTACAACACAAGAAAAAACATCTTTCACCTGGTGCATCTGTGGGTGTAGATCTTGGTGGTACACCACATTTCCAAATCTAATCTTGATTTGAAAAGGTCTGATGAACCTCAATGATAACATACAACCCTAGAAAAATATCATCAATCCACTTCGGGGAGATATCTAAAGGAATACATTATCACACTCCTCACACTTCAAGAGTCTCTATCTCCTGTCATCATTAGACATATTCTTCCAATGTGCAGTCATAATCCTCTCTTGGATGGTTAGAAACTCCAAATGGTAGCCCAAACCAGCTTTAGACCGATGAAATCCAACTCCACTGGGTCTATCAAACATATGGGTTATCTACAAGGCCAGCCATACAAAACCTCAAATGGAACCATGCTAGTTGTGTTGTTATAGTTGTTTGTGTATGCAAAATCCACCAGTTGTAGGGAGGTACTCCCAACTACGAACAAAATCCCAGATGCAAGCACATATCATATCCTCTATGTTATGTATTTTGTGTTCCATAAGACCATCCTTCTATGGATGAAAAGCTATGCTCAAATGCAGCTACGTCTCGAACACCTATTATAATACCCTCCACATTCGGGATGTGAAGCAAGCATCACGATCTGAGATGATCATCAATGGAACCCTGTGAACCCGCACTATTTCCTAGACGTAGTGGTGTCCCTATCCCTATACTTGTCCCTACTACATGATTGGTAGGAAATGAGAAAACATTGTGAGTATGTCAACTATCACCCAGATAGAGTGGTGACCCCTGGATATATGTGGAAACCACATCCCAAAGTCCATTGAAATAACATCCCATTTATACATGGTACCTCAAGTGGTTGGGCCATGCCAGCTAGAGCATGATGCTCTAACATCACTTGATGAAAATTGATAAATCGGGAAATAAACTCAACAATCTATTTCTTCATCCCTGGCCACCTATACTGGTGTCATAGGTCTAGGTACATCTTCACGTCACCAATATGTATCACCAATGGGGATGTATGGAACTTTATCAACCCCTCCTCCATCAATGCCATTGTCACTATTGTAAACCCTCTGACACGATTGACATTCTCCCCACCTTTGAAAAATACATTAGAATATCATCCTAAGGATAACAGTACATGTAAGGCCTCGCAGTCAACAACAACCAGATGTGCCACCCTAACATTTTGTAAGAGCGGGGGAGTAATATTAAACGACTAATGGAAAGCATCTTCATCATCATCCATGATTGATATATGCATCGTGGCCAACTACTCTATCACGTCACTCAACAGCTGCAAATTGGTCTTCCTTCTGATTAGGTCGACCACCACGTTCCACATTCATTGAGTATAGTCTATCTCAAATCCATAGTCTTATATGAACTCTTTCCATTGTGGTTATCATAGGTTCTGGTACTTATTGGAGATGATATACAAAATAATATTGTTGTCATAGTAAACTGTAAACTATTCACCCATCAAGTAGTGTCACCACATACTCATGGAAAATACCCTGGCTACTAAATCCAGGTAAAGGTTCACATATTTTATCTCATGTTGTCTCAACTATTGATATCCTAGGTGATCACTCCTCAATCAAACATCAAAACAAAACCCAGTATGGTCCCTAATGTGTTGTTGTAAACTATATACCCAACTCCCTCCTCTAGTAGTCTCTTGATGGGGGAACTTGTCAGTCTTTTCCATAGCTACTGGATACATTGATGACATTTATCCATACAAAGGATGCCATTTCCCTTCCATTACAATGCTGGTAAGGGTGCTACAACTTCGGAAAAGTTGGGTATGATCCTTTGATAGTAACCAGACAATCCCAAGAAGCTCTGCACCTCAGTCAATCCCCTATGTGGCTCCCACGAAAGCACTGCCCCTATCATGTCTAGATCTACAGCTACTCCAACCTCTATGATGATATGTCCTAGTAAGTGGAATTCCTAAATCCATAACTAACCAATCGAGTTCATTAAATAATTTTTGTGATCTGATAGTGTATCTAGGACTACCCATTGGTGCGTAACATGCTCTTTCTATAACAATAACTACACCAATATGTCATCAATAAAAACCAAAAAAAATGGTCAAGGTAAGGATGGAAGATCTTCTTCACGTGTTCAATGAACACTTCATTTGTGTCGGTAACACTGAAAGGCATATCTGTTATCTTATAGTGGATGTATCGGCACATGAAGAATGTCTTTGGTACAGACTCATCTCGTACCTAATTCTTGTAATAGACCAATATGAGGCCATTCTTTAAGAACCACCTAGATTCTTTCATCTAGTTGATGTAGTCATCAATCCCTAATAGTGGATACAGTTTCTTCATGGTCACTTGGATCCGGCACCAAAAATCCACGCACAACCTCAAACTATCATCTCTCTTCTTACAAAAAAAATGAACAACGGATTCCCATGGTGAAATGATGGGCCTCATGAAATCCTTCTTATGCATTTTCTCTAGTTATACCCTGATCTCACGAGTCTCTCTGGGATCCATCTGATATTTCGGTGTGAATATCAGTACTATCTCAGGGTATAGGTCATTGAAAATGTTTACCTCCTTACGAGGTGGTATTGATGGAACATCCTCATAAAAAAAATCCTCACACTAATGCATCACTATAGGAAAACATGGAATCCTATCATCCCCTACTCTATGGTTGGTGGTAGCCAACTGGTGATTAATCAGCTACTCCCTACTCTATGATTGTTTTTCCTACACTGTAAGTGTTTCGTTTAGGATAGTGCATGAAAAAAACTAACCCATCTCAATGGACACAACACACTGTACACCTAAAAATGTTTATCAAAGCATGGAATATGGATAAAAATTCCATACCCAAGTTAAAATCGTAAGGCCTCGACCCTGGTACTTGGAGATCCCACCTAAAGTTCTCACCACCAAGAGTACAGTCACATTGTCTAAACTAGTGTGTAATCATCGAATCCATTCTCGTATGAGTCTCTAGCCAGAATGATCGGGTCAACGACTCCACTGGATTCACTAAGCTCTGAACGAGAGTTGTGGAAATGACGAAGTGACTATAACATATGTCTGTATGAACTGTTGCATGGGTGGATAATACACAGATCATACCTCAGATCATCTGTAACACCCCGATATTTTATGAAAAATATTCTTTTTAATTTCATTAATGTCTTGTGTTGTATGCTACAAAAAAAGGAGCTTGCACAACACGCATCCTTGAATTGCCTTGCATTACACGCAATCACGACCTTCCTCGATAGCATCTTTAGTACGCAATACCGAGTTTCACTAAACAATGATATGCTTTCATTAAAACTAGCTGTTATGAATAGTAATAACCACTTTTTGAAATTTTGTAAATATTTTTTTTTCAAAATGGACTTCATTTTTGAATTTGGTATATCGAAATTAGCTTAGGGTGAAATTTTGGTACTTTTTGGATAACTTTCATATTCCGATGAATAGTGAAAATTACTAAATTTTAATTAAAAACAACAGTTTAATCGAAATAATTAATAGTGATAAATTATTAATTTGATTGGTTTTAAAGTATATTTATAATATATTTTTCAAATTTAATACAATGTTGTTCATTGGATGTAGTTTCACATTTAAACCAGACATAAACAATTGTCAATCTTTTGATAGTTATTATCTCTTAAAAACACGCTATTTGTTTTGACGATGGGAATTAATTTTTAAATTAGATAATGTAACTGATATGTTTTAAATTTGGTAGAATAAACATCATTTTTTAATTCATAATATCAAATATAACTTAGGCCTAATTTTTGGTATTTTTCTGGAAACTTTCATTTTTTGATGAATAGTGAAACCACTAAGTGGTAGTTAAAAAACTGAATTTTTTCATAAAACATAATTTTACCGCTTCTGTGAGTGGAATTTCAAAAATCCAAGAGACACAGATGATGTCTGTAAGTAAAATGTGGTTCAATGAGATGAAAATTTTTCTCGGTAAATAGTAACTTTTTACTTTTTTTACCACAGTTAATAGTAAATAGGGTAATTAAGGGTAAAATGATATTATTATTACCCTAACACATGTCCTAATTCTATTGGATAAGTGTAATTCGACCAAAAACAACCTTATGAATAAAATATGACCACTTAGTCCCACATGGATTAGATTAGGACATTTATTATTAATTTATTTATAGAAGGGTTAAAATAGTTAAAATCAAAGTTTAATAAGTAAATAATTTGTAATATAGGGTTATACATAAGATACATTCGACTATAAATATTCACTATAAAGATAAAATGATTTCCTATATAATGATATTTTATTTTTAATTTTTAGACATAGATAAAGTTATATATATTAATAATAAACAACTTGGGGTTATTTTGGCTTCTTATTGTATGTTTATTAACCATATAGTGTAAGAACACAAAAAGACACTGTAAAAGTAAAATTATCTAACTTAAATATAAATGATAAGGTTAAAATAGTAACCTAAACTTGTATAAATCCTATTGGATGAAAGGATGTCGACCCATCCCCACCTTATCTTAGAAATAAATCAATTTGGAGCTATTTAAAACTGAATATGACTTTATAATAAAATAATAGTTTTAGTTTTCCAAAGGAGCCCCTCTCCTCCCTCTCTTTCTCACACCACTTTGAGCCTTCAAACTCGGCCAACACCTTCCAAATTCTCTTCTCCACTTCCCTAGAAACATCCTAGAGGTCCTGGTATTGTTAAAAGACCAATTTTAGTGCCCTAAGAAGGGAACTCAAAGAGGCGCTTCAAAGAATAGGTAATGTCCGTTACCGATTATTTCAACTTTATTTCTTCTTCCACTTCTTCTTCATAGGTTGTTTCAATATGAAGTAATAACATCAGTATAACTAAAATACTAATATTTATTATAAGTATGAAACAACCCTATTTCACCATCTATCCATCCTACAGAAAACGAAATCACCGAGCGTGCGTACGTACGAAATACCGTCTCCACGCCGTGGTGTAATCTATTTTCCACCACCACCTTAATTTGATGGGTATAATGGTGTAAATAATAACTATATATGATTATTTTAAAGTGATATTGATTCTGAAATAGTATACGTACACTCCAATACAGTCCCACGATCATGAGAATGATATCATTGCTCGTGCGTACGTACGGACTACCGTCTCCACGACGCGATGAGATTCATTCTCCACATTAACCATTCATGAATGATTATAAAGTATATATAATAAGTAATCATGAAATATATTACATAATAATGATACTGGATTTATTTTTATATATATGTATGTCATCTACATAATTCCATTCAACTCAATAAGGAAACAAAATCAGCGTTCTTGCGTATGTACGGCCTACCGTCTCCATGAACGGTGTATTTATATCCATTTACTGATTTATTATATATATGTATATACTGAACATATATTATATATAAATCATGTTTTATATTATGTAATTAAGTAATCATGATCTACGTAATCATATGAATAATTACAAGTCAAAACACGGACGACAAATGAAACAATCTTACCCAAAACGCTCTTTAACATGGAATTTTCAAAGGAACGGGTAATATAAAGTCATAAGTGAACCATATATGATATCATAACAATGAGTATGATTCTGGAATAAGTCAATGAAATTATTTAAATCATTATACAGGAGTGTCGGTCACTTACAATGCAAATCAGACCTAAGGTAAGGGAAAATATCACAATCTCATTTTATCAGAGATTGTTTATACTTTGGTATTTACTAGGGTGTATTTTATCATCCAAATACATGTTTCCTCAATGTTTAATATTGTTTCCATCCACCTACAATTGTTTAAATCCAATTTTACCCTTCGGTGAGTTTTAGTAAAAGATATTAAAGGAATCTTTTGTCGTTTTTCGTACGACGTTCTTTTTGACTTTTCCGAAAAAAGTACGAGAAGAATGTTTTTGTAACTTATACAACATGAATGGATATTTAGAACATTATTTCCAAGAAGAATCCTTTACAAGTTTTGAAGTAAACATCTTTTAGTTTAGAATTCTATGACATGGTAAGAAAGGAAAATATTTTTGAAGTAGAAAGGATATTTTCCTCAAGAATGGAGTTCAAGTGTTTTATCAAAATTATTTTCCATCTAAGATAATATAGGGTTATGTTTCTATCACTATTATTACATCGATTTTATTATTTTGTGATGGAATTATTTTTATTAATTCCATTATCTTATATGAATTGTTTTATGATGTCATGATGATTAAGATTCCCATTTTTATTACATGGGTTATGCTATGATATATGGTTTCTGATTTTCTGGTTCACATAAGAATGGTATCATTATGAGATGGGTGGGACCTATATCTCCCTCCAATGAATTGGGTAAAGATTTTATATCTCATGAGATAGACATGGCTGGAACGGAAGGTTAAACCTGTTTAGTGAAACAGGACTGAAACGAGGAATGAACTCGGTTTGGAAATGAACTTTGTCCACTAAGATAGTCTTGGCAATGATTCTTGTCTAATAAGAAATGATTCTCTATGATTATGTGTGTACTCCACAAAGATTCATGTTTTACGTTATGATTATTGGGAGTACATTTCACTACTATGATTTATCCCATGTTATGATATTATGATCTCTTTTGCAGGTTAAGATTTCCAAAATGTTATGTTCTTATGAATATGATGTGATTGATATTTTTTTTGTCTACCCATACTGAGCATTTGAGCTCACCATTTTATGTTTTCTTTTCCCCAGGATATAAAGAAAGGTTTTAGGTATGAAAAAAAGGGAAGATCTTTATGGGAGATGTTGAAGATATTTCACCATGATTAGAAGATTACGTTCCGAGTTTCCAAAGACACTAAACTATTACGGTCCTTGACTTTTGATTTTTGTTATGTATTAAGTATTCCGCAAAATTAATGTATTGTCCATGTACGTCAAGATTTAGGTCTCTACAGTTGGTATCAGAGGATGGTTTAGTCAACCTTTGGAAACTAGGATGTGAGAACTTTAGTGAGATCTCTAGAGATATTTCTAAGGAATGTCTAGGGATGTCCCTAAGGATATGTATAAGTATAGGTTATAGTCCTAGAATTGTGCTAACGATCTTAGAATTAAACCTAAGATGTTAGATATTGAAGTTAATCCCCCTTTATTTTGTTGTTTTCCCTAGCATGATTTTTGCCTCTCACACTATTATTTTTTGGTTTTAGACGATGGCTGGAACCCGAAGGAACCGTGTTGATCAATGCAATGGACAATGAAATGATTGTACTCCTGAACAAAAAAATGTTATGGGAGATGGAGTGAAAAATCTTATTGTTATACTTACAAAATCTATGAATCATTCTGGACATCCAAATGATCAAGGAAGGGAACAATATTTCATTGAGTCCTTCATGAGGCAATGTCCACCATCTTTCAGTGGGTCTTCTGATCCACTTGTTGCTGAACAATGGATCACTACCACTGAAAAGATATTTTTACTTCTTCAATGTTCTGAACATGATAAAGTCTTCTTAGCAGTATATCGTTTCGAAGGTGAAGCTGATCAATGTAGAATCTTATCAAGAATACAAGGCAAAGAGATGAAATTGATTCCATGGAATGGGACGAGTTCAAGAACATATTTTTCAATAAGTACTTCCCTCGTATTCTTCGAACAAAGATGGATAAAGAGTTTCATGAACTAAATCAAGAGGATGATGAATCTGTTGGTACATACAAAGCAAATTTTACAAGGCTTGCAAGGTATGCATCTGGATTTATCATCCAACCTGAAAGTAAAATTGATCGATTCATCAGTGGATTAAAACCAAATCTTCGAAGATAATTAGCTATAAGAGACTTCAGTAGCTATGAATAAATTGTGCGTTGTTCTATCAAGGTAGAAATGGAATTTGGTGTTACTTATCCATCTCATAGTTTTGACAAGAAACGAAAGATGGAGTTCAAGGAGAAATCTCAGAATAATGGTTAAAAGAAGATTAATGTTTTCTTATGCTCAAAGTGTGGAAAGAACCATGGTTGATATTGTCTTAAAGGGACAAATAAATGTTTCAAATGTGGAAAGGAAGGTCATCGGGCATTTGAATGCCGCGATGATGGGAAGAAGATGTCTAATGATGAAAACAAAGGAACGGATACACAGAATGAACCTACTACACTTAAAAGCTTCATGTGCAAGGAAATGGGGAATTATGCTAATAAATGCCCTAATCCAAGGGTTAGTGATGGTCGACATGAGAAACCACATAAGGAAAAGGAAAAATGGAAGTCACATGTGATCACCATAGGCGATGTTGAATATGAAAACGATGTGGTGAATTGATTAAATGTTTATGTAATGGGATTCTAAAATAATGTTGTATATAGTATCGTGGAATATTGGAATATTTATGTATTGGTCTATTGTGGTTCTCAATAATTTAATGGTACTAGTAACCATGGAATGTGATTGAGATATTTTTGGAAAAAAAGATGATATGCACATAATGATGGGAAAATGAGAAAATGAAATATTTTACAGTATTCATGAGATCATGATTGATATAAGGACTAAGTGATATCATGGTTTGAGTATATAGACATTTTGGATTTTGGTATATGGAAAGAGTTAACTTTTGATAGCATTCATGTTTTCACTAAGGTTTAATGGGTATTGATTTTTCAAGAGATTACATGATTATGGTATTCACATGAATAGAATGTAACCAACAAGATATATGAGGGATAAATGATTGTATTCATGTGCTTGTTATATGAACTTTTTAGTAATCTTTCTCTTGATAAAATGAGTTTGGAAAGAAGTATTTTGGATAAGCCTAAAGATTAGATTGGATTATGTTGTAAATAAGTTAGTATTGATTAAGGATATAACTATTTTTTGATATTATTGATGGGATGTTATAGTAATGTAGTTTTAGAAAAAGGACAACCTACAGGACTGGCGACAACCCATCGCGTCGGACAAGGCTGTGGGAATCGAACCCACAACCGAAGTGCGACTGGCCTTTAATGCCTACCACTGGCCTACAGGAAGTTCCTATTTAGTAGAAACTAGTTTTATTATATTAACCAGTATGATATATGAATTATAAGTCCATTTTAGGAAATATTTTTGATTAATCTCACTACATATGGACTTATGTATTTTTTGATAACTTTTCTAAACTTTTCTTTGAGACAGATGGAATGACCCATCATTCTGTCACATGATCTTCTAACACATCACGAATGAAAAAATCAACTTCATTTCTTTTAGAGATGAAGTGGAAATTGTCCAAAGAACGACCAACGATGAGACTATACCGAAATCCCGAAAGTATTTATTCTAATTCCAATTTCATCATCTTTAGGCAAACGATCTTGAAAACCAAAAATGTTGTCCTAGTGCTCTTATATCTGATGAATCAGATGGTACCTTAGATCATCACAAATTTATGGATTTATGATTGCTGGCTTTTCCATAGCCATGTTCTCTACCACTCTCCATCAGAACATGATGGTTAGATTTCTCTTCCATATCCATATTTTCACCTATGTGGAAACCGAGTGATTAGTTTATTTGGGTAATCGTTACATTTCATACTTTTGGTTTTAAAGATTTGTTTTGGTATTCCTTTTTACGATGTGGTTTTCTATCAATGAAACTTTTTAATAGTAAACCATTTATAACCCCGATGAATTTCGAGGTCGAAATTCATTTTAAGGGGGGTAGAATGTAACACCCCGAGATTTTATGAAAAATATTTTTTTTATTTCATTAATGTATTTCATTGTATGCTACACCAAAAGGAGCTTGAACAACATGCATCCTTGACTTGCCTTGAATTACACACAATCATGACCTTCCTCGATAGCATCTGTAGTACGCAATACTGAGTTTCACTAAACAACGATATGCTATTATTAAAACTAGCTGTTATGAATACTAATAACCAATTTTTGAAATTTTGTAAATTTTATTTTTCAAAATGGACTTCATTTTTGGATTCGGTATATCGAAATTAGCTTAGGGTGAAATTTTGGTACTTTTCAGATAACTTTCATATTATGATGAATAGTGAAAATTACTAATTTTTAATTAAAAACAACTTCTTAATCGAAAAAATTAATAGTGATAAATTATTAATCTGAGTGGTTTTAAATTATATTTAGAATATATTTTTACAATTTAATACAATTTTGTTCATTGGATGTAATTTCACATTTAAACCAGACATAAACAAATGTCAATCATTTGAAAGTTATTATCTCCTAAAAACATGCTATTTTTTGACGACGGAAATTAAATTTTAAATTAGTTAATGTAACTGATATGTTTTGAATTTGGTAAAATAAACATCATTTTTGAATTCAAAATATCAAATATAGCTTAGGCCTATTTTTAGGTATTTTTCTGGAAGCTTTCATTTTTTGATGAACAATGAAACCACTAAGTGGTAGTTAAAAAACTGAATTTTTTCATAAATCTTAATTTTACCGCTTCTGTGAGTCGAATTTCAAAAATACAAGTGACACGTTTGATGTCAGTAAGTAAACTGTGGTTCAATGAGATGAAAATATTTTTTGGTGAATAGTAACTTTTTACTTTTTTTCCGACGGTTAAAAGTAAATAGGGTAATTAAGGGTAAAAATGATATTATTATTACCCTAACACATGCCTTAATTCTATTGGATAAGTGTAATTCGACCAAAAACAACCTTAGGTATAAAATATGACCACTTAAGCCCACATGGATTAGATTAGGACATTTAATTTTAATTTATTTAAAGAAGGGTTAAAATAGTTAAAACCAAAGTTTAATAGGTAAATAATTTTTAATATAGGGTTATACATAAGATAAATTCAACTAGAAATATTAATTTGAAATATAAAATTATTTCCTACATAATTATATTTTATTTGTAATTTGTAGACTTTAAATAATTTAATTTATTTATGAGACAATGATGATGCAGTAATTATCTTATTAATGAAGTATTGACCTAATTGATGTAATAAATACACAAATAAATGCAATTTGAGAGTTTTTATGAATTAAAATAATATTATATGTTAATATTAAATGTTAGTGTTGATTTAATTAACTTTTTTCGAAATAATCATTCTGTTATGATTTTCAAAAAAATCAATTACCAAATAGTGTCAAATTTGACATAAAATAATTTTTAAACCACATAATATATTATTAATTGTTATTATATTAATAAATATATAAGGATAGGCAAAATGACTTAGATAAGGTTATATATATTAATAAAAAACAACTTGGGGTTTGTTTGGCTTCTTATAGTAAGTTTATTAACCTTATAGTGTAAGAACACAAAAAGACACGGTAAAAGTAAAATTATCTAACTTAAAGTTAAATATAAATGATAATTTTAAAATAGAACCTATACTTGTATAAATTATATTTTATGAGATTATTTAGACCCATCACCACCTTTGCTTCGAAATAAATCAATTTGGAGCTATTTAAAACCGAATATGACTTTATAATAAAATATTATTTTTAGTTTTCCAAAGGAGCCCCTCTCCTCCCTTATAAAAGGGCACCTCCTCCCTATCTTCCTCACACCACTTTGAGCCTTCAAGATCGGCCAAACCCTGAAAAATTCTCTTCTCCAATTCTCTAGAAACATTTTAGAGGTCCTGGTTAACTTCAAAGACCAATTTTAGTGCCCTAAGGAGAGGACTCAAAGAGGCGCTTCAAAGAAGAGGTAATGTCCGTTACCGATTCTTTCAACTTTATTTCATCTTCCACTGCTTATTCTTAGGTTGTTTCATTATGAAATAATAAAATAAGTATCACTCATATACTGGTATTTTATTATTAATATGAAACAACCCTATTTCACTATCTATCCATCCTACAGAAAACGAAATCATCGCGCGTCTGTACGTACGAAATACCGTCTCCACGCCATGGGGTATTCTATTTTCCACCACCACCTTACTTGGATGGGTATAAGGGTGTAAAAAATAACTATATATGATTATTTTAAAGTGATATTGATTCTGAAATAGTATACATATACTCAAATACAGTCCCATGATCATGAGAATGATATCATCGCTCGTGCGTATGTACAGACTACCGTCTCCACAACGCGATGAGATTCATTCTCCACATTAACCATTCATGAATGATTATAAAGTATATATAATAAGTAATCATGAAATATATGACATAATAATGATACTTCATTTATGTGTATATATATATATGTCATCTACTTAATTCCATTCAACTCAATAAGGAAACGAAAACGGTGTTCATGCATACGTACGGCCTACCGTCTCCATGAACAGTGTATTTCTTTCATTTTACTGATTTATTATATATTTTTATATTATGAATATATATTATATATAAATAATGCTTTATATTCTGGAATTAAGTAATCATGATCTAAGTAATCATTTAAGTTAAATGATTTTATTAATAAATTTTTGGGATGCAAAATTAAAGTTATTATAAATCCTCCATGATTAAAATATGCTATGGTTATTTTTTATTATTTTATCTCTTTTTGGGATTGTTATAAAATTATAATATTTTTGAAAAGAGACAACATGCAGACCATGTGACACCTCGTCATGTTGGACGAAGCGATGGGAATCAAACTCACAACCAATGTGCGACTAGTATTTATCACCTACCACTGGACTACGTGAATTCCCAGGTTAGTTTGACTAATTCATTTAAGTTAAATGATTTTATGAATCCATAATAAGTTTCATTTTGGTCATCTATGTAAATTATTAACCTAGAATGGAGAATATTTTATTATGTTAAATTCTTTTCAATATGAGATTTTAATAGTAACTGACGTTATTTGGAGATAAATGATAAGATTTGTCTTGGAAGAAGATATGATTAAATCATTTGTAGATTTGGGTTTCAATATTAGTTTGGCTTACATTTGAATAATTTTAGGGGAAATTGTTTATTGAATGGTATTTGTTGAACATTGGGTTTTATTAGACAAATTTTGGAGATTTATAATAGTTTTTCTTCTTGTAAAAGATTATCCTTTGGGGTATTATGTGATCTCGCACTAACAATTTTGGTTTTAGTTGATGTCTATAGACAAGGGAAATAGATAGTTCTCCTTTTGTGGATGATGTTATTCTCTAGAATATTATTCTTGTTATTTTGATGTGACCACGTCTTTTTGAATGCTCATCAATTAGAGAAATGATTAGTTTTGGTATAAATGTATTAAAATATGAAACTCTACTTAAAGGTATGTATATTTCCATATGTTTTTATTCTATGAAAATGATTAATTCCTCAAAATTATGAAAATGAGCATAAAACATAAAAAATTTGGTTTACATTTCCTACTAGGTAATCAAAGACTGTTTACACAGATCATAAGTGTGTGATTTTCTTGTGGCTAACTTTCTCCTAATCATGTTTCTATCACCCACCATCAGAACTTGGACCTTTGTTTTATCTTCCATAACCATGTTTTCCTACATGGAATCCTAGTATGGGATATCTCATATGACCTTTTTGCTTCTCTTTATTTCTTTCAAAGTGATAGTTTTACTGACCCTTTTTCCAATGTGGGACTTTTAGTGAAGTTTCCGAGCCCATTTTTTTTTAAATTGCGAGGATGCAATTCCAACAAGGGTGGAAGTATGTAACATCCTAGGTTAATAAAGAATAAGAAATATTTCATATTTATTAATATTTTTTAAATAAATATTAATTTTACTTTATAGGGGTTTCTATGTTCGATTGCGTACCTGATACGCAACAACGAGTTTCTTTGAAAACTTATGTGGCATACTAATAATATAATATTATTATTTTGAATGGTAGTTAACTCCTAGCCATTTGTATTGGTGGGAATGAAAAAAACTAACTACAATATGATTATACATTATTGATAAATGTATATACATTATCTATTAAAAATTTAGAGTCTTAAAATATGAATGAATATAATTTTAAGCATAATTTGCATTAAAAGGTTGATTTATCAACTTTTAATGGATAAGCCTCATTAAATATAGATTTGGATACTTTTATAAATTCTATATGACCGAATAAAATCCTTAATTAGAATGGGGACATAAAAATTTACTATGTGTAAATTTTTGGAATTTTTCTGATGAAGTTCATTTTTTAATGAATAGGGAAAAATATTGTTTTTTAATTAAAAAGTGACTTTTAATCTAATTTATTTATATGGTTAGTATATCTTTTTATTTAGTTTTAATGTTTAATTAGAATATATTTTTACCATTTAATCGAATGTTTGTCATTAGAAGGAATTTCACATTGAAATTGGAATTAATCAACTGTCCACCTTTTGATAGTTATTGTTTCTTAAAAACACGGTATTTGTTTTAATAACAACAGTTAATTATAAAGTTAATTGATGCCACTTCTATGTTTTGAATTTTGAAAAAATAGGCATCATTTTTTAATTTGTAATATCTAATATTGGTTATGCTGAATTTTTGGTATTTTTCTGAAAAACATCAATTTTTTATTAATAGTGACACCACTTAGTGGTAGTTAAAAAAAACTAACTTTTTCATTTAAATGAAATTTTACCAAATCTGTGAATTGAATTTCAAAAATCCAACATACATGGTTGTTATCAAGAATTAATTTGTGGTTTATTAAGATGAAAATAATTTTTTGTGAATAGTAACTTTTGACTTTTATTTACCGCGACTAAAGGAAAATTGGGTAATTCAAGGTTTAAAGAATATTATAATAAATCAAAATCACCTTAACACTTGTCCAAAACATATTGGTTGAGTAATTACCGGTTATTGTCATCTTTGGGTCAATTTGGGACCTCTTTTATTGACATGGGAGTGATAATGACAATGTAGATTAATTAACCTAAAGTAATGGAAAATATGACAAAAGAAAATATCATTTAGTAACATAATTTTTAGAAGGGGTTATTTAAATTATATTTTTGTCTATAAATTTTAATTGGAAATATAAAAAATATTTCCTACATTATTGTATTTTTTAATAATTTTTATACATCTAATAAAATAAATTATTAATGATCCAATAATGATGTAGTGTTTACCTCATTAATAAATGATTTAAATAAATAAGATTATAATGATTAAAATATTATACAAAACATGTCCAATTGTGGTTGGATGATTTTATTTCAACCAAGAGTCATCTTATCTTCGAACGTAATTTTTTCCCGACCATTAGAAACGGAATATCAATATATAATAAAATAATTGTTTCACACTTTCATAAAGAGCCCCTCCTCCCCCTTATAAAAGGCAACAACATCTAACCAATTACTCACACCTCTCAAGCCTTTTGGATCCTCCAACATCTGCTTAATTAATCTCTAAACATCTCTCTCCTCCTCTTAGAACCCCTAAATTAGGCAGAAGGCACTTCAAGATGTCCTTTGGTTCAAACCAAAGGGAGTTACCCAAATTAAAAGTAACAGTTTCTCTTAAATTCTTTTCTTTTATTTTACTTATCCAATCCCTAAACTTTTTTTATTTCATTCTTTTGTAACAGTAACAGTTTCCTCAAAATACTAGGATGTTGATATAATAAGGATTCAAACTACACATTCACACACCTCCATTTAATGTATGATGAACATAATTTTTCTTTGGATGGAAAACTAACGCCTCACGAAATGATGATTGTTCAATTAAATCTTACCGCCCCTCATGGTGGAAATTATTATGGAACTATATTAATATATGATATCTATTATGATTATGTTTTCTTTATGCTTCTATAATTTCCATGTATAGCACGACTTTATGGTTTCCATATTGGGTAAATAAGATAATCTCATTTGAGGAAGTGCGGACTACCGCCCCCTTAAAGTGATTTGATTCGTTAATGCCTTATGTTGGATGTATAAAGGATGGTGTTAATGATATTATATATGATATTATACTGGAATTATAATATAACTATGTATCATTATGTTTTATTTCCATTAAAATAAGAAATAGAAATGAAAGTATCGTTAATACGTACGTACGCCATACCGTCTCCATGAACGGTGCACTTCATTTCTTACCACTAAATGTTATGTACTATTATAAATACATGTATATACTGGATATATATGATATATAAGATATCCAAATCATGAATATAATTCTGGATATAATGAACCATTGACCACATGAACAACAATTTATTATAAGAAGACCATTTTTGGCTCAAGTACCAAATATCGACAAAATAGACGTTATTAACTTAATTGATTACATAATGATTATAACATTGTAATTAGTTATATAAGAGGAATAATAATCTTGAAAAAGGTTATTAATCAACAATAAATTAACTGTAGTTTACTATTCATGAGATTAAAGAACGATCGAGTCAAGTTGGACACGAGGTAAGGGATCTGACCTCTCTCTTTCTTTTCAAGTACTCTCTTTTATATCGTTTCATGTATGCTACATGTTCTTTTGTTGGAGGATGTTATTTTATATTAAACATACTTTAATTTGTATTTTCATATGACGAGAGACACTCTCTTAATCTTATCAATTCATTTTAAGAATTTTTAAGCAGCGCCGTTAGGCTGCCGAATTTTTGTAAGGGATTTTCTTATCTCACTTTTAATTCCGTGAGATTTCCATTTTTCGCCAATTATTCATTGCATGTGGTGTATTTTGTACTTACATTTGATATATATTATCATTATTATAATTATATTCATGTAATTATGTGATTCATTTGGTGGTTATTAACTTTTGGTCATATGACTCAGTTGATTACAACGTGGTAAATGGTTTCATCTCAATTTTTATTCCCATGAGATTCATGCTATATTTTCCACTATTTCCTTTTGTGTGGTGTATGTACTGCCCATGATTTTACTCTATGTGTAATATAAAATCATTTATGGTTATTTAAATATACATTTTATCGTACTTCTTTCATGTCTCATATGTTTTCTAAGTTACCAAATTGGTAAGAGAACCTTTCACCCTCCTCTCTTTTTAAAAGTCTTCTTTTTGTTATGTTTTTTAATTTACATATTATTATGTTGGGATATATTCTTATATATCATTATATATTTCAACATTATTTCCAAGTGATGATATACCCTTTTTATCTCAGAAAATCATTTTATGAATTTTAAAGAGACGTTGTTAGGCTGTCGAATTTTTATAGGGGAACTTCTTAACCCAATTTTGATTCTTGGGGTTCAACATGTACTTATTGAATATGTCATCCTATGAATATTTGTGAATGACCTCTGATTTGTTTACAAATAATATCAACTATATTGAGGTTATTTATATTTTTCACACATAATTATGAGATTGATTTATCCTTAGTTTATGGATAACATCTTTATAAGGGATTTCATCTCAATTTACATTTCCATTGTGACTTCATTTTTTTTAGGCACCAAATCCACTCTTATATGGTGTATATACTATCCTTTGACATATTATATCATGAATCCCTTAATTTTAATGATATTATTAATTTCTTATTAAATGTTATTCCACAATTATTTGTATTCATGAGTCTCTCATTTTGTTAAAAACTCTTTAACAAAAATATCATTTTTAAATGTTTTAAAGATTTATCAATATAAATATTTATATTTAATTTCCATGTTTTGAAAATGGGTTTGAGTATTTATTAATATGTAAATTATTGTTTAAAAATTATTATTCCATTAAAAGATTCAATGTTTTATGGGACACTTTGATACAAATATAGATTTTTAAATGGTTTTTGAAAATGGATTGATTATTTCAATATCATGAAATTACTTCTTAAGATTGAAAATGAAATGTTATTGTTGAAATGATTATATTTGAAACATTTTCTGATTTATTGTGGTATTTGGACATTTGAAGGGTGGTTACATGATAAACCATATGACGTGTGGTGTCGTGAATACTTGGACGGGTGGTTACATTATAACCTCCAATGCATTGGGTATGGAAGTGGGCTATATAGCTATTCCATTTAGTGATATGTGTGGAAGTCGACCGTATGGTTATTCCATTTATGTATGTTTCTGTCCCAAGTAACCTTTCTATGTTATGTGTTCTTTATATGTGTTATATGGTAATATTTTGGTTACAAAAGGGTAGGTAATGATCTTTTATTCAGTAGAGAGTATTTACTACTTCATAAAGGTGAAAAGTATTACATATGTTATAGTATTGATGGTTTACTTGTTGTTTTGAAAAACTAACAGTTTTACTTCTTTGTGAATACCTTACTGAGATTTTTATTCTCACCCGATGTTTTCGAAATGTTTTCCATAGGACTTAAAGATGAATTGGGTCAAGGATGGGATCAAGGAAAAGTCATGCAATCTAAAACATGGAACTAGACATGTTTTTTACGTTTTTTTCTTTAGTGAATAGAATGGATACTGAGTAGTAGTGTCTACATGTAATATTCAAGTTGTAATTTAATTATTATGCCTAATTCTCTAAAACACTATACCTGAAAAGATCCTCAATGTGAATTATTCATTTAATTAAATATTTTTTAAGGTTTAAGGTCGGGTCCTTATAATACATCCTTAATAAAGAAATGTGGAATAAATTGTGTACATGGGACATGGTTGGTGGATGTGCAATTATATAGGCCACATATCTTACACGATCAAGGATCTCAAAGTAGCCAATGAACCTGGAACTAAGATTCAATTTATTTTCAATACCCCAATGAACATGGGACATAGATTCCATTTATGTATAATCTAATGATCATATTTAATGGTGATATCTAAATGAATATGATTTCTACAACATTAATCGCTTGGTCCTCTTAAACTATTTTCCGCATTTCTTTTTTGTTGAATTTCAGTTTCCTTAATGTGTTGCTAAATTTTTCTAACCTTCTCTACCATTAAATCCACCATTACGGGTCCTTGTAGCATATGTTAAATTGCATCTTCCAACCATGATAGTGTTCTCGAACATTTCCCTTAATGGGAGTCATATGGAGTCATTTGGACGCTCAAGTAGAAATTATTATTATATGAGATATAGACTAGTGGTAGATGATGGTCCCATTCTCATTTAATATCCTTATAATATTTTGTTAACATGACTTATAGTGTCTAAATAGTATACTCAGTTTTTGTACTAGTTTTAGAATAATATGATGTATAATTTTCTAGCAAAGTTCTTAGATCCTGTTGGGGACTTTTCCAAAACATCAATGTGACTATGGGATCTATATGAGATACAATATATAGAGGTACGTCATGGATCCATACCACATATTTGATATATAACCATTTATGTTGATCTAATGATAAGTCGTATTATATTTTAATAAATTGATATGTCTCTGTAAGACGATCCACAATCTCCCAATAGAATGGTTCCATATGGATGTCTATAAAAGTCTAGTGACAAATAATAAGTATTGTTTTCCCATTTTCATGTTAGTATTTGTAATGGTTGAATCATCCCTTTTGGAATTACTCCTTAAAACATTCACTTTGGACAAAGCAGGAACATTGATGTATATTCAGTTTTCTCCTTTTTTGTATTGTCTTTCTAAATGTTCTCTCGGAGATCTCGATACATATTTTTTCTCCTTAGGTGAATAAAAAATCATCAGATTTATGCATCATTCAGAAGCACATTATTTATATCAAAATTGGATGGTACTAATTTATGTGACCAAAATCATATGAATACATCCATTGTGAACTTGAAAATAGAGGATTTCCCATAATGGATAGCTTCAACCGATTTCATTATTGTGACATCATATCTCAGGGTATCCGTTATTTTCTATACAAGGGATCATTCAAAATTCATTTGATAGTGTATTATTAATGTTTTGAAAATAATGATTCTAATTTATAACATATGTATGTCAAATAATATAGGATTCATCTCAATTCTTATCAATTTTAATTATTCGGGATCATTTATACAAATAGAATCAACTAACTTATTTACAATATAGATATGGTAGTGGATTGAGTGGTTGTAATCCCTAATGATCTCTAAAAAAATTCACTTGTTCATATTAGTTTCCTTATATGTGAATATATATTTGATACTATTTTGGTTAGTATATATCTCACACTTTTAAAAATATAGATAATACCACGAGATTTTCAATGCAACAAACATAACATCCAACTCCAAATCTTATGTAGGATTGTTTTTCTCATGAACTCTCAACATCCATGAGGAGTAGGATATCTCGATAAAATTTTTAATTTATACATATCCTAAAAATATTTTTGAACCATTTTTTTCAAACCACAATAATTTGTTCCCTTTTCTAGAGTGCGAGTAATAGTGAAGTGATAATTTTATCTTTTACCACCTTAAATATTTTCTCAGATTCATGAGTCCAGAAAAACATCACTCCCTTTCATATCACCCTGTTATTTTATTTTCTAAGAATTAAAAGTTCATCAAAAATATTTAATAATGCATATATTATATAACAAAAATACAGATCATTGTAACATATTTTTTACTGGGCCAATATTCGATAACCTTTGTCCTAGAATGTTCCACTGATATATCATTATTTGTGATTACATACCCTATGAATGATACATTATTCATCAAGATTTTAAATTTAAAATAAATTTCATATTTTTTCCCATATAAATGTCTTCATCGTAGTATTAAAATGATCATAGTCTTCCTCATTACATTTGTAGTATATCAGAATATCAATGATATAGACTACCAATTTTTTTACATAAACATTACCAAATCTATTCATTAAACGATCAAAATTTAAAATGCATTAATTAGTCAAAAGTGATTTACTATGAACACATATAGTCTATACCCTTATCAAAATGCAGTCTTGGGAAAATTTTTCTTTTACACCATTAATTTGTGATATCCTGACCGAATCTCTACCATAGATAAATAACTAGCCTCACATATTTGATCCATAAAATGACAATACATGGAAATGTACACATTTTATTTGTCATAATTATTTTGATCTCACGATATTTGATAACGATGGAGATTGATCAATAATTTTCCTTGAAAATGAGGATAGGTGCATCACATAGCAAATCACTAATGTGTATCAAACACATTTCCATATTTTATTTTAACTCATTTATTTCTTCTAGCCAAAAAGTGGCCATTAAAAAATTTTTATATGATATAATAAAATATCTAGGAATAAGATCAAATAAGAAATAAACTTTTCATTCATGAGGAAAAATATAAATTCATTAGTGAATACATTAGTGTAATCTCTCATAATTGGAATATCTTCATGCATGATTATATTCTTTATCTAAATAATTTTATAGGGATATTATGCCTCATAAGGAAGTAATATACACACTTGAGGAGATGATTCTAAAGGATGTTAATATTCCTCTTTACACATGTAATGAATTGGAGGATGCTTCTGTATGTGAATAATGTTTTACCTTTTTAGACAATTGATGTGGTCTGTATATAATGATTCCCAATATATTCCAAAAATATAATTTAAATTCAAAAAATGGATTATGAAAATATTTTATTGGGGGTTCAGTACACAAACATTAACTGAGGAGGATTTATGTACTTCACAATCAATAATGTTCCCATTATATGTTCCCACAGACAACACAACCACCAAATATTGATATGGTATTTGAATAGTTCTGCAAAAACATTCATTATAAAAATGAATGTCTAGAACTAGAGTCAAGAAGTACATTCTATATTCATGAATGTATAACCTATGAACATGTAAATAAACCATTTTATGGCTCTAAATCATAAGTATTGATAAAATAATATATTTCTTTATTTCTTGGAGGTTGTGGTTTATTTTCTATGACAACCCTCAGCATAGTGTATTGGTTTTATAAATGACCATGTTCCATGCAGTTGAAACACTACAACACTGGTAGATCACTAATATGAATATTCATTTTTCCTTCCTTATTTGTGGGATTATTCAAATCCCTTTGGTTATTCTTATCCAGATGCCACATTCATCCAAATTTTAATAATTTCCTTACTCTCATTATAATGTTCCTAGGATGCCTCTTCCCAAAATTTTTAAAAGTGGGATATTCATTCATTCCGTCATGGGATTTAATTGATGTTCCACCCATATTATATTCAATTTTACGCTACATGTAACTAGTCTCATGAGACTATTGAGGCTATATAATCTATTTTTTAACATTGATGTTGCAACAAAAAATATTATCAAAACTATAGATATTTGGAATCATCGACACATTTAATATAATTTTTATTATTTTGGTTAATAAATAAACTACCCTGGTTTCAGTGTTCATGGAAAATACATAGGGATATATTTTGTTTCATATAATATTTTAATCCTTTGCTTAGACAAACTTATCTTCTTTATTTTTAATCTAAGCAACACTATTTCAATCTTCAGACCGGGGGGAAGGGGAAGGGTAAAAGTATTGTTGATTTTTTCCTTATATTCTGTTAAATCAACAGAATTGATTTCCAAATAATTCATCATATTTTTGTCTTGTTTCCACCACTGATCATCTTCCCCATAAAGACAATATGCTTCCATAACAATATTATCTTCTTATAAGCACTGAAATATATAGAATATGTTATTAATGGAGTTAATCTAATATTCCATGATGTGGGGATTAAAAGATTCAATAAACCTGTGAGGTTATTTTATAATGAATTATTTGATAGAAATGTTCTTTTTCCTTGGATATGGTGGGAGTTCCATTAAATTCGAGGTCTTATTGAAAACATTATAGAAACGAGCAAGTAGTGTCAATTGTTTTTGATTATCCATTACCATCATATTTGGAATATCATTATGCAAATTTTCACATTTCCTATCACATTGGTTATGGTCAGTGTTCTTCTATTCCACACCATTATATACAAAAAATAACATTTAATTCGGGGGTTTTAATAATTAGTTAATTTGAAAAAAAATGAATCATTAATCATAAAATGATAAAATAGAAATTTATTCCCCAACTTGTGATCCCCTAGGTTTCGATATAAGACATTCACATTTTATTTCCTAATATATATTATTATTTTTATTTACCTCATTCTCATAATAATTTTTTTAAATTATATTATAAATTGTTCCATGAATTTCTCTATTGGAGTTTTAAACCTGCTTTGTATTAAGACCCATTATTTGTATCATGTTACCCAGAGTTAGGACCAGGACACCATTTCATTGTTTTCCAACCAAGATAAATCTCTAATAGAACCACATCCAGATGTAGTATACATAAATTGATGTATTTTCTTGATAAACCATGTACATAATACTTATCAAAATTTCAGAATGATTTCTTAGACTTAGTATTATCAAGAAGGTTCTTACTAATATTATCTAATCATAGTCTCAAAAAATAACTAATATTTTACCCTCATACCAATGATAGAGACCCCGTCATCTTATACATATAATTAGATTATTTAAAGCATAATTAAACATTAAATTACAATCCAATGATCGTAATTTCTAGTGTCATAAAATACAAGATAAATAAAATTAAAAACATTGGACTAAAATTACAATTTATTATTTCTCATCCATTATGAGATCCTATGTTACTATGAGCCCTTAAAACAATATATTATAAACTAGGTATGACAAGAATAAAAAGATGAGATAAAAATCAGAGTAAGGGACTAATCATTAAAGTAATACATAACACATGGGATAGAAGGCATAACATAAATACATATAATGGAATAGAACATGACTACACATAAGAAATTACAAAATATATAATGTGGGATCATATAATCATGGAATCTTTTTAACATGGAAAAAATATAAGACATGAAATTATCATGATTTAGGGATCATTTCCCATATGGGATCCTGATTCAAGGCTTTTTGCACATAGAGTGGAAAGAGTCGTGGCTAACCACCAAGAGGGTCACACATTATGTATGAGTCAGGGCTAACCACCAAGATCATCACATGAAGAATTTATTGAGAAAAATGATTACCCAAGGAATTTGATAACTATTTGGTCACTACTATGATAAAATGTTAATGAGAATGAGTTCCACACAATTAATCATTCGTATGTAATCAAACATAAAGATATGGGTTACCCATTGAATGAATTGGGTATCATATCAAAGGATAAAAAATGGGCGTATGGTAATAGATTCCATGAATAAAGGGAAATAAATCATACCTATACATTCATAAGAAATATTGGCATATATCATGATATATTAATTCAAAATAAATTAAAAATATAATTTTTGAATCATTCGAAATAAAATATTTTACTACGGTTTATGAAAATTCATTCAATAATCATTATACTATAAGGGAATAATTTTTTGAACGAAACCATAATTGAACCAAAGTAGTCTATAATGATAACATTTTTGATTCTAGAAAAATATTGGTGGCTTAAATCATATTGGGGATCACACATGAATATGGGAATGACATTGGGAAGTTCCATTAAATCAGACATGCTTATTAAGAAGAATTGATT
The DNA here is from genome assembly GCA_963277665.1 of Viscum album. Classification (NCBI taxonomy): domain Eukaryota; kingdom Viridiplantae; phylum Streptophyta; class Magnoliopsida; order Santalales; family Viscaceae; genus Viscum; species Viscum album. Next base: position 2,014,913,563 of record OY728150.1, read on the forward strand.
GTGGAACCTTTCCAAAAAATACATATCAATAAAAAAATTATTAATGGATATTGTTACATAATTTTGGAACAAATAAAATGAATTTATAATATGTAAGTAAATATAAAATTTCATTTCATTTGGATAAAATGAGAGAAATAATAATCGAAAGGAATAATAGTGGTTTGAGTAGATTGCCTTGACTTAAGTGTGAAACAATTATTCCCATAATATTAATATCATGAATTATCAAATTAGATTTTTAATTAAAAATTACATAACCCATTATATATTTATTCGGTTTCAGATATGTTTTTGAAGTTCACTACTAATATTTTTATGGGTCAATGGATTTTAGTTCATTGTTTGGGAGTGTTGATTTCTGGGGTTTTCCGGATGGTTTTACCTATATATGGGTATGGAGAATCATGTCAAATGAAGATATTTATACATATATGAATATATATGTTATTAATTAACATATATAATTTTATAATACATTTTTATTTCTAGAATATAAGAGTATTCATTAGATAAATTATCAATGGTAATCATTTAGATTCATTTAACTTTTTTTGATCAAAACGAACTCATGTAATATTATAAATTAATATGATATGATTAAAATAATTATAAAACATTATATAATATATAATAAATATATTATAATCCTTATAAACCATAATAAATATTTCATACCCATTCTTGAAGATGAAATTTATTGAGGAAAGCAAATCATCAACAATAGTGGTAACACGGCACCTCAAGGATGATGTTTTAATTTTTAAAGTAAAAAACATAATTGAAGAGTTGTGATGAAAAAATATGCCAAAAACAAGATAAAATTACAATATATGTATCATACTAGTGTTTTAAAGAAATTTTTATAAGGGTAGGTGAGGAGAGAAAACTAATAGAATGTAACATGGAAAGAAATTAAAAGAAAATGAAGAGGTGTTTACCACATGATTCATTCTTCTTGAGAACCACTATATGAGAATAGTTTTGGACTTATATTATGAAAAAAATCTCCTAAACAATAAGGATTGATTTTGGAGCTGTATTGGGCAGAATATAGTTATGTATAAAGTCTTGAGAGGTGTGAAGAGAAGATGTTGGGAAGGATTGTATTTATAGTGGAGGGGTGCTTTTTTATTATTAACTCATTAGTTTTAAGTAATAATAAGGGAATTAAATAGTGTTGATTAATGAAACTAAATATATTGCTTATATCTGAAATTTTGAGACAATTTTTCTTACTTCATGTCTGACTCAATGAATAGTGTATTTGACTTATAATGTATATATTCCCTAAATTACCATATTTGACTATTCACAAAAAATTCATTTATTTCAGAAAAACCATAAAAATTCACCATATACATTTCACAACATGTAAAATTAAAAAATGATATAAATTTTATGAATTTTTTCTAACCTGAAAAATATAATTTTTAATTAAACATGTCATTAACATGGAAAATAAAATCTTATTATAAAAAAAGTTTTCTGACACTTAATAATTAATTAATATCTCTTAAAATAAAAACACAATCATAATACACAAATATCATAATTTATGAATACATTTTATGAATATATATTTTCATTTCAATATTGAAATTAATCTAAAAAGGCAATAAAGTAAATATGTCCTATAAAAATACCAACCCAAAACTAATAATTCATAAAATATTTATTTAATTATACAATGATATGATAATTTAATATGGAAAAATATAAGATGAATTAATTTTATTTATAACATCATATTTAGGGTTACTATTTAATTGGTCGTTTTACTATTCATAAGGGTCACATTACTATTTCCATGTTCATGTAACTATTTCATATGTATATGTTCTTGAACTTCTAGAAAAGATTCTTTGTTCATTAATTAATCTTTTTATAAATCTTATATTTTGTCTCTATGAGTTATGCCCGATTAAAAAATAGTAAAAATATAATTTATATAGATAAAACATTGGGTTTTTAAATTTATGTGTGAAATATAAGAATATATTTGACTTTAACATAATGTATACAACTTGAAAAGAAACTATTATAGTATGTGGCTTGATAGGGATGTTGAATAATCAGATCGAAAATTATTCTTTGGATAAATGGTATCCAATATTACTTATTGATTATACATTTCATGATTATCATGTGAAACATGATACTATAGTTATGTTTTTCGTATCTCTAATTCTTTATTTGGTAGATTATGAATAATATTCTAATGAATATTATCATGACTGTTTAATAATGAAGTAAAAATGAAATTTTAGGTTGTTCATTGGGTTATGGAATTTCTATGGGAAATTTATAGTGTAGTTTAGAGATCATATTGAGGATTCTATTACCTATTAGTAATAGATTCTCTCAACATAGAACTATTAAAATTATTTTTTTAAAATCATAACTCAAATTATGAATGACATAATATAAGAATATATTTGATGATATGGAAGGAATATTTTTAGTCAAATAACTGCCTTGAGGTAGATCACATAACATCTGGTCTAGGGGGTTCAATTATAGTAATATTTTATGTTGCATATTTTATCGATTCCAATGTGTAATTAAGGAAAATTATCCATGGATGTTATGATAGATTTATCATGAAGGGTATGGAAACTTGATTCTACATCAGTGATTGTGTATATACTCATATAGTTGGCACATGTTATCTCTATTCATAAATACCATATATGGGATGATTTATTCAAACTCTACATTTGGGATGTCATAAATATGTATGGTGTTCCTATTTTAATCATGTATGGATGATCCTAATGATTATATATAAATTATTGAAATCCTTAAAGTGAAACTAAGGATCCTTGTTAAACACTATTATATCATATTTTCCTCAAAGAGATGGAAAATTGAAATGTATGATCTAAACATCATAAGACAAACATATAGTTAATTTTATTTATTTATTTGATAATGGGTGTAGAATATGTAATTAGTGAAACGTTATATAATAACATTTATGATGCCTTGATACATATCACTCTATTCAATGTATTTTTTGGAATCCATTTTATTTTACTCTATGTTTTATGTGATCATGTGATACTTTAGTGTTTAGTTCTCTCCTTGTTCAATAATGAACTAAAATGTTTTTTTATGGTTTTCAAAATATTACAATTGACATATAATAATTATGTACAATTTATGCATCATAGGTAAAGACTATTATAATAAGAAGTCTATGATTATCATTTTGGGAGTTTTTCAATGCCTATGGAATATTCATTTTGGACAAACTGAAATATTTGATCATTGATAAATTGTAAAATATGACTTAAATTAATGGGTGGGTGATTCGAATTATCCATTGACAATAACACCATTTTCCAATTTGGTGATTTTTTTCATTTATCTATGTTAGTGAAGTAACATTCAGCCCCTAACCATGTGATTTGATGGGACCATGTTAATATTTAACAAAAGGCTATATTTCCTCATATTTATGTATAAATTTTAATTTTTCATTAGAAGATATTGTGTGAGAAATTTTTTTTTGGTTTAATGGAACATGTTCATGATCTTCAAGAGATGTGGGATCATAAATAGTAAATGGTTGTCAAATTGCCTTAGATCTTCAAGAACAATGTCAATTTTCCAATTCATGAGGATGAGAGGACATTGTACTTGGAGAATTTACCAATGAAATAGTTACATTAACCTTACGTTATGTAAAAAATAACAATTATAATTATTTGGATTCATTTGGGATTTTATGGTCAGTTTTATAGGGATTCGAATTTATAATTTTTAAGAAGGATTCACTTTGAAGATTGTCGGTGCAGTGTATCCCATTGGTCGCTACTATGTTGAGGTGTGTGTTATGATGTAAAAATATTATTATCTATTTTTATACAACATAAATATTTTTAATATCTACACCCTAGGGAATAATAGTTGTATAGGGAGGTGGGGTCATACAGCCTAGAGGTGATATCTACAATGTAGTGTACTATGGAGGAGAATTAAGATATTCTATAAAAAAGTTTTACCCCGACAAAAAAATGGATTGGTTGACACATGGTTCCACCTAATATAATTTAGAAATTTTTGGATTAATGTTCATGTTTTCTCATTTCATTCCTCCTATAGGTACATACTATAATATAAGAGTGAAAGCATCATAGTCTGGTTAGCGTGTTTAATATTCAAATTCGACCACACCATTTCCATGGATGCTTCACCATAGATACATTGGTTTCACAATGGTGTGGTGGTTGTCATCTTGTAGTTATTTTTTTATTTTTATTCATTAATTTTAACACTAATTTGTCTTCAAATTATCTATTGTATCAAACATACCATTCTCCATTGTTTTTTATATAATTCCATTGGATATAAATGAGATATTTGGATAAATAAACATTTGTAGGATAACTATAATCATTGGTGTTTCCATATTCTCTATTTTACTTCCATGTTCATATTATATATAATCATATATTATAACTATAATACACCTATATATTACTTAATGGATAGATATAGGATCAAAAATTTTAATCATGATGAGATCGTAAGGGATTTGATGAATATAATTTGTTTCAGACATGATCCGGATTTTTTTAATTATTGTTCTTTATTTTCACCAAAACATTAATTACTAGATGAAATACCTCTATTCCACAATAATATATAATAATAAGTATTATTTTCATCAAAATTTTTATAGGACTTTGTAAGGTCTAATTGGATGATTTCATGAATAAAAATATTATGGACGTGATATATAGATTTTGGAAATTTTCATGGACTTTGGAAAATAGCGTTGGATTTATAATTTTAAAATTTTGATTTTAAAATTAAGGAATAATATTGATGCATTAAACTTAAGGATAATATGTTTTCAACGAAATATTGAATTTTTAAGTTTATTTTGTATGAACATTTAATGATAGGGTTATGATGATTTTATATGGAATTGAGTGGGTGGATGTTTTATTAACATGGTGGAACTGATTATGGTCTAGGACTATAACCACAACTGTTAGATATATTATTTTTATAATGTTTAAAATATAATGGTAATAACGATATTTTGTGTATTTTTTTGAATTTTATGTGGGTTTTTGTGTACATGATATAGGTTTTACAAATGTTAGTGGATGTAAATACATGGATTTTATTATTGAAATCTTATAAACAATTAATATTATTTTAAAAATTTTAATAAAATTTTATAATTAGATCATATCATAGCGTAATGTTGTGGTAAGTTATTCAGGAAGTGTAATGAGTGTATAATCCACACTATAAGGGGACATTGATGTGTAAGCATATTTCAAAAAACAAGACATAGTGTAAATGTAGTTGATATATTTGTATTGTGATGTATAATAATTGAATGGGGCCATTTGGTGGTGTTAGATACTACTCATTGATCCAGTGGTTCATGTGGCCATGTAAAATGAAATCATTGAATCATGTTATATTTTGGGTATTTTTCATCGATAGTCGTGTTCTCTTTAAACTGTAGTTTATATTTTATAATGGATTATTATTTGAGATTAATTTTTTATTCTCACATGTCATATATATTAAACATTTTTGGTAGTTTTTTAGTATTATTTTTTATATAAAATCATCGCCCAATCTTCCCCTAAACTATTAAAATATAATTTTAGAATTTGTTTTTTTGTTGACCACTACTACATCCAATATCTTCTCTCCCTCCTCTCAATCAAATATGATTAGGATAGATATTTCAAATCACAACCTAAAATAATATATATTGAACGATCTATCCGTGGTAGAAAATTAGCATATCTATGATATTTAAAAATTCTATGATTATTAATTGTGTGAGGATTCATCATATATATAAATATATATATATATATATAATTCTTTTTTACATTGGTTTTATTTGAAGATATTTTGGGTATAGTTTATTTACCCTTCATTTAAAACCATGTCATTTTTTAGGGAAAAGAGATCTCATTTAATATTATAATTCATTTTATTGTCAATTATCCATTAATTGATAATTATTAACTCCCCATGAAATAAAATTATATAGTATGAGTCATAATTCCCAACAGTAAGGGTATCTTTATTTATATATAGTATGTTAGAAGTTAAAATAGATGGAATGCCAATTTTTCGAGGCTATTAAGATGTACCCCAAAATGAAATTCAGGGTGTTACCCTAGATTTGGAGTATGTGTTTTAACTCAAAAATTATACATATATAAATGAAACTATAATAAATTTAATATAAAATAGTTCTCATTGAATTATATTAATTTATAAATAAATATGAATATAATTTGGATAATTGATTCATATTATAGGGTTCTTAATTGAGGGGTTTGCATGTACTAATTGTCAAAATGATGTATCGATTGAGGTTTATTTTCAACTATAATATTGAAATGAATAAAATTATAATCAAGAAAAAGTATCGTCTAACCATATATATGATCTATTTAATTAACTTAGTCGATCATGATACATCTCATAGACTAAAAATTGATCTGTATATCAATATTTAACGGTATAAATAATGATATATTCAATAGAAATTTATGTACGAGGTAATGAAAAAATGAATTAATTATTATTCCATTTAAAATTTTGAATTTTCATAATGTCATCATGAATATAATGAATATTTTATTCAGAGACTATGTTGATCAATTATTGTATATCATTATAGTTGATGTTATTATGAATTAAATGTGAAAGGTTATCTTTGATTATCATATGTGAATAATGTGAGAGGTTACAAACAAAGAGAAATTGTATGCCAAAATCATAATGTGTGAATTCTATTAATCAACAGTATTGATCATTTTTCATATAATCAATTGAAAGGGAATATCAGTAAATATCTCAAGAGAAGATCTTATTGAGAAATGGAACAAACCGACAATTAGAAACATTATCCATAGTCTTCTATGTATAATAGGATATTATTTACAATTTATGAGAGTATTTTCTGGGATATAAATTCTAATGACCATGTTAAGAAAAGATAGATTGATGTACTGTATGATAGATGAATTCAATGGAAGTCGGAATGAACTAAAAAGTATGCTTCTAATTAGTATTTTATATACATTACCATATATTCATCATTTTTTTGTAATATATTGTAATGGACTGGACCTCTCCAGCCCATTCCTTTGTCAAAAAGAAGGCCACGAAGTGTTATGGAGGGTAAAATGGACTTTTCCCACACATTCCAGAATTTTGAAACAACATGCCGTGTAGTTTTAGTACACGCCGTGTACCCCCTTGCCAGGTATACCCTGTGTGGATGGATGCGTCTTTGCCGTGTGGAGAAAATGGGTACACGTCGTGTGTCCAATCTGCATGCCATGTAGTCCTTCCCCGCGTATGCGTTACCTTCAAACTGTGTGTTGACCAGTCAATGGCTGCAGAACCATGTTGGAGGCCGCGTGGAGACCGTGTGAAAATGGATTAGTACATGGAGTGTACCATAAGTACATGTCGTGTACTTTTTATTTTCATGCCTATAAAAGGAGGGGTCCCCTCCTCCTTTCAACTCACACATCTCCTCCCCTCTCATCTGACCAGAGCTCTCTCAAGAGACTCGAAGGCTCTTTCATCCATAACTTTTTCGTCCAAGCTCTGATTTACGATCCGTCAGCGGCCATGGGATTGTAACGATGAGGCGGAACTTCTGAGATTTGATCTGTTGTCTTTCCTTCGGCTTTTCCTCTCCTACTTCCACAAGAGGAGGTTTTTTGGGACGCTGACGAACTACTTCTAAAGTTGATCCGGGGGAGCGTTGTGACCAGAACCTGTTGAGGTAGGGATTTTACCTTCGTCTCTCTAATTTGTGCATCATGCGGGGTGGGTATCCTTTTTGTTTTCAGGAGAAATGGTTGAACCATTAAATAAATATAATAATTGGTTAAATAACGGGGATGGGAAGTTTGTGATTGTTGTTACTTTACCTTTTATATCATGTGATATTATATTGTGAATTGAATATGCTTATGACTAAGGAAAATAACGGTCATTGGGGGCCTTTTCATGCTCAATTAAATGTTTCCCTATCTTTATAGACCGTTTTTGTGAATGGAACTTTGGTTGAATGTGGAAATTTTTTAATCACGTAAAGTTGGCTATTTAAATGAAAATATGGAACCCTTGTGTGATCACCCCAGTTGAACCAAAATGGAATAATGAACTTGTGGGTGTTAGCTTGGTTACGTGGCATGTGATGGGGGGTTTTGTGGGTTGTTGTGGAATGGGTGAGCAACAGGGCTGCGGTTGGCTTGGTTGTGGGAAGGTGTGAATGTTTGATGATGATGGGCAGCGGGGCTACGATAAGTGGTATTAAAGGGATAATGATGTACAGGATACGGTGTGGTTGTGGTTATGGTGGTTGCCCGCGGGGCTGCAGGGATGGGTTTAAATATGAACGGACTATGGGTCGTGTTTAATAAATAATAAATGAGGAAGGGTTAATGAATGATGGGGCTTAGAAACAAAATGGAATTAATAATCAATGGATTGGTTGGTTAATAAGAAGCAACTTGATGTGTTGTTGTGTTGGTTTCCCTAACTTGTTTTGTGGATGGAAGGGATATGTTTTACGAACGATTGAAGTGGTTGGTTGTGGATAGTTTCCCAGTAGTTAAGGAACTAAATAAGCTAATTTATGCTGAAACGTGAAAACTTAAATGGGGTTGGGGTTGTTTGTTGTATGCATGATTCATGGTAGCAGTGCTGAGGCACGTGCTCAGTTCCTCTGTTTAGAAGCCATAGGTTGGGCTGAGTGGTTGTTTTATATATATATATATATATATATATATCTATATCTTTTGCATTTTATCACACCACACCCATGTTGATCACTTAGTGTCGAACCCTCCCATTTCATGGGAGAGGGTGTTTTCCCATATTTACTAGCTCCTTCCTGCTTCTTATCCCCTAGGCTGTGAAGGCTTGAGGCGACCTTACACCCAAGACTCTTCGGGTTGGTTTCGATTGGGGTGATTAGGCCCAAGACTCTTCAGGAAGGCTTATAGGCTATAATGGCTTGAGGCGACCTTACACCAAATACTCTTCAGGTTGGTTTCGATTCAGGCCCAGTTGTCTTCGAGTGAGAGTTCTATTACTATTACTGTTCCCAAGAATCTTCAGGATGAGGCCCAGGTGTCTTCGAGTGGGGATGTGGTTGTGGTTGTGAGGCCCAGGTGTGTGCGGGTGGGATACGTGGTAGTGAGGCCCAGGTGTGTGCGGGCGGGATGTGTGGTTGTGAGGACAAGGTGTGTGTGGGTGGGATATGTGGTTGTGAGGCCCAGGTGTGTGCGGGCGGGGAGAGTGTGACATCGTCAGGACGTTTAGCTAAGTATTGGGAAATAGTGCGGGGTACCCAATACTCTTATTCTTATACTACTACTACTTGTTGTGATTGTGTTTTGGTGAGTTTGGCTGGTGAGGTTGGGTGGATAGTTTCCCTTGTTAGGTTTCTTTTTTTGTTCTCACGGGACATTAGGATGTCTCACCAATTGTTCACGAGAGCATTAGGTTTCCCTACTATGTATACTTGTATTCTCACCCTATGTTTACATTCAGGTTTCCAGGAGGACTACGAGGGTCGTGCGGGACCCTACTAGTCAGACAGTTGGAGTTGTTGCAGTTATTTTCCTCTTGTTTTCTTTAGGTATTTTACTTTTGAGCTTTCTTGTACTTGTACCTTGTTATAAAATTGTTTAAACATGCATGTGGGGTTGTTTGGGGTTTATTTATATACACTTGTCCTTTTTCCTTGTTGGTGGTTGACTCATCCTATTTCCCGATACTAAATAATAAAAAGGGTAATGCCACCCATATTTGTGAAAACTCATACCCTTGTTGCTAGTCGTCAACCCGGGGCCTACTGGAGGCAGGACTCGGGGGTCATTATCTCCATTTCACCATTTCCTTCTCAGGAGGGGCATCTTTGGTGGGAGGGGGTCATGACAGAATGGTATTAGAGGTGATGGTTGAGATATAGGATGGAGTCTGGAGGTAGGCACAGTGATGATTACAAGGAATGGTAGGGCAACAATGTTAGTTAATCTTGGTGTGTGACATATGCCAGGGAAGACCGGCTAGGACACGGAATTTTAGGGCCCCCCGTGATCTGATGCAAGGACTCTGAGCCTACTAAATGACCAAGTGAGACTACATTTTATTGTAAGGTAGAGACCCTAGGAAAGGTACATGAATCATCATGATTGTGTTTTACTTTATTTTGGTGTTCTGGGAAAGAAATTGAAATAAAATGATAATTAAAACATTGAGAAAATTCCTTACTACATGGGCTTAGGTGATCCTTGTTTACCGTACAACTATGGCACCTGGACATCGCCCCCGGGTGGCTCAGACAGCCGAGGCCCAGCAGATCCAGGCGGTCGATCAGTTGAGGATTGACCGAGAGGAGGAAGATAGCCAGTGGCAGAAGACTCTTCGTTCCTTCCAGCATCAGACCCTCAAGAAGTACGAGGGTAGTACATCGGATACGGAGACGGAGGGGTGGCTTGAGAAGATAGGGATCACTTTTACCTTGATCCGTGCTACGAGGGATTATTGGGTTCCCTAGCAGTCAGTCAGCTAAGAGGTGCGGCACAACAGTGGTCGACGCTCTACCTCAGAGAGAGGATAGAGGTAGAGGTTCCATGGGCTGACTTTGATATGGAATTCCGATATGAATTCCATTCTTCCATGATCAAGGCGGAGAAGCGGTAGGAGTTACTCTCCCTTTAGAAGGGGAGTATGTCGGTACAAGAGCTGGGGATGATGTTCAAGGATCCCCTATTCCTTGCTCCAGATCTCTTTCCAGATGAGGAGTCTCGGGCAAGACGATTGGAGGAGGTGCTCTGTCCCTCACTCCAGTATGTTGTCACCCCCTTTACCCTTCCAACGTACTTGGCAGTGCAGAAGAAAGCAGAGGTTGTAGAGAGGATGCACTCGCTGGGAGGTGCACCGTGTGAGGTGTTTCAGCCATTTTTGTCGAAGGGGAAGGATTTTAGAATCAGGTCTCCTGCTACCCGATCTTCTAAGTTCTGGCCAGTGGGGAGCAGGCCCCAGTAGTTCCAGTTCAGATCATCGGGACCTCTTCCCTTTTCCACGAGCCCAAGACTGAGGTGTTTTTCTTATGGAGGTTTTGGGCACGTTCAGAGTCGGTGCCTGACCCGAGCTCCGTACTGTAGAGGTGGACAGGTTCTATGCCAACCGCAGCAGCACCAGTTGCCGGTGAGGCCCTTCCCGCAGCAGCAGGACCATACTCCTCCGAGGGCAGACTTTGCGGGAGGAGGCTGACCTTAGGGTGCTCCTCAGGGACCTAGACCAGGGCGTGGTCGGGTAAGTGGACGACATCAGAGAGGCAGAGGAGTTGGGTGTGGACTATTGCACGCAGCAGAGTTGGCAGCTCCAGTAGGACCAGAGGTGGTGCGAGGTACAATTTGTTTGTTCAGCACTCTTGTTTCGGCTTTGTTCGATTCGGGAGCTTCACCCTCCTTTACTACACCTAGTCTAGCCCATGCTTTGGGACTAGGCGTAGAGAGAATTTCTGTACCATTGGTGCTGAGAAAACCAGTTGGAGGCCAGACCAGCGTATCTTTTAGTTGCCGGGGATGTGGGCTGACTTTGGGACCACATCGATCTAGTGGGAACCTTCATCTGTTAATGATCCAGCCATACGATGTCATCCTAGGCATTGACTGGTTGTTTTCTGTTGGTTCCGTTATCGACTACTTCTTGAGAAGACTCGTTTTCTCCGACGCGTATGGGATGCGGGTATCTTTTGTTGGCGAGAGGATCTGTCAGGCGGGAGGCCGCCGTGTGGAGCCTCTCCTTTCCTTGTTGGGCGGGTTGTCAGTGGTTCTAGCCGATACATAGATTATGGATTTCCCAGAGGTTGTTGGGGAGTTCTTCGATGTTTTTCTTAAGGAGGTTGTCACTCTACCCCCCGACGTGACGTTGAGTTCGGGAAAGACATACAACCTGGTGCCCAACCGATTTTGATGGCCCCTTATCGAATGGCACCATCGGAGTTGCGGGAGTTGCAGATTTAGATTGATGATCTGATGGAGAAGGGTTTTGTTCGACCCAACGTGTCTCCATGGGGTGCTCCAGTCTTGTTCGTGAAGAAGGAAGATGGTGGTCTCATGCTTTTCATAGACTACCGAAGGTTGATCTAGGTAACGGTCAAGAACCGTTACCCCTTCCAAGGATAGATGATCTCTTCGACCAGCTGAGGGGAGCAGGTTGCTTTTCTAAGATTGATCTACGATCTGGATATCATCAGCTGAGGATGAAGGATAGTGACATCTCGAAGACAGCTTTCTGGTGCAGGTATGGGCACTTTGAGTTTGTAGTGATGCCGTTTGGAGTTACGAATGCACCAGCTATGTTCATGGGACTTATGAACCTTGTCTTCTGAGAGATTCTGGACCGGTTCGTCATTGTGTTTATCGATGACATCCTGATCTACTCAAGATCAGAGGAGGAGCACGTTGAGCATCTCAGGGTATTCTTGGAAGACCTTCGACACCACCATATTTACGTGAAATTGACGAAGTGTATGTTCTTTACATAAGAAGTACACTTCCTTGGGCATGTGGTATCTCAGCATGGAGTATCGGTGGACCCGTCGATGGTGGAGGCATTTGTTTCTTGGGCAGTACCCAAGGGAATGGTAGAAGTTCGTTGTTTCATGGGGTTAGAATGTTAATATCAGAGGTTCTTTACAAACTTTTCTCGAGTTGATGCCCCATTGACAGATTTGACTAGGAAGAATCAGGTCTTCTTATAGAGAGATCAGTGCTAGAAAGCTTTCGACTACCTGAAAGAGAAGTTGGTTAGTGCTCCCGTGCATAGGTTTCTAGAAGAAGGGTTGTTGTATGAAGTGTTTTCTGATGCTTCTTTCCTTGGTCTGGGGTGCGTGCTGATGCAGAAGAAGGGCGTGATTTTTTATGGGTCTAGGAAGTTGCGCCCTCATGAGCGTAACTATGTCACCCATGACCTGGAGCTTGCAGCAGTAGTGTTCACATTGAAGTTTTGGCGACATTACCTCTTTGGGGAGCACTTTGTGGTCTTATCAGATCACAAGAGCCTGTGTTATATCTTCTCCCAGCGTGACCTGAACATACGGCAGCGGAGATGGGTCGAGTTTCTCCAAGACTATGACTTTGAGATCTCTTACACTGAAGGTAAGGGAAACTTTGTGGCTGATGCCCTGAGCAGGAAGTCACATAAGGATGTGGTTCGGGAATCCGCTAATGCTTGGAAGGCGATGGGAGAGTTGGCTTCCCTGCACTTAGAAGAAAGGGAAGAAGGTGTTAGAGGCTGTTTTTTTCCAAATGGTGGTACGATCCTCCTTGTCGTAGCAGGTGGAGGAGTCTCAGTGGGGGGACTCTGAGGCATAGGTGATATGGGATCGTGTCGATCAGGGGAATGCTCCAGAGGGATGGTCAGAGGACAGCCGACATCGGATGCTTTTCCATGGAAGCTTGTTTGTCCCAGAGGCGATGCGTGAGGGAGTTATCCATGAGTTCCATAGCTCAGCCTTGGCGGTACATCCAGGAGTTTCAAAAATGTACCGAGGCCTGAGGGATCAGTTTTGGTGGCCCGGGTTGAAACGGGCAGTGGCAGAGTTTGTGGCTATGTGCCTAGTGTGTCAGTAAGTGAAGGCTGAACACCGTGTTCCCAGTGGTTTTCTACATCCTTTAGATGTCCCTGAGTGGAAGTGGGATGATGTCTCAATGGAATTTTTCACAGGACTACCCGGAGCTCAGGGTGGTTATGATGCTATCTGGGTAGTGTTGGATCGTCTGACGAAATCAGCTCACTTCTTAGCAATCAAGGAGTCGGGCCCGGTGAGTACCTTAGCACAGAGGTACGTAGACGAGGTGGTGCATTTGCATGGAGTTAGAAGGACCATCATCTCAGATCGGGATACTCGGTTTACCTCACGAGTCTGGAGGGGGTTACAACATTCTTTTGGCACCCAGATACACCTTAGCACTACTTTCCACCCCCATACCGACGGCCAAACAGAGTGGAATATCCTGATGCTGTAGGACATGATGCGAGCATGCGTTCTGGATTTCGGAGGATCCTGGGTACGACAATTGCCTTTAGTAGAGTTTGCCTACAACAACAGCTTCCACTCTACAATTGACATGGAACCATTTGAGGCTTTGTATGGAAGGCCAGGTTGTTCACCCATTTTCTGGGCAGAGGTTGGTGAGACAGGTGCTCTTGGACTAGAGGTAGTGCAGACCACCACAGAGAAAGTACAGCTTGTACGTGAGAGGATGAAAGTGGCTCAAGACCGAAAGAAGTCTTATGCTGATTTTCGGAGGAGGCCCTTGGAGTTCGAGGTGGGGGATCATGTGTTCTTGAAGGTTTCCCCTCTATGGGGGAAGATGAGGATTGGGAAAGAGAGAAAGCTCTCACCCAGGTTAATCAGTCCTTTTGAGGTGTTGAGGCGAGTCGGCGAGGTGGCATATCAGCTGGCCCTGCCAACTTAGTTGGATAAGGTTCATGATGTCCTCCACGTCTCCCAGCTTCGTCGGTACTTACACGATGACTCTCACGTTATTGACTGGGGAGAGTTAGATATGGGAGATGACGTGACCTTCGAGGAACGACCAGTCAGAATCGAAGATCGTAAAGAGAAGGTGCTTCATGGAAGAACCATTCCCTTGGTTCGTTTGTTGTGAAGGCTTGGCGGCCTCAAGGAGAGCACTTGGGAGCGGGAGACCTAGATGCACGCTCAGTACCCGAAGTTGTTTTGACTTGTGTTTTCCCTTGTTCCTCTGATCTTTGTGTTGATGTTGTACTATGTACCTTTGATATATGGAATGCTTGGCTTGTCAGTTGTGAGACCTTTTGTTTCATTGTTCCCTGGTAATGTGTAACATGTCCGGATGTGTGGGAAAGGGAAAACCTGACCCTTAATCAAGACGCATTAATGCAGATGCGATTGAATTCGTGCAGGCGAGTCAGTGCCACCTAAAGCGGATAATATCTCGACATAGGTGAAGGAATTTCCCAAACCCAGGTGTTCGGGCAGTGTGTTGGTTGTGTGGTGATGGGGTTTGTGCAAGTTGAAAAATCCTAATGTATGAAGTGGGAAGACCCAATCATTAATCAAGAGGCATTAATGAGGATGTGATTAAGCCCATGCAGGTGATTCAGTGCCGCCTACAGTGGATAATATCTCGACATAAGAGAAGTAATTACTAACGCATATGATTATGGTTGTTGGTCGGGTTCCTGTTATAACGAGGACAATAAGAGGTATCTTTTTGGGTTCCCCTGAGTTGGTTGTTGATTTCTTGAGGATGAGAATGTTTTAAGAGGTATCTGATGTAATGCCCCGAACCACTCCGGGCCATTCCTTTGTCAAAAAGAAGGCCACGAAGTGTTCTGGATGGTAAAATGGACTTTTCCAACACTTTCCAAAATTTTGAAACTACACGCTGTGTAGTTTTAGTACACGTTGTGTTCCCCCTTGTTGGGTATACCCCGTGTGGATGGATGCGTCTTTGTCATGTGGAGAAAATGGGTACACGCCGTGTGTCCAATCTGGTCGTTGTGTATTCCTTCCCCGCGTATGCGTTACCTTCAAACCGTTTGTTGACCAGTCAATGGCTGCGGAACCGTGTTGGAGGCCGCGTGGAGACTGTGTGAAAACGGCCGAGTACACGCAGTGTACCACAAGTACACACCGTGTACTTTTCATTTCATGCCTATAAAAGGAGGGGTCCCCTCCTCCTTTCAACTCACACCTCTCCTACCCTCTCCTCTAAGCAGAGCTCTCTCAAGAGACTCGAAGGCTCTTTATTCCATAACATTTTCATCCGAGCTCTGATTTACGATCCATCAGCTGCCACGGGATCCTAATGATGAGGCGGAACTTCCGAGCTTGGATATGTTTTCTTTCCTTCGGCTTTTCCTCTCCGACTTCCACCCGAGGAGGTTTTTCCGGGACGCCGACGAACGTCTTCTAAAGTTGATCCGAGGGAGCGTTGTGACCAGATCCTATTGAGGTAGGGATATTACCTTGGTCTCTCTAATTTGTGCATCATGTGGGGTGGGTATCCTTTGTGTTTCCATGAGAAACAGTTGAACCATTAAATAAATATAATAACTGGTTAATGAACGGGGATGGGAAGTTTTTGATTGCTGTTACTTTACCTTTTATATCCTGTGATATTATGTTGTGAATTGAATAGGCTTATGCCTACAGAAAATCACGAACGTTGGGGGCCTTTTCTTGTGCAATTAAATGTTGCCCTATATTTATAGACTGTTTTTGTTCATGGAACATTGGTTCAATGTGGAAATTGGTTAATCACATAATGTTTGTTGTATAAATGAAAATGTAGAACCATTGTGTGATCACCCCGGTTGAACCAAAATGGAATAATGAACATGTGGGTGTTACCTTGTTTACATGGAATGTGATGGGGGTGTTTTGTGTGTTTTTGTTGAATGGGTGAGCAGTGGGGCTCCGATTGTCCTGGTTGAGGGAAGGTTTGAATGTTTGATGTTGATGGGTAGCGGGGATGCGATAAATGGTATTAAAGGGATAATGATGTACATGATACGGTGTGGTTGTGGTTATAGTGGTTGGCCGCAGGGCTACATGGTTGGGATTAAATGTGAACGGACTATGGGTCATGTTTAATAAATAATAAATGTTGAAGATTTAATGAATGATGTTTTTTGGAAATGAAATAGAATTAATAATCAATGGATTGGTTGGTTAATAAGAAGGAACGTGTTGTGTTGCTGTGTTTGTTTCCCTAACTTTTTTTTTGGATGGTAGGGATATGTTTTATGAATGATTGAAGTGGTTGGTTGTGGATAGTTTCCCATTAGTTAAGGAACTAAATAAGATAATTTTTGCTAAAACATTAAAGCTTAAATGGGGTTGGGGTTGTTTGTTGTATACATGCTTCGTGGTAGCAGTGTCGATGCACGTGCTCAGTTTCTCTGTTTAGAAGCCATAATTTTGGCTGAGTGGTTGCTATATATATATATATATATCTTTTTTGTTTTATCACACCACACCCATGTTGACCACTTAGTGCCGAACACTCCCATTTCATGGGAGAGGTTGTTTTCCCCTAGTTACTAGCTCTTTCTTACTCCGTCTCCCCTAGGTTGTGATGGCATGAGGCGACCTTACACCCAAGACTCTTCGGCTAGGTTTCGATTGGGGTGATTAGGCCCATGACTCTTTGGGCATGCTTATAGGATATAATGGCTTGAGGCGACCTTACACCCAAGACTCTTTGGGTAGGTTTCGATTCAGGACAAGGTGTCTTCGAGCGAGAGTTATATTTCTATTACTATCCCCAAGAATCTTCGAGATGAGCCCCAGGTGTCTTCGGGCGGGGATGTGGTTGTGGTTGTGAGGCCCAGGTGTGTGTGGGAGGGATACGTGGTGGTGAGGCCCAGGTGTGTGCGGGCAGGATACATGGTTGTGAGGCCCAGGTGTGTGTGGGCGGGGAGAGTGTGACAACATCAGGACGTTTAGCTAACTATTGGGAAATGGTGTGGGGAACCCAGTACTCTTGTTCTTATACTACTACTACCTGTTGTGATTGTGTTTTGGTGTGTGTGGCTGGTGAGGTTGGGTGGATAGTTTCCCTTGTTAGGTTTCTTCTATTGTTCTCACGGGACATTATGATGTCTCCCCACTTGTTCACGAGAGCTTTAGTTTTCCCTACTGAGTATACATGTATGCTCACCCTACATTTACTTTCAGGATTCCAGGAGGACTACCCGGGCCGTGCGGGACCATACTAGTCAGACAGTTGGAGTTGTTGCAGTTGATGTTCTCTTGTTTTCTTTTGGTATTTTACTTTTGAGCTTCCATGTACTTGTACCTTATTATAAAATTGTTTAAACATGCATGTGGGATTGGTTGGGGTTTATTTATATACACTTGTCATTTTTTCTTGTTGGTGGTTGACTCATCCTATTTCACGATCCTAAATAATAAAAAGTGTAATGCCTCCAATATTTGTGAAAACTCATACCCTTCGTGATGGTCGCCAACCCGGGGCCTACTGGAGGCGGGACTCGGGGGTCATTATATCCCTTTCACCATTTCCAACTCAGGAGGTGAATCTTTGGTGGGAGGGGGTCGTGACATATATAGTGTTTATTGGACAATTTTCATGGGTTGTGTCCTCATGGTGAATGATTTGGTAATTACATATATCTCATTTGAATTAATGATTCATGAGTATAATTTCATCATGTATGATATAGAGCTCATAGCAATGATCTTTTCATTAATGACTAATGACTATTATCAATATAAAAAATGAATCTTTTTCATATATAAATATATCTTAAGATATTTAAATATATATTAAAATAGAATGAATAAAATATTATCCAATGGATATTATTGTAATTGATGAATGAATATGACTAATAAAAACATTACAACACCTAGTAGGTAAATAAGGTTGCTAATTATCTAGATAATTGTATAAAATCAAATAAGTTATAAATTTATTATGATGAATATATATTTTTTAGAAAATTACAAGGATATCAATTAATAATAGAATGAAAGAAGGATCCTTTTGATGAGGAATATAGATAATCCTTATAAATTAATCAAGAATTAAATAGTTTTATAGATATCTAAAATAAACATATTGTGGAATTTCATGAAGAGTTAAATTTATGAATACATATCTCGAAGAAGGAATACCCACATGTTAATTGATTTAAATACATATATAAGGGTATGATACATCCATCATGGGAATAGGGAAACGTCGACATGAATTTTATCATATAAACTCCGAAAATATATTAATGGAATGATGTTATATGGGTTGTATTTTATTGCATTATAAATTCATAATATATTATTACCATAAATGAATATTTCCCACTGGGATAATTTTCCATGATATATATAAGATATCTTAAAATGATAAATGTAGTTACTCTATACATTGAATCTGATTATGATATTATATATACATAATGGTTCATTGTAATTCAAAATAAATAATTCTAGATACAATTAACAGTTAAGACATTATACCATCATCAGATATATCAAATGTATAGGTGAATGATTAAAGCAATAAATTATATATTGATATATTTCTCAATGAAATTAAAAGTATTATCGGATCAATATCTATACCTGGTAGAGTTCAAATATAACAACTATTTCAACTAATTAATATACATCACATTATATCAAGAACATTGATGAAATATATGTATGACTACAATATCTTATGATGAAATCAGAGGGGAAAACTAATATGTCCAAAACTTGATTGATAAATTACTAAGATGGTTTATACCATTTATTAGTATATAAAAGATGTAAAATAATGATGAGAGAGTTATGGAGAGGGTTTTGGGGATATAAAAACCAGATATTGGTTGAAATGTTTTCCATAAAATATTTAATTATAATAAGTTTATCACACATGGGAATAAATTGAATAAGATCTCAAGTTAAATTTTTATCTTTGATATCCTTGATCATATCAGGGTAGAATCCTTTATAACATAATTCCCTCCACACCTGTCCTATTTTATCAATGTGTTCAATGTATTGGTTTTTACGAAGTACGAACAAGATCTACCACATGGTAAAATCGTATATGTTTTACTATTGTAAAATGAATGATCATACGAGGAATAACCTATGGGGATAATAGATAGAATATACAAGATTCAATTAAAGAGTATCACTCATCTAATCAATATTTTATTGCATAAAATTATCTTTTTTGGAAGCAATATGGGAACCTCGGGATATAATGATATATAATTAACCTCACTTGTCTTCCACTTTGTAGTAATGTTTTAATGATGGTTTTTCTAAATATGGTAAGAATTTAGAAAAAAAAATTCTAAAAAAAAATCCATAGTAATTTTTTTGGGTGTTGGGTTTTTTAAAACATCAAATTAAATTAAATCATGATATATCAGATATGAAAATGATTGAAATAATAAATCCCAATATATTGAAATTACAATAAAACATTTGAAATTTATTCACTTAAATATGAAATATTTATAATTGTATACTACTATATATATATTACATTTTATTTAAATTTTAATGATAAATTTTAGATTTATAGATTTTTATTTCTATAAATTATTTCAATTATATAATATCTATTTTAAAATTAATATTTTAATTTTTTTTGGAATTATTCTAAAAAAATTAGTCAATGATGGAAAGTTTTTTTTGAAAACATTAACAAAAATTTCCATAGATTTATAAAATAAAGAAATCACTTTTAAATAAAACCATTTTATTGTCCAATTATATATCCATGGAGTAATACTATAAATTTTTTAAATGAAAATAATATTTTCCAAAAGCAATTGTTATCATTTTATAATCATAGGAAAAACTACCAAAAAATATATAAATGTGATTGTGTCTTCGTTAAATAATGTTTTTTAATTTTATGTAATTTATTTAATTAATATAAAAATAATGATTACTATTTTTATAAATATAAAATTTATATCCTGGAAATAAATAACAATGATAAATTTTTCATCATAATAAATTTTATTTTTACTAGCAAAATATATTTTAAAAATATGTTGTTTCCTCATTTCATGTGCTAAATTTGAAATTCATATTTCATTATCATAAAATTTTTAAATAATAAAATGGATATAATATTTGGTTTCATGATTTCTAAATTATTTAAAATCACAATTTTTATGTTTCTTCCATTATAAGTAAATTATGTAAGTAAATAGTAGAAATTGTGACATAATATATATTAGTGAATATTATAAATAATGGGGTATAATTATTTAAACATATAAAAAATAGTTTTCAATAAAGTGTATAATATATTTTCAACATTATACAATCATCAACGCTATTATTACCAATTTTTGGAGCCATGTTAAATGTGTAACACTTTCTATCTTTATAATAAGTAAGAGTATTAACAAAAAAACCTATTATCCCAACTTATAAAAGGGCACTCACCCCACCCATTCATTCCACAAAAATATTACACCATTACATTTAAACACAACCCAATATAAACACCTTGTAAAATTTTTATATTTAATAATTTTTTCTAAGAAAATTGAATATCTTATTTCCTTTATTTTTTAGGAATCATATAATGGAAATGTCATGATTCTTACATGAGAACACATTTTTCTCTCACATCATTTTTAAAATACTTAATTCCAGAATAAAATTTTATAGGTTTTTTGTAATTATATAATTTAATTATATTATGGATGTAAATATTATAATATAATAAATATTGGCTACTTTTCAACATATCTATTTAGAAAAACATAAAAATCATTAATTTGTGTGTGGAATAAAACTTCCAAGAAGCGACATATATTAATTTTGATTTTTTTTATTGTAACATATAAAATCCAAATAAAATATTACTAAAAAATTAGTAATCTAAATAATATAGACACACTTACTTAATAATGTTATTAAATTATAATAAACTATTTTTTTAATATTAAACACCCTTAAATATAGTATGTTCATGTTTTTTTATTTCAAACTATCAATATGGAATAATTTTATAGGATTATATTATTTTTGATTTTAATGTTTTATGATTATTGTCTGTTTTCAAATTATCTTTAATAATGTTATTCATTCCCCTAATCATGATCTCCTTTGTGTTTACGATCTGATACATTAAAATTTTATTCCCTTACTGATCATCGGCTGTAAAACAACAAAACATTATCCATTAAATATCAAGTTTAATAATTATATTACATACTATAAATTGCATAAAAATAACATAGAGAATAAAATAACCTTTTTAGATGGAAAATGAATGAAATAAGTAGTACTAATATAAATTAATAAACTTATACCAATAGAATAGTAACATAAAATTTTGAATAGAAATCTGACCATTGGGAATAGTCATATGACCAATAAAATCGTAACTAATCCTATAAAATTATAATTAAAATTTATCAATCACGGAAATTAAAATATTATATATTTATTTAATATAATAAGTAAATAATTGTATTAAATATGATAAATTAAGTGTTGGTTATTTTTAAAGTCTTAAATATTTATTAATAATTTTATAAATAATATATTTATTTTTACAAACATTAAATTTCATAAATTGAATTACTAATTTATTATTTTTTTCTGACTATTATAATATATTTTTATTATACATATGCTAAATTATAAATGTCTCATAAAAGTTGTTATAATTTTAATATTAGTATATTCCTAACAAGATATGGTTTTATATAAAAAATTAATTTCATATATCTATAAAATTCTTTTACTTAAATGGATTAATTTCCATAAATATACATAATGAATCATGGTATTTTTGAATTTTGGGTATTTATTTAAATTTTTTGAATTTGTGTTGAATAATGAAATATGATAATTTACAGTATTTAACAAATACATGATTTTTTTATTTTTTCAATTATAGATGATGTGGAAACAATAATCATCATCTATATTTATATATTTATTGTATTCAGTCACGGAAATCAAAATATTCATAGTCCTTATGAAATATAAAACACTAATATATAAAATAATTTAAAAACACACATCTCCTCCAATATAAATACCACTCTTCAACACCACTTATCCTCACACTGTCAATGAATTAGAACTTTTCAACTATTTAAACAATGCTCTTACCAATAATCTCTCCCACATCCAATATCATTTGGTCTCACAAAAATACCAGATCCAATTTCCTTAATGAGGTTTTCAATGTGAGGAAGATGAATTGGAAAAATCATCTTTTATTTTCTTTAATTTTCTTTTAGTACTTTTATTTTCATATATTCTCTTCACCTCACATAATCCATGTGGGATGATAACAATAAAAAATTATACATACCATAACTTTATTATGTTTTTTGGAATAATAATTCCTGCAATCACTCCCCCAATCCTTTTAATTCTAAAAATGTGATCATCATTCATACGTTGGTGATTTTTCACCATCATGGACAATATTTTTTTATTTTCCTTTTTCACCTTCATATATGGTAAAAAACTTCATAGTGATTGGAATAAATTATAAAATAAATTATAAAATTTTATTCTTATTGCACATACTTATATACATAATATTTAATAATAAAACAAAACAAGTTCTTTGTGGTTGAAAACTAAAAAAATAATCTAAATTGTTTTCATTATTGTTTTTTATAATGAATATTATTCATATAAATAAATAAATATATATATATTTAATACCACTAATAATCATATATTTTCATTAATATCATGTATTTTAAATTCTAGAGAATATCCAACATGTATATGAACTATTATACACGTATACAAGTGAATCAATCATGAAAACCAAAAAAATCGCATTCAAAAACATTGAAGTTGAACTCCATTAGTAATTATAATGGACATAAATGAACATAATAAAATTATAAAAATTAAAATAGATGTATAAATGCTTCTAGATTTATTAATTAATCAATCTATTTTCATTATAAAAGATATTAAATTTAATAAAGAATTCTATCATAAGGAGAGGAAATTCAAAAAGAAAATTTTATTTATTTATTTTATTCCTCATTCATTGAAATGATTATTTTGGATGTAATTATAATATTCAAAAAATATAATTTTATTATTATTACATCTTATTTTCTAGGGTATATGAGTTTTCATTATGACATTGTGACTATGCAATGATTTTTTCAAAATAATTATTCATTAAAAACGCATCATTTATATGACATGAAATTTTGCCTTAGTCACTCAAAAATTATAATCCTAATACCAAGTATGATAATAATTTTTTATATTAGTAACACCATTGTATACTCCCAAATGTATATCATATGAAATTTCATGGAACTCTTTTCCTTTCCATGGGTTATTTTTTTGAAAAGATTTTTATATGTGACATGCATGATTAATTAAATATTATGATTTGATGGGTGTTCTAAAATTTATAGTGTACTCAAATTTCATAGATAATGTGATTTATCTCATGAGATAATGTGTAATATTTCTGATAATGATGATATATTATTTCACAATTAGGATGGCATGCTTGTGCACATAAGTTATGCATGCACATGATTATAGCTTGTTTACAACTTTTTCCAGTTTTTGAAAACTAATCCATCATGTTCCACATTGATTCATATCTAAATTAAATGACATTAAATATTAATTATTATCATTTTTATTCTTTTCATCCCATTCTTATTTTATGATGATGGGGATTATGATCTCCCATGTTAGATTAACACATGTTCTAGTATGTCCTCGTACCATGATTTTACATCACCCCTTTCATTGATATATATCATTAGGTGACTACTTATAAAAAGAAGTACCTGAGTGAAAAAAATATGTTAGAGAAGAAATAATTAGATATTATTATGTTTTATTATGTAATATTTACATATAATCTTATATTTTCCAGGAAAAGAAAAGGTTTTATATTGGATTTGCAACAGTATTATGTGGGTTATAATTAAAAATATGTTATAGTCTTGTATGAAAAATAGGGTCACTATTGTTATAATAAGATAATTGTTCAATTAATTTTGGAATTATGATAAGTGAACTTTATTTAAAACTCTATTATGTTATGAAGTATATGTAACCACTAAAGAATAGTTGTTCTTTAAAAATAATAATCATATGGATCAAATAAGATATTCTTTTGCAGTAAATTTTAAAATTTATTAAAATATTTATTCACGAATTGTTAACATATGTTTATTAAGAAATTTATATTTTATAAACTGGTGGGAGAAAGACAAAAGGAGGTCCAAAATCCATCTTAGGGAAAATGCAGTGATTTCCTCAATAACATCCTTAATACCTTGGGAGGCCGAGTTCAAATTTTCATAGTGAGGATTACTAGGTATCTTATTCTAAAAATAATAACCTGAATTAAATGAACCATTCTCCTTACCCTAACACGTAGAAAAAATCTATGATGTATTTTATCTGGTAATAACCACTATTGTCAATAGATTTTTCGATACATTATTTTCAAAATTGTTGGTCAACTAAATTGGAAGGATCTTATCGTGGCATTACCATTTTCTGTTGAATAAGGCGAAAATGGTTGTTTATCATTTATATAGAGAGGCCTATCAATGTTGGCTATTGATTAAGGACACCAACACAAGTATTGAAACTTTTGATATAGTGTGGGTATACGTTAATAAAATATTTATTAACAAGTACATCCCTTAACAATACATTCAATCATTGATGGTGAATTTATAGAGATGTTTCCAAAAGTATCATAATATGTCTTGGGGTACCAAGAGATTTTCACAAGGAATTAAAGGTACATATATAGTATTATTATTTCCAATGAAATAAAAACAATTATATTAATTATTATATCAAAACCACATTGTCCAAATGATCTCATGATTCGAGAATATTGTATTTATGAAGAAGTTGTTATCTAAGATCAAAAAGTTGACATCGTGTTTGGAGTATAGTCACATGGATATGGGAAAATGAAATTTATGATGTAGATTCATGCTTTCAGATCTAATTAAATAGGTTAAAGGAAAACACAATGACTCACTTGTCAAAAACGTGAGAAAAAATATCATTGGAATTCACATGAAGGGAACTAAAATTCTTCTAGTGTGGGAGAGATGGACACCAATTGAATGAATGTTATTGATTCGTGATGATATATGGAGATGTGGTAAGGAAATGAGAAAACCAACCATGGCTCAATGCATACACTATAGGGAATGGAATCTATACAAGATACTACAACAATCTTTGAATTATTTATATTAATTAGCATCAACATCCACCCAAGTCAAATGTGAAAGGGAAATAATATTCCATCACTACAGTTGATGTGGAAACCAACAATTATTTTTTAATTGGAAAGAAAATTTTCATTAAAGGGTAGTAAATATACTATTTGGTTATGATTTTATTCATTCATTCAAATCATACATGTTTAGTAGAACCATTTCAATACCACATCAAAATATGGTGGTTGAGTTATTTGTGAGAATAGAAAATGAGGAATATATCAGAGTCAATGTTTATAACTCTTCCCTATTTTTTGATTATGGACAAATACTACTAGAAAATATTGTCTTAATTTCATTATAAGAGTTTTACACTATTTCTATGATGTGTTTCTTTCTTTATAAAAAGGAAACATAAACTTATAGGAAAAAGAGATCTGTTATTACATTCCATAGACAACGTCTGATTTTGTACAAGTGTTAGGATAAGGATGAATCACTTTTAGAATTAATGATTCAATTATTGATATTATTTCTATATTAGAAACCATATCTGGATCAAATGATTGATATAATGTAGATATTCTTAATTTAATACATTCCCATCAAAAGGGAATACACAGATGTATTCCCTAAAAATTGTCTTGTATTCCACCGGAACGAGAGGTTGAGTTTACAATTCATATTATTAATAGGTCTATATATATAAAAAATAATCATTATTTAATGGACTCAATTTAGTTTTAATAACTAAATACTAATTTAAAATATAATATGGTAAGTTTTTTTATATGTCCATGTACTTTACTAGGAGATTCACTAACTATATTCATCAGGAAAGAACATGGGCTGATGGGCCTCTATATTGGTTATCATGAGATCAAAACAAATCATCTTAAATAATAAGTACCCTATTATATAGATATATTCCATGTTCGACTGGCTACGTGGTTCAATGTATTTCTGTAATGTAGATCGTTAGTAGGGATATCAAAAATTAGAGACGAGGAAGGTATGTATTCCCCAGACTACCATCTGAACAAGTTATAGAAATTATGAGTTCAAAGATATTCATTTTTCACTCACTCATTCTCCTTCAATATTAATGAAAATAGTATATTTATTATTTTTATGTTACATAAAAATATTATTACTATTTTATAATTATGTTCTAATATACTACATTGGAAGGTATTAACATGAGGAGAATTTGAATACTGAATAATAGACTATGGGAAGGGACAAGATCAATGCAATAAATAATATATCTGATTTCTAAATTGTAGCATTATAATTCATGGAGAATGTTATCATTTGAAAATGAATATCCATAGTCCCTTCCATGAATATGGAAATAGAAGATTGGAAACAGTCAGCATTAGTAACAAAGATATATTTTTTCCTTGGTCTACAATGGTATTATCTGTGATTTGTGATAAACTTATCAGGATTTAAAACTACACTAACAAAGCTAACATAAAGGGGAAAAAATTTTGAATGGACTAATGAATTTGAATATTGATTAAAATAGTTAAAATATATTATTACGAATGTACTAGTACTCACAACACTAAGAAGTGATGAACACGTTTTTGTATACATAACTGGATGAAAGAAGGGATTAAGTTGTTTAATTTTGAAAAATGATTAATTGATATCCTACAACTCATGTATGTTTAAAATTAATTATTAAATCTATCTAAAACATGATATGAAGTTATTTTCTATGATATTTTCATTGAAAATGTTGATTAATTTTCTTTATGTGGAGAATTTTGTTAAATATATTGTTCACAATAGTAACAAATGTATATTTTCATAGAATGAACTTAATATGATCTAGTGAAGATGGTTATAGGAGATCTTGTATTATGATTGTTTAATACATTTTAATCCTAACTAAGAATATATTGTTGAAAATTATCTATGTAGAATATATCCCACAACATAATCAACGAGGAGAATTGAGAGTTATCCATTATTCATAAATTTTCAGAGGATGGAAATTATAATACATTAAGAAAGATCATATTCAATCATTTCTCAAAATACTGGTCATCCACCCCTCAGAATGAAATTAAAGGATGATTAATGAAATATAGTGTAAATTTATAAGAATGTGGAAGATATAATAAAGGATGAATCATTGAATTTCTTTATTTATAAAGAAAATTTCATAATATTTTTGTCATTAATACGAATACAATCAAATTTAGAGATAAAGAAAGTGATTTTGAATTACTTACATAGCACAAATTTCTTTATTCTCACATGAAGCACAATGATATTACAAGTTATATGAGTGAAATATTGGTGAGAAAAAATGAATAAAGAGATAACTGAATTTAAATAATAGTTATTGTTTTGTTAGAAAGTGAAGGATGAAAGGAAAATGACTAAGGGGATGGTCAAACCATTACCTATAATAAAATTTAAATGGGAAAAATCACCACAATATTTTTCAATGAAATTTGAAGACATCAAGAGGAATAAATTCTATATAGGTGATTTTGTATCATCATATAAATAAATCATAATTTATAAAAATTTCATGCAGTCATATAGCTGGATAATCTTGCAAAGAAATACATTACATAAGTGGAAATCATTCATGTAGTGCATTATTGATTTTATATTATTGAGATATTAGATTCACATATATGTTCTCGAAATGTCTATAACCCTCTATAAACATAGATTTGAACATATGTACAAACTATCATCCTCAAATTGATGGTAATTCTAAGTAGAATATTTATAAACAAGATGACATCTTTAGAAAATGTTCTATGGATTTCAATGGGGGATGTGACGAACATATTCCATTGTTCGAGTTCTCGAATAACAAATGTTTCCCCCCAAACATATAAATGGTTCCATGTGAATCACATTATGTAAAAATATGAATTACTTTGAAACGATGTGATAAATTTGATGAAAATTTCTTTCAATGACAAGAAATGGTTGATGAAATGGTAGAGATGGTGAAAACCATTCTGTAGCACAACAACGAATCCAAATGTTGAAAGGATGGATTTATAGAAAATCATCGATGTGAATGATAGATGTATGACCCATAATCTATAACTATCATTATATATTTAATTTTTTTTTGTCATGTGAATCAAAACTATTCATAGTCATGAGCCAAAATAATAAACTAATGAATAAAATAATCATAAAACACCCATCCTCTCCCATATAAGTACCACCGGTCATTACCTCTAATCATTGCACCTCTAATCCATAAATATTTTCATATTATTTCCCAATACTCGTCACAATCCCTTCTACCACAACTATGATATTTATATCTCAAAAATAGATCAATTCAAATTTATCAAAATAGTATCTAATGTAGAGGAATTCCAAGTGTTAAAATTGTCTGTAGTATTAATTTTCTCTATATAAATTTTCTTTTATTTTCATATTCTCTACTCAAATACCATAATCTAAGTGGAATTATAAATAACGTAATGTTATTATTTTAATGATATAAGCCATTATCAAAAATATTATTTTCTCACATTTATACTAAAAACGAAATCTAATTTTCTATACGGGGTTGATTTATCACATTCAAGGACGAAAAGTTTTTATATTCCATTGTCACCTTCATAGATAGTTATAAAAACAATTTTAATAGATGAAAACGATTTTGAAATAAACATCATAAAATTTTTATGTTCTTTATCTAACATATATCAATAATATTTTACAAAAAAACAAAAAATATTATTATTATAAAAAAACAAAATTAGTTGAAAATGATTATCATTCAAGTTTTATATAATGAATCTTCCTCATATCTTTATAAATTATACAATACAATTTAAACACAAATAATTTTTTTTCAACATTTAATATAAATTCTGGAGAATTATTCTCATTTTACATGAACTTCTACATATGTATACATGTGAACAAATCCTGATAAACTATAAAATGAACACTTCTGAATGTTGTAATTAAATTATATAACACATCATAATGGACATAAATGGACTAAATTATATTATATTAAATATAATAACTTTATTATAGTTTTTTCATTAATTATTGTATGTATTTAATTTGATTATCCAACATATTAAAATTAATAATGTATTCGAACATAAGGTTAGGGGATTCTCAAACCCAATTTCATATCATATGGTTATTTTTATGTCATGAAAAATATATGTTTGTATGTTTATTTAATGTTCCTAAAATATTTTTTATTTTTTTTCTATTTTATATAATATAAATGTTTTAAATCTTATTTTGTGAAAATTTAATATATTTTCCAAATAAAGTCATCATTCTAAATGATAATTATTTTACTTCTATTGAGGTTATTTATCATTCACTCAATATTAATGATTCATATACCATGTATTTTATTCACTTTTCTACCCCAAATATTAGTAAGAAATTTATTATTTATGAAATTATCTAGAAATTAATTTCCCTTCCATTTGAGTAATTAATTGAAAATTTTATTATATATATAATGAATGATTTTTTAGATGTTATGATGTGACAGGTACACCCTTAATTATAATCCATTTTAATCCATTGGTAAATGTGATGTATCTCATGAGATAATGTGCAACATGGATAAACATGTTTCTAAAATTGTTCAATATGGTGATTTTAGGATTATGTGCGTACAGTTTTACTGAATATGGGTGAATATCTATTCAAAACTATGTCTGGTATTTTCCACTAAGGCATGATGTTTCCTACTTAGGTATTTATACATTCAAAAAAAATAAAAATTATTCATATCATTTTTTAATGTTGATCCCATTATTTTTTATGATGATTATAATTATTATTTTGACCCATTTTATATTGATTCATATTCTTATATATCCTCTTATGTGGATTTATGATCACCCCTTTATTTGATTTATATCCTCAAGTGAATACATATTCATAGTATAAAATTCGGGACTCTAATTGTATATATATGAAATAATTAAATAATTATTATTTTCTATTATGTAAATGTTATTTATACTAGTCATTTTCACATGAAAAAACATTATTATATCATGGATTTGTAACATAATAACTTTTTTAATCATTAAAATTATTTAATAATCATATAGAAAAAATATGGTCTCTATATTGGCTCTCACATGTTTATCTTTTTTCGATTTCATATGTTATGATGATTATTATATAAAAAGATATGTATTGAAAAGGTTATGTATTTTTTGTTTTTGTGGATTAAAAATTATATTTTAACATTTCTAATCTCTAACCACTAATCCTTTTTGTTCATGTTGTATTTAAATATTTCTGGGATATAACATCAAAACATAATATTAGTTTATTATTTAATTTTATCTTTGGGGTGTCTTTATAATTTCTATGTAACCCTAGTATTCTACTAAAAGTCATCATGTCCCATTTAGATAGCAGTTTTTTTTAAAAATATGTTCATTATGATTTCCTAGATTGGACAGTTTAAGATGGTGGAAAATTGAAAACAAAATTAAACTTATACATTTCCCACACTCAATAAATTAGGCATTCCAAAAGGCATGTTTTTGTACCAATTATATTATTAAAATTAATAGTGATAAATATAGCAAAAAATATATCACTAATTTTCTATATGTATCACCCTGGAAAAAGTTACCCAGATTTGGTTCATTATTACATAAAAATAGCATGATACAAGAAATAATGTCCTGAAATATCGATTATGTAACACTACAGATTGATAAAGGGTTAAATGATAATATTATATTACTCTTGTCAACAAGGAGCACCTTCTTTTTCGAGAGCCTGTCTGATTAGAACTCCACAGTTAAACATGTTAGGCCAAGATTAGAGATTAAGATGGGTTAACATTTGGTAAGCTACCTAGGGGTTGTGGGAGTGGGAAAAACACATTAGAAAGGGAATTTGTGGGCTTGTGGGGACATTCATTAGTCAGATGACCCGTTCGGGCACGTGGGTGGGCCCTAGGGTGGGGACCACATGTCTGTGGGGAACCTGTTGGTACCTGGCAGTCCAGCACCTGACGAACATGTTATAAAGGGGTGTTTGTGCTGTCACCGGGACACTGTTGTCACATTTGGAATCAGAGGTGGTACCCAGCCTGAGGTGTGGTGCACATCCTGGATTGAAATGTACAGTCCAAAACAATGACATTTTTCTCTAATGCGGGGTTTAATAAAACACCCCCGAATGATAATGGGATAAATGACTAAATGATATATCTCATGGCAACAAGCTGCACCTTCTTTTGTAGAACAACTATACATTGGTATTTTCAGTTGGACCTAGTGTTTCCCTCTTGAATGAGATGGGAATATGTGATAACTTAGGTATATATAAGGGCATATAACTAAGTTGGGTGAACAGTTGGTCTCATGATTTTTGGTTTATCCCATGTTAATTTTTTGAGACCTTTATGGGTCTAGGGGTCTCTACTTTGTATTGTTATAATCACCCATGTACGGGCTTCACCCTCGCCTTGTTGTGTTTGGTGTAGACGACAGACAATGATGACTGAGGACAAGGGTACGAGGACTAAACTTATATCAGAGGTGGACATTAGATGATGCATACTACAGATTCAACCATTCGAGAGCTATACCTACCCTTCAAGTAGGGTCCTTGGCATGAGTTCACATGAGCAGTTCCAGTTACTTGTACTTTTCAATTTTCCTATACTTTCTAGCTGGGATTGTAGTTGCGACCCTTTTTCTTACTATACACACTCATTTCACTATATAGTTGGCATGAGTTGGTTTCTTATTTGTGTGCTTGGTTTGTTTGTGTTTATAGGTCATTATGGCAATTCCTTCTATGTTTTTGGGAATACAGCATCGATGCTATTCACTAGCCCCTGGCCAATGGAAGGCGGCTTGGGGTAGTCAGAGCATGGGCCCCGGAGGGCACTTCATGACAAATTGTTATCAGTGGAGTCAGTAATACCATAGAACATTAGACTATGATATTTTTAACAGCTACATAGTTATGTGTAGTGAGTGTGGTTTTCAATTTAGAGAATCTAGTGTTGGTGCGGTGGCCGACGTATCAATACACCAGGACCCTGACTTCTGATTTCTATCCCACTGCATGAAAACACTGATTGCGTTTTTTTGAATTTTTTCAATGTGAACTCTTTGATTCAGCTCACCAGCTATAATGTATTGATAGTGGCACTCCTGTTTTCATTCAGGATACCTCTACATAGATATCCATCTAGGATTCTGGGTATAGTACACAATTATAGACCACAGAATGACGTGGCCTTGGTGCAGGGACTTATCATAGTAGAGGCACTAGCAGACTCACCAGCGGTACCATTACCCATTGGCCCACCGATTCTACCTGCCCTAGGAATATATGGTGAACATTACTTTAGAGCTTTGGATGAGTTCCAGTGCTAGAGGCCACCGTGGTTCCGGTGCGAGACAGACCCGTAGGTGGTTGAGGATTGGCTGGAGGGTGTGGTGAGAGTCTTCCAACTGGTAGGGACACCATCTGATCTCATGGAGACCCTTTCCTCCAATATTATACATAATTTAGTCGGAATGTGGTGGAGATTGATTATCCAAGTTCACATTGAGGTGTCACTTCTCTAGGACGAACTTGAGAGCCTATTTCGCGCAGAGTTTGTCCCAGCAACTATTCTCAATGTGCACATACAGGAGCACCTTCATCTATATAAGGGTGGCATGACTATGGCTCAGAACTCAATGATGTTCACCAACCTCTCACACTACTC
Organism: Viscum album; assembly: GCA_963277665.1. Taxonomy (NCBI): domain Eukaryota; kingdom Viridiplantae; phylum Streptophyta; class Magnoliopsida; order Santalales; family Viscaceae; genus Viscum; species Viscum album. Next base: position 2,014,947,080 of record OY728150.1, read on the forward strand.
CACTAATATGGTGTGGGACCCATTCATCAGGGCTCTGACTTTCGAGCAGGTACTCCATCGGGAGATCGAGGATTCAATGATTTCTCTCAGTATCCTAATGCTAGCCGGTGTGTTAGAGTGTCCACTCGTAGTGAAGTGTTTTTTTGGTGGGAAGTTTCCAGCTGTGAGACCCACCACCGGGTGTCACTTTGAGGAGTCTTCTACAGATGGTAGCAGACAGATGTCACAGAGTTCCAATAGGACTAGACATACAGGTGGATGACCATAGGATTCATGGTCAGTCATGTGGGGCACTAGAGATAGAGTCAGTCATGCAAGGAACATGCAGTGTTACACATACGATGGATAGGGTCACATGCCCCATGACTGCTCGAACCACCATAAGAATGATCAGAAGATGGTTAAAAGATGCCCCATGTAGAGATAGAGGTTCGACCGAGGAGGCCCACAGGGAGCGGGCAGATGTGGAAGCGGAGCTGGTTGTGCAGCTGGCGGTGGGCGAGGATTTTAGATGTTACTGCCACAACCCCAGGTGGTCCATCCCGACCATTAAGAGCATGTGGAAAGGGGAGAGCTCAGCTCCAGGCAGCTAAGGCCTACGACTGTGGCACTCCGGAGATGATACGTGGTACGATCTGTGTCTACTCTACCTTAGAAGCAGTACGTATAGACACAAGTGCTAGTCATTATTTTATTGCCACTAACCTTGTTCAGAGATCTGAGATTATGATAGATCTGTTGAACCTATCATTATGGATAGAGACTCCTACGGGAGTGGATTCGAAGATTACGCACTGGTGATGGTTGTGTGAGCTTACTCTAGGAGGCGAGAGCTTCTGCTGGGATCTCCTAGTAGTGGCGTCGTGGCCTTACGATATCATCTGGGGTATGGACTGGTTATCTAAATTCTATGTCATATTGACTATATTAGGCTCAAAGTGCGGTGTGTCCTCATGGATGGGAATAGGTTTACCTTAACTAGTGAGAAGGGCACCCCTACAGCACAATATAGACATGTTCGGATGAGATTGAAGCCGATCACTCATCAGTTGTCTAGCCTTACCCTCAGAGCGGATGATGTGGATAATCTAAGCAATCCTGCAGTGGAGGACCAGTACAAGGATGTCTTCAATGATGATGTGCCGGGTCTACCTCCTTATAATGAAGTGTAATTTTACTTTGACTTGTACCCTGGGATGACACTAATATATACACTAGCGTATCAGATGTCTCCCACAGAGCATGGTGAGTTGTGGGAACATCTAGATGACTTATAGGGGAATGGGTTCATCTGGGCTAGTGTTTCTCCTTGGGTTGGCCCGGTTTTGTTATCCAAGAAGGCGGATGGGAGCTTGAGATTTTATGTTGACTATCGTCACATGAACCTGGAGACCGTGAATAAAATGTACTCACTCTCAATGATTGACGACCTCTTTTATCAGATGAAAAGAGCATAGCAGTCCTTGAATATAGACCTCATATTAGGCTACCACCAGCTCTAATTACAAGACGAGGATGCGTAGAAAATGTCCTTCAAATGTCAGTATGACCACTATGGGTTCTCGGTTATGCTATTCAGTGTAACGAAGGCTCTATAAATGTTTAGGGAACTCATGAACATGATATTCCAGCCATACCTTGATCGCTTTGTTGTATCCTTCATCAATTACATAAAGATATATTCGGCTACTATGGAGGAGCATTCCTATAATTTGCAGATAGTTCTGGACACATTCCCAAGGCACTAGATATATGGTATGCTCCAGTAGTGGTAGTTATGTTTCCGAGAGGTTCAAATTCTGGGACATGTCATCTTGGAGGCTGGAGTAGTGGTAGACCCAGCGATGATCAAGGTAGTACTTTAATGGGAGCAACCCAGAAGTGTGATGGATGTACGGAGTTTCCAGGGATTGGATAGATACTAACAGAGGATTGTGTCAGATTTCGCTATAGTTTTAGAACCTTTTCATCATTAAAAAATTAACGGAATCCCTTCATGTGGTCGAAGAGATGCCATCGGAGTTTTCAGAAGCTGAGTCAGAGGCTGACTAGTTCCCCCATCTTGGGACTACCAGAATAGTGTGTTGGGTATGTAGTCTATTTTGAAACATCAGGGACTAGGTTCAGATGTGTCCTAACACCTGAGTGAGCATTGATCGCATATGGTTCAGCAAAATCTGTGACAACATGATAATAACTAAGCTGTCCATGACCTATAGTTAGTTATATTTGTCTTTTCCTTGAAGATGTGGTGAGATTACTTGATTTGAGAACGTTTTACAGTATACATGGATCACAAGAGTATCAGGTTTATCTTCACTCAGATAGACCTGAACCCGAGACATCAACGTTGGATTGAGTTATTCCAAGACTATGGCATTGAAATGTTCTATATTCCTAATAAGGGTAATGTTTTTGCGGATTCACTTTGCAAGAGATCTTGTATAGAGATTCCTGGTGATGTAATAGAGCAGTTGGCCACATTACATGTATCCTTTGTGGATCGAGGTGTGGTAACATTTACTTAGTCTCTTACAGACACTCCCCCACTTCATCAGTGAGTCAGGGAGTCACTGTTCGAGGAACCTAACTGCACGGCTCAATGTGTTCAGATATCCACAGGACATGAACCTGATGGGTTTTCTGAAAGTGGGGAGCATATCACCCACACCAGAGGACGTACCATGGTTCCAGTGTCGCTTCTAGAAGAAGTTTTGAAGTAGTTCTACAAATCCCCTCTTGCTGTATATCCCAGAGTAGTGAAGATGTACCAGGACCTATGACGACAACACTGGTGTCTGGTAATACTGAAAGAAGTAGGAGAGATTGCCTATAAGTGCCTCACTTGTCAGCAAGTGAATGCGGAGAATCAGGTACCAGCAGGATTTTTTCAGCCTTTAAAGGTCCAAGAGTGGATGTGGGATAGGATATCCATGGACTTTGTGGCAGGACTTCAACATACATCAAGGGTTCGTGATTCTATTTGGGTGATCGTTGACAAACTCACAATGTCGGCCCACATCCTACCGATCAGAATACATGATTCAGTGGAGAGCATGGGATGCCTCTATGTGAATGTGATTTTGTGACTACATGGAGTACCATTGATGATTTTCTCTGATTGTGAAGCATGTTTCACATCCTACAATGGAAGGGTTTGTAGGAGGCTTGCAGGATGAATCTTCGTTTGAGCACTGCCTTCCAACTTCACACGGATGGCTAGACTGAGCAGACCTTTTGGAACCTCGAGGACATATTGCACGCTTGCATCCTCGACTTCATTCATAGATGGGAGGAACAATTTCCCATGGTAGAGTTTTCATACAACAAAATCCATCACTCCACCTTTGGAATGGATCCTTTCGAGGCTCTGTACGGTCAAGCATGCAGATTGACTTTGTGCTGGATTGACCTAGGGGAGATAGCACTCATGAGACCAGATATAGAATGGGCTACCACAGAAAATGTGTATATCATACACGAGTAGATGATGACTGCACAGAGCAGGTATAGGTCTTATGATGGCAAGAGTTGGAGACATCTAGAGTTAGAGGACGGTGACCATGCCTTTCTACAAGTCTCACCATGATGAGGTTTGTGTAGATTTGGTTGGGGAAAAATGTTTTTTTTTTGAGATTCATGGGACCATTCCTAGTCCTCAGCAGAGTTGGTGAGGTGGATTACCACTTATCACCTCCACCTCAGTTGCACCAGGTGCATGACATTTTCCACGTATCCCAACTGAGGAGATATGTGCATGACCCATCACACGTCATCCACCACAGCGAGCTGGAAATCGATAATGGGGTGAAATTTACAGAGGTTCTAGTGATGATTGAGGATTGATAAAAGAGATTCATTCGTGAGCGATCGATACATTTGGTACTTGATTGTTTGCATCACAGGAACCTCTATAAGAGCATATGTGACAGGAAGACTCAGATTCATTATTAGTACCCCCACATGTTTTCATAGTTTGTGTTTTGGATTTTGGCTATGAAAACCCCTATGGTGGGGAGAATGTAAAGACCCATGAATTTCCATGTAATATTTTTTAATTATATGGTAATATAATATGTCCATGAAAATTGATGGCACATGATTCCAAGGCCCATTGTGCTTGAACTAAATTTATAAACTTTTATTTTGTACGTTCAGAAAAAGTGCAATCGGGTTTTTGTATCTTTTGAATCGGTGTCAGAATTTAAATATGAGAACACCATTGAACTCACCGCGCCAGTATTCGCATAAGAAGGCCTTCTCCTTGACCACAATTGGTCAAGGGTTATAGTTCATTTTAATTTTATTTGTGGAAATTTATATGAAATAAAGAAAAAATATATTTAATTTTTATTTTGAAAGCTCGGTGGGGGGACCAACCATGCTAGAAAAAACCCCAATTCAAATCTATGGTAGTGGGGACCACATGAACCACTTTTAATGTAGTGGGGAACCTTCAACTCCCCATTAATTTATTCTCCCATTAAATTGAGCTCATTAATTAGGCCAACAAATTATATTATTAAACTTAATTTAATTTTTTTTGGCACCTCATAACATTGGGAGGATTGGATGGAAAAGAAGAATGGGAGAACTTGTGGAAGAACATTCTCTCCAACGAAGAACTGCTCCCAATGAATATCTTCTTCAACTAAGAACACATCATCATTTCTAACGAATAATGTGCCACCTATAATGTGGGGTGTCTTCAACAACAATGAACTGACTTCTATCCTTCCCTCCTCACTGATGTCAAAAAACATTTGAGGTAGAGATTTTATTGTTTTTCATGGTTTGAGTTGAAATAATCCTCTTGATCTGCCTGTTACGGATCTAATGTGGAGGTTGTAGGCAAAATAATCATGGTCTGATCCCTCCGTTATTCTTCATGGTAGTTGTATTAATCTTATTGGAGTAAGGTGGTGACTACCTCCTGGGCTAGCCGAATGGAAATAGGGAGGTGTATGCCCGCATCTCCTGTGGGGGAAGAGGGCACATGGAGGTCGTAGGGCGGACGACTATCACTGGATGTAGAGGTGGAAAAAAGTTGGTTGTTGTTTCGTCGGGCTGCGGAAGAACGTACAGCGTGACTGCATGCCTCTTTCAGAACAAGTGGTCATTGCCCGCCTGGCCATGAAGGATGATGGAAGGTGGCCGATGTTCGGCCATCCGCAGAGGGGCGGCGCATGATGCGCCACTAGGAGGAGCACGGGGCCGACCGTTTTGTTCGGTCGAGCTATACCGAGTGGGACTTGTGGTGTGTCCCACGTGCTAGCTGCCGACCAAATGCGGCCAGGCCGGGACACCGAGCATGGTCCTGGATGGACCGCGGCCCAGCGGGCCAGGTCCGCTGCCCCCAGCCCAATCGGGCCAGACCAGGGATGGGTTGGGTCTTCCCAAGGGCCCAATGTGTCCCAGAAACATGTTATTGGCCATATCATTAGTACCAAACCTTCGTTTGATAGGCCGTCTACGGCACCAAAAATCATTGACTGAGACAATCCTTTTGATATACCCCATTGAGATTTGGATAATGGTTGGGTACAGTAGGGATGGATTGAGCACGAATCTACTCGGGCTCTTGGGACTAAAATGCTAATAACCTAAAAACCATGCATCCAATTGAAGCACTGTGTATTGCATTGAGACCCCTTTTGATGTGATGGATCGTTGGAATAAATTTTAAATAGACTTTGGGGTAGTTGTAGTATCAACCTATGGATTGAGGAGTGGACCCTCCCAGAATCAAGTGTTCTTAGTTGGTGACCCCAATGGCTTTCTGTATGTGAAGAAAGAACAGTGATCTTGTGTGGGTCAACAACTATCAGATCCTGTGTGGGTCATTGCTCAGTGGCCCTATGTGGATTAGTGGATACTAAATTTGTGTGGGTCAGATCCTATGTGGGTCAGTGCTTAGCAATCATATGTGGGTCAGCGCATATCGATCCTATGTGGGTTAGATCCTATGTGGGTCAGTGAGGGTTAGTTACCTATTGAACATTTTTGGGTCATAAGCAGGGCTACTTAAGAGAATATAATGATCTAGCCTTCCACTAATCATATATACTTCTGTATTTAAGTTATAACTAACATGAGATGATTCCTTAACTTCATGGTTACACCATGGTGGTATTCTTCATTGTGGCATACTTGTGTGGTACATAGCTTCGTGGTGATACCTTTGTGGTATTATTATGTGTGTAGTTACCTTTTTGGTATTAACCATTGTGGTGTTACTTCATGGTATTCATTATTTGTGGAACATTTGTGCTTTGGGATTTTGAGTTGGTCCCTGTGTTTCTCTCTCTAATGAGATGGGTATAATTGATAACATAGTATATGTATGGGAATATACATAAGTAGGGTAAAAAACTGTTTTCATGCTTTGGGGTTTATCCTTTAAGGATTTTGTGTCACCTTTGAGGTTAATTGGGTCTCTACAAAGTATCTTTATACTTACCCTTAAACGGGCTTCGCCCACGCCTTGTTTTGTTTGGTGCAGACGATTGACAGTGCTTACTGAGGTTGACAGTGCTAGGAATGGAAGTAGCTTGGATATGGAAAATAGACAAGGAGTACCACAGAAACAACCGTTTGAGAGCTATACCTACCATTCAGGTAGGGTCCTTGGAGGGAGTTCACATGAGCTGTTCCAGTTACTTTTACTTTTCAGTTTTCTTGTACATTCTGGTGGGGCTTGTATTATGGCCGTTTTTTCTTACTTTACACACATTTTTAACAATATTGTTTTCTTTTGTTTGAATCCTTCTGCGTTCTTTGTTCGTGTGAGTTTATAGGTTTTACAGGAAATTCCTTCCTAGTTTTACAAAATGCTCATTGAGTGCTAGTCGCCCGCCTCATTCCTATAGAAGGCGGTCTTAGTGTAGTCCCGGCACAGGTCCCTGGGTAATGGTCAGTCATAAATGAAAAAGTCATAATATACGTCTTTACATCATGTGAAAAATGAATCATAAGAAATGGGTTAGCTGAGATGCTTAGTAATGATAAAAACATAGAGGAAACATTCATAAATAAGCATAGAAATTTAAGGAAATGTATAAGACTAAAACAAAATCCTTTAAAACATAAAATGCATCATAATAAGGAAAATTTAAACTAATAATTCCATTTCCTTATTAAAACTGATATTTTACTAGTTTAATTATCACATGTAATATTAATAGAAAATTCAAAATTATGGTATTCATAATGTTTTATATCATAATAACAATGTCAATGCCTCGTGCCTAGACACAAAATATTAATTTTGTTAAGCCTTTGTGCCAATAGAATAGTTTCTCTCATGATACCTATCGATGCATCAAGTGGCTATAGTGGGGTCCACCCATCAAATACTATGTCAAATTCATTCCTCTTAGAAAAAGGGTGAAACATATTTTAAACATTCGATTTAAAACTAGTATATGAAATGTTAATACTTTAACCCCCAAACAAGAATGATATAAAAATATAACATCCATATTCAAAAATAACTCATTCAATATAACATTGAATATTTAATTATAATAAAACAACCTCAATAAAGAATAAAATACAATGAAGGATATTGACGTAGATGACAATAATCAGTAAAACTATTTCCCCCTTTTTTTGAAAACATTTATAAGTCACACTATTTATCAAAGAAGTTATTTAAAAGTCATTTTGAATCAAAGTGTCTCATACCACATTGAATTTTTTGAATTTAAATTTAATTTTAAAACATTCATGTCCATATAAATAAATCCATAAATAAATTATTAAAACTTGTAAATTAATGGAAAATATTTCAAATAAAAATTCTTTAAAACATTTAAAAAGATATTTTAGTTAAAGAGTTTCTAACCAAATAAGAGGATCTTGAATAAAAATAATTGTTGAATAACAGTAATAAAAACAATATAAAATATTGATAATAAATGGATTCATGATATAATATGTCAAATGATGTTATATACTCCATATAAAATTGAATTGGCATATAACTACAATGAAGTATCAATGGAATGTAAATTGAGACAAAATTCATTATAAAGACTATATATTAAGATTAATGATAAATTAAACACATAATTATGTGTATAAATTATAAATACTGTCATTATAATTGAAAATTAAATTTAAATCAATCAGATTATATTCACATTTATTCTTGTAAAAACAAAACAAATGACTTGGATGTTTAACTTAATGAATGAAAATTGTGTTATGATTTCCCTTATCAATTAATATCAATGACTTGAAAATTTAACAATGTTGTGATTATGCGTATCAAATGTATATCCACACAAAGAGGAGTGTAACTTACTACATAAATAAATAAATAGTTATTCCCCACATAATCTTGGAGTAAAATAATCAATGAAGTATGCATAAAATATAATGAGTGGAAATTGAAATTTGGAATTCCCTTATTATTTTGGTATCTTTCGAAGCATACACCCCCTTAATGAAATATCATAAAATTAAAATGTAAATAACCATAAATTAATTTTTTTAAATGAATAAAATCAAGGGTAGTACATACACCACACAAAAAAAATGGTAGAAAATATAGCTTGTATCTCATAAGAATGATAAGTGAGATGAAAACCCCACACCTGGTACATTTCCATAGTCGAGGGTATGTTAATATATAGTATAATGGCAGAATATTTGTTATTAAATTATACTAGAACCACATTTATAAAAATAATATCAAATATGATCCTCTTATATTTCTTTGTTAATAATATTTTAGCAGTATCATTATTTCAGGAGTTTAAGGATTCATTTTCCTTTATATGTTTCTATGAAAGTAATTTTTTTATGAAGGGAATGTGTAATATTCATATCCATAATAATAATAAGTTCTATAAAATTATTTTTATTCATAAAATTAAAATTATACTTGAATGTTAATGGTGGGGAACACAATCACATCGCGCCTTGGAGATAGTAAGGCACAAATACTCAAGAGTGCTAATATAATACTATTGATGGTGAATTTATATTTAATTTAAGTGTATATTAGATATATTAAACCATTAACATGTTTTTATAATTATATACATGAATTAGACTCATTATTATCCTAATCCAAATAATGAATTGTTGAATAACAAACTACAACACGATGTGGAGATGGTAAGTTGTACGCCCGCACATATAGTGACTTTGTTATTCATAGGATGGATAGAATAATGAAAATGGTTGAAATATATTTATAATATCATCACATTTTTTATAAGGTATTGGAGTTATTTTTTTATTATGGAAAAAACAAAGAAAGACGATGTGGAAGAAGAATATTACATTGAAAGAGGTGACAAATTAATTACATATTCTATAGGTTCTTTATTTTGATTTTAACAAAAGGGATCCCTAGGTTGGAATTATGATCAATGTATGGCCTATATACTAAATTAATGTTATTTGGGATGTTATTTGATAATGTATTGGCCACGAAAAATTGCTTTGGTGTTGTGAATTTAAGAGAAGTGAAGTACCCTTTTATAAGAGAGGTGAGGGACCCTTTAAGAAAAGATTGAAATATTAATTTATTCTAAAATAATTTTAATATTCTAATAGATCCAGATGTATTTATTTATAAGATATGGTGAGTATAGATATTTCTTAGACATGTTTATGACATTAAATTAACCTGATATTTTTTATCTAACTATTAGTCAAATAGTTTAACTTTTACCATGTCTTCATGTATTTTTATATTACATAGTTAATAAACATATTGTAAAAATATAAGAGTACTTGAATTGGTTAAATAATTCCATATCTATCCTTATCATTGTACTTTGGAAAAATCATATATTTTTACAACTATTATATCATTTAATAAAATATTAATTTAAAAAAACTCATTAATGTCAATATTGAAAATATTTAGTAAATATTTTTGTTAAAGTCACAACAAGTGGATTATTTTGAAAAATATTCATTCAATAAATCTTATAAAGTCATATAACTTTTAGAATTCTTTTAATGCATAAAAATTACAATGTACATTTATTTTAATACGTATAATATTTATTATTTTAATATTTCATTAATAATTTAATTTCTGCATCATCATTGTTTCATAAATAAATTTAAATATTTAATTTCTAAAAAATATAAATAAAATGCCATGATATATTAATATTTTTATCTTTATAAATAATATTTATTGTATAATTTATCTTGGGTATAACCCTATATGAAAAATCGTTTAATTATTAAAATTCTCATTTTAACACTTTTAAATCTTCTTTAAATAAAGTATAATAAATATCATAATCTAATCATAATGGATAAAAAACACCATATTTTATTCCAAAGGATGATTTTAGTTGAAATAAACTTATCCAAGAGAATTAGGGCATGTATTGGAGTAATTATACTATCATTTTTACCATTAATTACTAAATTTAATTTTAATTGTGGTATATTAGATCAAAATGTTACAATCCCCCAAAAATTATTTTCTTCCTATGGAACCGAATTTTACATAATCTTGTCACACATGTATCTTAGTGTTTTGAAAATTAACTCACAGAAGCCGTAATATTTTGTTTTATATGAATTTGAAAATGTTCTCAGAAGGTGGATAAAAGATGTTATAATGTTCAATAAAATGTTATATATATATTCATATTATAAAATAAAATTAATAAATTTTATTTTATTTATTTATGTATTAGTTAAATATTTTTACATTAATATTATTTTAAATTTAAAATAACTTATTTAATTAAAAAGCCGATTTCAAATAATAAAGTAGTTTTTTTATATTTTAATAAAAAATTTCATTTTTTTAGAAAAATAACAATATTTTACCCTAAGGTAATTTTTATATTCTTAATCCAAAAATGATGTCCATTTTGAAATAACAAATTTATGAAATTTAAAAAAATGGTATTTTAATTCATAACATCTTTTTAAATGGCTAGTTTGATTGGTCGGGGTGGGCTAGATGTCGATGTATTGTACAACACAATTTGTTATATTATTCAATGTGAAGCATTACATGGAAGCTTGGTGTGGTAAATTATACCCTTCATTAATAAATTTCATCCTCAAAATTTAAAATATGTATTGAAAACTAGGGATTCAAAATCTCAAAACATCTTAGATGAAATCCCACATCGAAAATTGAATTAATGAGGGATCTATTTTAACATAATGAATGGTAAGATTGAAGGTTACCAGAAATAATATATTCCAGTGTTTTATGTTGGAAAAAATTGATATTGAAGATAAAACTAACCATCATGTTCGGATAGAGAGTGATAGAGAATATTATTAGGATAATGATAATAATCCGAAATCCAAAAACATGTGATGGGTTAAAAGTTAATTGATTACCCAGAAGGAAGTTTAAATGGAAAAAAATTTGTTTTAAATCACCTTTCACAATTTTGAGGAATTTATTTTTGAGATTTTATAAGAACGTAAGGATATATACTTATTTTACAGCTATAGGTTCATCCTTTACTAAATTTCTACCATGAAAACATCTTTTCATCAAACATTGAGTACTCATGATGACTTAGTCCCTCCTGATATTCTTGAATCAAATTATATATAATCACATAATACAAAAAAATATAAAATATATATTTACCTTTTCATTAGATATTAAACATCAAAAAAATTTTTAATACAATATAATATGAACCCCAAAAAGGATAATTCTTCAGATAATAAAATACTACTAATAATCTATAAAATTTCAAAAATAGATCCCAAAGATGAACAAAGACCATTCAATAGAAAATTCCCTTAAAATTCTACGAAATAATCCAAAATAAGTCTAAAACACAAAATTCATAAGGATTGGACCAAATAATATTCCATGAAAAATCAAAAGATTTATCTCTAAATAATAATGACTACTCTTAATTTCACATACATTAAAGTAATTAACGTAATCATATATTTTCTTAGATTTGATAAAAATTTCAATAATTAACCAAGATAATTGTAAGTGAACAATAAAAACATAGGTTCTTACAAAATAAAAGTCCACTATTTCTCCTCAAAAAAAATCCCAGAGTATTCAATTTTTCATATGCATAAATTCTTCCCAAAATAAAAAATTCCTTCTAAAATAATATCTATCACTTAATAACAAAATCATTTTCCTATAATAAGGATATCCAATTTATAAATCATATTTTCCCAAAATTAACATATTATTGATCCATAATATAACTTAACTGAAACGAATTAGTTATACTAACAAGGGACATCACGTAGTCTTGAGGTATGGGATAAATCATTGTCGCACATTAGTTGTTGGTTCGATTCTTGTTGCTTTATCTGACATGAATGCTTGTCACATGGTTTGTGTGTTGTCATCTTTCAAAACCTATATAACTTTATAGAATTCCCGAAAATTAGATAAATTACTCAATACTAAATATAACATATTTTAACAATAAATGTTATCTCAGACATGACATTTCCATCCCAAAAAGTAATATCATGTAATTGCCTCAAATTCAAGGATCAAATAAAAACAATGGGTTCTTCATTATTATAATAAAAAAATTAAAATAACTATTCCTCAAATATCATTTTCTCATAACAAATAGAAGGGTTACAAATACAAGTGAAAAGACTTCCAATATATTCCCATCAACAGAGAGAATTAAATGTTTTAAAAATTTCACCATCCATTTATTTCCACATAGGTTCTTACTTGAACTAAAGGTTATCCTATAGAATAGTTAATTTACATAGGTAATACCTGGGTCCCCTCAATTTATGAAAAGGACGGTAAATGGACTCTTAGGATATTTTTTATTTTTGTCCACAGTATGATTCACATTTCCTAGGAAATTCTTTACATTATGTCCTTTCTCACACATAAATCATTTCTTGGTTCTATTGAGACACATTCCTGGGTGTCTCCTTCCACATTTCAGGCATGATGTAAATTGAGTTGTCATTTATCCGTGGAATCCACTACTTGATATATTATTATGTTATGTCTTTAACTTATTTGTTGGGTGTGGAATTTGGTTAATGTATATGTTTTTGTCATATTTTTGTAAAACTAATTTTGAATTAACATGATATATTTCACGCCTATCAACATTCCATTTCTTTGGTCATTTTTACCACTGGTCCCACCATGTACATCAAGATCAATGTGACTATGACTTCCTTGGAATCCATCAATTAACTAAAACAAGAAATCAGAGTGTGAGTAACAACAATCATAAAATCATTTAGAAAACATTGTGAATTCTTTTTTCAATATAAATCATCTTAGGAATTATCCAAGGTTATTTATTCTCCTTTTATATTAGAACCCATAAAATTTTTTGGTAATTAAAATGAAAATTATCCTAAGAATATCACTTGGGAGTGTCAAACTAGGTGCGCAGTAAGGCATGTTATCATGTACCTAGATACCTCGAGTCAAGCACAATAATCCTTGTTAGAGATTTCACTCAAAGGTACATTTGTTCTAGAACCACGACAACTTGTAGTGTCTAGACATGGATCTATTTGATGGAAAACCCACATTATATATACATTAAAAAAATTGGATGTTCTTCAATACAAATCATCAAAATTTATCTTAGGGTGTGTTCTTTAATCATAGTTTTTCTAAATCTAGTTTCCAATGTCTGTACTAAACTTCCTCTAATACCAAATATAACGCAAATATCCCTATTACCTATAGTTGGTCCATTATTACAAGACATTGTCATGATACAAGGAATCATGTCCTGAAATACATAAAATTATAGTATCATTATATGTACTAGATACATATATAAGTTTTACATTACATTATAAAATGAAAAAAAAACTACATTGTGTCCCTGTAGGACACACTCATATCCCTTTAGCCTATCCTTCTCGGTCAGTCATAATATATAGCTTCACATCCAGGAATAACAAAAAAAATTACAAAGGGATGATCTTAGATTATCTGTATGGATAACAACACAGTGGAAACCTTCATAAATAAGCATAAACATTGAAGGAAAAATATCAAACAAAAACACATTCCTTTTAAAAATAATCTTCATTATAATATGGAAAAGGAAAATCAAATAATTCCATTTAATTATTCACATTGACATTCTTATAGTAGAGTATTCTCATGTAATATAAATAGCTAATTCATAATGATTGAATGATTAATGTCAGACATCATAACCAAAAAGTCATGGCCTCATTCCCAGACACTAAATATATATTTTGTATAGGCCTTGTGCCAAGACACTAAATTGTTTCACGAGACAGACCAATTCATTGAGGGTTTACAACATTACCCACATGTCAGTTACTCTGTACAATTCATTCCTCATATAAAAAGGGTGAAACAAAATCTAAACATTCATATTAAATTTAGCATACGAAATGTAAATAATTTTACCAACAACCATGAATGGTATAAAAAATGCACATCCACAATAAAAAATTAAACATTAAACATAATATAAAAAAATTTATTTTAATAAAACAACCTCAATAAATAATAAAAAACAATGAAGGATATTTACATAGATGAAAATAATTTTTAAAACTATTTGAGTGAAATATCCCCTTTTTCTTAGAAACATTTAAGAGTCGCACTATTTATCAAAGAAGTCATTTAAAAGATATTTTTTAATCAAAGTGTCCCGTAACACATTGAATCATTTGATTGTAATTTTAGTTTTAAAACATTCTGGTACATATAAATAAATCCATAAATCCATTTTAAAAACAAGGATATTTTTGGGAAGGATTTAGAAGAATACGTCATTAAAACATTTTAAAAGATATTTTAGTTTTAGTGTCAGTAAACAAATGAGAGACACTTGAATACAAATAACTGAGGAATAAAATTAATCAAAAAATTATAATATCATAATAATAATTGTTTTAATGATATAATATGTCATAGGAAAGTATATACACCATCTAAAAGAGAATTGGTTCATAACAACAATGAAGTCTTAATGAATTGTAAGTTGAGACAAGATCCCTTATAAAGATTGTATCCTTAGATTAAGGAGAAATAAATGGAAAAATTATGTGTGAAAAATATAAATACACTCAATATTATAGGATATTATATTTAAATAAATCAAAGTACATTCACACATATTCTTGTAAAAACAAAACAAATGACTTGGATGTTTAACTTAAATAATGGAAATTGAGTTACGATTAACCATTTCAAGTTCATATAGACGACTTTAAAATTTATCCATGTAGTGATTATGAGTATCAAAAGAATATCTACACCTAGGTTAGTGGAAATTACTAAATAAAAAAATAAATATTGATTTCAAACATAAAATTGGAGTAAAATAATCCATAAAGTATATGTAAAACCCAATGAGTGGAAATTGAAATTTGGAATTCCTTTACCTTTTTTGTATCATACAAAACATACACCTCATGAATCAAGGATCATACAATGAAGATATAAATAAAAATAAATTAATTTATATTACACAAATAAGACAATCATAGGATGTACATACACCCCATAAAGGAAATATTGGAAAATATAACATAAATCTCATGGGAATAATAAGTTATATGAAAATGCCTTACCTGGTACTTTTAAATAGTCAAGGGTATTTTAATATCATGTATAATTGTTGAATAATTGTTATTAAATTATATAAAACCAAATACATAAATATTATATCAAATATGATTTTATAATATTTCTTTGTAAATAATATTTTAGTTGTATTATTATTTCGGGTGATAGCCAATTTGTTTTCATTTATATGTTTCGTTATCTACGTAATGTATGATTTGGATGGAATGTATTTGATTCATATACATAATGAAATTATGTTCTAAAAAATTATTTTTAATCGCAAAATTAAAATTATTCTTTAATCGGTACGATGGGGATTGATATCTCATCGCGCTGTGGAGATGGTAAGTCGTACATATGCATGACCAACAATATCTTTCTATTGATGGTGATATCGTATGTAATTGGATGGAAAATTATATATAATGAATCATGAACATGTTATATTTAATTTTTACTTCAATTATAGTCATTATTATAACCATCCAAATAATGATCTGTTGAATAACAAACTGCCCCATGACATCTGAGGTAGTTAGCTGTACAAACACATGTGTGTTGACTTTTTCATTAATAGGATAAATAAAATAATTAATATGGATGTACCATATTAATAATAACATAAAAATATTTAGAGCATACTGGATTTATTATTTTTTCATTGATGCAACATTGAAATAGGATATGGAACAAGAAAAGGTCATTGAAAGAGGTATCAAATTGATGACCTATTCTTCGAAATATTCTTTTTGATTTGTATTAAAGGATCCATATGTTTGATTTATAATCAATGTATTTAATTTAGGATAAATTGGGGGATCTTATATGGATATTTTATTAGGTTTTGGCAGATCCAAATTGATTTGGAGGTGTGAATATAAGAGAATGGAGTGTACCCTTTTATAAGGGAGTTTATGTTCACTTTAAGAATAGCTTGAAATGTTAAATTATTTTAAAATAAATTCTATTTTATAATAACTAAAAATGTTTTCATTTCTATGATAAGGTTTGGATGGTTCAATCACCACTCAACCAATAGTTATAGAGAAGACTAGGTCATCATATAATCATTTTATTTTATATTTAACTCTGGGTTATATAGTTTAGCTTTACCATGTCTTGTTGTATTTTATAATACATTGTAAGTAAACATACTATTAAATTTCTAGAGGAACTCAAGTAGTTAATTAATTACATGTATATATATATTTATCGATGTCTATTTTTCTAATCATCTATTTTTAGGAATATTATATTTTTTATAAAAGTATATTTGTTTTAAAAACACATTTATGTCATTTTTAATACTATTTAGTAATTTATTTTTGATAGTATAATAAAATCATGATCACGATGAAAAAAATTCATTGAATAAAACCTAACATGGCATTATAATCTAGATATTTCGTTTAATGCATCAAAATACTAAATTTACATTTATTTAAATATTTATAAATTTTTTTGTTTTACTATTTCATTAATAAGATAATTTCTGTATCATAATGGAGTTGTAATGAAATTTTATATTTTAATTTATAAAAATAAAAAAAATTACCATGAGGTAGAAAATATATTTATATTTATAATGAGTATTTATAGTGGAAGTTTTCTTATGTATAATTTTATATTAAAATTGTATAGTTATTAAAATTTACATTTCACAATTTCAACTCTTCTTTAAATAAAATATAATAAATGTCCTAATATAATACAAGTGAATATAAAAGATCATATATTACTCCTATGTTCGATCCTGGTATGAAGTAAATTAACCAATTAAATTAGGATCTGTTTTTTAGTATTCGTAATATGATTTTTTATTTTAATTAAAATATTAACTTTTAACTATTGTAAATAAAATTAAAATGTTACTACTCACGAAAATTATTTTCATCCAATTGAACATTGTTTTACAAAATGATGTCAACTAGGTATCTATAATTTTTCAAATACAATTCCTAGAAATGGTAAATTTATGTTTAATTCTATTTTTCAAATGTGCCTATAAGGTGGATAATGACATTAACAAGTTCAATATAATGTTATATTGCTAATATTATTATAAAATGACTAAAATGAAATAAATTGGATTAATATAAGTAGTATTTATCTAATTTTACATTAAAATAATTTTAAATTTTAAAATAATTATTTAAATAAAATTGTGGTTCTAAACAATAATGTACTGTTTTCACTATTCATCATAAATTGAAAGTTTCAAGATAAAGACCCAAAATTCACCCAAAGATAATTTTGATATTCCAAATCCCAAAATGAAATCCATTTTGAAATATAAAATTTATATAATTTTAAAAGGTTGGTATTTCAATTCATAACATCTTTTTAAATGGCATGTTTGATTGGCCAGGGTGTGCTATAACATGAAGAAGCATACAACGCATGATATTTTATTATTCCCAGATAAGTGTACTATGGAGGGTTGGGGTGAGGCATTATATGCATAAATTTCAAAAATAAATTAAAATCATAAATAAAAAAATAATATGGAAACAAAATAGTGTGGTATGGTTAACAATCCATAATGCATGTTTGTGGATACTATAACTTTCTCTAAAAAATCGTTTTAGTTCAAGGGACCCCTTTATATTAATGTTAATAGATAATATTATTGTAACAATGATTTAATGTGAACATATTCTACATATCAAATTTCATCAATATAACTATTTTAAATAAACAATTTTTGTATTATAATCTCTATGATATAATGTATGTGTTCAATTAATCAATAATATATATCCAATTTGATCTTTTTTATTGGTTGAATGTATTTTATGTAACATCCTAAAAAACAACATTTAAATGATACACATATTTATAGAACAAGAATCATTGTTATCAAATTTACTATAATCAATGAATATAAAAAAAAATATTTAGATATCTCAAAATTAAGATACATATAATAGTAATTTATATGTTATACAATAAAAATAAACCACATGTGGATGCTATAATAGATGTTATATGATGAAAAATTTATTAATACAATTTTTTTAGATATAATACGTGAAACAAACCATGAATTCTGTGTATTTTTTCACTTAAATAATCATTATTCTATGTAATTATTTTTACACACAACAACATCATTAAAGGTACCAAGACTCATTTTAAATAAAAAACTTATATATTAGTTATGGAATTTAATTGAATAAATTTAGGTAACTATATTTTAAATATTAATATATAAGTATATATATATTAACCCTAATATAAATAGTATCATATATATAATTAAAATAAAAACATTAGTATTCTGAAAATTCATTTTCCAATAAGAATAAATATTTTGATAAAATTTTTTAAAGGTATTTAAAAAAATACCATCTAAAATTTAAATTTTAAAAATTTTCCGTAATAATTTTAATTATCATAAAAGTGTAATATTATAGATATTTATTGTTATTTTTTTAAAATATTATTATTTAACTAAATAGTCAAAAATTAATTTATATTCAAAACTATGAATTTTAGAAAATTATCATTATATAAATATTCCTAAAAAATAGATGAAATTGTATATATAAATATATATATATTACCTATGATAATATAGCATTATAAATAAATATTCATCCAATTTTTATTTTATATTTTAAATTTAAAACTATATTAATTAAAACTATTTTCAATACAACATAAATTTTTATGTTTGAAATTAATTTTTATCTACTTTTTATAATGAATTTAATAAAATACATTTTTTATTTCTTAATTTATAGACTATATTAGGTATAATATATAAACCAATTCTTTTGATACAGATATATTACATCTTTAAAAAGGAATATTAAATACAATGCCTTAAAATACATATGATAAATGTAATATTTTAGTATGATTGGAGACTTCATACACAATATTCTATTTTGGATATATATGTTATATATTTCCCAAATGATATTTTAATTTATTAATCCTAATTAACATAACATACACAAAACTATAATTTATAATCTAGATATTGGAATAATATGAATGTGTGAACACATATGCTTAATAATGCTAATCTATGGACATATATAACCATACAATGAAAAATAAGAATACGATAACATTTTCATAAAATTTGTAAATAATAAATTTCATATCATAGATTATAAACATGAGTTTGAACATAATGATTTGTATTTTATAAGACATTATTATTTTGTAAATAATTTAACATGAGTCATGATTCAAAAAAAATAAAATAAAAATTAGATTTCTAGACAACACATAAGAAATGAAAATATTACAACAATGATACCCAATAATACATTTTTAGCATTCTAGTCATTTCATAAACACTACTATACTAGTTTTGGGCTTTGGTTGACCTCTTGTGTAACCTCTTTTTGGCTTGGGATACAATCACATATTCCCAAACATTTTGGATAAGAATACCAATGATTTCCCTCTATAATATCTTATAAATTTATTCTTTTATAATACACTAGAGATATATATAGGTCCAACCTATCCATTTAAGAATATCATATAGATGTGTTCCACAATATCACAAAACATTCATCTAATCATAACCCATGAAATGATATGTGATTCATTGAAAAAATTATCATTTTATAAACTCTAAAATGGGATATGTACCATAATTGTTTCATTATTTTACCATAACATAAACCAGTTACAATGAATAATGTTTCATAAGAATTTTGTCATGATATTACATGTGAAATATAAATTTGATTCAAAAAAAATATTTTAATATAAACATAATTCATTTAGAAAAGATAAATAATGTTATAATTTTATTGAATTCCCAGTAAATAATATTTAATGCCAAATGATTTCATTATAAATAGGAAATTATTTTGGAAAATTATTTAAAACATTTATTGTGGAAATATTCATGTAAAATTAGAATAATTGTTTTTATAAAAATATAAAATTAATTTTTTTTTAAAAAAATAAAATAATTTATTTAAAATATTAAAAAAATTAAGTAATCATTTTTCATTTAAATGATAACTATAAAAATACAAGGGAATCTTGAAATCATTTAGAAAACATGAGAATGGGAAATACATTTCATAACATTTATATTCAGAAAAATTATTCAATTCAATTTTTTTAAAAAAATTCAAATATAATTTGTGTATTTGAATAAAAAATTAATAAAAACTATAGAAATTATTTCAATAAATAAATATGAGAAATTTAATTATTAATAATATTATAATGTAAATTAATTTTGAATTTTTTTAAACATTTGTTTTTTTAAATGGTTTTTTGACCAATGAGTGAAATATTGTATGATTTTATTTTAATAAAATTATCAATTATATTAAATAAATAATATTTGTAACATGTTAGTATTACATGTAAACATAATTATCTCAAGATTATGTTAAATTTAATTATATTATTTGGAGATTTTTATTGGAATTTATCATTGGAAGCAAAATCATAAACTATACAGTTAAATAATGATATTGTAACATAATATCATTATCACCATGGAAACATTGAATTGTAATCCCCATGAAGGGTTAAAATAAAATAAAACATATAATATAATGAATACCAATAAATTCATGATTTTATGGTCAATGGTTTTTTATGCATTCATCATGGAATAATATAGGTGAATAATGTGACAAACGTCTAAGTGAAGTAAAATTAAGACAATAATCCTGTACTGATTTGTTGTCTTTTGAACTATAACGCTTCAAAAGAGATATATTAAAATTTATATTTAATTAACTAATAATCTAATGATGATAATATAATAAAAAGTATGTGTTATTTATATTCACCTTATAAAATTAGTAGGATGGGAATTTCTCTAATGTCTCAACATAAATCTATTTGTGATGTAGGTCCCTTTCATCTTTGTAATCTATTTAATTGTGATCCCCCTTAATGATAAACATAAGATATAACTTTTAATATTATTTTAAGATTAAAATTCATTATATAAAATTTTAAATTGTAATTAAATATAACAGACAACCCAAATGGGGTTGAATTTCATATGTTCCCATTAATTAAATGAGAGACAAGAAATTCATAACTTTATGTCCCGGCATCATTTGCATATTTTTGAAAATCATATTTAATAAATATAAGTTAATTATAAATATATTAATGAAATATAATTATATATATGATACCATATATTATTTAAATTTATATTTTTATTGCATGTTAACTGGCAGTTCCATGATACTATCATTTTTTTGTTAATGATTGATTTGGTTTTCATATTTTTTTGGATTTGTTATATTTTCTCATATTACATTATACATTAATTGATCATACTATGAATAATATTTATGAAATATTTATCACTTTTATATATCAATAATAATTTTGGAATAGTCTTGAAATATGATTTAGAGAAATTATCTACATTATGTACATGGAGATAGTAGATCGTACATATGCATGAGTAACATTTCCATTATTCAATCATAGCTATGAAAAAATGTAAGTAATATTTTATCACAATATAATGATCATAAAATCATAAATACCATTTCTATTTTTTAAAAATACATTAACATTTAATCAATGTTTTGTAGTTATTAAATGATAGAGTCACATCCCATCGTATTGTTTGTAGTCCAAATGTACTTGAATGATGTCATCTTCAATTAATGAGTTAAATAAAATGAAATTATATGGTTCATTACAGTTTAAAAATGAAAAATAAATCATTAATATATTAAATATATTTTTTCATATTTCATTCCCTTTATATCCTTAATAATAAATGAATCACATCACTTTACATAGTGATAGTCTTCCATACATATGAGAGATGTTATCACATACCCTATGAAATATAATGTAAAAATTTATAAATTCTATAATGAATCGTAAGGGATAATTATGTCATAAATATCTCATTTATAATTTATATATTTCATAATATTAATCCTTGTCTAGTATTAATGAAAAATTCCTGACATAGATTAGTTAGGTGGTAATCTTGCATGCATAGAATTGATGATTTCATAAGAAATATGATTTGTGTGGATATGATTTTATATCAATAATATTACATAAAACATTATTTGTACACGGTAGATAATTTAATACTTATATCATGAGGGTATGATAATAATATAATGATTTTGATGAAAAAAGAAAAAAAAACACTTGCTAAAGATCTTTACATCTTCTTTGCATATCCTCTTTAAGAATTCACCAACATATAGACAAGTATTAATTTATATCCATTGTAATTCATCTAGAATTAGAATCTAGAATTTGGTTAGATAATTTCTAATGTATTGGATAAAAAATAAGAATTTATGGTGTTATAAATAGTAATATGTTGTTGTGTTTGATGAGTGATACTATTGAAAAATGTGTAAATTTCGGAAAAGAATAAAATCATCACATTTATTACATATTAGAAAGATAAAAAATGGAGTTTTAAAAATATAAGAAGTTATAATGTAAAAATAATTTCCATGAAATTATTTTTCATATGTCTTGTGGTATTTTATAAAGTTATCTTTTAAGTTTAACCCCTTAATAATTCGTTTTTTTTCATAACATTAAAAATAAATTTATAATATTATTACAATTAATTTAATAAAACTATTTTTTTAATATTAAATAATATATACTATTCTAAATACAAATAATTAATCCAATTTTTCATGTTCCATTCCCAAAAATTTCAAAAATTAAATTTAAAACATACACCACACACATGATGAGAAAATAAGTTTTAAATGATAAAATATGAAAATGATACAATGTTGTCATCAAAATTATATTTTAAATTGATTAAAATATACTTAATTGGACTAATAGATATATAATTTAATAATTTTATGTTAAAACCAATTTAAAATGTTATTTTAATTTATAATTAATTTATACTAAAATTATCCTTTCTATTATAGTTTAGTATATTTGACTATTCATAAAAAAATATTATATTTTCAGAATATTCAAACAAATTCAACCTAAATAATCATTACAATATCTTTTAAAACATAAAATTCATTTATATATATAAAATAATAATAATATGAAAAAATAAATTTTACTATTATTCAAAATAAATATATATAAACCAATATATTAAATGTAGAATTTCATACATAAAATGACCTTACTAAATAATATTTATTTTATTATCATTAATTTTTCATTATAAAAAAATATAATTTATATAAAATAATTACATATTACTTTTAATATATATATATATATATATATTATTATAAGAAGGTGGTCCATTGCTCAAAGAGAAAAGCACAAATTTTATTATTAAAAAAAGTAACTAAATAAGTATAAAAGTCGAGACTCTGTTAAAATATCTATCATAAAGGGGATTTAGATCAACATGGATGTCATCTAACCATGTGGTGACTTGGTTGAATCCCATATTTTCAAGACCATATGCCACCGTGTTCGCTTCTAGAAAGGATTTCGTAACAATTTAGTTGATGTCCATGATTTAATAATGACGGTCCATCCATCGTGTTGTAAGAGGCCAAAAAAGGTGCACCACACTGTTCCAGATTTATTGAATGGAGGTAGTCGAGTCACGTTCAATCTAAATGTTTTTTCCAACCATGTTTCTTGGTGGGGAATATTTTATTGACCATTCTTATCATTTCATTCTCTATAGTCTGGAAGATCCTACAACTGCCAAAAAACATCTATGAATGTTGTAAGAGTGGTTTCTAAAAATAGCATTGCAACATAAATGATCCTTGTTGCCTTTACAGGAACCTTCTAAATTTACTTTATTCCAACCTTGGAGTGGAGCTCTCTAGAACACTTCAAATGTGAATCTCGGTTGAGGATAAATACAATTAACCCCAATGCGATGCATAAAACCAATGTCATTCAATGTGTTTTTGAAATATCAATTTTGAATTGATTCGGTATCCCAAATAGAAACGAGGGCCTGCATCTGACTATCATGTAAAAAAATTTAGTATTTGTTATTTATAATAGAATTCATATCATACCATAGTATATGATGAATATAAAAACCAATATTAAATAAAATTATCTTTATTTACTAAGAGGCTTCTTGATCTACATAATGTTGATGTCAAGAGATGAATGAGTAGATACCAGTTTTAAAACAAGTACGGTAAAATATGTTTACCAAATGGGAAAAAAAAATAAAATTTCAGTAACAATTTTTTAATTAAGGTAGTTATTTTTTTACTGCTCAAAAAATATCACAAGTATATTAATTACCATTTTAAATTCTTTTTGACACGAGTTCCCTTTCATATTTGGAAATATCACGAATGTAGACCCCATTAAAGATAAAAATAAAATATAACTTTTAATATAATGTTCAAATTAAAATTCCTGATATAATATTTAAAATCTGAATTATGAATTCAACCAAAAATTGGGTGGTGGATTGTTCATATATTCCCTTGAAATAAAAGAGAGAGAAAATGCATCAATTGTGTGTCTTGATTTCATTTGTATTTTTTTGAAACTCATCTATATTTACTATATATTGGTTTAAATTTATTAATGAAACATAATTATATATATGATACCACATATTATTCACTTTTTTAAATTTATTGTATATTTATTGACTATCTAATTACACTACCATGTTTTTGTTAATGAGAGATTTGGTTTCCAAATTTGTATGTATTTATTATTTTTACTCATATTACATTATACATTCTTCGATCATGCTATGAATAAAATTCATGACCTAGTGATCATATTTATATATCTATGATGATATTATGAATATTCATGAAATATGATTCAGTGAAATGATTTAACTTACATACATGGAGACACTAGGTCATACGTACGCATGAGTTACACTTACATTATTCACTGATAACTATGGAACAATGTTAGTAATATTTTATCAGAATAGAATGATCATAAAATTATAAATAACATATAATTTTTTAATTTATTCATAGACATATCATCCATTTTGTTAGGTGAATGATGGATACGATCCCATCCCATCATGATGTTTGTATTCTACATGTACAATAATGATGTTATCATATATTAACGAGTGAAAATGCATGAAATAAAATTATAAAATGTAATTTATAAATGATAAATATTTCATTAATATATTAAATACTTCATTTACATCAAATATATTTTTGTGATATTCCTTCCATTTAAATCACTAGTAAAATTTGAATCACATTGCTTCATGAGGCGACACTTCGCTATACACATGAGAGATTATATCAAATCCCTTATGGAATGGAATGTAAAAAATTTATATATTTTATAATAACTCTACATGGATAATTATGCTATAAATATCACATATATACTTTATATATATCATAATACTATCCCTTGTTATGTTATAATGAAATTATTAATGACATAGGTTTATGAGGTGACAATCATTCATACATGTAATAGATGATTTCACGTAGAATATTATTTATGTTGATATGTTTGTAAGTATTAAACATTTAATAAAAACATATTAGTACCCTATAGGTAATTTAATAATTATATCATCATTTTATAATAATAATTTAATGAGGTGGATGAATAAATAAAAAACCATGTAGTGAAGATCGTAACAACTTCTTCAAGTACCCCCCTCTAGTGTTCACCAAATTTAATGACTATTATGTATTTCAATCTAATTTAATTCATCTATGATTAGATTAGGGAATTTGGTAAGTAAATTTTTAATGTATTAGATCAAAATTCTATATAAAGTTTTATACACCACGCTAAGTTGTGGTGTTTTATATGTGGGATTAGTGGAAGGCCTATAAATATTGGAAAACAATGGATTCCCCCAATTAATTTTCAAATTAGAAGGATAAAAATGGGTTTTTATCAATTTTATAAGTTATAAGGTATAACTAATTTCCAAAAAATTATTTTTATATGCATTTTTTCATTTTCTTCCCATATCTATTATGTTTAACCAGTGATTATTCTATTTTTTGAATAAATCCGTAAATATATATAAATATTTTAACAATTAATGTGTTTAGAAATATTATTTATGTATTAAATAATTTATATTATTCTTAATCTAAAAGTTTAGTCCATTTCCCACATTCAATTACAAAGAGTTTCAAAATTATATTTAATATTTAAAAAACATACATGATGGGAGAGCTTGTTTTTAATGAAAAAATTTCAAAAGTATACAAATCTTTTATATCAACATTCCATATGAAATTGATTTCAATATATTATATTTGATTTAAAAATACATAATTTTATAATTTTCAGTTTAAATCAATTTAAAATTTAATTTTACTTTATAAATAATTTTAAAAAAATCTTTTCTAATTTATAATTGAGTATATTAAAATATTCATCAAATAATATATAACTTTTCCAGAAGGTCAAAAAATTCAACTTGGATAATTTTGACATTATGATTTCAAATATGATACTCATTTTTATATATAATGAATATAATATTATGATAAAATAATTTTTTTATTATTCAAAAATATATAAAAAATATTTTATTAAAGGTAGATTTTTTCAAAAAAAAATTCACATAATAGAGAATATATAATTTATTATAAATTATTTTTCATTAATTTTGTTTATTTATATATAAAAATATTTATTAATATTGAAATCTATATGTTCAATACCAATGTTATAAAATCTTGTAAACATAACCATACTAATAATATATAGTGGTTTTATTAAAACTAAGTGTCAGGTTGAACATAAACTAACCCATTATTTCAGGTAGTGTAATCCTAACATGGTGTTGTTCTTTATTTATGCAATCAATGAGAAAATATTTATTTAAAAATTAATAATTAAAAAAATTATTTATTTATATAAAATGTAATGTTTTATTTTTAGGCATAAAAAATTAATAACTTGGGTATAAAGTTGATACTAGTGTAAAAACTAGAATGGTAAAATATGTTGACTAGATGGAAAAAAGTGTAAATGTAAATGAAATGCCTTTAATTAATGTTTTTAGGTTTTTAATAATAAAAAATATCACAAGTACATTAATTTCCATTTCTTTGTATTTTTGACTTGAGGTCACTTTCATTTTAAGTAATCTCTTGAATTATAAACACCATTGAAGATAAACATAAAATATAACATTTAATATAATGTTCAGATTAAAATTCTTGATAAAAAATTCCAAGTTGGAATTATATATACCACACAAAAAAATGGGATAAATTTTCTCATGTTCCCTAGAAATTAAATAGAGAAAAAAATCGATAATTTTATGTCTCATTTTAATTTATAATTTTTTGAAACTGATCAATAATAAATAATTTTTAATTAAAAATTTATTAATGAAACATAGTTATACATATGATACCATATATTATTTAATTTTCATTTTATTTCAATTTTGATTACAATTCCGTGATACTCTTGTGTTATTGTTAGTGACACATTTGGTTTTCATATTTGATTGGATTTGTTATTTTTTCTCTTATTACATTACACATTCATTGATCATACTAAGAATAATATTCATGACAAATTAATCATATATATATCAATTATAATTATATGACTAGTGCTGAAATATGACTTATAAAAATGATGTACCTTATGTACATGGAGACAAAATGTCTTAAGTACAGATGAGTAGTGTTTCCATTATTCAAAGATATGAATGAAAAAATGTAAGTAATATTTTATCACTAAATAATTATCATAAAATAATAAATAACATATAATTTTTTAAAATATATATATACATATCATCAATGTGGTGTGGAGATGAAATGATAGAGTCACATCCCATCGTGATGTCTGTAGTCCACATGTACACGATATATTTTATATTCTATTAATGGGTGAAAAGGGAAGAAATACAATGAAGCATTATAATTTATAAATGATATCTATATCATTAATATATTAAATATTTCATTTACAACACATCTATTTTCCTATTTTTCCTTTCGTTTAAATCATTCGTAAAAATTGAATCAAATCGCTTCATGAGGAGGTAGTCCTCTACAAATGGGAGAAATGTTTTCGTATCCCCTATGTAATTGAATGTAAAAATTTATATATTGTATAATGACTGCAAAGGGATAATAATTTTATAAATATCACATATATACTTTATATATTTCACAACAAAAACCCTTTCAAATATTAAATGAAAACATTAATGACATATAATTGTGAGCGAGTAATATTCCATACATATAATTTATGATTTCATAAGAAATATGATTTGTGTGGATATAGTTGTAAGCCATTAAAATTACATAAAAACATATTAGTACATCATAGATAATTTATTAATTACATAATCATATGATTATAAAAATTTAATGCAGTGGATGAAATAATAATAAGATATTTTCTAAAGATAATTAATTCTTCTTCAGGTATCCTCCATTAGTATTCCCCAATATACAGACTAGTATGTATTATTATAAAATTTAATTAATATAGACTTAGAGTAGGTAATTTTATAATAAAATTTTTAATTTATTGGATAAAAAATAGGGTTTTATTGTGTTATTAAGGGTGATAAGTTGTGGTTTTTTTATAAGTGATATTAGTGGAAAACTTGAGAATTATTGAAATTAATGAATTCCTCCCATTTTTTCCATTTCATAAGGATAAAAATTGTATTTTTAACAATATTAGAACCTATAATGGCTAAATAACATCATAAATATTATTTTTATGTGCCTTGTGTCCTTTTTGACATTATCGTTTCTGTTTAACCCATGATTAATTCTACTTTTTGCATAACTACAAAAAATAATATTGTAATATTTCTAAAATTTATGTAGGTAAAAAATTTCATTCACTATTAAATAATATATATTATTCTAAATCAAAATATTTAATCCATTTTAAGAAGTTCAATTCGCAAAAATTTCAAAACTAATTTTAAAAGTTTCACCGCAATCATGATGTGAAATTTAATTTTCAAAAACATTTCCAATGCATACAATGTTTTTATATCGACATTCAATATAATATTGAATCCAATAAAATAAATAGGATTAATATATATATAATTTAATAATTTTTGGTTCATACCAATTTAAAAGATTATTTTACTTTATACATAATTTAAATAGAAATTTACTATTCTCTTATGATTTAGTATATTTTATGATTCATCAAAAGTATGTAACTTTTCAAAAAATTCAATAAAATTTAACCTAGATAATTATTATAATATGATATAAAATATGAAGTCAATTTTTATATATAATGATTATAATATTAGTAAAAAATAATTAATTTATTATTCAAAAAAATGTATACAAAAAAAATATTTAGTTGTATAATTTTCAATCCAAAAATGACCATACTGAATAATATGAATTTCCTAATCAATTATTTTTCAATATTAAAACTTATTATAGTATATATATAAATTATTTATTAATATTCGAATTTATATCTTCAATACAATTGTTATAAAAATGATGTCTAATTAACTATATTACTGATATATAGTGGTGTTTTTAAAACATAATGTTCTATGGAACATAAGACAACCCATTTCTCCACATAGTGAAATAATAATGTGGTGGTTTGTGTTATTTATGCTATCAATGAAAAAAAAGCAAAATGTGTGAATTCATAAAATATAATTTATTTATATAAAAGGAAACACTTTATTTTCAGGCATAAAAAATTAATAACTTTGGTTAAAAGTAGATACCAATGTAAAAGTAAGAATAGTAAAATATGTTAATCATATTTAGAAAAAAGCGAAAATTTAAATTAAATTTTTTTATTTAATGATTTTAGGATTGTACTAATCATAGAATATTCCATGTACATTAATTACCATTTTATTGTCTTTTTGATAGGTGGAACATGTGCTCTCTATATTTAAAGACAAGTGATTTACAATAATTCAATTATCAACATATTTAAAAGGATATTTTAATCACTCATTAATGAAAATTAAATATTATGGTTTAATTTTTTAAAAATATAATTTTTTATATAAATAAAAACATTTTCGACATCCATTATATTATGGTTACTATTAAATATTGTAACACGTCTATTTATATTCATTACTCAAAAGATAAATAATTTTTACAATGTGAGCACATATATATACCAAATTTAATTTCATTTCAAAATTAATAATCCATACATAAACTTCTCATTATGATATAATAAAATCAATGTTTAATTTATTGTTAATTTTACTACTCTTGGTAAAAAACCATTTCTTATATTTTTTATTTTTACATTATGAAAAAAATTAAATGGGATCCATAAATTTTTGTGGTCAACTTAATCCAATAAGTAATATTTTTTATTCCTAATGATATTCTTATTATTACATTTAAAGTAAGTTAATTTCTGATTCATTTCCTCAAATATATAAATATATAATTATATACCAATAGATACCATATTCATAAAATTATTGATCCATTAATTATAGTATGTTCATTGTTGTGTTGGTCTAAAAACATTATTGAACTACTATATAATATAATATCATGGAGACTATGAAAACATAAATACTGATAATAAGTAACATAAATTAATAAATAATTAAATTATTTTCATTTTCCAAACGAAACATATTATATTAAAATAATTAATTAAGATACCAACATCTAATCATTAAATATCTCAAAAACATATTAATAATTGATTTCATATTATGGGATTTTAAAAAAACACCAGTAAAAAGAAATTATAACATATTAATTAATTACAATGAAATAATAAAAGATCCCTGAATGTTTATGGAATTATAAACTTTTGAATGTGAATGGAAATCAATAACTCTATTAAAAAACAACATCAAACGTTTTAGGAGTACTCAAACATAACGATGAAAATATATAATAATTAATTAATTTACTTATATTGAATAATAATAAAATATATTATAAAATGATAATGATTTTAATAGGTTATTCAAATCGGTGGATAGGCGATTAATTTTCCATTAACCTATTCATGAAACACATGGGGCATTAAGAGTAATTAATTTTTCATTCATTAAATTTATTTCGATATTATGGATACCATTAATGCTTGGGGTTTTAATTATAAACATGTTTTGTGTGGTTATAAGGATTAATTTTTTATTATAGTTTTTATATGATGGAGTAATGTACCATAATAATGTCTCTACGATCCAATTCTTACATAATATTTTGTCATTGATACAATCGGTCAAATCCTGTAGGATTGGTCGATTTAGATGATTTGGATGAGAAGATACAAACATGATTCCCATTTATTGTTGGGGGTATAAAATAAAAAATAACACATAACAAAATAATATGAATAGAATCCATGAAAAATATGTATGTGATTTTTTATTCATAACCATGGTTTAAGAAAAAAGATAAATGTGAGCACAAATTTTCAATAAGGGTATCATAAAAAATAACTATCAAGAATAAATATAATAATATTCAATATGGTTTGGTATACATCTGAAAAATAAATAAATTTAGTAATTTTATTTTCTATTAGAATAATAAATTGTATAACAAATTCTAATAAAAAATATCCGAACAAATATTCTATTTAATTAATAACATGGAATAAAATTTATGGAGACAAAATATCATAGATAAAAACTCATGGATAATATTTAAAATAATTTTATTTCTCAATGAAATAAATTCATAATTTTAGGACGCCATAATCATAGGTATAGTGATACCAATACTATCAAGACCACCAAAAAATGGTTTAATACTACATGTAGAAGACAATTTTATTTGGATAAATGATTTTTCTCATTAGACCAGTTGCCACATTGAGGGGATATATATTTCATTGGCCAATACATCATATAATGTCCAAATAATTCCTCACATATTTAATATTTGATTTAATTAATGAATAAAATAACATAACCAAAAATATCTATATTGAGTAAAAGATAAATAATTATCAATATTCCCCATGTTATTCAAAAAACATTAAAATTTTACACCATATATAAAAAATAATATTTTTCAAAAAAATTGAATGTTATCAATAATAAATGAAATTGAGATTATACAATAACATTTACCACTTTATATATTTTATTCCAAATCCACCTTTATAAAATAATGAAATTTGAATCATAAAATACATAAATGTATTATTTATTCATGGTATTACTTTTCAATGTTTATGTAATTACATTTTATAAAATAAATTAGGTCAATAAGACTACAATATTCATCTATGAAGTGAAATTGAGATGATGTCTTTTACCATGACTGTAAAGGCTCGTAAATTTCAAGGGAAATTTTTTTCTTAATTTTCATCGTGATTTTACGAGTACGCAGTTTTTGATAGAAACTGATTCCGAGGCCTGGTGTGCCCAGATTCAATTTCTGAAGTTTAGCTCAGGTACATTTAGTAAACAATCGAGCGGGTTTTCCTATCTTTTCAACTGGTGCTCAGAATCATAATCTGAGGGTACCGATGAAACCGATGCGTCGGTATTTGATTAGGAAGACCTTTTCTAGAGTTGCGTTTTCTCGGGGATAGTTATTAAAAAATGAATTATGTTTAAAGTGAAATAAAAATCATGTTACAATTTTTATTCCACTTACATAAGTGGTTTAGCCCAAGTGATGGAGTTGGGATGGGACCCACAAATGTTCTAACTCCCCTTGTGATGATTTTTGTTGAGGTGGGGCCCACATGAGCCCCCACCTTTTCATTTTCCCTAACTCCTTTCAAAAATAACCTCTCTTGTTATTAATTTTGCCAACACTCCATTTGAATTTGACAAGTTAAGTTTAATTAAATGTAGAGAATTCATTTAGAATGTTTGAAATTTAAAAATGTTGGCAAAGGTAATAAAATAAGGCAAATGCCTTATTTTATTTTTGGTTGCATCGTTGCGTTATGTGGGGGGAGCATTCTTCACGTTGGAAGAACTTCATATTTCCAGAGAAGAACACTTCTACCTCGATGAAGAACGTCGTCACACCGATTTCCGAAGAATGACGATGTGACATCCTTCATTATTCTTCCCGTGTCAAAGGAAGGTAGACGCCGCTATTCTTTGGTCATTCATCGATGACTTGTATGAAGCCTCATTCTGCGATGCCATCTTCCGAGATTCCATCTTCCACAATTTTCATTCCCCATGACGTCCATTGTTCGACAAGTCCTTGAGGTAGGGATTTGAGTTCATATATTATGGATTAAATTTACGCTGGCTTGACAAGGATATTTATTCTTTTTTTGATCCGCATGATATCGTTATAACGGGAGGAGTTCGGACCGCATGAACACGGCCTAACCTCCTCCCTCTTAGTTGTTGTTCATGTTGCGGCACGAACAAAGGCAGCGCGGTGCAACGACACCGCGTGGGAACATAGAGAATCGCGATGAAGAAGTGTGGTGCTGTCGCGCCACGCCGTTGAGGCCGAACAAACCCGCGACCAGAGTCGGGCCATAGCGAAGGGTTATGGCACCGTTGCACCACGCCGCAGAACCACGAGGAGACCGCGGCTGGACCGGGGCCGCAGCGGAGGGGCACGGCGCCGTCGCGTCGCACCGGTCGGACCAAGGCCGCGGCGGAGCAGGAGAGGGTGACCGGAGCTGCTGGCCACAGGTGCACCGGGGGCGGGACAAGCTGGTCCCGCACAACAACCTGGTCGACCATTACAGCCGACCAGATCTAGAAACCAGGGGTTGTAACCCCCGGCTGGCTAGAGGAAGCGGCCCACATGTGGGGGCCGCCGTTTCAATCAGGGGGCAGCGCAACCCCCCCCCCCCCCCATTTTCTGTGACAGCATGGCCGAGCTGAGCTGTCAGGACATGTGGGTCGGGCATTGCCCTAATGGGCCGGACCCGGACACGGGTCGGGTCGAACTGGTTCGGGCCGACCCAGGGGGTCTTGGATCGGGTCGGTCCGGGCCCAAAACCCCCTAATACCAGACAAGTTCATTTAAATGCCCATAACATGGGCTATGGACCTCCGATCAATGAACTGTTAGTTGTGATGCGATCCTTTGATTGAGAAGGTAATTTAAGTATATTACACTCAAGGTTTCGGAGAACTTGTGGTATGGACGGTATGGTTCGAACACGAAACCAACCGGGCCCTCAGTGCGGAAACGCTTATAACATGATCTCCGGTTATCTGATTGACGTGCCATCGACTTTGTTATATTCCTCTCAGTGAGAAGGACCTTTTGGATTTCTCCGCTCTAGGTTTGGATGTTGTTGGAGTACGGTCGGGTTGGTTTTGACTTAAAAACCAACCGAGCCCCTAGGTTGAAAAAGCCAATAACTCTAAGACCAGGAGTACAATTGACGCGCCGTCTGTCGTGTTGAGTTCCTATCGACGAGACGGAACTTTGGGATACATCAAATCTGGACAACGTGTCAGATGATGTATCGACCCCTTGTCTCATGGAGCAGACCCTCCCAGAAATGAGCATGTTGTCTGTGGGAACCCTAGAGCTGGCTGCGTCAGAGACAACGATGACGACTACACTGAAATCCTCCGTGGGTTCGGCAGCGACGACGACTGCACTGAAATCCTATGTGGGTTCGGTAGCGTTGAAGACCATACTGAAATCCTATGTGGGTTCGATAGCGATGAATACTATTCTTGTATCCTACGTGGGTCTGACAGTATTACTATTCTTGTATCCTATGTGGGTCCGACAGTATTTTAAATCTGTTGTAGTATCCTACGTGGGTCCGACAGAGTAGATGGACTTGTATACTATGTGGGTCTGATAGCTTAGCAGGTTTAGTATACTACGTGGGTCTCAGCATAGATGAATTAGTGGCTACATCTGATCATCCATATCACCTTACGAAGAAGTATACCTGTGTGAGCTGAGTCTTGAGTTTCAATCATTATCTTCGATATGATTGACTTTCATTCCTATATGTATTGTGTTGTTCTTTCCTGTGTGGATTGGGGTGTACTATCCTGTGTGGATGTGATCGAACTTGGGCTCGGATGCTGGAGCCGAACTGGAATTGATGACTTATGTATATGTATGGGCATATACCTAAGTAGTGTTGGATGTTACTTCGTGATTGTATCTTTACTTTTTGAATTATCCTTTGTGGATTATGGTGACCTTCGGGGGTCTCGGGGTCCTTGCTGAGTAGTGTATACTCACCACTACATGGGCTATGCCCGCACTACATTGTGTTGGATGCAGACGACAGAAATCGCTGGTCGTGGTTGAGGCTTGTGGAGCAGGTCGGTACCTCGAGGTGGACCACTGGGTGGGATGTACACGGAGCGGATGACTAGACCCAAGGAGCGGAGGAGGCTATATGTACGCACCCTTCAGGTGGGACATCCAGTGGACGTCTCGACGTTGCTACTTAACTTTCAGTTGTTGTACTTTACTTCTAGTTGTACTTTACTTTCAGTTTGGGTTTGTATTTTGGCGCATTTACTTTCCGCACTTACTATTGTACCGAGTTTTACTTAGTATTTAATTTTGTTGGCTTACTATGTTGTGTTTGTTTACTTTATAAGGCAATTCCTTCAACGTTTTCCAGGATTTATGCCTTGGGTGTTAGTCGCCAACCCCTGGCCTATGGAAGGCGTGCTTGGGGTAGTCACAGAACGGGTCCTGAGGACGGGTCGTGAAAAATTGGTATCAGAGGAGTTCAGTTCTACCCCAGAACTCAGGACTCTGATCATTCTTCTATGCGAAGAAATAGTGTTAAGGGTATTGAGTGTGGTTATCAGTCCAGGGAGTCTAGTGTTGGTGCGGCGACCGACGTATCTGTACACCAGGACCCTGAGTTCTGATTTCCGACTCAATCCATGAAAACATTTATTGCATCTGTGTTTGAAAAGTTTTCTTTGTGATTACTTTGTGTCACCTCACCAGGTATACTTTTTGATTGTGGCACACCTATTTCATTTCAGGATAGACCCACGACGGTAGCCAGCTAGGGTTCTGAGATTTGTGAGAGATGAAAAGCCACCAAGTGACGAGGCCTCGGATCAGGTCTCTTTTTCAGCAGATGCACCTGCGGTACCACTACCCACCGAGCCACTGATGCCATCAGCCCCAGCCGCTGAGAGTGCACGTCGCCTTAGTGCACTGCACGAGTTTTAGCGTTAGAGACCTCCCATGATTCATGGGGAGACAGACCCTTAGGTAGTCCAGGATTTGTTGGAGGAAGTTGTTCAAGTTTTCAGGTTAGTGGGGACACCAGCTGACCTCATGGTGATCCTTGCAGTGAGACTCTTGCACGCGGTAGCAGGAATATGGTGGAGCTTTATGCTGGAGGTGCACGATGAGGCATCTCTTCTATGGACATACTTTGAGAGTCTCTTCCGCTCGGAGTTCCTCCCAGCCACCCTCCATGTGGTGTGCATTCAGGAGCTACTACAGCTACGGCAGGGAAGAATACCGGTAGCCCAGTACTCAGTGAGATTTACCGATCTCTCGCGCTATTTGACGGACATGGTACGAGACCCATTCTTTCGGGCCCGAACCATCGATCATGGACTGACGAATGTGATCAGGGCATCAATGATCTCCCTCTGTATTCTAACACAGGTAGCAGTATTGGAGCGAGCCCTTCTCGTTGGGAGCTTTCTTACTGAGCATGCACCAGCAATGAGAACTACCGTAGGGCGGGATGTAGCAAAGTCATTTGCAGCTGGCAGTCGACAGACGTCACAGGCGTCCAAGTGGACCAGACCATCAGGCGGACATCCTCAGGACACTGGCTTAGAGGTGCGGGGCACACGGCGCAGATCCAGCATTCCAAGGATCAGACAGTGCTACGCATGCGGCGGGCAGGGCCACATGGCTTGTGACTGCCCGACCCACCATGAAGAGGAGCAGCAGATGGTTGAGGAGCCACCTAGGCAGTGGAAGAGAGTCGACCGTGTCGGTCCGTAGGGAGCAGGAGGATGAGGCAGAGGAGCTGGACAAGCAGTAGGTGGTGGGAGATGCTTTGAGGCTTTACCACCACCACCACCCAGAGGTCCACCCCGACCACAGGGATCTGGTGAGCAGAGACATTTTCAGCTTCAGACAGCAGAGGCCTACGACCACGGAACACAAGATATGATTCGAGGTACTATCTATGTCTACTCTACATTTGATACAGTTATTATAGACATAGGAGTGAGTCATTCTTTCATTTTTGTTGCCCTTGTTCAATGTTCGGAGATTCTGACGGAGCTGTTGGCTTTGTCCTTACGGCTAGAGACACTTACGAGAGCAGACTCGACGATTACACCCTGGTGCCGGTAGTGTCAACTTACTCTAGGAAGAAAGAGCTTTGGCTTGGATCTTCTTCTAGCGGCGTCGAGCCCTTACGATGTCATCTTGGGCATGGATTGGTTATCTACAGTCCAAGCTCATATTGACTGTATTAGGTGTAAGGTGTGATGTGTTCACACCGATGGTAGCTGGTTCACCTTCACCGATGAGAAGGGAGCCTTTGTAGTGCAGGATGGACTCACATAGAGGAGAGTACAACTGATCAGTCATAAGTTGGCTAGCCTCATCCTAGGAGCAGTTGACATGCCGAGTATTAGTTTTCCTGTAGTGGTGGATCAGTATGCGGACATTTTCCCTGATGACGTTCCAAGACTACCTCCTCACCGATAGGTAGAATTTTATATTGACTAGTACCCCTGGACAGCCCCGATATCCACTCGAGCATATCGGATGGCTCCCGCTGAGCTTCGAGAGCTGCGGGTATAGCAGGAGGACTTGCAGGAAAAGGGATTCATCTGACCCAGTGTTTCACCCTGGGCTTCCCCGATTTTGTCCGCCAA
Source organism: Viscum album (assembly GCA_963277665.1). Taxonomy (NCBI): domain Eukaryota; kingdom Viridiplantae; phylum Streptophyta; class Magnoliopsida; order Santalales; family Viscaceae; genus Viscum; species Viscum album. The sequence continues at coordinate 2,014,985,320 of OY728150.1, forward strand.
AAAGGCGGATGAGAGATTACGACTGTGTGTCGACTATCGTCACATGAACCAGGTGACCATGAGGAACAAGTATTTACTACCGAAGATTGAGGACCTCTTCTATCAGCCTTAGGGAGCACATTGGTTCTCAAAGATAGACATCAGGTCAAGCTCTCATCAACTCAGAGTTCGGGACGAGGACGTGCAGAAGACGGCCTTCAGATGTCAGTATGGACACTATGAGTTCTTGTTTATGCCTTTTAGTGTAACCAACACTCCAGTAGTGTTCATGGGTCTCATGAACTGGATCATTCAGCCATACCTCGATCTAATTTTCGTGGCCTTCATCGATGACATTTTGATATACTCAACCACTAAGAAGGAGAACGCCTACCACTTGCGGGTTGTACTGGACACACTCCTAGAGCACCAGCTTTATGGTAAGCTCTAGAAGTGTCAGTTCTAGTTACGTGAGGTCCACTTCTTGAGACACATCATCTCTGAGGCGGGAGTTGCGGTGGACCCTGCGAAGATCGAGGTAGTGCTAGCTTGGGAGACACCCAGGAGCTTGACGGAGGTCCAGAGTTTCTCGGGTCCAGCTGGGTACTACTGAAGATTTGTGTTAGACATATCTAGAGTTGGGGAACTGCTCTTATCATTGACGAAGATGGGGAAACCCTTCATTTGGTCAGATAGATGTCAGAAAAGCTTTCAGGAGCTAAGATAGAGGTTGACCAGTGCAACTATCTTGAGGCTACTATAGGAGGGATTAGGGTACATAGTCTACCGCGATGCATCAGGGACTGGGATCGGATGTGTCCTGATGCAAGAGCGAGATGTTATCGCCTATGGATCACGACAGTTGAGGCATAATGAGCAGAACTACGCTACCCATGACCTGGAGTTGGATGTAGTGGTCTTCGCTTTGATGATGTGGAGACACTATCTGATGGGAGAGCGCTTTACAATCTACTATGACGACCAGAGTCTCAGGTACATCTTCTCGTAGAAGGATCAGAACCTGAGACAGCGGCGATGTCTTGAGTTCCTCCAGGACTATGACTTTTAGATATTATATACTCCTGGAAAGGGGAACATAGTAGCCGATGCTCTCAGGAGGAGGATGGGCATTCAACTATTTGGAGAGGTAACAGAGAAACTAGCCACTTTGTAGATATCCTTCATGGATAGAGATGGAGTATCCTCTCTTTGGTTACTCACAGTCACTCCTCCACTACTACAGCAGGTCAGAGAGGGACAACATGGGGACGTTGACTGTGAGACGCGGCGTGCACAAATATCCTCAGGACAGGTACCTGATGCATTCTCTATAGGATGAGATCACGATGTCCTTTTCAGAGGATGTACCATGGTACCAGCTGCTTTACAGGAGGAGGAGCAGAGGGAGTTTCACTCTTCCCCTTTAGCGGTACATCTAGGAGTGGCGAAGATGTACCAGGATCTCAGACAACAGCACTGGTGGCCGGGTATGAAAGAGGTTGTAGTAGAGTTTTTTTTTCGATGCCTCACCTTCCAGCTGGTGAAGGCGGAGCACTTGTACCAGCAGGCTTGGTACATCCCTTGGTGGTCCCGGAGTGGAATTGGGACGAGATATCTATGGATTTCGTGACTGGACTTCCACGTACATCCAGAGGTCGCGAATCCATTTGGGTGATTGTCGACTGACTCAACAAGTCGGCCCACTTCTTACCCATCAGAGAGCATGGCTCAGTAGAGAGTTTGGGACGTCTCTATGTTCAGGAGATTGTATGGCTTTATGTTGTTCCATCATCTATCGTCTCTGATCGTGATGATCACTTTACTTCCTAGATTTGGTAGGGGTTGCCGGAGGCATTCGGGACGCAGCTACGTCTGAGCACCGCCTTTCACCCTCAAAAGGATGGTCAGACAGGGAGGACCATTCAGACTCTTGAGGACATGATCAGTGCATGTGTCCTCAACTTTGTTCATAGCTGGGAGAACCACCTACCCTTGGCGGAGTTGACGTACAACAAAAGCTACCACTCCCCATCAGGATGCCACAATACGAGGCATTGTACGGCTGACCTTGCAGATCACCTCTGTGATGGACAGACCCTGGGGATTCAGCACTTGTGGGACCATAGATGGTCCAACCCATGATAGAGAAGGTCCAGGTTATCTAGGAGTGGATGAGGATAGTTCAGAGCCGACAGAAGTCTTATGCTGACAGGAGGCGGAGACCACTATAGTTCGATGATGGCGACCACGTCTTCTTGCAGGTCTCACCTCGACGTGGATTATGGAGATTTGGCATGGGCAGCAAGTTATCTTCGCGCTTCATCGAACCATTCCAGGTTCTCAGCAGGATAGGAGAGGTGGCTTATCGCATGTCTCAACCACCTTAGTTGCACTGGGTGCACGACGTCTACCACGTATCTCAACTGAGGAGATACGTGAATGACCCGACGCATATCATTGACAATGGGGAGCTAGACATTGACAATGGGGCGACTTTTACGGAGGTCCTGGTGGAGATAGAGGATCGACAGGAGTGGGTCCTACATGGGTGGTTGATTCCTCTAGTTTACATCAGATGGAAGCACGAGAACCTCTAGGAGAGCACTTGGTAGCGGGAGACTTAGATGTGTGCTTAGTATCCTCATTTGTTCCCCTAGTTTTGTGTTGTATCTTTAAGATGACGTAAAGACCTGAGGTGGGAGTAATGTAAAGACCAGTAAATTTCAAGGGAATTTTTTTTCATAATTTTCTTCGGGATATTATGAGTACGCAGTTTCTGACAGAACCTAATTCTGAGGCCCGGTGTGCCGGGAATCAATTTACGAAGTTTAGCTCAACTATGTTCAGTAAACGAACGAGCGGGTTTTCCTAACTTTTGAACTGGTGCTCAGAATCAATATATGAGGGCACCGATGGAACCGCAACACCGGTATTTGCTTAGGAAGACATTTTCTGGAGTTGCGTTTTCTCGGGGACAGTTGTTAAAAAATGCATTAATTATAAATTGTAATGAAAATTGTGTTATCATTTTTATTCCACTTTCATAAGTGGTTTAGAACGTGTGATGGAGTTGGGGTGGGACCCACATATGTTCTAACTCCCCTTTTGAGTATTTAAGATGATGTGGGGCCCACATGAGCCCCCAAATTTCCATTTTCCCAAACTCCTTTAAAAAACCGATCTTGTTATTAATGCTTCAAACACACCATTTTAATTTGAAAAGTTATGTTTAATTAAATGTGGACAATTCGTTTCAAATATTTGAAATTTAAAAATGTTGGAAAAGGTAATAAAATAAGGCAAATGCCATATTTTATTTTTGGTTACATCATCGCATAATGAAGGGGGAGCTTTCTTCACATTGGAAGAACTTCATCATTCCTGTGAAGAACACTTCTACCTCGACGAAGAACTCTGTCACACCGATTTCCAATGAACGACGACGCTCCATCCTTCGTTCTTATTCCCGTGTCAATGGAAGGGAGACATCGCTCTTCTTCAGGCATTCAGTGACAACATGTATGGAGCCTTGATCTGTGACACCGTCTTCCGTGACGTAATCTTCCATGACGTCCTTTTTTTGACAACACATTGAGGTAGGGGTTTGAGTTCAAATATTATGGATTAAATTTGCGCTTTCTTCATGGGGATATTTATTCATTTTTTTGAGCCGCATGTTATCGTTATAATGTGGGAGGTTAGACTACATGAAAACGGCCAAACCTCCTCCCTCTTTATGTTTTTTCTTGTTGTGGCGCGAACAAAGGCAGCGCGGTGCCATTGCACCGCGCAGGAACATGGAGAATCATGGAGAATAAGCGCGGCGCCGTCGCACCGTGCCATTGAGGCCGAACGAACCTGCGGCCGGAGACGGGCCGCAGCGAAGGGGTGTGGCACCATCATGCCGCACTGGAGAACCACGAGGAGAGCGCAGCCAGAGCGGGGCCATGACGGTGGGGCGCGACGGAGCAGGAGAGCGCGACCGGAGCAACCGGCCGCCTGTGCACAGAGGGTGGGACCGGCTGGTCCCGCGTGACACCATGGCCGGCTGTTATAGCTTGAAAGATCCGGAAATCGGAGGTCGTAACCCCCAGATGTCAAGAGGAAGCGGCCCTCACGTGGGGGCTGCCGTTTCAATAAGGGGGCATCGCCCCCCCTCCCCCCTTTCCATGACAGCTCGGCCAAGCCGAGCTGTCTGGCCACGCGGGTCGTGCCCGTGCAAAGCCAACCGGCTGCCCAAGCTGGGCCAGCCGACGCAGGCCGAGCCGGGCTGCGCCGGCCTGGCTGGACCCAGACCTGGGTTAGGTCACCCGGTTCGGGCCGACCCATGGGGTCTTGGGCAGGGTCGGTCGAGCCCAAAACCCCCTAATACCAGACATGTTCATTAAAATGCATGTAACATGGGATATAGACCTCTGATCGACACACCATCAGTTGTGATGCGATCCTTGGATCGAGAATGTCATTTAGATATTTTAAACTCACGGTTTCGGAAAACTTGGGGTACATCTAGGTTGGTTTGAACACAAAACCAACCGGGACCTCGGAGCGGAAATGCTTATAACATGAGCTCCAGATTTCTGATTGACGTGTCATCGACTTTGTTGGATTCCTCTCAGTGAGACTGACCATTTGGCTTAATTTTCTTGAGTTTTGGACGCATTTGGAGTATGATCAGGTTGGTTTTGACTTAAAACCCAACCGGGCCCCTAGGATGAAAAAGCTGATAACTCTCAAACAGGGCGTCTGATTGACACGCCGTCTATCGTGTTGAGTTCCTATCGACGAGACAGAAATTTGGGATACATCAACTCCAGACTACGTGTCAGTTGATGTATCAACCCCTTGGCTCGTGGAGCGGACCCTCCCGGAAATGAGCATGCTGTGTTTGGGAACCCTAGAGCTGGCTGCCACTGCGATGACGATGACGACTGAACTGAAATCCTCTGTGGGTTCTACAGCGACAACGACTCCACTTAAATCCTCCATGGGTTCGGCAGTGGTGAAGACTGTTCTGAAATACTCGGTTGGTTCGATGGCAATGACTACTGTTCTTGTATCCTACATGGGTCTGGCAGTATTAATGTTCTTGTATCCTATGTGGGTCCGTCAGTATTTGACCTATGTTGTAGTATCCTACGTGGGTCCAACAGAGTTGCTGAACTTGTATCCTACGTGGATCCGACAAATTAGCTGGTTTAGTATACTACGTGGGTCCCATATTAGATGAATCAGTGGCTACATCTGATCATATCTATCACTATACGAAGATGTATACCTGTATGAGCTAAGTCTTGACTTTCAATCATTATCTTCGATGTGATTCAGTTTCTTTTCTATGTGGATTGTGTTGTGCTTTCCTATGTGGATTGGGTTGTACTATCCTATGTGTAAGTGATCGAACTTGGGCTCGGATGTGGGAGCCGAACTGGAAATCATGACTTAGGTATATGTATGGGCATATACCTTAGTAGTGTTGGATGTTACTTCGTGATTGTATCTTTCCTTTGTGAATTATCCTTTGTGGATAATGGGAGACCTTCGGGGGTCTCGGGATCCTTACTGAGTAGCATATACTAACCCCTGCACGGGATATGCATGCACTACGTTGTGTTGGATGCAGACGACGGACCCGAGGAGCTGAGGAGGTTATCTGTACCCACCATTGAGGTGGGACTTCCAGTGGATGGCTCGACATTGCTTCTTTACATTCAGTTGTTGTACTTTCTTTCCCGTTGTACTTTACATTCAGTTTGGGTTTGTATTCTAGCCCATTTACTTTCTGTACTTACTATTGTACCCAGTTTTACATAGTGTTTACTTTTTCTGGCTTACTCTGTTGTGTTTGTTTACTTTATAAGGCAATGCCTTCCCCCTTTTTCAGGATTTACTCCCTGAGAGCTAGTCGACATCCGCTGGCCTATGGGAGGTAGGCATGGGGTAGTCACGGCACGGGTCCTGAGGACGGGTCATGATAATGAGTTGGAATTATCATGTACATTATATATATTACAATATTATAAACATATATTAATAATAAATTTTCATACTAACATTTTTTCATATTATTATTCCTTTTAGTTCACATACCAGCTTATTATACAAAATCCAATAATTAATCATGTTTATGTCGTGTGATTCATTTTTATTTGACCAATATATCAAACATGAGATCAATAGGATTACTCTCATTCAATGTGGTAATTATTTTAACATATCGTAAATGATAATAATAAAATAATTAATATATTAATACGTAAAGTATAAATAAAAAAATATTTCATAACTGATGTAAGCTATCGTCATAGAGATGATAAGCCATATGTACACATTAATAAATTTTAAATTTATCAACAATTATTAAGTAAAATATATAATAAATAATTTTTAGTTGGATAATGAAAATTATATGAAAAATACAACATATATTCATTAAATATACTTATAAATATCAACCATGAGTTTTGTTGATGAAAAGAGAGACATATTTGATTATGATTGTGGTAGTCTACATGTAAAAAAATATTGTTATCTTATTTCAATGAGTGAAATATTAGGAATAAAAATGATATATTATCATTTAAGAATGATAAATATGTCATTCATATAATTAATAATTAATATCTATATAATATATTCATTAAATATATCGTTATTATATTCCATGTAAATCATTAATGGAAATAAAATCACATCAATTCTCGATGAAATAGTTCCATGCACACACGAATGACAATATAATATCCCCTATAGAATTGATTGCAAAAAATTTACATATGTTTTTAATATTAAAGATTTATAATTATGTTATTTATATAATATATAATGTTAATATCCATCATCATTCCCAATTGAGAGATGTATTTCTGGAAAACGTGTTACATTGGTTTGCATGGTGGTTGTACACCGTACACACACAAGACATTATAATTTTCAATTTCAGGGAATATGAGATGGATATAGGTCATAAAATTTTGAAAATAAAAAATCAGTACATATAATATATATTTTTATTATATAATAATTAAATAATAATATTTGATGAAGGTGGGATAAAATAAACAAATAATAATTTTTAATTTTACAACATCTCGGACTACCTTATATGGATAATAAAAAACATTTTCCTTGAATGTATTTATGAAAAAAAACCTAGTATGAGGTTATGAAATTTATGATGTGATTTGAGATGGTATTTAATGATCCATAATGGTTTGGTATATTTGTATTTATTGAAATGAAAAAGGTTTACACATTATTTTCAACTTCCACATGGCCCAAAATTTATTTATATCTATAATTATTCATTATGTTGTTGAAATATATTGATAAAATATATTTTAGGCAATCTTTTTATTTATATTAACCCTTATCACATTAGTATAATCATCTTCTCAAAATATTCTTACCATACTAGCATTATGAAAATTTTACTATTTTAAATATTCAATTTGGATCTAAAGTTTGTTTATCATTTTAAATTACATAAATATTTCAAATAAATTAGATTAAATCCATTATAATACATTCAATTTACATATGTATAATATTGAATTATCAAATTTACCTCAATGATGCATTACAGATGATGGGTTTCATATTGAAAATATTATAAACTTCCAAAAGACTTTTTATAAAAAAAATATATAAAATTTTATGCAATAATTTATATTGGTATAATAGATATATAATGTAATAAATGTTACTTATATAAAAATTAATATATAATTTATTTTTATAAATAAATAATACAATGTGGGCTTAATTAAAATTTAATACTTCCCTTTGTTAATTGAAAAATGATTAATTTTTTAAAAATCCCAAAACGACACCATAAAATAATTTGATTATATGAATTAAAAAATATTGTAATTTAATAAAATAAAATTTATAAAACTGATAAAAATGTATTTTAAAATATTATTGTGTCATGATACTAAACTATGTTTTAGAAAAATTAAATTTTTTCAGAAAGCATGTATTTTTCATCAAAATGATGCTTATATTTATTTATAATTAATTTCAAAAAATAATGTGTGACATATATATTTTACTATAATTTATGTTTGAGGGGTTCTTTCTTAATAAAATTCTATATTTCACACATTTATTTTTCTATTATTTGTTTTATTTAAAGTTCCTTTACAAGATTAGTAATTTAATTCTTCAATACTATATCTTTTTTGATAAATTTGGATGGGTTCATAACTGTATAAAAGATAAATATCCATTTATTTCACATAACATGTGATCAAATTCATTTATTATATTATATTCTTCATAAACATTGATATATGGAACATATGATATACTCTTGATTTTTAGGGAAGAACATATAATTGATATGTAACAATTCCTATTATACCACGTATTTAAGTGTTCTAATAACCGAGGTATTTGTGTTCTCTTTTATATAAATCCTTATAAAACAATACCTTGGAGATATATTAATAAAAACACAATGTCCCTCTAGGGATTGCAAATCATTCCATTTATAATAGGTATAATTTTTTTCAAATTCTATATTATTCTATGTCAGTATGAATTGTACTAACCTTTTTTATTCTCCCGCCAATGGTTTTTGGGAAAAAGAATTTACATTAACCAAATTCGTCCAAATAGTATGAATATGAAATATCATTCCATAATATTCATTGTATGAAACTATTTTAATACATTATTTTAATGTTGTGTTATAATAAATCAATACATTGGACAATAATTATCTCACATACCATCAATGTCAAGTGAGAATGGCCTTAATAGTTCTTCCATTGATTGAATATTTCATTTTGAATGTCTAAATGATTGAGGATTGTATGTAGTTGTCAAATGAATATTATTATTTTGAACCATCTTATAATACTTACAAAATATAAATGTAAAACATGGATGACGATTAGACACAATTGAAAGTGTTACGCCATAATGTCATAAAAATTATTTAATATAGAGCTTTATGATAATTTTAAGAGCTAAATATTCTCTCGTCGTAATGAAATTTATATTTTTCTCATGTGATACATGATAACCAATATTGAATAATTCATTCCATGAGTAATTTTTAATACTATGTAATTGTACATAGAAGTGTATTTCCATTACCAGACATTAATTGTTTGAGGCCATATGAATCCTTTTGAATTTTTTCCAACATTATTCCCTTGTTGATAAAAACATCTAGATAAATAAAATGAAATTGTCATTATAATTTAATCCTAATAAAATGATAAAAAATTACCAATACAACATGTTGTCAAATGTGTGTATAGTAAAATTTATGATCTGAGTATCATCCACAAATTTCATTTTTAGCTTAGGTTTTGATAAAACACATTATATATTTCCAATTTTTTTAAAACCATCATCACAAACCTGGTTTCCTAATTTCTTTTCTTTTAAAAATTTAATTTTCTACTAAATTTCCTTCTCCACAATTTAATATCATTCTATATAATATTTTTATATTTTTTATAAAACTTATTTGAAAAATGGATTATGTATCCCCTTCCTTAATAATTAAAATACATATATTTTTTGACACATGAACACGTTATTTCCCTCAATCATCATTTGGATAAGAATTGAATGATCATTCCTACAAAACACACCCACTATCATCTTTTTAATCCAGATTCAAATGTGTTTTATGTAATTAAAATCTCTGAGTATCTCAATTGGATTAATTCACATCTTTTTTATATATTTTTATGAATAAATTTATTTTAGGATATTTTGAATTATTTATATCTTATATCTCTTAGAATTAAGATAATATTTTCATATCATGAAAGAAACAATTTTAGATTTCAACACACAATCATTTGTCAGATAGTTCAATTCACATTCCATAAATTTCCTAGTTTCATAAAAAATAAAATTTTCTTTTTTCATTACTAAAATACCATTTCCTTTATTCAATGAATCAATATATATCATTTTCTCATCATTTCTATATGGTAAGGTAAAAAACAATAGAATAGACCAATTATCTCCTTAAATGAATAAAAACTATTCAAATTCATATTCCCAATAATGAATAATTAATTTTTATATAAATATGGATAATATATTATCCAATCAAGAGAAATTATGAATTAATACAAAATAATAACCTTCTAAAAAAATAAAAATACATACCTCATTTGTGAACATTATTGTTTTCCTTTGTATATATTCTATTTTAATTTTATGATCCACTAATATTATATCCATAGAGAGAACATGTATGTTATTTTAATCTTCTTGATGCCACAAACCACACTTGAAAAATCATTCATATTACGCTTTATTTTATAAGTGCCTTAAATATTTAATGAAATTGATTCTCGGGGTCCTATGAGAATTAATAATACACCATTATCTAATTATTTAAACCCCACAAATAATACAGGTGGTCCATGATTATTCTATTAAATAGATTCGTAAATATATAAGGTGCATTAGATATTCCAAATAGTAGTAATATAAACTCCTTATGACTCTAATTTAGTTGTAATATTGTATTTGGAATGTCTGTTGTGGTGAAATACTATGGATAATAAATCACCTATCACCCAACTCCTATGGTTTTTTATCTACTCCACAAAATTCATAATTTCCATTTGATTGCGAGTCATTGATATTCATCGTTCATTTTAGATTAAAATTTATGGAAAACTCAATATTACAATCTTGTGGATGGATCTGTAATTCTTCAAGTAATATATAAATATATTTTTTTTACATTTGTTACATCATAAATTTTAAAATTACCTACTCCATCACATTATTTTTTTTTCTATTCTACAACAGGAATATAAATTAGTATAGCTACAGTGTTTTATTCTAGACTTGTATCATATAATGATGATGCATCTTATCTAAAGAAAAAAAATCTCTTCATGGTAATCAAGAATCATAATTCATTAATCATAGTCATATTTTTAATAACTATATATATAAAGGATTATATTAAATTGAATATTATTTATGATTATATGTTATGAAAATTAATAATGATTATATGTTATATTTGTGAATACGTCCACATATTAATTACAATGAAATTTACCATAAGTGTTTGGACTAAAATCCACCTCATAAATTTAAATTAACATGTCTCATTTTAGTGGAAATATTATTAGAATTATATAAAATTTTAGGTCCTGAAACAAATATGTCATTATATAAATTTGAATACATAGTTATCATTTCTACAAAAACATCATTCGGAATATACACATCAAATAGAGTGATCACTTAAGGTTTGTGTTTCCCACTGAATTCATCTATGGTAGAATACCATGATGTTTTTTACATTGGTTATAATAATTCCCCATTTCGTTATAACAAAATAAAAAAATCTAATTTAAATATTTCTTCCCCATTAATTCATGAAATATGAGTCCCTTATCTCATCACATGTAAAACAATCCAATGAATTTAGGAATTTCCCAGGATGATTCATTCAATAGTCATCCAAAGGTTGAAATTATTATATTCACTTCTTTATCAATGATTCATTCCCTTTTTCATGGCATACATATAATCTCTTCTTAAATCTATTTACATTTAATGAGTGTGATCTAAATAATTCATTCCCTATTTTTAGGTAATATAAATCTATTTAATTATATGAAGAAACGATTTGTTAAACCAGTGTGGTTTGACTATATGGAATAATACCTTTAAGAAATTGAAAAAAATTACTCATTATTATATATTTAATTAACATAGAAGCTCACATACCATTAATTTTATCATCACATGCAGTAAATCATTCATCTTCCAATTTATTTTTTCTGTATAGATATTTTAACCTCATTTATGTTTTTTGCTAATGAGGGTAATGATTTTTTAACAATTTCACAATAAAATATTATAATTCATTGTGTTTTATTTCCCCTTTGTTGAATTTCAAATCAATGTCCATTTCTGATCAACATTATGATAGATATAATACACTATAAGTGTAACATTATCATTTTTTCTACATCATTGATCTATAAATATCTCATCTAGGTTCTTATTCTATTTATTGGGTACCATTAGATTAGTACCCCCATCAACTGATTAGATATTTTATAGAAAAACGTTTTTTAATCTTATAATCATGTTACCGTAGAAAATTATTAACAATCAATGATTTTCTTTGTCATTAACTAATTATGTATCTGAAGTATATCAATAATTATATCATATCCAATAAGTTTTTTATTAGATTCATACATATGGAAATAGATACATTTTTTACATGTATTTATGCAATTAATCCTTCTATATTCCATTTTTATAAAATTTAATACACTGGTTTAGCTCATAGATTAATGAATTTTAAATCATTATGAATAATTTATATATTTTGTGAAATAGAAAATATATTTAAAAATATATGCATTCTTAGTCTCAAAATCAATGACTTGATTTGTTTTGGGATATCTATATTTTAAAATTTAACAAAGTCGATTTTAATGAATACATGAATTATTTTAAGAATACCGCTCATGTGTGTCGAATAAAGTGTATAGTAACTCCCACTTACATGGCCCATGCAAAGATCTGGTCAATCCTATTTCACCCTTTTCATGGATGTTATACCTAGGGACCAGTATTTTGGATCCATATCCACTTTTAGTATACAAATATAGATTAGTTTCAAGGAAAAAACTTAATGTATTCATTATCAATACAGTATTATGATTTTATATACATTTACTCATATTCTTTGACAAGGTTATGATACCAAATCTAATTTTATATTGTCTAATTCCAATGGTTTCTACTAACCATCATCCGATATTATCTGTAGTGACCCAGACTATAGTGACATTGTCAAAACCCCCTCCCCACAAGGTGTTTCCCTAATGGGTTGGAAATGTAAGAAGTGATATAATGACCCATGAGTTCCACCTGCAGTAGGTCCTAGGTTGGAAAATGGAACCAAGGGTATATTAAACACATGGATGAGAGGCATTACCCTCTATGAGAACTCAAGAAAAAGTGATAGATATGATATACACCAACCAACTCCATCTAAGACTGAAATATAAATGAAAACCCTAGTGCACATATTTAATGTAATGCAAAACTACTACAAATAGAAGTGGAAAACTACATGTACCCAAAAGAAAGTAAAAATTGCATCAACCAAAAGCCTGAACTGCTAATGAAACCATAAGAAAATAGAAACCAGCTTGATCTCAAACTGAATCCAAGTGACCTGAAAACAGTTTATATATAACTAGGGTTAGTATAAAATTATACACAGCAAGATCCTCACTGGAGCCTCTCATTCAAAAGTAAAGAAATCATGCTAAATCACAGTGAACAATAACTAAAACTAACTTGTCACCTAAACATGTATACTATGTTCCTAGCCTAACCATGGATACTATCACCATTTAGAGCATACAAGAGTATATAATATAATATTTAATATCAAGGGTACACTACTATTACTTCTAGACTGGTTTACCTCTTTTCCCAAAAGTCATGCGTCCAAATATTTTCTCTCAAAAAAGGCTTGCTAGTATAAACCTGGGCGAAGCACCACAATATGAACCTCATGCAACAAACCCACCATATCCAATAAATAAAGTGATCAGGTAGTTTCCTAGAGCCTCCACAACTTGTTTAACATGTATCATATATAGGGTATTATACCTCAAGCCATTATTTCTCATACACAATGAGTAATGATTCTCAAGCCATCACAGCCTATACATGTGACACCTATAGTAGTGCATAGGATAAAATATCCATAATATATGTGTGTGAATTACCAAAAGCCATTACAACCCTCTAGACACATATATAGGGAAAACTATCCACTTTTCCAACCAGCATAAGAAACATCCAAGAGAAAATAGCATGGTCAAAAGGGGTAGTAAGCCATCCATCCTCCCACTAGAATGTTGGGGAAACCACCCCCAGGGCTCAGATTTCCTGGGGTGTCAGTTTCCCTAACTGACACAGTGGATTAGCATATAGAAACAAAAAAATATAGAATATACTACGTCTCAAAACCACACTATTTTCATAACCTATTCTTAGACTCAACTATACCTAACGTCTCTCGGACTACTGACTATCAATTCAATGACTAGGTATCTTATAAGAACAAAACCATTTAAAGTGATTAATTTCCACACTTCATTACCTTTTTATCAGTTCCAATTTATTATAATTAAAACAATAAACATTAAATAAACATTAACAATTCCTCAATAAATTTCATTAGCAACACAACCAGAGTTCTTTAACCCTTTTCAAAATTGTATCCTCGGCATTGCGTCCCTACAAGATCTATCCCCATAGGTTAACATCGTTTATTGAATTATTTATTTACATCATTACATTCCCATATTCACATGAATTCTTCATAAACATTCTATTTTTCTAAACAGATGTGGGGTCAACAAGGTGAGTAGATGAACTAACATTTGTGTGATTTCCTCCTATAGCAAAAATGTTGACCCATCCTCACTTGAGAATCTAGACACAAAAAGAACGTGGCATAACTAGTGATTCTTCGCCCCTTTCAGAATAAGGGTAACCAAGACCAGCTGCCTTGATTAGTGGGGAAAGTAATGTAGATAACTATTTAAGGAATCATAAATAATTCAAACATTAACATCCACCCCATTCCAACATCCCTAGTGTCTGACCCGCCACCCATATAAAAAAATAGATGAATCTAGCCACTATAGGCTTCAACTATTGCCACAAACAACAGGACTCCCTACTCCCACAAATCAAATTTTCCATCTAGGCTCACACCACAACACAATAATTAGGAAAAAATAGAATATCAAATGGGCTCTTGGACCTTAATCTAATAAGAGGGTAACTCAGAACCCTGCAATGAATTATCTTTTATCAGATAAGAAATTCTTCAATCCATATTAGATTAACCAATTTATTATTTGTAGGATCCAAATTCAGGAAACATAACCAGTAAGCTATCACAAATAATTCAACATGCTTATGGAACCTATTTGATTATCCTCAAATTACAACAAGAAGAAACACATTCATTTACATGCCTCTTTATCTTTAGCTAAACATTTATCAATTAATTACGGCTTTATGTTCTTTACCAGTTTTAATTGAGAACTAAAAAGATAAGAAAGAAAGCATAGATATCACACTATCTAGAAAGAAAGGCAATAAAATGTAATCAATCTCATTTTATTTTTCTAGTTAAAATATTTATTATGCCAATTTTATTGTGATCCAGTGGGATAAAACATGTTATCTTTACTTTTTATTGCAATAGAAAAGAGAAGCAATGAATCCCCTACCTCAAATAGTTATTGACGTTCTCTATATGGGAATGATCTAGACAATGGGTTACGATCTCCTCCCCTATAAAAACTGTATTCTCCCGAGGATGCAGAGACACCACCAAATCGGCCAACACCTAAGAACAACCCATTTGGATCATGGGGGAAAATTCCATAAAAATTTCAAGAAGAATGAAAGATATGAACCTGAATAAATTTATATAAATAATACCTTTTATCAAAGACTGGTTGATATAGCTTTGTTGCATCAAAACAGTACAAAAAATAATACGAGGAAAGGTAGATTGCAGAACTCATACAAGAAGGAAAGGGATGTTCGAGCATCTTACACATGAGAATAAAAAGAATGAACTAGGTAAGAAGATATCTAGTCCCTTTAGATGATTTAACTAAAAGTGGTTTAAGATACAATGGTATTTCCATTAAATGAGGATCACATTAAACCACACTATTTGACCAAGTAAAAACATCCCGAGTCTTAAGATAAATTAATATAGGAGTTAAAACCTTTGAACCAGACTTAGAGTTTTTAAAACAAGGCTTTAAATGTATTTTACATCAAATGAAATGTTAAACAGGAGAAACTGAAGGAAGCTAGAAACATTGTTCACAAATAAGAAATTTTTTAAAAGAAAAAAATCATTCAAGAACCTCATCGTTGGAACCTCACTGTTCTTGAAACAATGTTCATAAACCTCACTGTTTGAACCTGACCTTTCTTGGAACACTATTCATGAACTCAAAATTTGAAAAATGAAAAATTTCATAATTAGAATATAACCATATTGGAAACACTTTTCATGAACTCAGAATTTGGAAAAAATAGAATAAGGTCACTGTTGGAACCACACCATTCTAGAAACAATGTTCATGAACTCAATATTTGGCCAATGAAAATGGTCACTGTTAGAACCTCATCATTCTAGAAACAATGTTTATGAACTCAAAATTTAGAAAAATAAATATTTCATCATTGGAACCTCACCATTGGAACCTCACCATTGAATTATTCACAATAGGTTACTGTTGAAACTGTTCATAGAAGGTCACCGATGACACTTTTCACATAAGTTCACTGATGTCACTATTAACATAATTTCACTCTTGTAATGTTCACATAAGTTCACCGATGACACTATTCACATAAGGTCACCTATTTCACTATTCACATATGGTCACCATTGCACTGTTCAAATAAGGTTACCCATGACACTGTTCTCATAAGGTCACTGATGACAATGTTCATAAAAGGTCACCAATGTCACTATTCAAATAATGTCAGGGATGTCAATGTTCACATAAGATCACCATTGCACAGTTCACAAAAGGTCACCGATGACACATCTCACATAAGGTCACTTTTTCACTATTTACACAAAGTCACTGATGTCACTGTTCACATAAGGTCCTTGTTGCACAGTTCACATAAGGTTACAGATGAAACTGTTCACAGAAGTACAACAATGACACTATTCAATGAAGCTCACCAATGAATCTTTTTCCATAAGGTTACCAATGCACTTTTCACAATGGTTTTCCATTGGAACTATTCACTGATGAACATATTCACAAAAATTGAAATTTGGAAATGTGTTAGGGATAAGTCACCATGACCTCCTAAAACACCTCATACACATGATTTTCCCAATGGAATGGACCAGATAGGTCTGTAAAATTACACCAGATACCCCTCAAAACATTCTCGTCCTCAAGAATTCCAGACCCACTTAAATGGAATACTAAATGGGGCCCGAACAACCATTCATCGTGATAGCTCTAAAAAAGTTCAAGACACAAGAAGAAAAAAAATCCATATTATAAACATGAATTTTCTATAACCAAAAATTCTACACAGGTTAATGAAAATAGTTAAACATCAAACAACTATTGGTACTGAGCACATATATCTGACTCAACTCATGTTCCCATGTACTGTCCTCCATTGCACAATGTCTCCACAAAACATGAACCAATGTGATATAAATCCCACGAAAAACCTTCTCTTTGCGATATTGGATCTCCACAGGTTGCTCCTCAAATGTTGAATCTTCATCAACATCGATCTATCCCCAATCAATGACGTGATAGTCATTAGGAAGATAATGACAGAGCTGTGATACCTAGAAAGCATCATGTATCTGAATCATATACTGGGGAAGTAATACTCGAAACACCATAGCTCCAACATGATCTATCACCTTCAATGGCCCGACAAACTGATGAGAAAGATTACTCCCATGACCAAACCTTTGGTTCTCACAACAAGGTGTCACCTTCAGAAACACGTGATCCCCAAAATCAAGCTCTAAGGGTATCCTCCTTTGATGGAAATATGAATTCTGATGATCGTACACTGTCCTCATCCTCTCAAAAATCACCTAAAACATCTCTTTCCTATTCTACATTATTTTGAATCCAAGAATAGATGACTCTCCGACCCCAGTCCAGCACAATGGAGAACATCGTGGTCATCCAAACAAGGCTTCAAATAGTGCAATACCGATGGTGTTGTGAAAAAATATTATTTTATGAAAACTCCACTAAGGGTAAGTTCATCATCAAAAAACCTACAAAATCATTGACACAAGTGTATAAAATGTCTTAAAGAGTCGGGACAGTTCGCTCTGTTTGACCATCCATTTATGGATGAAAAGAAGTGCTAAGGAATAGGTGAGAACCAAAATCATGCGGATGACCTCTCCACACCATAGAGGTAAAATGATAATATCAATCAGAAATGATCATCCATGGGACTACATGATGTCTCAAAAACTCCTCCAAGTACTGCCTTGACCAAACATCCATTGAGATTGACTCCTTGATTGCTATTAAGTGAGATGATTTTGTTAAACATCCAATGCCACCCATATAGCATCATGTCATCCCTGAGCTCGAGGTAAACCAGTAACAATGTCCATTAAGATGTACTCCTACTTACACTAAGGATTATCTAATGGATGGAGTATACCACAAGGAAAATGGTGTTCAGCCTTCACCTTCTGGTAGACAGAATATCGAGATAGAAACTTCGCAACTGAACGCTTCATCCCTGGCCACCAAAACTAGCTCCTCAAGGATTAGTATATATTTGTCACGCTAGGATGCAGCACTAAAAGAGATCTATGTAAATCTCTAAGAACTGTCTTAAGAATCATCAAAGGAACAAAAATCCTTCCATTAATCATCATTTAGTGTTGTTCATCCTCAGACCAACCATCAGGGGCCTAACCACAAACCACTCGGTCTCTCCAGACCTCCACCTCTAGATCCCACAACTAGGACTCTTCAACCTTCTGCACCAGAGACGACTACACTGTCATCTAAAAAAGACATCTTCTGCACCAAAATTCTCTGATATCACGATTTAATGTTGATACTTCTTCCATTATTCTCTAGAAGTCTCCAGATTCACACACTTCATCCCTACATGACTTCCTACTTAGAGCATCAGCTACAACATTCCCCTTTCCATTTGTATACAATATTTCGAAGTCATATTCCAGTAATAACAACATGCACCGATGTTATCTCATGTTTAGGTAACACTAGGAGAAACCATACCTCAGCCTCTTATGATCGGTGAAAACCATAAAGAGCTCACCCATGAGTTAATTTTTTCACAACATCAGAGCAAACATCCGGAGTTCCTACTCAAGCTCTTGGGTGGAATAGTTATGTTCAGGAGGACACAACTACTGAGACCCAAAAGAAACAACCGATAATTGTTGCATCAGAACAAAGACCAACCCTAGATGAAATGCAACAATGAAAACATCAAACTGAACTCCCTCAGTTGGAAGACAATAAACATGATCACTTACTAACATAGCCTTTAGATACTCGAAATCCTCCGAACACTGATCGGTACATATGAACACCTGGTCATTCATGTTCAAAACTATCAGAGGAGTTTCAAATCATGAGAAATCCAATATGAACCTCTTGTAGTAGCATGTGAGACCATGGAAACATCACACCCCTCACACTGTCTTGGGGGATTCCCAATACACAACTGCTTCTATCATCGATTGATCTACAAAAATATATTATTGTGAAATAACAAGCTCTAATAAACAGACTTCACGAGCCCAAAACTCACACATTGATAACTTCCAAAATAGCTGATGTTGTAAAATAACTACCAAAATAGAGTTTAGATGCTCTTCATGCTCATCTTCATACGTGGAGTGCACCAGGATGTCGTTGATGAAAACCACCACAAACATGTCCAGGTACTCATAGAACACAAAATTCATTAATACCCTTAACATAGATAAATAATATGTCAGACTGAAAAACATTGCAATGAACTCATAATGCCCATGATGAAAACAAAAAGCAGTTTTCGGGATATCCTCATCCTTCACATGACTCAGATGATATCCTGACTATAAGTCGATTTTTGAGAACCAACATTCACCCTTCAGTTGATAGAATAAATCATCAAGGTTTTTGGGATATCAAATTCTGTCCTTCATTTTAGTTCTATTGACTCCCCCATGCTCACTACATTGGAAGGAATCTAAAATCAGTTTATCCACATGATGGTGGCTTCAACAGGTTGGAATTAAATCATGAATCCTTTACTAGGGATAGATGCTACGTTGATGTCATTGTTTCCCCTATAAATGTAATCTAATTGTTTTCATATGGTTCATTATCAAACAAATCCTTTATGACGCGGCCTTCATTATTAACATACTAGATTGATCTGCATTCCACCTCAACATACCACCTCTGCAAACAATGACCACATTCCACCTCCTTTTACTACCACTACAATCACTGAATGTATACATCCTTCACTAACCTCATTCTTGTAATTACGTCCCTTCTTCTCTCACATAACACATCTTTACAATGGAATGAATTCTCTAATTAGAATCGTATTTCACATTTTTCCTTCCATTGGGTACTTCCTTTACCCACGTGTTGTGAGACATCCTACATGCACTATCTTATGTGAACTATTATAGACTTTATCAAATTTATTTCATATTTTTAATTTATTTTTTTATAGGTTTTTACTCACGTGAACTACTTCAAGATTTATTTGAATTTATATCATGATTTTTTATCTTAGACCGCCACTTAATGAAGTGATTAAATACCCTTTTATAGGTAAATATATGTTTATAATCATCTAAACATAGATTTTCCGAATCGCCGATATGACATTGCCTTAGCATATAACTTGTATCGTTGGTGAAACATATCCCCTTTGCGGTCCATGTACCAACATTATCCGTATACTCCATCACAAATCACTGATTGATTTCTACAATAGACACCATTCATGGACTCTCCAAATCCACCTTGTTTTTGCGAACCACTTGCCATCATACAAAATGTTTGCCTTATACAAACCACATGACTTCCTATGATCCTAATTCACTTGGAAAACCATTACTCTTACGTGGTCCACATACCATTTTCATTTCCTTGATCTATTTTTGTCTACTTTTTGTTGTGCCCTTGGTCGTCTGTGAACCTTTCCAAGTATATGGTACATGATTCATTTCATGTGAGATGTACTCCCCTTTCCTTTTCCATTTTCCTTATAAAATTTTCATCTTATCCACTTCAATGAAGATATATATCTTTTTCCCAAAACAAAATTCCTATTTTATGCCCATAAATATGGAAAACACTATGAAAATGCACCACCTCCAATATTTCATTCATACTCAATCATAAGACCACATTCCTTAAAAACTATTTGATCACCACATTGTGGGTTGAAAAAAATTGCCAACCATAATCCATATTTCAAAAAGAATAGCCTTGGTTACAAATAAAACTCACAATTCATTGATATCCAATCATATAATAAGGAACATTAATGAGATATACATATGAACAAACAATACCATCATTAAAATAAACACTATATTCTAGAAATGTGTGAAGAATATTACACAAGTTTTCATGCTAATAAATAGTAAAAGAAGCATTATGTTAAAAAAGTACATTAAAATTTATTTATAAGAACCCTTGTACAGAATGAAGTGTCTGATAAAGTGATAGTAATGGTTTATTTATTGTAAAATATTACCACTCAATATGTGGAATTTTGAGAAAAAATTACAGGTGTGTATTAGGACCATTAATCAGTTAGATTGATTGTCATTAATTATCAGGGTGGCATAATAAGTTGATTATTGGGAATGTATTAAAATTTTAATTTTTTAAAATATATAAATATGTAATTAATAGTATTTAATATTTAAAGTGGATATGTTTTAATGAAATTTTCACCATGAAAATATACCATAATAGTATTTTTAGATGGTAAAATAAATTAGTTATTTCATATGTACTTTCTATAATACTAAATAACAATTTCTGTAAAAAGAAATTTCAAAATTAAATAAATAATTATAATTATTTAGAATAAATATGTAAATATTTAAATTAGTGTTTCTAAAAAAAATCATATTTAGATTCATCTCATCAAATTTATATGTTGTGATTTTATGGTAATTTTCTAAAATGATAATATTTTTATTTAAAAGTAGAAAAATATTGTATTTGGAAATACATTAAAAATTGAAAAATAATAATTAAAAAATAATTAAATACATTTATTAAAAATTATTCATGAAAAATTTATAATTAAATATTAAAATAAAATAAATGATGTTTCATATACAAAATCTTGCCCTTAATTTTGATAATAATGACTATTCCTTTTCAACAAAATCTATTTTTGTGGGCTATATTCGTAATATATATAGAATTGATTTATAAATTTTTACTAAATTATTGAAATAAACATTAAGTAATATTTTAATTTATATTCTCTAAATAATGTTACATGTGACGGTACTTTTATAGGCCAAAAAAATTTGTTATGATGGAAACAAGTTTCCACAATATATGTAATATATTGTAGCATGTTATATAGAAAATGTAATATCCTAAAATACATAAAAATAGTAAAATTGAAATTGTGGTGGATGTTTTTAAAACATTAAACCATCCTTGAAATAAAACATTTTCATCTAATTTTAATGTAATGTATTCTACTAAAAAGTGGTTATCTATAAATACAATAAAGTAATTTTTTTTCCGATAAATAATTTTTTCTCACGTATCTAAAAAAACATCCAACCCCCATTGTCCATTAAAATTTCAAAATACACATTTACATGTTCTTTTAAAGTTCGAAAAATTCACTAAATTTTTACCCATGGTGTCATCATGGTCCATGTTTTCCCCCTCCTCGATTTATGAAGCGACTAATAAAAGTTACATAATCCACCTCTTATCATCCGTAAAGTGTGTCATTACAATATGTATATTAAGAGTCTATATTCTATTATATTTATTCACTATATTTTTTTAATTAATATAAATTTTTAATGGTGTTTTATTATTTATATACCTTCAATCTCTGATATTATTATCCTAAAATAATCGATGATGTATATCTTCAGGTTGCCAAAATCATTTCATGATTTATTCTTCTTTTCATGAAATATTTTAATAACATGAATATAAAATCCTTTTACATTTATAGGGGCATGTTCCTAGAATAAATAATATATTGTTTATTCAAATAATAATATATATGGACCCCTATTCTCATATCCTATTTTAAAATTAATTTTTTTCATGAGAGTAAAAAAAAATTAGACAATGAAATGTTAATAAAAAAATATTATTTAATTATATTTTTAAATCATAATTCCAAAATGTTCGATGTGGTTCACATTATTTTTCATAAAATATGTGTTTCCATGATAGTACATTGGTGAATGTGGTTATTAATTGATATCTTTGGATGAAATTATTTTTATTCATTGGTAATAGAGTTCAATAATTATGATTTATGAAACAGGTTTTCAATATAATATTAATATTAATATGAATGAACAATTTTTAAAATGTATCCAAATTTACACATTATGATTATTGTTATTTATATTCTTATATTCCTTATATTAATAAAATACATCATTATTTAAATACTTATTCATCACAATCTATTTGATTTTTGGGTTTATTCTATTGTTGGGATTTTTGATCAACCCTTTATTTGTTGTATTTTGTATGGATATGAGACATATTAAGAGTAACATATGAAGTGGCTTTGATGGTTTCTAGAAATGTTATTAGAATAATGCTTATACTCTGGTATGTTTCATGTATTTGGTTCCAATTTGAAGGTTAATAAATCCCAATATATCATCTGAATGTCTATATTTTATAATGCGATATAAATTTTAATTTCATTAAAAGGTAGGTCCGGATTAGAATATATTGGTCGCAATAACTGATATCAGTTGTTTTCATGCTTTTATATGAAATATGTGATTCTATTTTAGATATTTCTGATTGATTAGTAATAGTGTAATCATTTTTATATTGAATTTATTTATATTTTTATTGATTGATGAATGAAATGATACATTAAATAACCAAATAATAGTTTTTGAACAAAAAATTTACATTCATTACCAGACAAAGGGTAAAAAATTGTAATATATATTTAATATTAAAAAAATTATTCAGTTGAATCCTAATATATAATGATGATGTTATTTTTTATGCATAACAACAATCAATGAAACATTACTCAATTCATGATTTGGATATAGTGATAGGTATTTCAAAATAAAGATTATGAATCATTATATCCACAATTAAAAGTATAATATATATATATATATAGATCTCAAAAAACATGAAATATATATTCACATAACAGGATTAGAATGTATCATAAATTTTTTTATAAATTATTAATTATTATGATGACATTATATATTACCACCATGATAACGATAATAAGATATCTAAATATATAAGATGATAAGGTCATAATATCCAATCACTAACAATGTATGAAAAAGATGGATTACCCACGAATTTTTAAAGGATAAATCTTGAATTTATATGTGATGGTGAGAAATCATATATAATATAACTATGTATTCATCCATTAGTCAAAATTTAGATTAATGATTCTCTATAAAATGATGTACTGAAAACAGAAAATATAAAATATTATAGAGATTACATTGATTAGGATAAATTTATAAGTTTTGGTACCCGAATATGTGTCCCATTAAAATCATAATTGAAGAAGAAAATACTAAAATCATATAAAAATACTATCTATAAATATTTTCATATAATTATGAATATTTAATGATATGTGTAAAAAAACATATCTTGGGAAAACCTGAAGATGAAGATTTCAGAATATATATTCGAATGCTTGGAATGTTTCTTGTTAGGGTTAAACGACAAAAATCAATGTGTATATTGTAAACATAACTCAATAATTTATATAAATAATTAAAAATAATAGAATGTATTTTTACATTGGACTCCCCATGATATCTAATTTCTATAATTCTAATTTGGTTATAGTTGATCACCATATAATGTCCTCCAATTTTATTTTAGTTGATGAATCATTTTCAGTTGAATAACTCTCTTTGATATGAATTATGAGGTCATAATGATTCATGGATTAAAACTCTATATATAATATATGATCAAGAATCCTATTTTACAGCATGGTCCAAGAAATATCATCATAGCACATAGGATAAAATGTTGAGTTTCATTATTGTTTATCACTGACAGATCTGTGGTATTTCAGAATGAGAAATTCAAACTCGTGACAATTATTGGGATTTTATATATATTTTTTCAAGTTTGATATGATTAAAACTATTTCAGCCTATAATATTATGACAAAATTAATCTTAAATAAATTTATCATCAATAATATATTTTGATAAAAATACCACCTATTTTAAATAAACCTCAATATACTATTGAATTATTGTAATTATTTTAATTTAAACCCTATAGAAATCGGATATGAATGCATCAAATTGAAAAAAAAATTATTAAAAAAATGATTTTATCAAATGTATAAAATATATTCATTTGTTATCAATAAATTATAAATTCCAAAATTAATATCTTCAAAGTAAAATAGTTATCAATTTAAAACAATCTATTTAGATGAGAAAAATTTGTTTTTGTCTTAATAAATTAAATTACTATTATTTGGTGACATATTATATTCCAATTTATATATTATAAATTGAATAAAATTTATCAAAATCTGAATAATGTTTCTTAATAGTAATATAAGAATATATACTCAATTTTATTTTAATAAATGTATTAAAAAATAGATTTTTACAGGTTTCCGGATTTAATTGTAAAAAAATTCTTAATAGTTATTGAAATTAATTAATAAAAAATATATTACATATTAGTAACTAGGATGATTCAATTTTTTAAATAATTGCATTATTTTTATAACTTGTCTACATAGATGATTTGTATTCCATAAATAATGTTAAAATAGAAAAAATTTCGAATATACATTGGGATGTGTACATCAAATTACACTATCAGTTTACGTTATCTTATTGGATGAGTATGTCAGGGTGGAATTCATAAAATAATCAAATATATAATCCCTTTCTTCCTTATATCTTTGATTATAACAATTATATTAAATTAATAAATGAATAAATTCTAAATATCAGTATCATAGTTTTATAACAACATGATTTTTTCAAAAGGACAATGATAGGATATGTTTAATTATAAATTATTATTTGGATGATAACTTATATTAAATTATATATATTAGTATGTATGTAAATTTTATTTATTTAACAATTACATAAATTTCATATACAAATCTAATATATAATTTATTAATTTAATTGAAATATATAATAAATTATTGTTTTTCTATTAAATGTTATAAAATATAGATGAATTAATTTTTTTATTGAATTTTTAGAATAAAATAAAATATAATTTCATTGAAAAAATGGATATTTTAAATAAGTATCAATCATGTTGTATTTTATGTCAAGTTAAACTAAGTGTGTCAAAATGATATTAATGATTTATTTATAAAACAGTCTTTTACTACAAAAAAATGAAATGGCAGATAAGATATTAATAAAAATAAAATAATGTTTAAATATATGAGACAATTTTAACTATATATTTCATTACATAAGCCTTTACTATAGAAAATTTTTTCTCCACTATTAAGGTTAATATTGGTTAAATAAATTACTAATCCAAAAAGAAATTGTAAAATTGACACCATAACATATATAAATTTAATTTGGTGATATTAATATAATATTAAATTCGTTTTGTAAATTATATCTCCAGTTATAATGATTGGGTTTTGATGATGGATCAATTAAATACTAATATATATATATTAATTCTATGTGTTATCATCACCTCACTAAAAAATAGAAACATCTTGTAATGGTCGAGACAGTAAAACTTTGAGGAGTTTTCCAAAAACTCAATTCCCTCAAAGGGTTCAACCAAAATTATTGCAATGGTCATGGCGACACCGTAATGGTCGAACCAGTCACAGTTGTACACCATTATGGTGGCACCACTTACAATGTTCCACAGAACTGTTTTCACCGTGATGGTGTCACGGTAATGGTGGCACTATAATGGTGTCACACTAAAATGGTGGCACCTCTTACAGTGTCACAGTGATATTAGAGCCATCAAAATCGCACGCCAAAATAGTGGCACCTCTTACGGTGGCACCGTGACTATGGAACCGTTATATTGTCTTTCCAAATGGGGTCTCACCCTTTCTTATATTTCTAATTTCCAACTGTTTACACTCCCAAAATTTATCTCCTAACATAAAGGTGTTTTACTAACCCTCTCAAATCCATTTAAATCCCAGAAATGATATCTAAAATCCCCCAAGATCCAGGAGACCATTCACATACCTAAACTTGTGGCTTTTTCCTCGGTGTGACACATGTTTCCCATACATTCTTTTTCAACCCCTGTTGTGTGTTTTCTTCTTTTAAATGAAACCCTTTAACTCACAACCGACATGTCCTCCTCTATGATGGTAATTTTAAATGAAAATTAATTCAATCATGTGTAATCACACATCCACCTGAAGAAACCACAATCTTCTATTATATCCATTCAAGATTTCATATCTTGTATCTCCAGGATCTCACCCTTTATCACAAGAATAATTCTTCATTCTTCTTGGCGTGACTCTTTTTCATTAATTAGTGATTTTTGAGTCCCCCTTCACATGGTTAGTTGTGTGCATGTGCTCAATCCATTCGTGGTCACTATTGGAGTCCTTGGAGTTCCTACCATGCATGTCACCCATCACCAATTCTTGCCATGTGGAGAAACAAATCAATCATTGATCATCCAATTAAGGTTTTTCCATCACCGCTCATTATTTTTTATCATGATGGGTGGATATGATAATGTTTCCTTCATGGATGGATGAATCAAAACATTAATAAAGATAATAAATGTGTTTTAAAGAATGAAGGGTGTGTGTTTAATGATATTGTTGTACTCTTTTACATTTATCATATGTTGAGAATTTTATGCGCTTATGTACATCGAAAATCATAGTCATTGGTGGTCCTTTCCCACTCACTAATGGAAATAGAATTTTATGTATAATTCTATGATTGAATGGATGTAACATAGAACCAGGTTAATCACATAAATTTGATTGGTTAAAAGGTAGTTCAATGACTAAGAATCATTGTGTGGTCACCCCTGTTAAACAAATAGAATGACTGAACTAACGAAATTTGTGCTAAATCTTAGAAATTCCTAGCTCTATTCTGGTAACGTGTATGGTTATTATGCTTGATGCTTGTGTGCTGACATGGATTGGAATGAGATTCCCTTTTTTGTAGTTGTTGCTTGTGTATTTTCGGTTGTGTGGGTCCAAATATTGGGGATTAGTTTTTTAGTACTTCAAGGGATCTTGTAGATCCATTCTATTGTAGTGACTTTTCAAGAGAACTGGGTTTAAATGCTTTGTTTGCAGCTTGGTTGTTTTTTCTTTCTTGGCTTCTGGCTATTGCTTTTAGTTTCATTGTACTGAAGAATATTATAAATGTAATCACATGAATATGATAATAATAATCGGTTCATAGGGGGTTTGTTTTTCGAGAATTGTGTTACTTGGTTGTGGTTGGTGTGGTTATTATGAACTAATAGTAAAAAGGGTGTTTGAGTATGGGCTGGTTTTGGAACCCATAGGTTGGGATGCATGTTTGTTTACCTATATGTATTATTTATTTCTTATGTTTCTTATTTCCCCCACCCATTTTGAGTACTTCATTTCGAACACCCCTATTTCATGTTGGAGGGTGCTTCTCCAAACCCTTCTATGAGTGACTGGTTATTAGCTCCTTTTATGCTCCCTTTCTCGAGTAGACCAAGAATCTTTGGGCATGATGTGACAGACAGAGGTCCGTTATAGCTCATGATTCTTCGGGCAGGGTAGTTGTGGTAGTTGGCCCATGTGTCTACAGATATTTAGTTTCCATAGATTCTTTAGGAAGAAACTCAGGGTTCATCAGGTGTGCCATTAGTTATTCTAGCCCAAGTATCTGCGAGTGGGGATTGTGTGGTTTTTTTGGCTTAGGTGTTTGTGGGTGGGTATGTTTGCGGTTCTTGTGGCCCAGCTCTCGGTAGGAGGGATGTGTGGTTGAGGGGGACAAAAAGTTTGATGTTTCTGTGGTAGTGGAACTATGATGAGAATGGAGGGTGTGGTCTAATTTGTTTGATGACTTCAATCACTAGTGGTAAAGTGGTTCAGGATACACTAACATTGATGTGTAATTGCTATTACTTTACCTAACTTTATTTATTTGGGGAGAGTGCCTTGGTGAGGTTGGGTGGATTTTTTCCTTGCTAGGTTCTTTGGTTGTCTCCTTTTTTTAATGGGGCAATATAATGCCCCCTCCCCATTTTTTTCTTGAGAGCTTTTGTTCTTCCCTACAATGTGTACCTATAAAATCACCCTACGTATAAAAACCTTTTCTCAAGATTTCAGGTGGACATCAGCGACTGTGCAGGACCGTACTACATAAAACATTGGGATTTTTGTTGTTGTTTTTGTTTTTCATCTCATTAGTACATCCCTTTGTAGTTTTCATGTACTTGTATCACATATTATTGGATGATGCATATTGAAATAGATTGGTTTGTCTTTACATTTACTTCTAGATTTTTGGTTGTTTGGGATTTACCATCTTATCTCTCGATCCTATTAAATAAAAAGTTTAATGACTTCCAACTTATATGTGATTATATACCCTTGGTTCAAGTGGCCACTCTAGAGCCTATTTATTGCATTTCTCAAGGGTCATTATCTCTCTTTCAACATGAGGAAGGAAGGGTCTGGAAATCTGTTATCCCTTCCCTCACTTATTGAAGGTGGTTCATGAATAACTGGTATCAGAGGTTTGATGGTTTAGAGATATAATGGAGTTCGGGGTTAGGAATAGTGATGATTTCATTGCATTGTAGGGAAACAGTGTTAGGAAGTCATGGTTCCTGAAATAGGAAAAGGATGACCGGCTAAGACTTGTGATTTTAGGGCCCTGCATGATCCAATAGAAGGAATTTGGGCCTACCAAACAACCATGTGTGGACAAACTGATTGCAGGGTAGAGTCCCTAGGAAATTTTCATGCATCATAATGGCTTTTGTCATTTCTTGTCTTGGGCATTTTTGTGATTTATAATAAATAAAATGTCTATGAAAATTTAATTTCAATATTCTACACTGGTTTGCTTTAGGAATTTCTTGTTTACATTGCAGTTATGGAACCCGGACGGTGACCACAAGTAGTGCAGGTGATCAAGACCTAGGAGCCTGATTTAGCTGATCAGTAGAAGACTGATCGAGAGGAGGAGCATGACTAGTGGAATATGATGACATGGGCCTTTTAGTGGAAGACCCTTGAGAAGTACGAGGGAAGTGTCTCAGACATGGAGGTAGAGATCTGGCTCAAGGATCTGGTGAATTATTTCAGTTAGATTTTGGCTTTGATGGAGTTTTGGGTTCCTCTTCAAGTAAGCCATATGTGTGGAGCATCACATTAGTAGTGGACTCTCTATCCTGGGGAGAAGAGTGAGGCTATGGTTTAGTGGACTGACATTGAGGGGGAGTTCCGGTGGAATTCATCTCTTTCACGATGAAGGATGAGAAGTGACAAGAGATTCTCTCCCTTTAGAATGTGAATATGCCAGTGAGAGAGTTGGGGATAAAGATCAATGATCTCCTTCATTCTTCTCCAAACCTCATTCCAGATGAGGATTCTTCTTTGGGACATTTATTAGAGGCACTCCGACCTTTTATTCAGTATGTTGTAACTCCATTCACTCTACCAATGTATTAGGAGGTTTAGAAGAAGTTTGAGGTTGTGGAGGGGATGCAATCACTTGGAAGTGAAATGCTAGAAAATATCCAGTTAGGCTCCTCAAATGGGATGGCTGTTAGAAGTATGCCTTTAATGTCAGGGCCTTCCAGGTTTCAGCTAGTGTTGAGTATCCCCAGCTGTTCAAATTTCAATCTCCTAGTCCTCGCCCCTTTAATGGAGTCCCAAGAACGAGATGCTTTATCATTTTAATTCATGGGAACCTTCAAAATTATTGCCCATACCGAGTGTAGAACATTGGAGGTGGGCAGGTTCGGCACCCACCTCAACAATAGTAGTTTCTAGCCAGGCCTTTTGAGCAGAAGCATTAGGGATAGGGAGCTCCCTTTCTTCCCAGAGAAGATGTTACAGGATGAGGCCGACCAAAGGGCTCTCCTCAGGTACCTTGATCGTGGCATGTTCAGCGAGGCGACTGATAGCCGATGGGTAATGTAAATGGGAGTGGGATATTTCATGTCAAAGAGGAAACAATTCTAGTAGGGCAGAGGATGTTTGAGGAACAATAAGTTTGTACAAAATTCCAGTTTCTTGCCTTGTTTGATTAAGGAGATCCATGCTCCTTTATTTCACCTAGTATCTCCCATAAAATGGGTCTAGACACAGAGATAATTCTTATGCCCCTGGTTTTTAGTACAGTAGCTAGATGCCAGACAAGCTAGTCTTATTATTTTTAGGGGTGTAGACTGATGATGGGGCCACATCAGTCCTTTGGAGACATTTTTTTGCTGCATATACAACATTGGGATGTCATTTTAGGTATATACTCGATGTTCTCTATAGGTTTAGTTATTGAATTCATTCAAATAATGGCCATGTTTTATGATATGGGTGGCTAGGGTGTCACTTTCACTTGCATGAAGAGTTTCAGGTAGGGCATTTTGCAAGTGAAGCACCTCTTTCTTTGTTAGTTGAGATATCGGAGGAGTCAGAAAATATAGAGATGGTGTATGTCCTAGTGATCATCAGTGATTTTATGAACAAATTCCATTAAGAGGTGGTGACACTACCCCTGTTATTTGATTTTGAGATTGGGATAGGCTTGCAACCTGGTGCTCATCTGACTTTGAAGGCTCCCTATCATATGGCACAATCTGAGTTGTAGAAGTTACAGATTCAGATTGATGATCTGATGAACAAGGGTTTGGTTTGGCTAAGCTCATCACTATGGCATGCTCCAGTATTGTTCACAAAGAAGGCATAAAGTGGTCTAATACAGTGTATAGAATACCAAAATCTAAACCAAGTGATGGTCAAGAACTTTTACCCCCTCCCAAGGATGGACATCATTTTTGGTAAGGTGAAGGTGGAAAGATGGTTCTACATGATCGAACTGCGCTCAGGATATCACCAGTTTAGGGTGAAGGTGGTTGAAATATCAAAGTCAACCTTATGGTGTAGAAATGTGTACATTGATTTTGTGGTCATATCGTTCGGTATTACGAATGCACTAGCCGTGTTCATGGGACTCATGAACATGGTTTTCTAGGAATACATGAACCCATTAGAATATGTGTTTATTGTCGACATCCTGATATAATCAAGATCTTATGAGGATAACTCTATGCATCCATAAAACATCCTGCCTTATTATAACATAATCTTTCATTACATTACACAAAAATGAGGATCTTTAAGGTTTACTGTCTTGGAAACCAGGAACATAATACATGAAAATAACATAAAACATTCTTCTTAAAAACATGAAAGGCTTCTCCTTAAGTTCATCCTAGGTTCATTACCGCATCTCATAACCTGGGGACATACATCAAAAGAAAGGGTGAGCAGAAGGCCCAGTAAGGGAAAAAAGAGAAACATTTAACAAGTGAACTTGAGATACATCAACTATGTCATGAAAAAGAACATTAAGGAATGAGAAAGAAATCATGTGGCATATCATAATAGAAATAACATTTTTCATAACATGAAGATGTGGATACATTATTTTACATAGACAATCATGAACATATCACCAAGGTCCATCCTCAAGGTGTCATTTGAAAATTACCAAGGTTATTCACCAAGATATCGTGAAAATTGTAATCTCTAGTGGTTACATCATTATCCAATACATTGGAGCGCTATTAGGGAGAACCCTTAAATTTTCCTTTATTATCATTTGATACAAATATATCATCATCAAACATTTCATAAATAACCTATATAAGATAAAATAAATGGGTTTAATTTCATAATCATAACATTTTAGAAACTGCTTTAAAGACATGATCTTAATGTCATTTTAAATCCACGGAAAGGGAAAGTGGGTCTCATGTATGTAAATCCCAGAATTTAAAATAAAAAATCATAATATATATTTGAATACCCTTTTAGAAATAAGAGCTTTGAGTATTCACATTATTACATAAAATAATTTTGAGAAAAGAGAGAGGTATTTTGAGACGAAAATTCTGCAGCATAACGGCTATGTTTCGGTGTTTAGAAAACATTGAATGGATAGGGGAAATAGGTCAAAAATTCATAAATGACCCATAAAACAGTAGAGGGACATAATAAAAAGGTTTTATGAATATGGTAATGAAATTTTAAGTACATTCCATTTGAAATGAAAAACATGGAAGGAAGACAAAAATTAAATTTCTCTTATGAAAATTCGCCAGCCTAACGACGTCACATAAACATCAAGAAAATGATTTGAAAAGATAAAATAGGGTATCTCATCATGTTAACATAAGAGTTAATTATGATAGATATAGGGATCATACCCCAACATAATAAAAAAACTTGAACGACTTGACATGAAAGTAGAATTTTGAAAAGAATGAGAAGGGTGAAATAATCCCCTTAAAAATTCGGAAGCCTAACGGCGTCACATAAACATTCTTAAAACGAATTGATTAGAGCAAGAGGGGGTCTCTCATCATGTTTACATGAAAAGGGAAGTAATATGAATATATAAGAACATCCTACAACATAATAACATGGATTATAAAAGAGATTACATGAAAAGAATGAGAGAGGTCGGATCCCTTACCTTAAAATGTAACTCTTAAAAATCAATGGTTTGGACCTAGAGAGCTTGGGGCACCTTGGGAGGACTCCTTGTGAGGTAAGGAGACCAGAACAGCGTTGGGGGAGAGTTGGGAGTGAAAACTAAAGGAGGAAAGGGTTGGTATTATAGGGAAAGTGAGGGGACAAGGCATTAATGGCCAAGGGACACCTCACTAGTGCTTTTCTCAAAACCATGTGCCCTCCCATGGAATTTACCATGGAGTTAGGCCACATGGGGCCCCCAATACAAAACTTCATCGCCTTTGGCCGGCCAACACTTAGAATATCTCATGAAATCATCATGACACAGTGATGATGTCATTAAACATACAAAAACCCTAAAACTGCATTTTTACTATTCACTGAAAAATTCATCATTCGCAGAAAAATCCCAAAATTTCACCTTTACCAAATATCGATGCTATAATTACATTTATGAACTCCATTTTATAAAAATAATTTTCTAAATATTTTTAATTTAATTTTAAAAAAAACTATTCATCGAGAATTCATTTTTTTCAGAAAAATCCCCAAAATTTACCATAAAATAATATCGATGCTCTGAGTTCAAAAATAAAGTCCATTTTATAAAAATAATTTTTTATTTATTTTTAATTATAATTATAATTTCTAAAACTATTCACCCGAAAAAACTAATACTTGACTAATAATTTATGAAACCATTAATTACCCATTTTATTGAAACTCATTACTTAATCAAGGTGACTAAATTATATTAAAACTTTCTATAAGTGAGATTACTAATCCATTTGGTCACATTACTAATCCTAAGGGTAAAATCACTATTCATAATTTACTATTCATCAAAAATTATGTTGATCTTATTAGACTCCAAATTCCTTACTGAACACTATTGCAGAAGACCATTTTTTAAAAATAATTACACATCATTAATTATATAAGGTTTACATAAATCTTTTAAAATATCTTTTTTTCCAAAATAAATCCTAAAATTATCTAGACATTTGAAATTTCACAAACATCACTAAAGGATGAAATCTAAATTTATTCATCCCAAAGGATTACACAAAGAAGCTACGATCTCGTCACACAGCCCCTTATAACACCAGCATATGACCTAAGTGTACGGTGTGCTATGGTGAGAGAATATGAGGGAGGCTCAGATAACATTGCCCTAGTAGTAATCTCTACTAACTTGAACGTCTCCCGCGGGCATTTCCGTTCAAGCCTGACACGCTGGATTTCGGCTTGGGCTTGGTCCAAAGCGAAGACCAAAGACACTACCCCCTTCCTAAGATCTTATAAGTGGGCCTCATAAGGTTTGAGTCTACTGGATGAAACCATCGACTCCTCATTCTGCATTAACCATTAACATCTCTTTTATATCGTTAAGAGTAAGTTAATATACTATTTAAAACGTTTGGGTCATTACATTCTCCACCCTTAAGAAATTTCATCCACGAAATTTATATTTGAGGCCTAGTTGAAAAGGTGAGGGTACTTTTGCTTCATTGTTTCATCACGCTCCCAAGTCGCTTATTCAAACTTATGATTCCTCCACAACACTTTCACAAGGTGGGTAGTCTTATTTCGTAGAACCTTGTCTCTACGGTCTATGATCTCCACTAGCTGCTCCTCATAAGAGAGGTCAAGTTCCAGTTGTACCACCTCTGTGTTCAGTACATGCGAAGGGTCGGGAATGTACTTCCTCAAGAGAGATACTTGGAAGACATCATGAACATGATCTAGGTTCGGTGGAAGTGCTAGACGATAGGCCACTGCTCCTATGCGATCATGGATTTCATATGGGCCAATGTATTTAGGGATGAGCTTCCCTTTCTTCCCAAACCGCATTACTCTCTTCCATGGAGAAATTCGAAGGAAGACTTTGTCGCCAACACCAAACTCCAAGTCCCTTCGACGGTTGTCAACATAGCTCTTCTGCCAACTCTGAGCAGCCATAATGTGTTGTGGATGGCATGAACCTATTCCGTCATCTCTTGCACAAGATCAGGCCCATGATGCTTTCTCTCACCAGTTTCATCCCAACAGGTAGGAGTTCTACATCGCTTTCCATATAGAGCTTCATAGGGTGTCATCCGAATACTCGAATGGAAGCTATTGTTATAGGAGAACTCAACTAATTGGATGTGTTGATCTCATCCACCTTTAAATTCCATTGAGCATAATCTCAGCATGTCTTCAAGTATCTAAATAGTCCTTTTAGATTGGCCATCAGTTTGAGGATGATGGTCCATACTAAAATTCAATTCAGTATTCAGAGCTTGTTGAAGACTTCTCCAGAATTTTGTTGTGAATCTTGGATCACAATCAGACACGATGGATAGTGGTACCACATGCCGCCTTACCACATCCTTTAGATATATCTTGGAAAGTTGATCCAGCGAGAAATCTTCCCGAATAGAGATAAAATGGGCAGTCTTAGTGAGACGGTGCACAATAACCCATATCGCGTTGTTTCCTTTGGATGTTTTCAGGAGACCAGTTACAAAGTCCATTGTGATATTATCCCACTTCCATACTGGTTTGGGTACCGGTTGTAATACCCCCTTAGGAAGGTGTTGTTCTGCCTTTACTTGCTAACACACCAGGAAGATTGTAGTGAAATTAGCAATCTCCCTCTTCAGGTTATCCCATCAATAATGATCACGAAGGTCTCTATACATTTTAGTGCTTCCCGGATGTATAGAGAAATTAGAGCTATGAGCTTCATCAATCAGTTCTTTCTTTATCTCCGGAATATATGAAACACATAGTCTTGTATGAAATATCAATACACCTTCTTGATCAATATTGAAATCAGGGAACTTCCCATCCATTACAGCCTCAAACTTCTCCTGCAGCAAAGGATCTTCTTTTTGAGCCTTCATGATCTTCTCTAGTAATGAAGGTTGAGAAATAATTTGGGATAAGTTTGATGATGTCCCTTCTCTTACAATTCCCATTTCCAGTTTTACTAGATCTTTAATCAAGGGATCTCCTAGGATCCTCATTGTTTCCAGAACAACATGATCTTTTCTGCTTACTGCATCCACGACTTTGTTTGCTCTTCCAGGGTGATAATTAATAGAACAATCACAGTCTTTAATAGGCTCCAACCATCTCCTTTGTCTCATGTTCAATTCTTTCTGCGTGAAAATATACTTTAAACTTTGGTGGTCGGTGTATATATCAAATTTCTCCCAATAAAGATAGTTCCACCATATATTTAGAGAAAAAAAACTGCCACTAGCTCTAGATCATGCGTAGGATAATTCTGCTCATGAATCTTCAACTGTCGATATGCATAATCAATTACCTTGTCATTTTGCATGAGGACACACCCAAGCCCCATTAGAGATGCATCAATAAAAATAAATAATCCTTCTCCGATAGAGGGTAGAGTTAACACAGGTTCAGTAACCAATCACTTAATCAACTCTTGAATACTTTCCTCGCATTCCTTCGTCCAGATGAACTTAACCCCTTTTCGAGTCAGCTTGGTTAGTGGATTATAATTCCATGAAAAGTTTTTCAAAAACCTCCTATAATGTCCTGTTAAACCAAGGAAACTACAAATCTCAGATACTATTGTGGGTTGAGGACACTCCTCCGCATCCATTGTCTTTGCAGGGTCAACCGAGAT
This sequence comes from Viscum album, assembly GCA_963277665.1. Lineage (NCBI taxonomy): Eukaryota > Viridiplantae > Streptophyta > Magnoliopsida > Santalales > Viscaceae > Viscum > Viscum album. The sequence goes on from OY728150.1 coordinate 2,015,022,479, forward strand.
TCCATCATTGGTTACAATGTTCCCCAAGAAAGCCATTGGTTGTAACCAAAACTCACACTTTATGAACTTTCCAAAGAGCCCATCCTTCTGAAGATTTTTCAAAACAACCCTCAGATGAACTTCATGCTCCTCATGACTTTTTTAATATATCAAAATATCATCAATAAAAAGTACCACAAATTTATCAAGGTACTCCTTAAAGACTATATTCATCAAATCCATGAAAATAGCAGGAGCATTAGTCCAGATGAAGGGAATTACAGTAAACTCATAATGCCCATATCTTGATCAGAAGGCAGTATTTGGAATATCTTCCTTCTTCACCCTCAGTTGATGATAACGAGATCGAAGGTCAATCTTGGAGAAAAATTGATCCCCACGAAGTTGGTCAAATAAATCATCAATTCTTGGAAGCAGGTATTTTTTCTTGAATGTGATCCCATTCAGATCTCTATAATCAATGCATAGCCGCATTTATCCATCATTCTTCTTCATAAAGAGAACTACTGCTCCCCAAGGAGACTCACTCGGTCGGATAAACCCCTTCTCCAACAAGTCTTGGAGTTGTTTCTTAAAATCTTATAGCTCCACATTTGTCATTCTATACGGATTCTTTGATATCGGTTGAGACCCAGGTATGAGTTCAATGGAGAACTCTACCTCTCTTTCTGGGGGAGGTCCAAGTAACTCCTCAAGAAATACATCAATGTATTCCTGATCAATTAGAGCAAATTCTATTTGTATACTCCCTTTTCCTTCTTCATCATCACTGATTAACTTCATAAAGAATGCTATAGGAGGTGCTTCTAGATAGGGATCAGTTCGAGATATCTCTCCTTGGAAGATAATTGTAGGTCATTCATTCAAGACTACTGATATTTCCTTACTTCTGAATTTGATCGTAGAATTATACTTTGACAGCATGTCCATCCCTAGTATAACATAAAATTCCAACAAGGGAATGACTACTAGATTTGCGATAAGAATGTGCTCACTGAAGTAAACACTAGAGTCGCTAAACACTGTTGATGCATGGATAATCCCACTTGGAGTCTTGACTGACAACTCTTCCTCTAACAATATAGGGATTGATTCTATATTCCTTGCATACTTAGAGGAAATAATGGAATGATTAGAACTAGAATCAAATAAAGTACTTGATAGTTTTTAGGGGACAATAAGAGTACCTGCTACCACATCGTTCGGAACTTCAACTTCACTTTTTGTGATAGCGAAAGCACGAAATTCCCCCCTTGGCCTCTGCTGAGGTTGATGGTGATTCCCCTCTACCACCCTCAGATTTGGACATTGATTAAAAAAGTGCCCATGTAGTCCACACTTGAAGAATGTGACTTTGGGTAGGTCCAGAACCATCATTCCTCTGTCGTTAGTGTAGGGAAGTTAAGGTTTCACATCACTACGACAATTCCGAGAAATATGGCCTTATTTTCCACACCTGTAGCACTTACCACTTCCGATCAAGCAGTTCCTTGATTGCTTCTTGCCACATTTATTTCATGTGGCATGGTGCATATGCTTTCCACCTCTTTCCTGGTCAAAACAACTTCCCAGGCTTGGTTCTAGAGTTCTCTTCTTCTCATTAGATTCGTGAGACCACTGTGTCTCCCCAAACTCTAGTTCAACTTTCATAGCACTTCGAACTATTTATTCATAGCTATCATAGTCCCTGTTGGCTAGATTCATCGGCATATGAGGTCGTAGTCGACCAAAGAATCTATCATCCTTCCCATTAGGGTCCATGACAAAGCTTGAGGTATAACGGGAATGCCTTGTGAAGTGCATCTCGTAGGATCCAACTGATTCATTCTTCTTCTGCTTCAGCTCGAGAAATTCTTTCTCCATTCTCGTTCTCATTGAATGAGGGAAATACTTATTAAATAACATTCCCTAGAACTCTTCCCACTCTATAGCTTCCATCTCTCCATGTGGCTTTGTTTTTTTTATCAGTGACCACCACTGATCAGCTTCTCCCTCTAGGCGGTAAACATCAAGGGTGACTTTTTGTTGTTCTGAACAATGAAGTACAGAAAAAATATTTTCAATGGAGCTTATACATTGTTCCACAACCAATGGGTCAGTAGATCCACTGAATGTTAGTGGTCGTTGATGCATAAAGGACTAAACAGAATGTTTTTCCCTTCGTGGTGAGATCGGCCTCTCAGCTTGATTCAAGTTATCACTTGTAACTTGAGTCAGTTGGTTCATTATTCGTATGAATATTTCCATTCCGGATTCCATCGGAGGGCCGTCAGCACATGGTGCATTGCGGTCACCATATGCACGGTTCCTCCTACTGCAAACCATTTTCTAAAAGAATAAAAACTTAGTGAGAAACTTATTTCATTTATGAATCTTTTAACTACAACTTCATGCTTAAACAATTACACTTATCTATAATTCCTTCATAATGATTCATAAAAATCTTGTGATTAACCAAACATATCCCTCAGGAGTGTCATAACCAAGAGTGCAGCATGGCGCCTTATCGTGCACCAGTTCCCATTCAAGTCTAGCTCAAAGTGGTGTTTTCAGGTTTTACCCTTATGTACATCTGTTCCAGAGCTGCCTCTACCTTCTCGTATCCAGATATGGATGTATTTGTTTGATAAACCACTTACTAAATACTTACCAAAATACCAGGAAGTTATCCTATATTTAACTTTTCTATAGGGTTCTTCCTAAATTTTTTATATCCTAATTTCCACAAATAACTAAACCATCCTGTCATACCGACTATAACATCCCGCCTTATTATAACATAAACTTTTATTACATTACACAAAACTGAGGATCTTTAAGGTTTAGTGTCTCGGAAACCAGGAACATAATACATGAAAATAACATAAAACATTGTTCTTAAACACTTGAAATAATCTCCTTAAGTTCATCCTAGGTTTATTACTGCATCTCATAACCTGGGGACATACATCAAAAGAAAGTGTGAGCAGAAGGCCCAGTAAGGGAAACAAGAGAAACATTTAACATGTGGACTTGAGATACATCAACTATGTCATGAAAAAGAACTTTAAGGCATGAGAATGAAATCGTGTGGAATATCATAATAAAAATAACATTTTTCATAACTTGAAGATATGGCTACATCATTTAACATAGAAAATCATGAAAATTTCACCAAGGTCCATCCCCAATGTGTCATTTGAAAATTACCAAGGTTATTCACCAAGATATCGTGAAAATTGTAATCTCTAGTGGCTACATCATTACCCAATGCATTGGAGCGCTATCAGGGCGCACCCTTAAATTTGCTTTTATTATCATGTGATAAACACATATCATCATCAAACATTTCATAAATAACCCAAATAACATAAAATAATGGGGTTTCATTTCATATTCATAACGATTTAAAAACTGCTTTAAAGACAAGATCTTAATGTCACTTTAAATCCATGGAAAGAGAAAGTGGGTCTCATATATGTAAATAACAGAATTTAAAATAGAAAATTTTGATATATATGTGAATACCCTTGTAGAAATAAGATCTTTGAGTATTCACTTTATATCATAAAATAATTTTGAGAAAAGAGAGAGGCATTTTGAGATGAAAATTCTATAGCATAACGGCTATGTTTCAGGGTTTTAGAAAACATTGAAAGGATAGGGGACATGGGTAAAATATTCATAAATGACCCATAAAACAGTAGAGGGACAGCATAAGAAGTTTTTATGAACATGTTAATGAAATTTGAAGGACATACCATTTTAAATGAAAAACATGGAAGGAAGACAAAAATTAGATTTCTCTTATGAAAATTCGGCTGCCTAACGACGTCACTTAAACGTCAACAAAATGAATTGAAAAGATAAAATAGGGTCTCTCATCTTGTTAAAATAAGAGTTCAGTATTATATATATATAGATCATACCCCAAAATAATAAAAAAATAACTTGAACGACTTGACATGAAAGTAGAATTATGAAAAGAATGAGAAGGGTGAAAGAATCCCCTTAAAAATTCGGCAGCCTAACGGCGTCACTTAAACATTCTTAAAACAAATTCATGAGAGAAAGAGGTGGTCTCTCATCATGTGAACATGAAAAGGGCAGTAATATGAATATATAAAAACATCCTCCAACATAAGAACAAGGTGTATAAAAGAAATTACATAAAAGAGATTACATGAAAAGAAAGAGAGAGGTCAGATCCCTTACCTTAAAAAGTAACTCTTAAAACTCAATGGTTTTGTCTTGAGGGCTTGGGGGAACCATAGGGGAATCCCTGAGAGGTAAGGAAACAATAAATTCGTTGGGGTAGAGTTGGGAGTGAAAACTAAAGGAGTAAAGGGTGGGTATTTATAGGGAAACTGAGGGGACAATGCATTAATGGCCAAGGGACACCGCACAAGTGCTTTTCTAAAAACCTGTGCTCTCCCATGGAATTTACAATGGAGTTAGGCCACATGGGGTCCCCAATAAAATAATTCATCACCTTTGTCCGCCCAACCATTAAAATATCGCATGACATCATCATGACACAGTTATGATGTCATTAAACATACCGAAACCCAAAAACTGCATTTTTACTATTCACTGAAAAATTCATCTTTCTCAGAAAAATCCCAAAATTTCACCTTAACCAAATATCGATGCTCAAATTACATTTATGAAATCCATTTTATAAAAATAATTTTCTAATTATTTTTAGTTTAATTTTTATATAAAAACACTATTCATCGAGAATTCATTTTTTTCAGAAAAATCCCCAAAAATTACCATAACATAATATCGATGCTCTGAGTTAAAAAATAAAGTCCATTTTAAATAAATAATTTTCGAATTATTTTTAATTAAATTTTTAATTAAAAATCACTATTCACCCAAAAAACTAATACTTGACTAAGAATTTATGAAACCTTTATTTACCCATTTTATTGAATCTCATTACTTAATCGAGGTGTTTAAATTATACTAAAACTTTATTTAAGTGAGATTACTAATCCATTTGGTCACATTACTAATCCTAAGAGTAAAATCACTATTCATAATTTACTATTCATCAAAAATTAAGTTGATCTTATTAGACTCCAAATTTCTTACTGAACAATTTTGCAGAAGGCCATTTTTAAAAAATATTTACACATCATTAATTATTTAATGTTTACAAAAATATTTTAAAATATCTTTTTTTCCAAAATACATCCTAAAATTATCCAGTCATTTGAAATTTCACAAACATCACTAAATGAAGAAATCTTAATTTATTCATCCCAAAGGATTACACAAAAAAGATACAATCTCGTCACATAGCCACTTATAACACCAGCATATGACCTAAGTGTAAGGTGTGCTATGGTGAGAGAATCTGTGGGAGGCTCAGATAACATTGCCCTAGAAGTAATCTCTCCTAACATGAACTTCTCCCATAGGAGTTTCCGTTCAAGCTTGACACGCTAGAGTTCGGCTTGGGCGTGGTCCAAAGCGAAGCCCAAAGATGCTACCCCCTTCCCAAGCTCTGATAAGTGGGCTTCATAAGGTTCGAGTCTACTGGATGAAGCCATCGTCTCCACTTTCTACATTAACCATTAACATCTCTATTAAATCATTAAGAGTAAGTTAATATACTATTTAAAAAGTTTGGGTTGTTACAATCCAAGTATGGTTTTAGAGGTCCTCTGATTGCACCAGTCTATAGGAATTTGTTGAAGTGAATGTTGAGGACACAAGAAGTACACATCCTTGGACATGTGGTGCCTGAGCAGGGAATAATAGTGCACTTATTGAAGGGCGATGTGGTTGTTTCGTGGGAAGCACCCAAGATCATCGAAGAGGTTAATAGTATCCTGGGTCTAGCAGGATACTAATGTAGATTAATGTCCAAATTCTCTTGAGTTTAAACACCTTTGACATCCTTGTCCAAGAAAGACCAGGCTTTTTAATGGAGTAAGTAGTGCAAGGCAACATTTAATTATCTGAATAGGTATCTGGTTAGTTCCCATGTACTGAGGTTTCTAGAGGAAGGGGTGACATTTGATGTGTTTGTGATGCTTCATGAAAAGGCTTGGGTTTTGCAGTAATCCAATAGTATGGGTGATCTCTTATGGGTCTAGGCAGTTATGTCCACATGGGTGTAACTCTAACACCCACGATCTGGAACATGCAGCTGTCATGTTAGCACTACAGTTGTGGAGGAATTACCTCATTTGGAAGTTCTTCACGGTCTTCGTGGATCAAACGATATTGAGGTATATATTCTCCGAGAAGGACCAAAACATGTGTCATCAGAGGTGGATGTAGTTACTCTTGGACTATGACTTTGAGATTTCCTACACCTCAAGAAAGGGTAAAATGGTGGCTGATTCCTTGAATAGGAAGTCACAGAATGATGTGTTTTGGGAATCAGCAGATTCCTAGAAGTAAATGGTTGATTTGGATTCCCTACACCTGGATGCAAGAGTGGATGATGGAAGATGCTATCTATTTCATATGACAGTACAGTCCTCTTTGTCGAAACAGGTGGAAGAGTCTTAGTGGGGAGACTTACAGAATGAAGTGATACATGGTCATGTTAGTGAGGAAAATTATCTGGAATGATGGTCAGAATATGGCCAGAATCGAATGTTGTTTCATGGAAAATTGTTCATTCTAGTGTGAATGCTGAGGAGAGTTCTTGGTGTGTTCAACAACTCACCTATTGTGGTTTATCCAGAAAATTCCAAAATGTACAGGGGTTCGAGGGTCAGTTTTTGTGCCCAGGGTGAAGCGGGTAGTGGTAGAGTTTTTGGAAAAGTGCCTCATATGTCTGCAGGTGAAGACTGAACATCGCTTCCCTTGAAATCTATGACAACCTTTAGATGTCCTTGAATGGAAGTGGGATGACATATTGATGGATTTTGTCATAAGACTACCTATATTTCAAGGGGGTTGTGATGCTATCTTGATAGTGGTGGACCGGCTGACGAAATCAGCTAACATCCTAGCAATCAAAGAGTCAATTGTGGTAGATGCCTAAGCAACGAAGTATGTGGACGAAGTAGTTCATTTTCAAGGAGTTCTAATATCCATTTTCTTGGATCTGGATACATGGTTTACCTCACAGTTTAGAAAGGATTGAAACATGATTTTTTCACCAATCTATCCCTAAGCATTGCATTCCATCCCTATATAGATTAGCAGATAGATTGGACAATCCAGACATTAGAGGATATTCTACGAGCATGTGTTTTCAACTTTGATAGATAGTGGGTGTGACACTTACCTATGGTAGAGTTTTCCTAAAACAATATATATCAATCTACCATTAGAATGGCTCTAATCTATGCCTTGTAAGGTATATCGTTTAACTCACATGTGTGTTGGAAAAAGGTTGGGGAAACATGTGTTCTTGGCCTGGAGGTCGTGCTGAGCATGATGGATAAGGTTCACCTTATACGAGATAGGACGAAGGTGGCTCATGACCGGCATATGACATATGTAGATCTTTGGAGAAGAACCTAGGAGTTCTAGGTTGTGGACCACATGTTCATGAAGGTCTCCTCTCAGTTTGGGCAACATCATTTCATATGGGGAAGTAAGCTTTCTCCTATGTTCATCGAACCCTTCGAGTTTTTGCAAAGGGTCGGCGAAGTGGCTTATCAGCTAGAACTACCACCGATGCTAGAGAGGCAGAATGACGTCTTCCAACTATCCAACTCCATCGGTACCTACATGATGAATCTCATGTCCTCTCCTGAGGAAACATTGATATCACGGATGAAAAAAATATTTATAGAAAGACTAGTGAGGATCAATGATCGTGAAGAGAAGGTTTTTTGTGTATGAACAATCCCCATGATTTTTTTTATGGAGGTAAGGTGGCCTTGTGGAGAGTACCTAGGAACACATGGCACATGTTCATGCCATGTACCCGGATTTATTTTTAGTTCTCCTCTATATAGTTTTGTAATTTTTTTGGATGAAGTGCATGACTTTTTTTACTATGATATGGTCTATATTCATAATTTTTTTATTGATTGGGAAGAGTCATGACTGAGGGGCGGGGGACCTGATCCTTAGTCAAGATAAATTAATGTGGATGCGGTTAAACCCGTGTTGGCGAGTCAGTGCCAACCAATGTGGCTAGTATCATTACAGGAAACAAGGGACTCCTAAAACCATCTTACTGGATGGTATGAACTTTACATGTTTGTGTGGTTAGTTGGGGGAGATGATAAGTATTGTATTTTTGATTGTTCGGATGATAGATGAGTAGAGGTGTTCTGATATGTTAAGGAGGTTTTCTCCTGAGAGGTATCTTTTGAGGTGGTTGTTCGGACCCCTCATTATTTCATCGTGGATAGTTTTGATTCTCGAGGGAGAGAATAGATGGAGAGGTATCTAGTGTAATGGATCAGACAATGAATCATTAGAACATTTTTCTAAAACTTGGTTCTGCCGAAACAATGTCACCCATCAAAGAGGCACAATTACAGTGGCACCATCATAGTCACACACCAGAACAGTTGCACCACTGATGGCATTCTACCAAACTGGTGGAACTGCTATAGTGAACCATGATAGTGGGACCGTAATGGTCGCACAATAAAATGGTGGTATCACTTATGGTGGCACCATAGTGGTGGCACTACTTACAGTTTCACTGTGAAGTTGTCACTATGACCATGGAAGCATTATGGTGTCTCAAGAAATTGTGTCCCACCATTTTTTCATTTTCACGTTTCTAACTTTTTCTACTCATGAAATGTATCTTTTGATGTAAAAGTGTTTTAATACCCCATTAAAATCGATGTAATTTCCATTATGGATATCTTAAATCCCCCAAGAGAAGGTAGATAATTGAGTTACAAAAATGTGGGGCTTTTTCCTCGGTGTCACATGCTTTTCCAGGACTTTCTAGTTCCACCCATGTTATGTGTTTTTCTCTTTTAAAACAAACCCTTTAACTGACATCAGTTCGGGCCACCTCTCCAATGATAATTATTAAATGAAAATTGAGTACATAATATGTAACAACCTAATCATGTGAAGAAACCAAAATCTACATTTAAATTCATTATAGATTTTATATCCTGTAACAGAAGGATCTCACCTTTTATCGTACAATACATTCATTATTTTCATTTGATTCCATCGTTTTCTTTCTATAGTGTGTTCGGAGTCCCCAATCTTGAGGCTAGTAGTTCAGCTGTGCTCAAACCTTTCCTGCTCACAATTGGAGTCCTCAGTGTTCCTCTCCTACAAGTCGTGAATCAACATTTCATGGTGTGTGGATAAAAACATCAACTGTTGATCATTAAAGTAGGTATTTTCCTTTGTCTCTCTTTATTGTGTATCATACGTGGTGGTTATGATAATATTTACTTCTTGGATGGATGAAACCAAACCTTTACGAAGATAAAAACTGTTTTTTAATCAATGAAGGTGGTGTGTTTGATGATTATTCTGTACTCATCTACCTTTCTTATATGTTGTGAATTATATGGGCTTATGTCCACAGAAAATCGTTGTCTTTGGTGGTCTATTATTTTGCACTAGTGAACCTCTATTTTCCTGGATTATTATATGATTTAATGGATAAAATAGGGAAACTGGTTAATCATGTAAACTCAAATGAATAAATGGATTCTCAATGAGTATGAATCTCTGCTTGGTCACACTTGTTAAATAAACATAAATACTGAACTATAGGAATGCAGTTTTTAAATCCAAAAACTCCCTTTCTCTATTTTGGTAATGTGTATGGTTGATCTACTTGTATCTTTTGAGGTAACATAGATGGTGATGGGATCCCCTATTGTTTTTTTGTTGTTTGTCGTTTTTGGGATATTTGGGGATATAAGTTGGGGCTTGTTTTGGTTCCATTACATTCAGGTTTCTCACGAATCCATTCTGTTGTTGTATAATTAAAAGAAAATAGGGTGTGAATGCTTAGTTTTTTTTCTTTTCTATTTTTTCATTCTTGGCTTGTGGCTATGCCTGTTATTTTTCCAGTAGAGAAGAATTAATTATATGGAATCAGGTGAATATGATATTAAGAATGGGTTCAATAGGGATTTGGTTTCCCGGATTGTTGGGACTTGGTTGTGGTTGTTGTGATTTTTATAAATGAAGTGTAACGACGGTGTTTGTGTACGGGCAGATTTTGGAACCCCTTGGTTGGGATGAGGGGTAGTTTACCTATATGTTTCAATTAGTTCTTATGTTTCTGATTCGTTCCCCACCAAAGTCGAGAACCTCGGGTCGAACAACCTCATTTCATGGGGGAGGGGGGTTTCCCCAACACTCTTATTAGTGGCTGGTTATTATCTCATTTTTTCTACCTTTACTAAGAAGTCCAAGACTCTTCGGGAAGGATTTGATAGCCTAAGGTCCATTATAGTTGAAGATACACTGGGCAGGGTAGTTGTCAGGGTTGGACTTGGTGTATGCTTGTAGTTTATTGCCCAAGTGTATGTGGGATGAGGCCCATGTGTCTTCGAGTGAGGTTGTAGTTGTTCTGGCCCAGGTGTATGTGGGAGAGCATGTGTGTGGTTGTTGTGGCCCAGGTGTTTGTAAGAGGGGATTTGTGTTGTGGTTGCGGCCCAGGTGTCTGCGTGTGTGATGCGTGGTTGAGGAGGACCAAAAGGTTTTTGTTGGGGGCAGCAGCGGGACTGCGGTGTGAATGGTGGGAGAGGTCTGATGCATATGATGTCTTCAACAACCAGAGGTAAAGTGGAGCAGGGTACCCTAAACATGATGTATATTTGCTAATATTTAACATAACTTGCGTTAATTGGGGAGTGTGACTTAGTGAGGTTTTATGGATTGTTTCCTTGCTATGTATTTAGGTGTTCACCTATCTCTAATAGAGAATTAGAATTCCTACCCCACTTGTACATGATAGATTTTGGTATTACCTACTGATTGTACTTTTATACTCAACCTACATTTGAGAAAACGTTTTCAGGTTTCTAGGAGGTCTTCGGTTACCGTGAAGGATTGTAACAGTTCAAGTGTTGGGATAGTTTCTATTGTTGTTTTTATTTTCATTTTTTCCTTCACATTGGTGTTTTCATGTACTTGTATCACCTATTATTGGATCATAAATGTGGTAATAGATTGTTTTGTCTATACTTTTACTTAAAATTTTTATTTTTTTTGGATTTATTATATAATCTCATGATTGTACTAAATAAAAAATTTAATGACATCCAAATTACTTGTGATTATATACCCTTGGTTATAGTCTCCACTCTGGAGCCTATTGAAGTCAAGTCTCAGGGATTATTCTCTCATTCAACTTGTGGATGTAGGGTTCCGACAATCTGTTGTACCTTCACTCATCATGGTGAAGGCTGGTTGTGACACATCTACTCAAATCATCCATGCACATTTATTAGATTAAAAGCTAATAAAAATATTTCCATAATACCTTCATCAATTACTTTATAGAAACATTTTTATTTTGATCTTTACAAAAGGCCATCAGTATAAGAAATACTATAAATCAAAAAGAGTTTTCGCAACGATGTTCCACTACTCTTTTATGATCATTTAAATTTTTATGAAATCTTCAAAATAAAATGTATCAATTATAAATTAAAAAAATAAATTTAAAAATTACCCAAAAATAATTATTATGTTTATTTAAAATCCATTATAAAGATTCAATATTTTCTAAAGAATGCAAAAAAATTCTTCTTGGGTATGTATAAATTACTACATGCATGCAACAGTGTCATTCATTTTTGTCACCACATTATATTGAATTTTATAATGAATGTGCAAATAAATATAATTTTAGTTTTTATATTTTTATGAATTTATATTTGTTGGTAATTTATTTTCATTTCATTTTTATCATCCATCAAAAAATGGATACACAGTTCATGCATACATATGACCTGCAATCTGTTTGAATTGTGTTAGTAATTTTTATATCACGTTAATTTATTAATGGTATAATAAATATTTATATGTAATTAAAATATTTATTAACTATAACATGGTTAATATTATATATATATATATATAAATAATTATCAACATAGAAATACTAGTAATATTGTACAGAAACGTACAAGAAATTGGATTCATCTATCATCAGGAACAATTATTATAACAAAAAAATGTAAATAATGAACTAATAAGTAGTTATAATAACATAATATATAGTATAATATATATACATATAGTTTCATAAAACATATATTGTAAATATATATTTATTAAAATATTTTTTTAACATGTAAGGGGGAAAACAAGGAATATGGTATGGGGTCTATGATATAATATTACTATTTATTGGGATATCTTTTTATTAAGTTTTGATGAAAATATCTTATTCACTAACACTCAAAAATATAATTAATTTTATTAAAAGTTATTTATATCTTTAATACACATGATTTAAATTCATTTTCAACTTTTTAAATAATTATGTGACTGAATGAATAATTTTTTAAGAAAAAAACATTAATTTTCTCTTCAAATGAAAATACATTTTCTTCTGTTTTCATTTTATTTAAAAAAAATTAATAGTATTTTATTTTTAACCTATTATAATTATCTATGTTATTAGAAATTAATAATTTTTACAAAATTAATTCCAATAAATTTTTTTATAATTTTGTGAAAGAAGAACTATTGACTTTTTAACAATAATGAATTGTTCATTTTTAGTTACACAACAAGAAATTAATTTTCTACCAAAATGAGAACACCATTATTTGATGATTTATTTATGATTTTCAATTGACAATGTCAACAAAAAAATTTCATTAATATTTAGGAAAATTGTAGATTATATATCACTGATTTCATTACAAATATTATATTTTACTCATGAAATATAGTATGTGATCTTTTGTAGTCATTTTTAATAAACGATGATAGATTATAATGTTAAAAATTTATTTCTATGAATATAAACCAATGAAAACATCATTATTAATTCTCTATATCTTATTTGATTATGATAACAAGATTTTATAAGTCATATTCCTTATCAATGGTTTATACTATGATGAGTTGAGTAAATTATAATGAAAATTGTTTCTTTTCCATTGGTTATTCCATGATTAAATATTTATTAAACATGTTATGTTTACATGTTTAAAAATATGATAAAACATTTTTTATTTTTTCTCACAAATCAATAGGGTTTTTATTATTTGATAGTTTAACCAAACAAAATATATAACTGGATTCTGATGTGTTCGCCTGGGAAAGCATCTGTCTGGTGAGGAGGTTGTGAAAATTTGTCCCTGCATTCTTTCTTTAAAATGCTTGGAATCATCTGTCACTTATTTAGTGACATTCGCTCCATGATCAAAATGGGATGATGGGATGTTTGTTTCTCGTTTTGTGGATTCCTCCTCGGAACTCATGGCCTAGTCCGAGTCTCCCTCATAGACATAAGAAGTTTTTCATGAAACACTTCTCATTGTCATGTATTCATGGACATTGGTTAATTATGCGTCTTCTATCAGGAAATTACCAGGGGTCCAGTTAGGGAAGAAAAGTTTAGATGGGGGAGTAGTCATGCTGGACATCATTGGCGTGCCTAGATGGTGTAACATTAGTGCTTTTGGGTTTCTTACCTGTAAAATTGGGCTTCTCGAGGGCACAGGAGAATGAGGCATCCAAAATTGAGTGTATGGAATTTTATTACATAGTCATGTCTATAGAAATTTTTATCATCTTCCCATTTCTATCACTTGGTATTCCGCGACTTTAAAATATAGCACAGAAAGATCGAATAGATCGAAACACTGATCATCGTGGATTAGATGAGTGTAACCCTAGGAGGGAATGTTGTTGCTTGGGCTAACAAATGGTTAGTTACCCAATTCCTGGAAGGTGTAGTTAAAATGAGTGTGGAATGATCTCATTGGGACATGGTGACCTCGGTATGAATCAGGGTGGATATGGATGGTTGGGAGAAGCAGATTGAGAATGAGAAGGAACCGATGTGAGTACGATGGTGATGTTGAGCTTGAGCCTCAAATAGACTTCCTATGTATCCTCATGAAAAGGAATCAATGTTTATGTTGTTCAGGATGGGTCATGAAATCAGGGTGTACATAGAGGACAGTGACCCAATGAAATACTGGGGCTTATGCATGGTTAGAAACCAAGGATGGTCTTAGGATCGAGCGTCAGACTAGATGTGTGGTTCTCGACAAGAATGGCATTGATGTTTACCATTTTTTGGTGTTGAATCTCGTGGGGGGATTCTATGCACCCTATCGAGGAGACATGATTCAAACCAACATTGTTTATATTGCAATGGCTTACCTTCATGTGGGGATGACAATAGCTTATCACTAGTTGAGGTAACAACAACATAACACTAGTTGATGTTATAACGTGATAACTCGGGATTGGGAACAATGGATTAACACTAATTGAGAACAACTACATACCACTAATTGGAAACAATGGATTAACACAAATTGGGCCCTATAGCATACCGTGGATTGGTCATAACAGCTTACCACTGATTCGACTTGAACATCATGGTGGATTCCTATATACATATCCTAAGAGGAAAGGATCAAAGTCCATATAGTTATATAAGGATATAGTTTAACATATTATGTGATGAAAAGGGGCGTACAATTTATTGTCACTCTAGATGAGGGTGAACTGATGTGGACTAGTTGGGACTGACGGGTATTGGGCTTGAATCTGATGGAGGCATTCTACGAAACATTCCATGGAGACAAGGATCAATGTCCACATAGTTAGGATGGGTTGATATAGATTAACATCATGCAGGATGAAGCTAAACCGATGTAAAGGGGTAGGGAAAACTAGGTGTTGGGATTGAACATCAGGGAGGCATCGTACGTACCTTTCCGAGGGGACAAGGATCAAAGTCCAAATACATTGGGATGGCTGGATACAATTTAAAATCATGCGGGATGAATGAGAACTGACATAATTGGGTCAGAAAAATTAGGTTTTGGGCTTGATCCTCAAGGAGGCATCCTACCTACTATTCCTAGGGGACAAGAATCAATGTCCGCGTAAATCGGGATGGGTTGCATATGACTTACACTTTTGGGAGGCCCTGGATGGATGTCATGTTCTATTCTTAATCTAGGCCCACATGTTTCATGTCTGCTGAGAGAAGCAAGAGGGTATAAATACATGATGATCACGTCATGAATGATGTGTCCGTGAGAAGTGGAATGGAGATAACATGTGGATAGCAGCACTAATTGGAATCATTGGTTTATGTGTCGTTAGATTCCTAGAAAGATAGAGATTAGGATGTACCCCTGGATGGAGGCCTGTTAAAGACTAAGCCTAGAGGGAGAGGGATGGGGTAACGAAGGTCATTGGACCCCATCATATCTTGTTATTGGCAAGAAAGAATAGAGAAGTTGCAGAGATGATGCCTCCTACAATAAAATCTAGGGACTTACATTGAGATGGTATCCCTTCCCTCTAGACGGGATCAACTCTTGTATATAGTATCTCATTCCATGTGGGGAATATCTCAATCTCATGGAGAAGAGTGGTCATAGAGAATGTCTGAGACGGGGAACCCTACTTAGTATGCATGGGGCAAGACCACAAGATAATGTCATGTGTTGGGGATGATTTTGCTTAGTAGTTTAACGTCCTATATCTCGGTGAGGCGGGTTCACTTTTCACCCCTAGGAATTACATAAAATGGATGATTTAACACTTGGTGTAGGTAATGCACCAACAATTCCATTGTGAGGTGGTGTTGTGGAGTGATTTACTATAGTGACCATGATATCATAGTTATGAAAAAAATCCATAGCATTTATCGTGCCTACAAAAAGAAGAATGAGGATAACAAATTCTAATGAAATCACAACCCTATAGAATTTAAAATCACTTTTTACATGTATGGAGGACTTCACAAGAGATGGTTTTTTAATGAAAACAAGTTCACCGGAAATGACTTTGTGAAGCTCTATTGCTCCACATAGGGAAGGGGCTTCGCAAAGGTGTATGCATCGCAAAGTAGAGTGACCTAGCATGTGCATAGTGAATTGGTGAATATAGAGGGTGCTTCACGAAGAAGAAAGGATTTTGTGGAGTAGGGATTCAAAAACCATGTGAACCTTGCAAATCATAGCACTGCAAAGAAGTGTGCCTCACAAAGCACAGTGTCCCTGCATTATAATGTGGTTCACATGTTCATGGAAGGTAATTCAGGAATCATGAGTGATTTGTGAAGTCCTGAGTCCCCATAGGGATCTACTTCCCTTGTGAAGGCCTATGGGATCTGTGATGGTAATCCTTAATTGAAGAGGGTTTGTGTTTATTCAAAAGTAACGACACTTCACGATCGTCAAGTTCTTTAAAGAGCTCATTTTTTTATAGATTAGAAGGTGCTTCATGAATTGAGAGCTGAGAAGATGAATTGTCAGAGGATCTATCCTTTGGGCTCGATGGGATCCTAATTTATACATAAAAGAGGAAGCATGAAGCAGGTATCACTCGACGTGAAGCCACGTGGCACTTTGTCAAAACTATGGAGCCTCCCATCACTTTACTCTACAACAACATTGCAAACGTCTGTCAGATCGTGGAGCCTCCTACCTCTTTAATCTACTGTGTCTCCTTATACATCATTATGATTGTAGAGCCTCCTGAATCATTAATCTATGGAAGCTTTACAGATGTAATTTTTATCACGTTGCCTCCCAAATGTTTACTTCGCTACGCCCACAAATAAGGAGGCTTCATGCCGGCCACTCTGCTATGGGGCCCCACGATCATGCCTCGCATGGTAGCCTCGATCAAGTTTTATTATTTTTTCACATCCTTTCCCTTCACAAATATCATGGCCCAAAAAAATACCCCCCACATACTGGGAGAAATAGTGAAAATGAGGGTCTATGTATCATGGTCTATCGCTAGAATTATTTGGCCAATCAAAAAGCATGAACGTGAAGGAGGGTCACGTTGTGGAGAGGTGACGATCAGGTAGTGTTTTCCGTTATGCACACCATGTCCAGACGCATTGTGATGAAAATGGGATCATCACCTATAAATATATGAGTTTGAACAATATTTTTTATTTAAAATCATTTCATTTTTTATGATTGTGCTCTCGATTCATGAAGATCTGCGTGCTCTCTGATTGCTCTCCTTGAATGGGTATTTCTGCTTTAGGGCACACAACGAGTCCTTTGACATTGCATGTGTGTGCTCCATGGCTTCTGTCTTCTAGGACTGATGATGTGATTAGTGATATCTTTTTGGAACTGAGATCCATGAATGAGGTTTGTGAACGATCTTCACAAATTAGGTTCTCTAACCAGAACAATAAAATCCCCCAACATGAAAACTGAATGACTCACCAAGAATCTTTCTAGGGGTCCTTGAGGATGCTGCATGGAGAGACAAATTGTTGAATAACTTAGGTATCATGGAATAATTTTGATGCAATTCGTAACATGAATCAGTCGTGGAGGTGCAGTAAGAGATCCAGAAGAACTAATAACTCTAAAAAAGGCTACCTTTATATGGATTTGGGCTGAAGAATGATGCCTTCATTATAGAATCGAGTAGGGATGAGGAGGCCTACTGGTGCAGGAGCACGCCATTCTAGCACCAGTGGTTCAGGGCAGGAGATGGACATACATGGGAGGATTTCACACCTTCCAACACTGATTTCCAAAACAACAACTTCAATAACCTTAATAGAAAGGTTCTAAATTCTTATACATCTCCACCACTATACCAGACCCATCTGAAGGTGGCCCTAGGGAACCTAGAGAAGGGGTAGAATGACGATTTATGTTTGCGCTAGGGTAGAAATATCATAGACAATTGGGCCTCATACTACTGGGTGTCTACCTAATGCGAGGAGTTCAAGTAAGATCTAAGGGGAGTGAGCCTATACGGTGTGGCATGGGCCAACCAATTCCATATCTACATACCGAAGCAGCTAATACCGGAGTTACTAAGTAAATGGTCATTGAGGGCGACACATTCCATTTTCACAATAAAGAGGTTGGCATCATCCCATGGTACATGAACACAATATCAGGAGTCCCAATAATGGGTCATTGTATGACGAGTTCTTACCTGTCGAGGATGAATGAGGGGAACTAGAGTAGATGACACAACTTACAAAGGCATTGATGGGCATGATACTGGGGGAAGACAAATAAACGGTGAGGGAAACCCATTTAAAGTGTTGTTCATGTTGTCTATGTATCTCTTTGAAGATGGACGGTTTCTTATGCGGCCTCGAACTAGCCTGAAGGGGGTTCTGCGAGGCATGGAATACTCATAATGGAAAATCATGGAGGACAACTGTGGATTAATGTGGGTATTTGGGGACAATACTAAGAAGAAACTTTTTGTTAGGATGGGTGCATTAATTGCAGCTCTTATCTTGGGTTGGATCCTTTCCGTGAGGGATAGGAACATGGGTGTGTGAATGAGGACATTCATCGTGGTGTCAATGTAGGTGATATGGGGACATACCAACCTCGAGATCTAGATGCTTCCCTTGTTGTCTGAGGTACTATGGTATATCAACAAGGGGATGAAGCCATAATAGATATGTGGGCCATTCCATCTTCTGTATGTGTGGATAACAACACATATTAGTGAATCTATGAATATCAGAACACTAATCCCCTTGCAGGACTGTATTATCTCCATACCATTCTGAATACAGTGGGGGGGGTGTTCTGGAGAAGCTGACTTCGTAGTTGGTACTGAACTGAGTCTTCAAGGTGGATGAGTTTGACATCCATGCATTCTAGTTTCCAACATGTGTTTTCACTGATGAATTCTAAGGAATGAAAGATAATCGGTCCTAACTCTTGGAATTTCAGGGTGGAGTACAAGTGGCACTAGTTGACAATTATTATCTCTGCGACCCGTACACCCCAAAATACATCGTGAGGCCATTCTGGTTCATGTTGTTGCTGAACCTATTGGTCAACATGGCAGTGTGATATGGGGATCACCAATGTGTGATGAGGCATATGTGGTTCATGTTCCCATTGGAGGATGGGATGATTCTGAATGAGTTGAATAAACCAACAGTATCCTACAGGTCGGTGAAGGAGTATACTCAGAGCTTTGATTTATTGCCTACCACTGGACTATGTGATGGTCCTAGTTAGTATGAATAAATTTTCTTAGCTAAATTATATTATGTACAAAAAATATGTTGATTTTTTGAACATATGATTTATCAAATTGATATCCTTAGTAAAGGATAATGATTTGGTGATTTAGTGATAAATGTTATTTTGGAAGATGTTCACACTTTTCGGAACACTATATGTATAAGGAAAATTGAATAATAAGGGATTTAATAAGAGGAGTAATGGTGGATTATTATTATTGAGGAATCTATTTTTTTACTTTGGACATATAGTTATTTGGTATATTTTATGGAAATGATTTACCTATCATCTAGAATATATGATTTTGTTAATTACTTTTAAGTTTGCGACTTTAATAGTAGCTGATGTAATTTGGAGATACAATTTATCTTGGAAGACTAAGTAATCATATCCTTACAAATTTTGGGCTTCCAACCCAGTTTTGATTATTTTGAATAATTTTAATGAAATATTTCATTGATTTTAATTTGTTGATCATTTGTTATAATTTGATTAATTTTGAAGATTAAAAGTAGTAATTCATTCTCTAATAGATTATCCTTTTTGGGGATAATCAGTTCTTGTACATACCATTTTGTTTTTTTAATGCTTATACGCAAGGAAAATATATAGTTCAGTTTTTTGTTGATTATGTGATGATCTATATACTAATTCTAGTGCTTTAGTTGTGACCAAGTCATCTTGAATACTAATAATTTGGAGAAAAATGGGTTTATGGTAGAAATTTATTAAATGATGGAACTATACATTTAATGTATATCTCTTTAGGTTCTTAGTCAGTCTCACAAATAAATTCCTCAACATTATGAAAATGAATGTAAAACAAAAATGTCTTCTGTTTACTCTACCAACTGGGTAATCAATGACCATTTAACCCATTACAAGTTTATAGATATCATAATTTTAGGTTTCTCCTAATAATATTCTCTAACAATCTCCATCTGTATAGGATTGTTAGTTCTCACTTCCATATCCATGTTTTCCTACATGAATCCCTAGTATGTTTTATTTCTAGTAACCCTTACACTAAACATTCATTATTTTAAAATAGAGGTCCCATTAATCAATTTTTTATGTGGGATTTTAACTAAGATATTTTGAAAAATCAAACCCCCATTTTTCAATCATGAGTTTAAATTGTAAGGATACAATTTATTGAAGGATTGGATAATGTAGCACCTTAACCTTCCATAGTATTCACATTTCTGAATAATGCAATAGCTTGTGATGTACACATCTCTCGGTTATAGCACACCACTTCAAATCAAACTAGCTGCAGAAGTTTAGTTATGAATACCAATAAACAATTTTATAAATTTTATAAATTTTAATTTCCAAAATGGACATCATTTTTGCACTCGGAATATCAAAATTAGACTAGGATGAATTTTTTGTATTTTTATAAAAACATTCAATTGTTTATGAATTGGGAATAAAAATGCGTAATTGTTTAAAATTAAAATTTTATATTTTTTTTAAAAAATTAAATTTATTTTAAAGTTCAAATAGAAACATAAGACCTATATTAATCAATTTTTATTCATTAAAGTAATTTTATAATAATATAAGATATATAAAATTTTATTGATCATTTTAATGTGTTTCCCCGCCTTCTAAGAAAATTAGCAAATTTGCATAAAACGAAATTTTACCATTTCCATGAATTTATTTTCAAAAATTAGAGAGATACATTTGATATCCATAAGTATAATTTGTTTCAATTGGAAGAAATTAATATTTGGTGAATAATATCTTTTAAATTTTATTTACCACGGTTAAATGTAAATAGGGTAATTAAAGGTAAAAATGTTATTTTTATTACCCTAACACATGTCCTAATTCAATTGGATAATTATATTTCGACAAAAATCCACATTAAAAATAAAATATGATCCTTTTTTATTAACATGGATTAGATTATGACATTTATTATATTTTATTTAATGAATTGTTAAAATTAATAAATTCCAATTTTAATAACTATATACATTTATAATATTGGTTTATATAGAAGATAAATTCAATTATAGTAATAATTAGATATATAAATATATTTCCCACATCATGGTATTTTATTAATAATTTTTAGGCATTAAAAATTTAAATTTATTTATGATACAATGATGAAGTAGTAATTACCTTAATAATGAATGATTAAAATAATTGATGTAATAAATATTGAAATAAATGTATATTGAATCTTTTGATGCCATTAACAAATGTTCTAGTTTAATATGAAATGTTAGGTTTAATTAAATGTATTTTCTTATTGTAAAAAAGTTTTTATGACTTTCAAAAAACCAAATACTATATATTGTCAAAATTTATATAAACATGTTTTTAAAACAAATACCATTTTATTTAATCATATTATAATACAAAAACTCTAAGGATCTACCAAAAACCTATATAATGATATATATATCATTCCATAACCACTTGAGGTTCTCTAGAATTTTTATAGTACGATTATTATCCATGTAATATAAAAATAAAATAACACATTGTTAAAGTAAAACTGTTTAACTAAATGCTATATATAAACGATAAGGTTAATATGGTGACCTAACGATTTTTAAATGCTTTTGGTGGAGAATATTTCGACCCACCCTCACCTTCTCCTTGAACCAATTCCCTTTGGATCCCTTAGAAACCGAATATGATTTTATAATTGAATAATATTTCCATCTTTTCCTAATGGGACCCTCAGTTCTCATATAAAAGGATACTTCCCCTTCGCAGAATTTCACACAAACAAAGGCATTTTTAATGGAAAAAACCAGATCAAATATCCTCCCAAAAACCTTCATATAAACCTAGATTCCATACTATGATCATAAAGGCAACCTATGGATCCCATATGTTCAAGTATAAAGGAAGAACTCGAAGAAGATGTATTTATTTTATCACCTCTTTCAAAATTATTTTCTTATTCCACAAACTCCATCGTTGTTGATTCCATACAAGAATAATAACTCCAATTACATAATAGTTTTGAGATGTTATTATAAATATTTTTCTGCCATATTAATTATTCTATGCATCATATTAATGACAAAGTAACCTTACATGTGTACGTATGGTTTACTATCTCCACATCTTGGTGTAGTTTGTTATTCAACACTTAATTATTTGGATGGGAATAATAATGAGTATAATTGATGTAAATAATAATTATAACATCTTAATGATTATTTTTATATAATATATCACCCAATTAAATATATTTTACATTAACATAATGATAAAGTAAATTGTTTGTACGTATGGCTAACCATCTCCACGGCGCGAAGAAATTTCCTTACCAATAATAACCATTATAGAATAATTTTCAATTGATGATTAAAAATAATTTTTAAGAATATAATATCATTGTGTATATGAATCAAATACATCCTATAAATAAAAAACAATACTTGTGTAACAAAACATTTAAAGTAACACTAAATAGTTACACCCGAAACAATGATACTACTGAAATTTTTAAAAAAAAGCAATATTAGAGGACCATATATATTATCATATTTATGTATTTTATTCTTGTATAATTTAATAAGAATTATATATCTATTATAAAGGAGGTTAATTACCCTCGACTAAGGGAAATTAATGCTAATGTGTTTTCATCTCACTTTATTCACAGGAGATTCATGCAATATTTGCACCTATTTCTTTTTATGTGGTCTATGTACCACCCAAGATTGTATATATTTTGTAATATAAATTAATATATGGGTATATACTTCTTCATTGTGTGATCATTATTTCATGCGGTGTATGTTTCATATGTTTCCAAATCAGTAAGGGAATTTCATATTTCAATTTCCACTCATTGGGTTTTATGCACACTTCGTTGATTATTTTACTCCTATTTTGTGTGTGAGATCACTATTTATTTATTTATGTAGTAATTTCAACTCCACTTTGCGTGGATGAACTTTTGAAAAACATAATCACTCCATTGATAAATTCTTAAGTCTTTGATATGAAATTGATAAAGGTAATCTTAACTAAATTTCCATTTAAAGAGATAAACATCCAAGTAATTGGTTTTGTTTTTATAATAATTTTTTTGAATTTAATATAATTGATTTATAATGAATATCCAATCATATTAAATGTATTTATATTTTCTCACTCAAAATTATGTCATTTAATTATCCTCAATCTATGGATACTGACTTTATAAGAAATTTCACCACAAGTTACATTCCATTGAGCCCTTTTTTTGTTATCTTCATACTCAATTTTATATAGTGTATATACTATTATTTAATATAGTATATTAGGAATCCCTTTATTCTAATGATATGATAATGTTTTGATTAATTTTATTCCATGATTATTTTTATCTAAGAGTCTCTCTTTTGGTTAGCAACTCTTTAATAAAAATATTGTTTCCAATGTGTTAAATATTTTGTTTGTATATTTTTCCCATTAATGTCCAAATTTTAAAAATGGATTTAAGGATTTATTTATATGGACATAAATTTTTTAAAATTAAAATCCCATTAAAAATTTTCAATGTGACATGAGACACTTTGATTCAAAAATGCCTTTTAAACTACTTCTTTGATAAATAGTACATATTTTAAATGTTTTCATGAAAAAGAGGATATTTCTATCAAATAATTTGATTGTTTAATTTTACCTAGGTCAATATCCCTAATTTTATATTATTCTTGACTGAGGTGATTTTTTATAAGACAATCATCCAAAATGTATTGAATGAGTTATGATTACCTGTGGATGTGCTATGTTTATACCATTCATGATTTGTGTTTAAAGTATTGACATTTTTTATACTAGTGTTAAAATGTATGTTTACATTATATTTCACGCTTTCAATATGATGAACTAATTGAAAATAGTAAGTGATGGGCAAGGCCCACTATAGCCTCTTGATGCATCCATATGTCTTAGGAAAAAATTAGTGTCTTGGCACAAGGCCTTGAAAAATGTTTTATTTATAGTCATGGAACAAGGCCCTGACAATGTGGTTATGATGTCCGACATTATGCATTCCATCATTATTAAAGTAGATATTTCTATTTCATGTGATTATTCAACTATCATAATATCAATGTGAATAGGTAAATGGAATTATTTAATTTATCTATTCAATATTATGATGAATTGTATGTTTAAAAGGATTGTATTTTATTCTTATACATTGCCTCAAATGTTTATTCTTAATTATGATTGTTTCTATTATACTGGTATCCTTACTTAGAATCTGAGCTCACCGCTTTATTATGTTTTATTATTTCCAGTATGAAAATAGGTATATTATGAGTGACCTGCAGGAATAGGTTATGGGATATGAGTGTGTTCAAAGAAGACATAATTGTTTTGTTTTTCCATCTCATAATTCAATGTAAAACATATGTATGTATCTATTACTTCCAATGATACTAAACTAATTGGTCTTTCAAGACTTGATCTCTTGTGATATTGAAAATGTTATGTAATAATTCTCAGACTTCGGGTATCTAAGGTCTAGGCGTTACAGTTTTTATCAGATAAAGTTAAGTACAAAAATTGGAAACTCAATTTAGAAAAAATATTATTAGAGTACATTAACCTAATTTAGAACTTGAAGAATATTATAGAACAACATCTGTTAAATTTGATAATGTTTAGATTTTGTGTGTTTCCCACAAAATACATCCCTATATGGATACTACAAGTGGATGTGGTTCTGCCACAAATGTACCTAGAAGTGAAAACTTAGACAGGGAGTTTTGGGCATGACCCGAGGAATTCTGTTACATGACAATAGGCATTACTGCACACCTGGTTTGACACCAAAAGGGATATTTATAGGATAATTTGAATTTTCATTACAAACTGAATTTAAGGATTTTAATATTTGTCGAGAATAGATAAAATTGAATAATTACTAAGGTGTTTTAGATTGAAAATAAGGTGTCATTATATACTCTAAATGATTTTATGATTATTATTAAACACACAATGCTTTTTGGTTATAGTCAATGGATAGATTCCAAGGAAGTCATAGTAACATTAAACATGATGTTCAAGGTGGTAATTATGATGAAAATGATAAAAAAAAATGGTATGTTGATTGGCGAAAATGATATCTTTTTTATTCCGAACTTGTCTTCCAAATATGTGATAAAAAAATACATTAACCATCTCTCGAACTAAAAAAATAAGCGAAATTTGGTGTATGATAAGAGCTCCAAAAGTGGATACCGAGGAGAAAATAAAGCCCAATTTCAATCACGTACTAAAAGTGGAATAAGAAACCTAGGAACCTGTATCAATGGAACAAAGAAATGCTTAATTTGTGGCAACTAAGGACATAATGTAAAAAATTTCTGATAAAAAATTAAGAGTACTATAGAAGAAAATAAAAATGATCCCTAGAATCCATTTACTATCATTTTACATAAATTTAGGGGACCCTTTCATTAACGAAGTCAATGCCTTATTCTGTAAGAAATTTTTTTTTCATGGAAGAAGCTATGTGGAAATAAATGGATGGTAAATGTTTATAAGTATTAGTGATTTTTTTTGTTGGGATGAATTTGAAAGAATTTTCTCTTTTATGTGTAACCTTTCAGTTAGTTTTTTGAAAATTCAATTTGATGAATAATAATCTCTAATTTTTGGATATAATTATAAAGAAAAATTTGGGTTTATATGATCCTTGAGTTTGAAGAAATTATTGGTAATTACTTTTTAGGATGAAAATGTGAGGTATGATATAACATTTATGGTTAAAATATTTTATGGTTATTTTTTATGAATTTATCTCATTTTTGGGAATGTTATAAAATTATACAGTTTCTAAAAAAAGTAAAACACACAGACCTTGTGACAACCAATCATATCAGGAAAAGTTGTGAGAATCGAACCCACAACCAAAGTAAAACTAAGATTTATCATCTACCACTGGACTATCTGAAGTCCCCATTCAGTATAAATAATTCTTTTTAGTTAAATGATTTTATGAATCAATAATATGTTAACTTTGGGAACATATGATTTATCAAATATATATCATTAGTATTGTAAAATTATAAGGTTATTAGGCTATAAATTTTCTTTTGGAAGATGTTTACACTTTTGGGAATAGAATATACATATAGAAAATATAACACTATATGATTTCATTTGAGGAGTAATGGTGTATTTTTATTTTGGGGAAAACTAAGTTTTTATTGTGAGCTTATAGCTATTATGGTTATTTATATAAATGATTAACCTGTGATATAGATTATGTGATTATGATAATTACATTTAAATATGAGACATTTAGAATAGTCGATGTTATTTTGAGATACAATTTATCGTGTAATACTATGTAATAAAATCATTATGAATTTTTGTTTTCAAAAATAGTTTGGATTATTTTGAGTAATATTATGGAAATTTTTATGGAATTGTCTTTTTTAAAAAATGGGAATAGTTTGTTTAAATTTGGAGATTAAGAGTTGTATTTCATTCCCTAAAGGATTATCTTTTTTGGGGATCATCTGATATTTTAGGAACCAATTTGGGTTTGTTTAATGTATACAGACAAGTGACATATATAGTTCATTTTTTGTGGATTAAGTGACTCTCTAAAAGTTGACTCTAGCACTTCAGGTGTGGCCAAGTCATCTAGAATACTTATAATTTGGAGAAAAGATGATATTTTTGTAAAAATTTATTAAATGATTAAACTTGACTTGTAATGTAATTATATCTCCATAGGTTCATAGTAAATATAATAAATAAATTCCTAAGCATTATGAAAAGGATCATATTACCTAAATGTTTTATATATACTCTTCCTACTGGGTAATCAAAGATTGTTTATCCTATCACAAGTTTATGTATTTTAGAATTTTTTTCATTCTACTATCAATATTCTCTATCACTTTAAATCAGAACATGATGGTTAGTTTCCTATTATGTATATAAGTTTTCCTACATGGATCCCTAGTCTGTGTTATTTCCGATCACCCTCATAAGTTTCTTTCATTATTTTAAAATAGAGGCCCCATTAATCGATTTTTCAATGTGGGATTTCAAAGAACATATTTTTAAATGTCAATCCCCTAGTATTCAATATCAAGAATAAATTTATAGGAAACAATTTTTTGAAGGAGGGGAGAATGTAACACTTCATGATCTAGAGTACCCTTCTCTTCCAAAAATGCAATATCTTGTAATGTACGCATCTCTGAGTTCTAGCACAACATGACCAATCAGACTAGTCGTTAAAAAGTAGTTATGAATAGTAATACCCTATTGTTGAAAATTTTCATTTCTTTTTCAAAATGGAATTCATTTTTTGATTTGTAATATCAGGATTATTATATCACTATTTTTTATATTTTAATGAAAACATTCAATTTTTATTAATAGTGAAAAACATAGTTTTATTGTTTAAAACCAACTTTTTATTTAAATAATTTTTATATGTAAATTTATTTTATGGTTGAAATAGATGCATAATATCTATGTTAATCCAATTTAATTAATTGGAGTTATTTTATAATAATAATATATATATATATATAATTTAATTTAATTTTTTATCATCTTCTACCAACCTTCTAGCCAGATTAGAAAATTTTCTAAAAAAATTATTTTAACACTTCTATGGATTGAATTTACAAATTCCGAGAGACATGGTTCCCAGTAGTATGTAATATGTGGTTAAATAGGACGAAAATAAATTTTTATGAATAGTAACTTTTGATTTCTATATACCACGATTAAAAGTAAAAATTATAATTAAAGGTAAATACTATATTATAAATACCCTAATAAATGACCTAATTCTATTGGTTAAGATTATTTCGACCAAAATAAACCTTAGGAATACAATATGATCATTTTTTGATACAATTGGATTCAATTAAGTCAGTTAATATATTTTATTTAATGTATGGTTAAAATTGTCAAATTAAAATTTTAATAAATAAAAATGTTTTTAATATAGGGTTATACATAAGATAAATTAGACTAAAAAATTAATAATTAATATAAAAAAATTTCTACATCATGGTATTTTATTTATAATATTTAGACAATAAAAACATAACTTTATTTATAACACAATGATGATGCAGTAATTATCAAATTAATGAATGATTAAAATAATTTATATTATAAACAGTAAAATAAATCTACATTGATACTTTTGATTTCTTCCACTAATTTTAGAGTTGAATATGAAATTTAATGGTTAATGAATTGTATTTTCTTCGATTTAAAAAAGTTTTTATGACTTTCAAATAAACCAAATACTAAATAGTGTAACAATTTACATAAATTTGTTTTAAAAAAATTACTATTTTATTAAATGATATAATAATCTTAAGAAAGCATATATTCTTCCAAATGTCTTATATAATAATAGATATGTCATTAATGAAACACTTGTGGTTCTGTTTTCATTTTATTGTATGTTTATTAATAATATAATATAAAATATAAGAAAACATGGTAAAAGTTAAACTATTTAACTAAGAGTTAAATAGTGATGATTTGGATAATATGGTGACCTAAACTTGTCTAAAACCTATTTTTGTGAAGATGAAGACACACTACCACGATAACCTTTTAATAAATAAACATGGAGCCTTATTAAACCGAAAATTATTTTATAATAAAATAATATTTCAAAAATTTCATAAAGTGACCCTCACTTCTCTTATAAAAGGGTGTGTTCCATTATCTTAATTTCACACCTCCAAATCCATTTGAATGGCCCAAAACTTGACAAAATATACTCCCAACTACCCTAACATCAACTTATATTCAATAATTTGATCCCAAAACGAACCTAAAGAGCCATTTTGTTCAAATAAAATGGAAGATCACAAAGAAAAGGTGATTATTTCATTACCTCTTTCAAAATTCTTTTCTTCTTCCACTTCCAATTTATCTGTTTTTTTCATAAAAAAATATTAAATAATGTACCTTCTACATACTTATATGTTATTAAGAATTTTTTAAAATAATATTCTTTATTCTATCAACCCAATGAATGAAAAAATCACCATACATGCGTACGTACGGTTTACCATCCCCATGTCCTGATGTAGTTTGTTATTAAACACTTAATTATTTGGATGGGTATAATAATTTGTATAATTGATGTAAATAATAAATATAACATGTTAATTATTCTGTATAAATAATATAACATCTAATTACATATTATTTTACAATCAATATAATGATATTGTCACTCGTGTGTACATATGACATACCCTCTCCAAAACTTGAAGTGATTGCATTCCCCATTATAACCATACAAGAATAATTTTCATTTGTTGATTAAAAATAATTTTTAAAAACAGAATATAAATTGGTATATGAATCTAATACATACTACACTTAAAAAATAAGGCATACATAACCAAACATTTAACGTAAAGTGAATCAGTTAAAACAAAAAACAATGATACTATTGAAATATTGTTAACATTGATTTATTAGAGGATCATATATGAAAAAATATTTATGTATTTGGTTTTATAATAATTTAATAACAATTATTTATCAATTATAAAAGATGTTAACAAAACCAATACTATGGAAAAGTAAAAGGTATGGTGTTTTCATGACGCTTTATATTCCCGAGAGATTCATGCTATATTTTCCACTATTTCCTTTTGTGTGGTGTATATACTACCAACGATTATGTTATTTTTGTAATAAAATTTAATATAATTCTATTTACATCTTAATTGTGTGATCCATATTTAATGTGGGCTATGATTCACAAGGTACCAAATCAGTAAGGAAGTTTTTTATTTCAATTTCCACTCATTGGGTTTCACTCGAACATCATTGAAGATTTTACTCCCAGATTAAGTGTGAAATAAATATTTTATATTTAGTAATTTTCACTCCACTTTGTGTGGATATTGTTTTGATACACATAATCACCCTATTGATAAATTCTCAAGTCATTGATATGAATTTGGTAAAGGTAATCTTAACTCAATGTTCATTCATTGAGTTAAACATCGAAGTCATTGGATTTTTTACAAGAATATGTTTGAATGTCCTGTGATTGATTTAAATTGAATATCCAATCATATTGAGTGTATATATATTTGTCACACATAACTATGTCATTTATTTATCCCTAATCTAAGGATATAATCTTTAAAAAGGATTTTGTCTCAATTTATATTCCATTAAGTCTTCATTGTTGTTATTTACCCATTACATTTTACATATTTTATATGTTATACATTGACATAGTATATGGAACCTATGATTTCATATATACAATATTATTTTGATTCATTAATAATGAAATAATTAGGTCAAATCATGTATTGGAAGTAATAAAAAAAGGGTATATTTTATCAATCCAATGTTTTAAAGGAAAAACATGATTACAAAAAGTATCTAATTGTGTTTTGGGGTAAATTTATATCATATATTATACAAACACAACTAACATCTATTTTTTAGTATGTATGACATGAATTATATTTCCAATCTTTATATTGTGATTAATTTATTAATAGAATACTATTATCGCCACTTATAAAAGTGTAATTCCACCACAACATAAAGTCACCTCAAAATTTATCTATTATCTATATAATATTATATTTAACATTACCTTAAAAAATATAATTAATATTTCTTCTAGTCTAAATATGATAGCATAAAACAACAATATATAGGGATCTATTTGATAGAAAAATCATGTTTTGTGAAGATTAATAATCATTCCTTACCTTCTATTTTTTTACATTTCATTTACAAACAATATTTTCCACATTCATATATAATTAAATAAATATAATTTTTTTAATATAATGAAATGTACAAATCATTAAACCACATTTAACTATTTTTTACGAAAAATTTAATTGACATTCATGTTTTATTATTGACTACCAACTCCATGATGAATCATATCTCATTATTCATATAGAATCACTATTAATTAATATCTTATCTTATAATATAATTAAATACAATAAAAATATCTAAATTATATAATTATTATTCTACAATATTAATATTATGCAAAAATAATCCACATTTATAACCACACCGAGGCATTAACAAATTAATGTTCATGTTTCGAAGGTCTATCTACATATATGAGAAATGCAATAAAATAATATAATGGATGGATATAGTAAATTTTTATTTTATATTATAAAATATTATTTATTAATTAGTGATTTTATATTTTTTCAACAGTAGTGTCATTAGTATTAAACTTTTTCGTTAAGATTCAAATCTCCATTCATTATTAATAAAAAAACATCATTACAAATTGATTTATCATTTTGAACAAAAACTAAAATTCAAAAAGAAATAAAATATTTCAAAATAAATAATTATTAATTTATAATTACAATAAATTTCATGATTAGGTGTCATTTAAATTTGGGAGTATAATGAAGTGTTATATCACTATTACAGAACTAGTTCAAAATGTTCAATTTTACTCATATCTGATATTGATTACTGATAGTAAAGACCTAATATAAATGTAATAAATAAAAAAATATTACATTAGTTAATGTTAGTATATATGAATATGTTTTGGAAGTATTATCTTAAGATTTTTATTTTTATATACGTGATGTTCAAGTTCTTTAGTGGAATCCATGAATACGAATATGGGTTATATATCATAAATTTAATTTCTAAACACATATTTATATTTTTTACCTCATGATATATTAGATATTGTGTGATAAAACCCTAAATAATTTTAAACATTATAATTATATAATTCATTGAGTTTTAATGGCCTTATATTGATTTTCATTAAATGGATTTTCATTAAAAGGAAACAAATTTTGAAATGGTATTTTATGACTTAACATATTATCCTAAATAGTATTGATTCTTTACTTTATATGGTTATTGAAATATGGTTCTCAGATGTTATAAAATGATATTTTAATACTAAAAATTTTCATTGGAATTTAATTTCTAAATATCCTACTTCATCAAAATGAAATATGTAAAAAATAATTCACAATATTTCATAATTAGTTATTTATAATCCATAAAAATATTTCCAATTCCAGCTAATGTTATCATATTTTATATATGAAATACAATAAAGATTTATTTTTGGTAATTTCATATTTCATCATTTCCTCTTTTCGAATAATTATTTATCAATATATTAAGGTCATTGGATTTGATAATGTTATTTTCAATTTTTTAAAATTTATATCCCATTCATGTTCATAAATATAACATTAGAACCACATTTAATATGTAAAATTTTTATGTTATTTTATAGGCCCCATTTTTATGATTTTTTTATTTTCAAATAATCAATCTATTTCCATGTTTTATTTTTTATAATTATTTTTTTATAAATAATTTTATCTCTATATGTATTTATTAAGAAATTTTTTCTGAAGTAATATTTTCATGGTTTCACATCCATTTTAATTATAAATATATATATATTATAGAGTTTTTTTAGTACCATTCATAATTAATTTCCAAATACTCATTTTGGTTGATTTAGTTGACGGTGTCAATTAATTGATGTTTTATATCATGTTATGAGATAACATTTCCCAGTGATAAGAAATCGATTATATCATATATATATTTGGTAATATGTAAATGATTTATATTTCATGAAAAAATTGAGCATTATGAGGTTGAAATTTCCATTTAAAGGGTTACAAACGTATAAAAGTAATTTAGTATGAAAAACCATTAGACAAAAATTTACTATAATAAAAAAACTATTAATAAATATGGTCTCAATAATCAGTTCTGTAATTGAAATGCTGAGAATGAATTAAATGAATCATTAAATTTGAAATATATCATGAGGTATAACTAAAGTAAAAATGATAAATATTTGATGTACATAGATATAAACCATAGACTGTTGGTATTAAAATATGGAATTTTTAATTTAAATAACTATCATAATGCACATTTGAGAGATGTCACTAATATAGATGAATCCTGAATATGGGAAACAAGGCTGAAAGTACACCTAAACACTGAAGTGACCATCCTTGGATTTCCCAAAAACGAACCAAGGGATCCAAATGAAAAGATAATGAAGGCGGACCCTATCTAATACAATTTCATTTTCCTAAAAACTATTCCCATGCATATATTTATAATAACATCATTCCCACCCCAAACATCCTATTGTAACAAGATATATAACCTATCATAATATTAATGAAACTAAAATAAACCATTCATCACACAGATAAATTAAATAATAAAAAATTCGTAATAATGGTCATAAAAAATCGATTAATTAATTACCAATCGTGTTGAATTTAATTATATAGAAAATGGTCCTCTGTTTCACAAAATATTAATAAAAAAATTTGAAATAAGTTTTTTATTTAATTTTTAAAACAATAATAAAACAAAAGTAATGAAATGATAAAACATAAAAAATGCATTCATGAATCTCTTTAGGATTACCTAATCTTTTTGAACAAATATTTTACATATTTTTAGATTAATATAAAATACATAAAATTAATATCCACCATATAATCATATGGATTTAGTGTATTTAGTAATATTGATAAATAAAAATTATTTTCATATGAGAAATACCTAATATCGCAATATTATCTTAATATATAGACTTATTCTCAGAAAAATCATATTTAAAACCATTCTTCATAACATGGGGGGAAGAAAATTAATAATTTTAATGGTTATATTCTCATTAATGGTAAACATGGATGATATTAATGATCTATTAATAATATCATGTACATAAAGTTATCAAATTTTCTTATTAAATTTTTAACACCAAAACATTCAGATATTATAATGTTATCAAGAATCCATGAATAAATCTTGGTATATCATAATACAATAATATTAAAGGTATTAATAAATATGATCCATGAGTGTATTGCATCATAATAAGATATTTTTTTTTGACACACACATCAAGATGGAAAATAATTTTCTACCCACCACTAAAGGATAATCCATTCATTTCTAGAATATCTCATTATATATCAATCATTAACCAAAAATATTGGTTGATATATTTTTTATGGACCGCCCTCCACTAAATGTTAATCCATTCATATATGTTACATAATATCATAAAACATGTAAAACAAACATAACAAAGGGAAATTATTTTTTGTCAAACATTTAAAAAGATAACCAAATCTTAACATGTGGAAAATGAGTTGGTTATATAATTTTTAAAAAAAATAATCATAACATCACACATAAAAAATTAAATGGGTTTAATAAAAATTTTATAATTATAATCATAAACCATGATATGAATTTATATTTTTGTTATCAATGGATTTTATAACAATTAATTCATGTGAAATATAATAGGATATTTTTCTTAGATAAAAATGAACCTAATATATAAAATTAAATATTTTTTATCAAAAATATGATTCTTATCATAAAAAATATAAAAATTAAAAAAAATTAAAAAATATTAGTGAAATTGTATTCATTCAATAAAAAATTGGATTCCAATAAAAAATAATCAATGAATTTAATTGTCAAAACTATTACAAATATTGATCACACTATATATATAAAAACAAGGTTTTCCTCGACATCCTTGTATATAGTAAAATGTAAAACCATCAATAAAATAAAATAATAAGAAATTTGAAACAATTTAAAAAAATTAAAATATTTTAGAAAATGATAATAAATATTCATAAAATAATATTAAAATAATTCATCGAAATATTATAGATAAAATAAATGTTTACCAAAATAGACATTCGATTGAAGAGAAAAATAATGTCTGTATTTTTTGGCAGTGTTATTTTGGTATATGGAGTTCATAATGAGAAGAAAATGAATAGAAATAATGTAATCTAGAAATATAAATATAGAATATAAATTATTTACATATTGATAGATAGTTCATAGAATTTTAGTTTTGTCATCTTGATAAGAAAAAATCTCAAAAAATAATTATATCATAATATTAATGTTTTACAGTATTTGTATCTGTCGAATTGTAATCAAAATGAAATAAAAAACCTTATATGGATATGAAAATACATATAATTTTAATTTTTTTAAGCATAAAATACATCCATTTTCATTATATACACCACCAAAAAGTAAAATGTTTTTAACATGTCATTTGTCTCATAGAAATACAAGTTATATGAAAATCTCAAATATCAAGTTCGACATTCATCCATTGATTATTAAATAAAATATTATATAATAAAATTTAATATATTATATTTCTATTAAAATTTATTTTAAATATTTAATAAATTATATATTATCCACTTATAAAATTTTAAGACATAGTTTTTCGTAATTCATTTCTAAAATTTTCATTTTGAAATATTTATTTTAATTTTTTTGGTTAGATTTTTTATGGTAGTTCTAGTCCTTATACATTCACCATGGTCCCATCATATCAATATTATTAATTATGAAAAAATTGTAATATATATTTATTATTTATATAATTATATTCATCTATAAAATATAGTCATTAAAAAATAAATTACAACATCCCTAGAGATGGTAAACCCTATATACACTTTAATTTTGTTTTCACTATTCGAATAAAATGGAATTGAAGAAATATATATAATAATTAACATTCAAATAGTAAATATTATAATAAATATATATATATATATATATTTAAATAAAAAAATTTATTACTTTAATTTAAATAATAATTTTATAATAAATGACAACATTTTATAAAGGATGAAATCTACATGCCTGAAAAAGTGATGATATTTGTTTCTAATAGATATGAAAAGAAAAATTTATATATATATGTATTTTAAAATAATTATTTTTTAACGAATATAATGAACAAAATCAAATACATTATAAAATCCATCCTGAAATTCGAAATGAATAATTTATTATTTCACGTTGTGTAGGTGGTATACACAATGTATACCGGAATGGTGTATTTAATTCTAATTTGATAAAAAATAGGATGGTTAATGTGTCAAATATAATCGTAATGACCTGAAAATATTTAATAGTTATTATATTATTTATGATGAATACCATTTTTTTGTAGTACGTGGATGATGAAATAAATTGAGGAAGATGCATAGAAAGATTAACCATTCATTAGTAGTGCTCATTTATAGCTCTTCTTTGGAAATGTGAAATTGAATATTTTTACATCTAGAAACATAATATAATTGGCTTGTTTGGTTAGAATATTATTTTTTGGTTTTTATTGATCTATATGGATCAATATTGTTCAATAAAAAGAGAGAGAATGTTTTATATATAAGTGAAAAGGCATAATTAGAATTAATTAAAATAATTAATTTTAAAAATTGCTAATAATTTATAATTTATCAAAATATATATTAATTAAAAAATTCCTTGTTATAATTATAAATATGGAAAATATTTATACCAGTTTTCTAAAGAATTAAATACTTATCGTTTTGATTATTTTCATCTTTTTCTGAAATTATCTTTAATTGCTGTAGTGAATTTTTCAATCATTAAGGGGACTAATTTTACATATAAACACATAATTTTTTAATAATGTGTATATTGATGAAATTCGAAAATTAACTCCTTACATATTTAATATTTCATGATTTTTTAGAATTTTAATTTATTTAATAAAATAAATGTTCAAAAAATATGATTTTCATTTAAATAAATTTATTTACATAATTAAAATTCTAAACCAATAAGAAATAAATTTAATTAGAATATAATTTATTAAATAATACATAATATTGTATACTTATCTAAATTTTTCTTGGTATACCTTAACTCGCTGAAAAAAATATTATTTTCATGGTTTTTTAAAAACATTATTATTATTATTTTTGTTTGCAAAACATTATGTTGGTGTTTTAAAGTAATTTTCTATATTTACATCATAAATATAAATTTAAAATAAATTAATACTACATAATAATTTATTCATATATATAATATAAATTTATAACTAAAATTACATTTTTTTAACAATTTCAAAAATTATTTTAGAAACTAATAACCATATTATGACATTTTGTTAACTCATGTTTTAAATATATATTATATAGTTAAAATAAAATTATGATTATAAAAGGGGATATTTTTATTTATAGAAAAATATTGAATAAATAGAATCAAAAATCAAAATATGTGAAAGTTATGAATAAATTTGGATCATTATCAAATTAGTTTTAACCCTAATTTTTTGATATTTTCAATATAATTTTTATAAAAAATTAAAATTACTAACAATCATAATGAAAAAAAATCTAAGGTAAATATATAACAAATATAGAAGTCATATTTCGAAATATGTAATATCTTTATCATGATTACATTTCTAGATGTATAAAAAATCAATTTAATATATAAAATTTTACAATGAAAAACAGATTTTTAAAAAAATTCATTTTTTTGGAAAAATTATATTATTTAAAATTTTACTATAAAATGTATTCTATTGACCATAATTTGATAATTAATAACATAAGAGAAAAAATTTGACATTTTGAAATTCTATAAAAAATGGTTCATTTTAAATTATTAACAAAAATATAGTTTTCAATGGATATCCTTGTTTTACCAATTCAATTGGAAAATAATTGATTTAGAATAATTCAAAAAATTACCCAATAAAAATATCATATATAAAATTATAGTGTTAATTTATTTACCCAATAACATAATTAAAAATTCTATGTTATAAATTTTAATTTTTTCACACATAAATAAAATAAAATTTATAGGGAATAATAAAATTTTATAATAGACAATTCAGTTATTTTTTAGTAAAACTTTATTTATATAATATTATTGATTTTTAAATTTTTTATATATTTCTTAATTTTTTATGACTATTTATAACTCACAAATTAATATATTTTAGGTAATGTTTAGAAGATAATAATAGTTCAAGGATCAAAAAATATTTGTGCTCAGTATTTTATATTGTATCAAACATAATGTTTTTTAAAATCAAAAGGTTTTATGATATACCCACCCCACCTCAATAAAAAAATTGTATCCATGAAATTTGAACTAGTTCATGGTAATAAATTCTTTCCTATTTGGATTTCCCTTTATAAATAACGACTACACTAAAATGGGTAGTGGAACATTCTCTTGAAATGAGGGAGTGGTAAATAAAATGATCACGTTGAACAATACATTACTAGGATCCCAAAATGCATAAAATTTGTGGACGCTATAAAATTTGACATAACAAAAAAAGAAATTCCCAAATATTGATAGAGACTGACTGTAAATGTCAGTTTAATGATTATTAATTACCAAAATATTTTTAATGTCCAAATAACAATAAATTATTGATCATTTAAAAATTAAATCAGTTATTTAGAAATCAATGTAAATAAGATAAAATATATATTCTAAAACAAATATTATACTGGAAGAATTCCATTACAATATTGACTACAAACATAAGGAAATAAAATTATGTGACTTTTATAATTTTATTATTTAATCTACATAAAATATAATATCATCTATTTCCCTGAATAATGATCATTCAAGGTGATTTTATCATTATTGAAGAAATAATTATGACATCAATTATATTTTGAAATTCAGAAAATAATAAAATAGTATTCCACAAATATTAAATAAATCATAATTCTCAGCACAATAGAAAATTATAAAAAATGTTAATAAACCATTACAATAATAAAACATATAGTTTACTATAAAATTCCCAATATAAAAAATAATGTTAACCATAATTTGTGACACACTTAAATAACATTTTATCCATATTTTCTTTTGTAACATCATCATTGATTAATTTATAAACTTCAATGGTGATCTTATAACATTCATCATAAATATAATAAAATATTCATCCATTTTAAAAATTATAATTTAATCTAAATAACATGTTAAATAATAAGAATAAATATTTATCAATATAATAAATAATCACCAGAAATAACATCAATTATTATTATTAATCACTATATAAAAATATAACATACTAAACATCACTAAATATCATAAATGAAATTTGATTGTAAACTAAAATTATAATATCTATATTGAACATTGTAAATGACTATCATTTCACCCATTAAGGTATAATTTATCAAACTATAACATATAACATTAGTTACTAAAAAAAGAATCATATAATAAACAAGACAATTATATATTCCTCATAATATTATTTTTTATAAAACAAATTATATATTATAATGGCCACAATATATATCAATTGAACCCATAAAAGTGGTATCCATTATGATAAACCTCAAATATTGAAAACCACGAGGTTATCGATAACTCGTAAATTAAATCCTCATAATAAAATATATGTGTAAAATAAATGAAATAAATTTTAAAAATATAAAAGTACAAATGCCCAAAATGTTAAAGAAATCCAAAAATCATATAATCATTATAAAACATTATGAAAATTATTAACCAATTTTATTGATACCAATGATAACTCACTTAGTCAATGTTCTTTATTTGTTATATCTATTAACCATTATTTCTTTATTAGTTTATCAAATTTCATCATTATCAGTACAATTTGACATTTATTTCTAAATACAATATGAAATAATACTATGGAACAATTCATAGATGTATCATTATTATTTTATGTGTATTATCCTTTTTATAAAACATCACTAATATAATTTTCGTATCAAAATACATAAAAACATCCATTATTTTGCTTCATCAATTAGAATAACAAATATCATTTCTTTTCATATTAGTTAACAATTAGAATGTTTAATTTTTCTAGATGATTCAAATATTCCTCAAAATTATTACTATGAACTATAAATGGCCCCACATGATTAAATTTATTTTCCTCCATCAATGTATTCTTTTTTGGTTGAAATATACTATATTTATTTAAAATATGAACTATCATTCAATTCCATTAATACATTTGATTGAGTGATCTTCACATATTCTCGACATATAGAGACATTAATATTCTTTACACAGTAGTTTAAGGATTCTAAAATATTATATACCTTTTTATGTCAGGAATTTTACCCAAGATTATATTGTTATTCCAATATTAATCGTTTTTATTTGGAATTATCAAAAGATATTTCTTTCAATAATACATTTAATTTAGTTTCTCAGGAAAAGAATCATTCAATTTCCCATAGCATTCTATATTAACACGAATCATCATTGTTCCATATATTGAATAAACTAAAATATATAGGTTGAGAAACAAATACCTATTAGTGAATCGTATAATTATAACATATAATTTATTTCATTCAAATATCATTAATGATTCTTTTTATTCATTGAAAACATTGTTTCGACTGATGAAATCATTTGATATCACATAAAAAATACTATAAAATCATTCATAAGAAAATTATGACATTATAAAAGATTATAAAACTGAAAATTTAATTTAGGTGATTAGTTTTGGAGTATTCACTATGTAACATCCCAACCAAACTTAACATTAAATTATTAACCATATATGTGGGTTACATAACCTCAAAAGTGATTCCTTATATGCCAGAGACTGCCAACTAGCAGTTAGGGTCTTAGGAGGTGATTTTGGGGAGACTATACCTTCATATCAAATTTTCCAATATAGAATGACAAGAATATAAATCAAAAATAATTGCATGTAATAGCGAAATTATTATGAAACCAAAATATATCAATAGAATAAAGATAATAATAATTTTATAAAATTGGCCAACACCATTTTCAAAAACATATGAATGAGTAACATGGTAATGATGTATATATGAAAGCATTAAACAACTAGCATGATTTCCATAATAGGAGAACAAGCCAATATAGGACTCCTATAAGGAACATAACTAA
Source organism: Viscum album (assembly GCA_963277665.1). Classification (NCBI taxonomy): domain Eukaryota; kingdom Viridiplantae; phylum Streptophyta; class Magnoliopsida; order Santalales; family Viscaceae; genus Viscum; species Viscum album. The sequence continues at coordinate 2,015,063,371 of OY728150.1, forward strand.
AATGACCTAAGGGGAATCTATATGATCTTCTTGAGATATTTCTTAGTCCTTTCATCCAAACTCCAAGTAAGTGTATACAACAAAAATAATGGTCCATGTTCCATAGTCATGTGAAGAGGAATGGTCTACTCGGGTACCCTAGGGTAATGGAGCCCTGAGTAGGGTGTGATATATAACTCATAGTAGGGCGGCACAACCATTGCCTGTCCCTATAAAAATATTATAATAAAAATTTAACAATGTGAAGATATAAACTGTTAAAAACACAAATGAATAAATAAACTACCCACGTATAGGTTCTAAGGGACCCCCGACGACAATAATTTCTTCATTCAGCGGCTGGTATTTCAGTTCAACCACCAAGTATATATATATATATATATATATGATATCATCGGGACAAGGTATGAATTAATTTAACCCTTTCATATATATATATAGGGGGGGAGAGAGAGAGAGGATAACTTTGGCATGAGTAAATATTACATCTCATCCAAGGAAGTCTATGTAAATGGAAAGAGGTAAGAATTCCTCTTTCCATAGAATAAAATAAATATTGGACGATGTAAGAATTCCTCTCATCCATAAGATGTTATATTATTATAATTATGTAATAATTCATACCATTCATAGTGGATTAAATAAATAGAACAATTTAATAATGCATCTAATTCGTAGTCATTTACATATATGGAATGAGGTATGAATGCCTCCCATAAATAATTACATACAAATATCTCAAGGTGTATGAATTCCTCCCATCCATATTCATTTAAAATATATATCAACATGTATGAATTCCACCCATCCATAGTCATTTGTAATAAATAGAATGGGGTATGAATTCCTCCCTTCCATTGTCCTGAGTCCATTAACAAACTTATAATATAATTCAAAATTTAGTACTTCATATTGATTTCAAATTTCCAAACATTATTACACAAATTCAATCACGATCACAATTACTAAAGGCAACCCATCTTATTTATTTCAATTTACACATTTGCATATTTGTTACATTCACTTCAAATACCTGAGGCAAGGTCCTCTCATTCTTCTCATTAGACTTATTATAGTTCATTAAAAGGATTCTCTTTATTTTAACCATTTATTACAATTTAATGAATTCAATATGGCTAAAAAAATTATCCAAGACATGCTATTTGATATGAGGCATCTCACACAAGATCATTCTAACTCAATTTTACAACACATGGGAAATTAATTTAATGTTTTATGTGCTCTGGTCATTCCAATTGAAGGATTTTATTTTCTCAATTAATCTATCGGAATAAATGTTTTTTGATCTGCCTGACACAAGGAAACATCCATTTAATAGTTATGTTGGATCCAATTAAATTTTTAGGGATACAAGCATTGGACTATTAAAGGAATCTCAATTTAGTAATATTAATAAGGGGAATTTTCAAATCATTCTAATAGAATATTCATAATAAGATAATAAACCATAGGGGATCATCAGTAGAATAATAAAAACATGTAAAAATGACAATCAATACATTTTTAGCTCGATGGTATCACATCTCCATTGGAGGGTTTTTATAATAAAAATCCTGACTTTGTGAATGTAAAACTATTTATCTTATTTAATTGTATCTTCCATTTAACCATAAAAAAATCATTTATGAGAAAATATAATATATTGAGAAGATTAAATTAGAACACAATAAAGAAAACATAAATAATTAAATAAAGCTTTCATAAAGATAAAAGGTAATGAAAAGGTATCGTACCTCAAAGTGGAGCCCAGCCGTCCACATTGAATATTGGAGTGTTCTAATGAATAGTTATTGCTCTTCCACTAAGTATATGCACCTTCACATACATTAAATGATATGTAGCCCATACATACACACTCTCAAAGACATGGTCATGTTTAAGGGATCCTCACTTATACACTTATATGAATATACATGTCTACACTCATATATGTATTCATTAATATATATATTCATGGGAACAAATAGCCACAAACATGCGTAATAACTACAATGGATGATTATAAACATTATTTTGGAACCCACACACACATATATATATATATATATATATAAGTGTAAATTAACATACCTATACACACATAAGAAAGTCTCTTTAGACTCGGGTGACTCAAACCCACGTCGAGGACGATCAAACAAACTACAACAAACAATATAGTCTCAAAATTAAATAGGTAAGGACCAACACACATAAAAAAATACAAAAAATGCATTAACCTCAAAATTCCCTTGTATAAACTAATAAATAAAAGAAAATGGTAGAAACATATACCTAATTTTTTTTCGGTGAACTGAGAATTTCTGAATTGCTTCGACTTTGGTTGCTATTGTCGGAACATGCAAGTGGCGGTCCATAGAGACCCTTCTCAAATCCATAGATGAACTGAAATCCAAAAAAAATTATCATCATACTAATAGGTATCATAAGTCATAATTATGGAGAAGGAGAAGAAAAAATTGTCCCCAAAGGGGATGGAGGCTAATGAAGAATATCATACCATGATGATTTAGTGAGACACATAAAAAATATGAGTGGATTTTTCAAAAGGAGTGGAGTCCATTGGAGGGGTCGAGTACATTGAAGGGGACCCCATGGGGTAATTCATGTGATATGCCAAGTAATATTACGATTTATATAGTGTTATGATTTTTTTAATTTTATTTTAAATTATATTAATTAATTTCTAAAAAAACTAACGCACAACATTTTTTGAGATACAAGGTTTGTGTTGTATAGTTTTGAAAAACGTGGGCCGACCGTGTGATACGCCACTTCCTAGAAAAACATTACCACATATTCTAGGTGCATGGATTGGGAATATATGACAAAACCCTTCAAAACACGTATTCCACTCTTAAATAAGGTCACAATGTTGCCTATAATGGGCTGCAGGGTTTAAAACAAACTGTGCACCCTCTACATCCTTTGATAAAATTTTATTTTCCCAAAATATCCTCGAGCCACCAAGAAAACATAATGAGCCCTAAAACGAGTCCAAAAACACCAATTTTAATGTTTTAATCTCATAGAATATAGTTCTAATGATTTTTTTAAAAATAGCTAATTTAGAAATTGAAATAACATAAATTACCTCATATTTAAGTATCTTTCAAAACATGGTTCATTACAATATTATATCCTTTAATAATATTGTCCCTGAGATTGCATCGGGAATTAAATTAAACATTACACAAACTACAGGAAATGTGAATATTTGTTCAAATGGTCATGTTGCATTCTCAGATGTCTAATTCACATTCATGTAATTCCTATGTAATCAACACATAAACCCACTTAAATCTCAATTTAATATTCGATTTCCACCTGGAACACTAGGATGACACATATACGACCGCATTATACTAGATACATGATCATGTTTTCCTCTTATAAATAATTTAGCCAATGGAACGTTCCACCATAGGCTTTAATGTTAACATCCAAAACCATGATATGAATCAAAAATCGTTAGAATTATTATTACAACCAAACATTAACCATTTGATGAAGCCCCATGAGTTATTTTAAAACATTCAAATAGTTTACTCCCTTAAACCACCAAACCAATGTAGATACATATTTTTTTGAAAATCCCCCAAAAACATTGTCCGCACTCACCCCTCCTAATGACATGTCCAAAAATATTCCTCTAATAACCTTATTCATTATGAAATGATAGAAAATATTCTATCCAATACAATGTTCAAATTAATTGGATTCCTAACATAGACGGTTGGAATTTTATAAGAAAATAATATGATGCAAAATCATAATAAAACTCACATTTATAATAGAAATGATCATTGAGGACTACACTCAACCCTAGATGATGTTTCTAAAATCAATACTCAAGGGAATCCATTTATCATGTGTTCAACTCATAAAGAGAACCACTGAAAACCATCCCATCATCTATAAATCATTAGTGACGCATAAGACTGACACTATATTAGTGAATCTTGGTCAAATACAAGATGGGGGACATTCTCAGCACTTCGAAAAATAAAACAAGATGGTTTAAATGGATTCCAGTTAATCATTCTCAAATAATGAAAAAAGAATGGTAGAACAACAAATTATTGACTATTAATAAGGGACTCAGCTTCACATTCCAAAAAATAATAATTAACTAAAAAAATTCCTTTACCACATGAAGGCATAATTTGATTTTTTAAAAATTACCAATGTAGTTTATCATTGACCAAAAATTATTACTAGTTGTTATATACATAACCAAATCATCTATAAAACCAAGAGGAAAGTAAAAACTGATTTCCACAAAACCCCTCAACCCCAAGGACCCTTAAGAAAAATGACCATTAAAATTGTTATTTTTTATAGTATAACCTATACATTGATTGACACATTTACCAAATTATACTTGAATCACCATTCCATCAGAGTGTTCTAGGTTTCAATGGGAAATAAGGAAAACTATCCCATAAAAATCATATTAGTACGAAAACACTACAAATGATTATGTGATGTTCCTCCAAGTCACACTTAAAAAATAAATACATTTGAAGAAAACCAAACCAATGAGAAACACATGTCAAAACACCCATGTCTTGTGATAGTTCTCCCAATCATTGGAACACACCTACTTATTTAATGATCTGGTAAATCTAGCTAGTGATGACTCACAAACCACACTCAAAAACTCAAAGATCAATGATTCATATGATATCATTTGGTTCATTAGCACATTTAACACTCGGCATTATCATGTACATCAGTGCATGCTTCTTGAGTAAAAGAAATCTTTCTAATGATAAAAGACGAATCCAACCACACATATGGAATTTAAATCCTGCTGAAAAAGAGCATTACCCATTGGTCAAGCCCATAATAAGATCCAATAAATCATGAACACCCAAATGAAAAATTGTTTCAATATAAAAATAAAGCACTATAAGGGACAATGTCACCTAAATCAAAAATAGCATCAGAAATATCGCATTATAAACAAATCACTTAGCTTATATCTGATCTACCTACCCTGGGCTAGCCCCTTTATAATGAAAAAGCATTGTCCAAAACATTTGGTCACACAAAAAAATCTGCTAGCTCAACAACATAACATTTTAATCTATTTATAATAATTAAATAGACTATGAAAAAAATTTATCCTTTCCATGAAAACTAAAAATAAACGCTCAAGCTACCTATGAAATAAAAAGTTTCCAAGTTTACCACTTATTCTTCTATTTATAAGCTCATTATATTTAATAACATTTAAATATTTAAATATATTAATGATTTACTCTGAGGAATCATTTTATATAAAAAAACATGTGGTATATAATTCATCTAACACCCCCAGGGAAACAAAAGAATTATAAAAAAACATCATTTTACAAAAAATAAATTTAGAAATTCAATGTGATCCCATCAAAATCATTTAATTTAACGTTACAAATTCCATTTAGAATTATGGAAACCAATAAGTTTCCCATTAAGCCAATCCAAATCAGAAAAAAATTAACAACATAAACTGAAATAATCATTTTAGAAAGAAACATGTAATTAAATTTAACCTAGGATTAAATTTCCAAAATCATGTAGCACCCATATACTTCATGGATTATAATTTTTGTCCCATTTATCAATAACAAAATCACATTAAGATTATAGAATTCTCACATATATATAAATAGTGTAGATATATGGGTGGTCATCTACCAAACTATAATGTTCCCTTACACTTTATAGTTAGGAGTTTGGATCCAATTTTTTCAATATAAAATCAAAAAATTATTTAGACAGTGGAAAACATTAAATTTTATTAATATCCTTAAAATGTATTAATGTTATGCTAAATTTTTTATTATAATTTATATATTACCCTTTTATAGTGGTATGAAGCTCATACACAATAAAATATAAAATTGGTTACTAGTCATTCACAATGCAAATATATAAGGAAAAGATGTTATAATAAGAATTAAACATAGAAGGAATGATTAAATGTTAGTTAAGCTAGTTCATCTAAGCATGTCATTTAGAAACATAGAATTGAATATAATCACTAATAATTGAATGTGTGCAATTTGATACAGGGTTTAAACATTCATTTCCATAATATTAAAATGGTTAAAACAAAAAAAATTCATAAATCATAAGAATTGGAAAGTACATCAGTTACTCTTGGATAAATTGTATCATGTTTAGAAGAGAACAATGTAAACATTAATCACATCCCGAGCCACATAATCATTTCTTGTATATAGGGATATCATCCCCAAAAACAACAATTATGAAAGTATAGACATTATTATAATCTCCTATATACCAACCCAAAATACTAAGAAAATGGAAAAGAAATATCCTCTGATACCACATTATAACTTCTCATTCCGACTAATCGTTAACTGAGTTGATGGAATAGTGGGTCACATTGCCTCAAGCGCCTCTCCCCTTACGCGAGAGACTGCATACTAATAATGATAATCTTATGAGGTGATAGTGGGGAGACTATACCATCATATCATTGTTTTCAATGTGGTATGATCAAGGGATAAACAGAAAATAATAGAAGAAGTAGTAAGAAAATGAAAGACACTAAGAGAAGATATATAATAATAATTTTATAAAAGATGGTAACGTAGTTTTATATAAATGATGGATGTGTGACATTGAAGTCATATATATATGAAATAATTAAACTACCATCATTCATTACATAATAGTTAAATAATGAAATACATAATTCAAATAAGGAAAAGAACTAAATATTCCTAATCCACATATCCTAGAGCTTACTGTTCCCTAGCTCTGTCCTTTGATCTAAATCCTTGTACGAGAATACAATATCATGAAAGGATCGAGGTTCACAATCCTGCAAGGATGAAATATATACTTGGGAACTCATTGCAATATATTCTTGAGTAGGGTGTGTGATATAAATCTCAGTAGGTTGGAACAACATGTGTCTATACCTATCCGGATCAGGAAATCTATTTTTAAAAATGTGTAGGTATGATGTATTAAAAATAGAGTTGAAAAAATAAACAACACCCATAAAATATCATAATATACACCTTACGGTGATACCTACATCATCCCATTAATGGTATATCTGATCAAGTCATAATGTATAAATACATATATATACAGGTTATCATTGGGATGAGGTAATCATGCCTCTCGTCCCTTCATATATATATATATATAGAGTTCATCCTTGGGACAATGTATGGATTCCTCTCATCCAATTGGTATTATGTAAATGGTAAGAGGTTATAATGCCTCTTGTCCATATGAGACTATAAAAATGGAACATGGTAAGGATTCCTATCATCCATATGAGATTATATAAATTTCTTGATGTAAGATTTCCCCTATTCCATTGGATATTATATATATGGAACAAGGTAATAATTCCTCTCATCCATCGTAATTTAACTATATGGAATGGGTTATGAATTCCTCCCACCCATACTAATTTTTATAGATGGCATGGGGTATTAATGCCTCTCAACCAATATATATTATAATAGATGACATGGAGAATAGATTCATTCCATCAGTATTCATTTACAATAGATGGAATGAGGTATAAATCCCTACCATCTATAGCCAGGAAACCATTAAAATTATTATAAATGAATACATAAGAAAATACATCTTATGAATTTCAAATTGAAAAACCATATTATACATAGGCATTCATGTTCACAATTTCATAATGAAAACCACCATAAATATTTAAATTTGAACAATTACATATTTATAACATTCATTTCAAATACATTATTAAAGGGACTCCCCATCATCTCATTTTCCATATTATATTTCACTAAATGGATCCCCCAAATTTAGTTCACATAATAAAATTTCAAATATTTTTATATGGCTAAACAATTTATCCATGAAAATCCATTTGATAGGAGTTTTCCTACTGAAGGATGTTCTAAATAAATTTTATTACACATGGAAATCATATTTAATGTTTCAACTATTTTGTTCATTCCAATTGAAGGATGTCAGTTTCTCATTTAATCCATCGTAATCATGTGTTTTACATCCTCACATCACGAGGAAAATTAAATTTTATAGTTAATCAAGAGCTGATTAGATGTTAAGGGAAATTACCATTGTACCATTAAGGGAAACTCGTTATAGGAATATACAAAAGGGTTTTGTGAGAAATATTATAACAGTCATTAAATAAAAAAAATCCCCAAGCATAGAAGAAGAATAATGAAATAATCCATTCATGTAAAATGTTTTATCACTACATTTTTAGCTTGAAGACTTTGAAACTCTATTTGAGGGGTTTTATTATGAAATAATAACTTTTTTAACATAAAATCATTTATCATATTTAATAATTCTTCCCCTTAAAACTATATAATTATTTATTAGAAACTACTCTAAATGGACAACCATTAACAATAAATGAAGAATGAACCATCAACTAATTTATTAATACATTCAATAATTATAAATGTAAATCAATGGGAACCTATATGAAAATGGAATCAATCCGTCCACTTTGGCCCTTTTCCCATTCTTACAAAAAGTTTATGATCCCCCACTAGGCATAGACACCTTCACATACATGAAATGAAACCTAGACCAATGCACTCACACATTTTATAAATACTCGACCTTAAAATATTACATAATCTTGAATTAAATGAATAATTTACAATGAGGATATTTGTAGAATTAGATTGTTAGATTGTTAGGCCATAACTATTACATTTCTTCTCCAAAATTAAAATGAAGAGACTTCTAATTAGTTTCCAATTTTGTATTAAATAAAAACACTTTGAAAAAAATGTCATGTGTAGTTCCATATTATAGATATCCCAACTCTTACATGATCCCATCCATAACCCTAATCCACATTATGTACTATGAAAAACATTTCAAAGACATGGGATCAGAATAAAAAGCTCATTAATTGATACGCAAATAAGGAAAAATGTTAGTTTTGAAAAACTACATGTAAACCATGAATACCTTATCATAAGTAATAATGGTCACCTTTATGAACTAGTCAATACACTTCAATGAATAAAAGATCATTGCTTACCCATTTGTATCATAAATATTACCATAAAAACCATAGAAATAATACATAACATGTAATGGTATCATGGAACAGAAACATACATAAACGAAATAACCATACAATCGACTTCCACACATATCACTAAATGGAATAAAAAATTGGCCAACTTCCATACCCAATGCATTAGAGGTTATAATTTATCCACCAATCCTGGTTAATCACGACGATACCCATCATTTTGATTATCACATAACCACCCTTCAAATATAAATGAACCATTATCAAATCATAACACATAAAAAATATAATGGAATGATAACATTTACATATTGATATCAAAATATAACATTTAAATATATTGACATAACAAATCTTTATCAAAATGATTTTCAATAAAAAATTTTATAAATGATTATATGGAATTTATTTTCCTTTTAAAATCCATACATCTTGTTATGGAAGACAATGGAAAAAATAATACATGCGAGAACAGAAATTATCATTGTCATAACATACATTAAAAAATAATTATTTTTATAGAAAAATGCCTCATAGAAAAATAAACCCTTTGAATGAAAATAAAATTCAAAGGTTTCTATATACCACAAAAAAATATAGTTGTGTATAAAACAAAATATTCCTCAATTAAATTATATTTAGGTGAAGTCCCATACCTCGTGTCCGACTTAACCCGATCATTATTTAAGTTCTTGAATAATAAAATAAAGTTAATTTCCACTTTCATAAGAACCTATTTCAAGATTATTATTCCATTTATATCACTTATTAACATGTTAAAAACATTATGTAATCATTTATGTAAATAATAGTAAATTTGACGATATGATGCACTTGAGTTAAAAATGAACTTCTTATAATTGAAATTTTTTTATGTGGCCATCATTCCATTATCTCTATAATGATATTAATTATTTAGATTCCATATTTCTCATAGATACATAGTATATAGGTATTTATAATGTACCATAAAATTTGGAGATAAGAAATAAATGCACCGTTCATGGAGACTGTAAGTCGTATGTACGCTTGAACACTAGTTTCATTTAAATTTCATATTTTAAAGGGATGAAACCATATTAATACATTGTTATATCATAAATAAAGTATAATATCACATATATTTTGAGTAACTCTATCCTTTATATGTTTCATTAATTTCATGAATGAGTCATATCACTTTGACAGGGCGATAGTCTGCACTTCCTCAAAATGAAATTATCACATTTACCCATTTCAAAAACAATAATGGTATGCTATAAATGGAAAATACAGAAGCATAAAGAAAAAATAAAAAATATATATATAATATAAAAATAATGTTCTATCATAATTTCCAAAATGAGAGATGGTTGGAGATATTTGAATAATCATCGTTTCTCGAGGCAGTAGTTCATCATCCATAGAAACATTATGTTCGTATCCATTAAATGGCGGTGTGTGTGTGTCTAATAGAATACTTCTCATAACAACAACCTAATATATTTATGAAACTATTGTTGTTATAAAATAAATTAAAAATGACTTTAGGGGGAAGGAGAAGTAAAATAATATAAAAAACATAAAAGAAGATGTTACCTTTAAATCTGTTATATCGCTTTGGATTGAACCAAAAGGATTACTTGATGTGTCTTCTGCCTAAGGTTAGGCTTCTAAGAGAATCATATGGATTTGGGGAGATTATTTTGGCCGAGTTTTGATGAGCCAAGGGGTTTGAGAGGTGTGAGTAATGGGTTAGAACAAGTGTCCTTTTATTAGAAGGAGGATGGGCTCTTTTAGAATGTTGGAAAAAATTATTTTATTATAAACTTATATTTAGTTACAAAAGGACAAAAAATCCTTACAGTTAATGATTATATGACTCATGTTTGAAATAAAATCATCCAATATGAATTGGATATGTTTTTAATAATGTTTAATTATTTATAATCATATCAATTTATTTTATTCATTAATGAGGTAAACATTGCCTCATTATTGTGTCATAAATAATATTATTTATATGATTTCTGACAATTATTATGAAATACCATGATATAGGAAATCTTTTTAACTTTCAAAATCAAATTTATAGTCAAAGTTATAACTTACATAAACCCATGTAAAACTTTATTTACTAAAAGATATTTGTTTATGTCATTTTTGGCTTTATGTAAATTAAAATAAAGTGTCATTATCACTCCAAAGTGAATCCATGGGGAGCCTTAAATATCATTTAATTCCTGCTGTAAAAACAAAAGCCGTGTTTTTAAGAATCAATTACTATTAGACGTTTGACACATATATATGACCAATTTCAAAATAAAATTACCTATAATGTCCAAAATTTGATTTAATGTTTAAAAATTAATATAATTACACTTCAAAACCAATTAAAATGATAATATAACTATATAAATGTATTATATTAAAAAGATGTATTGAATTAAAATACAATATTTTTCACTATTCATTAAAAAAACATTATAAAAAAACCATAATTTCATCCAAAGAAAATTTTGATGTCCCGATTCTAAAGATGAAGAATAATTTTTCTAGTAGAACATATAAAAGTAAGAAAAACTGGATTTAAAAATAGTTCACCATTAAATGGAAGTAAATTGATCATTTAAATAAAATTAGATTATTTGTGCTTAAAATTGGATTCATTTACAATTTACGCATCTAACTTTTATTGGATAAATCTAAAAAGAATTAATAGACATTTATAATAATATTTTAGTTAGTTTAATTCATTATTGATAATCAAACTACTAGGAGTTAACTTCCATTTAAAATAATATTATTATATTATTAATGTAAAATGTAATATTTCAAGGAAAACCGTTGTTTCGTATCAGGTATTCCATCAATCATAGAGTCATATTTAAGGAAAAATTAATTTCTAATTAAAATATATTAATAAATATAAAAATGTCTTATGATATATTTACCTTGGATGTAATATCATTCCCCACTTTTGGAAATTGCATACTCATAATTTTTACTCCCTTATCAAATAAGTGGAGGTATTTATCCCTCATTGCATTTTCAGATTCCCAGGTTGCATCTTCTACCATATGGTTTTTACCGAAACCCTTTACCCAATGAATTAACTTATTTTGCATCACAGTCTCTCTACAGTCAAGAATCTAAACTTCTTGCTCCTCATAAGAGAGATTATCATCTAATAGAATATCCCCTTTGCCCAAAAAATGAGATGGATCTGGAATATACTTTATCAACATTGAAACATGAAAAAACAATGTGTAACTGGGATTAACATGGAGGTAAAGCCACTTTGTACGCAACTGATCGAAATTTTTCCAGGATATCATAAGGTCCAATGAACCTCATACTCAAATTTCACATCATACCAAAACAAATCACACTATTCCATGGTGAAACATTGAGAAGGACCTGATCACATTTCTCAAAAGAATGATCCTTCCTCTGGTTATCCACAAAACTTTTATGCTTGCTCGGAGTTGTTCTCATGTGTTTCTAAATCAACTGATACATTTCTGCCATCTCTTTTACCAATTCTAGTACCATCAACATCCTTTCACCTACTTCATACCAAAAATCTAGAGTTCGACACCACTTGCCATATAATGCCTCAAATGGAGCCATATGTATACTATAATGGAAACTGTAATTATTATAAAAGAAACCATAGAAATATGTTGGTACCAACAACCCTGATAATCCATTAAGAAAGCACATAACATATATTCCATAGTCTAAATTGTTTGTTCTGACTGTCCATCTGATTGCGGATTAAAATTGGTACTAAAATTTAATTCATAACCCAATGACTTATAATGGCCTTTACAAAATATAGAAGTAAACTTTGGAACATTATCATATAAAATAGAGAGGGGAATTCCAGGAAACCTAACTATCTCATTAATATACAACCCAGAATTTTTATCTAGAGATAGAGTATCTTAAATAGTTAAGAAATGAGAATATTTAGTCAACTGATCAACAAAATCCCAGACTGTATTGTTACCTCAAGATGTCTTCGGTAATCCCACAATGAAGTCCACAAAAATATTTTTCCATTATCACTCTGGCACTGGTAAAGGCTAAATCATTCTATTCGATAACTACCAATATGCATTAACTATATGACTACTCAAACACTTCAGAGTAAAGTCAGCTATATCTCTTTTCATTCCATCACACTAGTAATACTCCCGAAGATCCTTATAAATCGTAGTACTTCTAGGATTAAATTAGAATGGAGAACGATGAGCTTCGCATAACAACTCATTCTTCAACTGTGAATCATAAGGCACACATATGATTTTACCAACTATAAAAAAAATCATTATCAATTTTAAAATCAGAAAACATACCCTTCTGAATGATCTCTACCTTTTGTGTAACTCAATGACTTCTTTTGCGCATTATTTATTCATTTTTATAGAGATGATTTCACAGACACCTGAAACAAAATATATTAATTTCTTGCACCAATAACTTATATTCCAATATTCATCCAATCAAAAACCCAATGATCTCTTTCCAAACGTAGCATGGTTAATTTAGCATTACATTTTCGAATCAAAGCATCAGCCACATTATCTGCCTGTCATATATTGGAAAAGATCATGAAATCATAATCCTTTATTAATTCAATCTGTCTACTCTATCTCATGTTCAACTCATTTTGTGTTAATATATACTTCAAAAAAAATTAGTCTGTATATTTTACACATTTTAATCCATATAGATGATTCATCGAAATTTTTAAATAAAAAACATCAGCTACTATTTCACAATCATGTGTAGGGTAATTTAACTTATGAGGTCTCAACTAACACTAAGCATAACTAATTACCAGATCATTCGTCATAAGAACACAACCAAGTCTATTCAAAGAAGCAAAACTATAGATTAAAAATTCACTATCTATGTAATATAATTCCAAAACAACCGAATTTTCCAATCTTGTTTTCAATTCATGAAAACATTCATCACATTCTTTTGTCCAAATGAAATTGACACCTTTTCGAGGTAACATAGTCATTGTTCTAGATAACAATGAAAAATTTTCGACATACCTCTTGTAATATCCTACTAAACCATGAAAACTCTGGATCTGAGTTATATTTTTGGGACACGGCCATACTTCAACATCTATTTTAGCATGATCAAAAATTCTGACATTTTTTGAAACAATGTGACAATGGAAAGAAATTTGTTGTAACCAAATCTCAAAATTGATTAATTTACCAAGAAATTTGTTTTATTTTAAGGTTTTCAAGGCAACCCTTAAATGAAATTCATGGTCCTATTTTCTTTTATAATTAACCTAAGTAACCTCAATAAACACAACCACCATTTATTTCTTGAGTCAATTTATCTATCACTGAAGCAAATTGTCTAAATCTGATTCCACCATCTTCTGATACTAATTTTGTATGGTTGTTTCTCTCTGTATGCCTTCCCATCAAAACTGCCATGTTTCCTCTTCGAAAAACCATTCCGAACATAGAAATACCATTGAAGAAGCAATATGGTAATCATTTAATGAAATATCATTTTAATAATATCATAAATTAAAATTAATTTGTGGATATTAATATCAATATACTATATTTAAGAGTATCCTAAACCAAACTCTAGTAGAAACTATAAGGACCCAGCCTTAAAACATTACATAATATTGAATTAAATGAATAATTCACATTTATGGTATTTTCGTCATTAGAGTTTTAGATAGTTAGGAAATAAATATTACATTTCATCTCAAAAACTACGAAGTAGATACTTCTAATTAGCTTCAATTTTTCACGTAAAATAAAAACTTTTTGGAAAAAATGTCTTGTCTAGTTTCTTATTTTAGACAGCATGAATTATCCTTGATCTCATACATGAACCTAATCCACTTTATTTCTTAATAAGAACATATCAAAAACATTTGATGAGCACGAAAATCTATATAAGGGATACACAAAGAAAGAAAATTGTTAGCTTTTCAAAACAACAAGTAGACCATGAATACCTCATCATAAGTAATATTTTTAAACATTATGAAGTAGTAAATACTCTTAAATAAATAAATGATAATTACATACCCATTTGTATCCAAAATATTACAATAAAACACATAGAAAGAACACATAGAATATAATGGTAACCTGGGACAAAAACATACCAAAATGGAAAAACCATACAGTTGACTTTTAAACATATCACTAAATGGAATAGCCATACCGCTAAATTCCATACCCAATGCATTGAAGTTTATAACGTAACCACCTATACTAGTTTATAATCTCCCCACCCACCATTTGGTTTATCACATAACAACACATCAAATATCCAAGTACCATTATAAAATTATAACACATAAAACATATAAAAAATAAAGATAACATTTCAACATATCAATCACAATATATCATAAAAATATATTAACATAAAAAATACATTATACAACCCATTTTAAATACAAAAATACATAAAATAGTATGCGGTATTTATATTCCTTTTATAAACATTTCGGCTTGTTAAGGATGTCAAAGATCAAATAATACTCACGACGATGGTAAAGGTTGTTGTCACTGCTTACGTTAAAACATTCTTTTTTTGCATTTAGTAAAATGCGTCATAGATAAAAATTCCCATTGAATGAAATGAAATTTAAAAGGTTTTTATATACCATATTAAATAATTTAGTGTATAAAACAAAATGTACCTCATTTAAAGGAGATTGAGAAGAAGTCCCTTACCTCATGTCTGAATTGACTCGATATTTCATTAATCTCTTGAATATTAAAGTAAAGATTATTTATAAATTATCAATGCAATTTTTGAAGTTTATTATTATTTTTATATCACTTAATACCTTGATATTAACATTATGTAATCATTTATGTTAATAATGGTCGTTTTGTCGATATTTGGTACTTGAGTCAAAAAAATGAACTTCTTATAATTATAAGTTATTCATGTCATCAAAATTTCATAATCTCTAAAATGATATTTATGATTTAGATATCATATATATAATATATAAATATTATATATGTTTTTATAATAGTACATGAAATTTCGTGATATGAAATGAAATACACTATTCATAGAGATGGTAAGTCATACGTACACATGATCGCTGCATTCATTTCTATTTATTATTTTAATGGGGTGAAAAAATAATGATACATAGTTATATTATAATTCCATTATTATATCATATATAATTTCAGTAACTCCATACTTTATACGTTCCATGTATGGTATGAACGAGTTATATAACGTAGATGGGGCGGTAGTCCTTACTTTCCAAAATGAAATTATAGCGTTTTGAAATTATGGAAACCATAAAAGTATGATATAAATTGAAAATATAGAGTAATAAAGAAATAATAATAATAATATATATCATATATAAATATAGTTCTATAATAATGGTTACCATGAGAGGCAGCTGGAGATATTTGAACAATCATCATTTCATGAGTCAGTAGTTCGCCGTCCAGAGAAACAGTATGTGCGTATCCATTAGATGGAGGTGTGTGCATGTTTATTTTGAATCCTTACCCTTAGAAAAACCTAGTATATTGATGATAATGGTGTTTCTATAAAAATAAATTAATAATAGAGGTTTATGGGGTTTGAGATGGGAAATAAAATAAAAGAACATAAAAGAAGTTGTTAACTTTAAATCAGTTATCTCTTATTGGTTTGAAAAAAATGGTTTACTTGAAGTTCCTTTATCCTATGGTAAGCATTCTGGGAGAAAGAGACGGATGTTGGGAAATTATTTAGTCAGATAATGGATCAGACAAGGTGCTTGATTGGTGTGATTAATGTGTTATAATGGTATCCTTTTATAAGGGAGAGGAGGGGCTCTATAAGAATGTTTGAAAAAAATTTATTATTATAAACTTATCTTCAGTTTCAAAAGGTCCAAAAATCATTACAGTCAATGATACGATGAATCATGTTTGAAATAAAATCATCCAATAAGAACTGTATAGGTTTTGGATTGTGTTTTAGTATTTACAATCTAATTTATTTAAATAATTAATTAAAGAGGTAAATAATACATCATTATTGTGTTATAAATAATTTCATTTATATGATGTCTAAAAATTATAAATCAAATACCATGATGTATGAAATATATTTAGATTTCAAATTAATATTTATAGTCAAATACATAACTTATATAAAATCGTTGAAAATTAGGTTTACTAAAAGATAAATGTTTACGTCATTTTTGTCATTACCTTAAGTTAATTAAAATAAAGTTTTATTATCACTCCCACATGGCCCAATCGGGTCCCAAAATCAACCCAAGGATGCCCATTTTCGGAAATGTATCAACCAATAATATTAAGAGGAATTATAGGGTAATTTTATTTTATTATAATAATATTTGTTTACCCTTATTTATCAGATTTACCCTTTAACCATGGTAAATAAAAATGTTACTGAAATAATTAAATACATAATGTCTAAAAATATAAGTTACCTATTACCACACTTTGGACCTCATGATTCAATATATTGAATCCATATTTCCACATTCAAAACACAGAAGTGGCATAAAATAAATTTTAAATTTATTCTCATAATCCAAACAAAAGTCGTGTTTTTAAGAAACAATAATAATCAAAAGATTGAAAATAATTTATGTAAACATTCATAGTGGGATTAATTCTAATAGAAAAAATTGTATTAAATAGTAAAAAATAATCTAATTATACTTTAAATTACATTGTAAAGACGAACTATCTATATAAATATATTATATTAGAAGGCGGTTTTGAATTGAAATGCAGCATTTTTACCTATTCATTACAAAATAAACATTGTATAGAAAATACCAAAATTTCCTCCAAATTAAATATTGCTGACCTGATTCTAATGAATAATATTATTTTTGTCAAATATAAAATATAAATGTGATAAAAACTACATTTTAAAATAGTTTTCCATTAAATGGTGGTAATTCATACTTTTAATGAATATTAGAGTAATTGTGATTAAAATTGGATTCATTCACATTTTAATTCTCTAACTATTATTAAAGAAATGTAAAAATTTTAAACAAACAAGTATAATCATATTATAGTTATTTTTATTCAATCCCGCCAATATAATGGCTAGGCGTTAACTACGATTTAAAAAACTGTATTTAATTATTAGTGGGCAATGTATGATTTCAATGAAAAAAGTTGTTGCGAATCGGGTAAGCCATTTAACATAGTGTTCTCCTTAAACTAATGTTAATATTTACTTCAGAAAATATTGGTAAATATGAAAAAAATTTATTCTTTATTTACATTTGATGTTACACATATGGCCATGAACATGTGAAGTCGATCATCACATATACACTTATAAGCATATACACACCCCCACTCACATACATATGCATTTTTGTATATATACATGGGTACACCTAGCCACATACTTGCATAATCACCGTTGTGGATGATTATGAACATATCGGGGGAACCCATATATATATATATATATATAACGCACACACACAAATACCTATTCACACATAGTCGAGTCTCCTTAGACTTCAGTGACTTGAAACCACCTTGATGAAGATCCAAAAAACAAAAAAAAATAGTGTCTCCAAATTAAATCAGTAAGGACCAACAAAACTAAAAAATATAAAATATTTTATAAAACCCTAAATCACAAAATAAAAAATAAAAAATAATGGAAATGGAAGAAACCCTTACCACAAATCTCTTGTAACAAACCACGACCACCCAAAC
This sequence comes from Viscum album, assembly GCA_963277665.1. Lineage (NCBI taxonomy): Eukaryota > Viridiplantae > Streptophyta > Magnoliopsida > Santalales > Viscaceae > Viscum > Viscum album. Next base: position 2,015,082,169 of record OY728150.1, read on the forward strand.
CATATGGAAGTTTGTGATGGCTGTTAGATCATTCATGAAGGGGTCCTGATAGAACCTTAAAAAAAACATAGATGAAAAGATAACTGAAAATATCATAGCACCAAAACCTTGTATTTTAGACAAGCTATGTAGGCAGAAGGATAATGAATAATCTAAACCAAAGAAGAAGGATAATATGATATAGGACCCTACCCAGATTATTTGGCAAGAAACTATTAATAATTCTGGTGGATTCATCCTGATGAGAGGAGGTCATATGAGGGGTGGTTTGAATCAACGAGGAACCCTACACGGAGTGCTTTTCACAATTTTTAGATCAATATAGGGTGTGAGGGAGTGTTAGGTGTAGGTTTTTATTTTATTTTTTTTTAATTTACTTAATTTAAAAAAAAATACACCTCATGGTTTGGGCCTCACGTTTAGGAAAACCATGCAGCACCCCTCTACCTAAGAGACTACACTCAAATGGTCTAGGTGTACTATTATACAATCAATGCACATCTTCTAAAAAAATACCTTTAACCTCCTTAAATATTCTCTTATGGTTACTTTAAATGGGCTGCACAATTTTAGACAAACCTTACACCCACTACAATCATCCATAACATAGATTTTTCAGGTCTGGAACACCAAACATTCTTCAAATCAGCTAGTAAATGTAAAGAGCCTTCAAAAAAGTAAAAAAAAACCAATTGGGTAGATTCTACCTCACAATTTTTTTTTCTGAATCTTAGTTTTGAAATAGAAATATTATATAATTTTACATGTTCAAATTTTAAATCTTTTTTGTTTAGTTCAAAACAGAGTTCACGTCACATAATGAATCAGAATGATATATAATATATATTAAACCAACTACATTCATGGTTATTAACTATATATGTAACAATACTAAAACCATATCCTCTTATGGTATCCAAACAAGGATTTATTGAATCAAAGTCATCATCTTTTATTCTATTCTAAATGATTAGTATATTATTGTTCACATATATTAATCATAAACCCTATTACAAATAGTTTCTATTTTATTAACTAATTACATATTAAACCCTACTATCCTACCAACTATGTTCACATTAAAATTTTAACGATAAATATTAAATTATATTATATTAATATGAAATACATTCAATTATGGAACTGATAATAATAATATTGGTTACATGTCTTTTGAATCACTGATGCTCAAGTAAAAATTATAAATAAGATAATTGAATCCTATCACATTATATTATTCATAAACAGTAACATTCTTTGGAATTTCATTGAAAAAATAATTTCATTATGTTATTTTGGTAAGGTATCATAAGAACTCATGAGATTATATGATTATTATGAAGAGAAAATAGGGATATCAATTTTCACATATGCAGAACATGTTCAAAATTTTTGAGAACAACATAATATCTTTTTTAATGAAAAAATAACATATCATAGATCATAATCATGATTTATAGAAACAATAATCCTCCTCATAAGACATGAATCATAATTGTATTAATGGAAGTTATTGAAGATAGCATAAAATTAGGATAAAACATATGTTTGTTGAATATATGTAATAGGAAAATTAATTTACTTTTTGATGGATAATGTAATAGAATATCATATTTTATTTGGTAAACTACCTATACCATACTATCCCAATTTAATGATCACATATAATACTACCATTCTTTAGAATGACCCTTTCTATGTTGCATTCAATCCCCCTTCTTATCTTTAATATCTCATGTTATATCCTTATTCACACAAATACATTCAATGTATACCTAATTTGTGTTCAACACACCACAGATTAAAAATCCATATATATCTCTTCCACTAGATCAATGAAAATCTATAATATATAAATTAACATGTAAATAAAATGATTTTCATAGATATTTCAACAGTGCATTATATTATTTCCAGTGGGAAATCAATAGGCTAATTAATAATTTAAATAATTCATCATTGAATAACCAATAGAATATAAATGAGTTTCATAAATATATAAACTTTATAATCGTAAAACATATTGAGTAATAATATGTATTATATCACTATAAAAAGTCTCATTTAATAATATATGACATCAAATGATGTCATGTTATATGAAAATTGTAAGTAATCAGATCTACATTTCAGGTATGGATCTTGATTTCAGTTTTCTTTTTTGGGGAAAATAGAAAAATGATGAATTTATAACTACACGCCATGTACTTTTGATTATATGTCATGTACAAATACTGCCACATTCAGGTGTGTGATATCCATGTAACGACCAGGTACATTGTCATTTTGTGGCCTAACTGACTACTTCTGTTACAGACCAGTAAAAGCTACTACACATCATGTAGTTTTCAAGAACATGTTGTGTACTTTTATTTTTTATTTGATATATCGGATTAGGGTCACATCTCATATCTGGAAACACCTTCTTCTTCCCATGTGTTGTACATGAGATCTTTATAGTGACAAACGATGATCGATCCTATATTCTCTATTTGAACTACTAATGAAAAATTAGTAGGTGCATTAGAATACCCGTGGTGAGTTATGAAATCCTATGGAGACATTATTCACAATTAATCATCTCTTATGAGTTATTAAATGCTGTGAATTTTCATAGTTTTTTAGATCTATTCAAATGTAAACCCATTTATGTTCTAAAATTTCAGTATATCTATTGTAGGACATTGAGGCGGGCGATTTGTGTCGCTATTTGTTTGTATTTTAATTATATATGCTACAAATGTCACATTTCCATATTTTGTGAATTTATTAATGTGGAATTTGACATCATAATTACATTCTATGGTTTGATTAATTGATAATGGGTTTTTTCTTATGTTTATGGAATGATACTCTGTCTATGGGACCCCCAATGGACGTGTTTTCCCTTTATTTATTGTTTATGGGCATTTGGTACTAGTTTCATACGAAGAATACCTTGTTTTAAATACCTTTTTTGATTATGATGGAATTTTACTGATTATATGAAATTTTATTAAAATGAATTGTGAATGTTTAGCCATGTAGTAGTTTTAGATTACATGAGTTGATTTGAAAAAATATTCTTTATATGATTCCAATGGACCATGAGCGATTTGGACCTGGAAGACCAAGGTAACAACCAAATTATATTCTTTGATATGTTATTTGGGCTATATATTTTTCAATGGAGTATGAGATCCTACGACCAAGAAAATGGATGGGACATCAAAATTATATACCTATTACCATGATATCCTTGGTGCATAACCATCAGCACAGTGGTTAGATGGTGAGAGCATTCCTAGAGGGTCGTTATTTTTTTAATTTTTTTTATGTGTAACCAAAGGGGTTAAACAATGAGAGCATTCCGAATGGTTTATCTATGTATATTTGAATGACTGTGACACGTCTGTCATGTCAAATATCATGATTAGATTCAGTATTACATGATTCTTTAGATAGTCTTATGGGATATATTTTTTGGTTACATTACATGGCATATACATATATTAGGATAAAATATAGGGTTTCATGATTCAATAGATGAATATTAATAGATAAATTAATGTAAATTAAAACTATAGTATGGTTAACATTTGAGTACTTCCATGTTTATTGCTTCATTTTTTTCATATTTCCTTCTATATATATTCACATACAGTTAGGAACTGATCATTTGTTGGATTCCAACAATGATTCATCTCACACATTGTTTGGATCGTGATTTTAGACCCATTCGGATGATTTGATTACCGATACAGATAAGGGTAATCACTCTTCTTCATCTGGTACTTGATTACAATAGGAGCTAGATATCATTTGTCCAAGATTAGTTTTGTAATGCTAATAGAGTTTAATTTCATTTAATTTGGATTTTATTTTATTGTTTTTAATGATTTGTGACTTGTTTGCCTATTTTATTATATTCATACATAATGTATCAAATCTATATCTTGTGTCTCATTTTGAATTACATTTAGTCTTCCATTGTTTATTTCTATTTGGTATTACTGCATCCTTTATTGTATACTATTTTTTTCCTCTATGTATACTCTTCCAATGAGGGAATAGTTTTCCAATTATTAGACTTTGGCCCTCACTTATAGTCAGGCACCTCTAGGTTTTGGGTAAATGCATTTGAGATCATGTGACCAACCGGGTATGGGGAACCCTTCAATGGCAGCCAGATCTGAGAAGTTACAATGTGGTATCAAAGTGGATTTCATTCCATATTTACCTTTGTATTTGGATCCAATAGAGTAGTATAGGATGTAATAGGTATTTGGTAATATGATTTTCTCATGTGTAGCTATCGTGTGTACATGGAAATTCCATGTTACATCGAATATTGTAATTTTTCTGGTTTTGTAATTGTTATTGTGGATTTGATTTCAACGTTGGGTTATTCACATGTTTTGAGATTTTGTGGTTGATATCATTGTGGTTATATTTCTATTTAATCCATATGAGATGTGTTTATGCCATATCATTCATCAAATTGGCACTAGCTACATATCACATGTCATACATTCTTATCACTTAATTTTGGGTGCATTACTAATTTCATGTTGTTTTAAAAGATGATGTGTTATATATGAATGCAATTGTTATAGATTCCATGATATAACTACATTCTATTTTGATCTGGTATTGGTATATTTATTTTTTTGTTTGGATGGATTCTAATATTTGGTCCCTAAGGTGTTATAGGACCTTTTGGATCCGAATTTGGTGTATCATTTTTGAACAGTAATTGAATTCAGATAAGATGTGACATAATATAGATGCAAAAAATTTAATCGTGGGGAGTATGGGCACTCACATATCATAACACAATAATCCTTGGACAAATTTTATGATTTTTGGTGTTCTAGAGGTGTTGTATAGGCTTTGTAATTAGAAATCATAAGAAAATGGTGTGATGTATTAAACACAGTCCATGAGTTCTTCTTTTCTTGATGAAATGAAATTTCTTAAGATCAATCTATGTACTGTATGTACATGCCATGTAGTTGTCAACCGTGTCATTAACTGTTCGAGTAGAGTCACGAGGTTGGTAAACATTTGGTTGAACACACCGTGTACTGGGATTACACGTTGTGCTATAGTCGACCATGTTTATGGTTGTGTGACTAACGACATGGGTGGATTGAAAATTTTAGTACATTTCGTGTCTAGCGTGTACACTCCGGGTAGTGATACACTAGTAGGACCGTGTATTTATAATCATATACAAGTACATGGGTAGAAAAGTATATTCAAGATCATGTTATGTCTCAAGAGTAACACACCATGTATATGGGGAGTTGGACGACCGATTTGGCAGGGGTAAACGCCCATGTTATATATTAACGACCACATTGTTTTATTTTTTACATGACATGTAACTGTGTTTTTGAAAACATAAATCATTTACATATCCTATTTCGTACATTCACTTATGAATTGTACTTCTGTTAATGTCATAATGAGTTGTATGATTTGTAATGACCGACGATTTCATTAGTATAAATACTTCTTGAAATAATTAAATGTCTCTTTGTCTAAAACTTTTATATAAAATGTCATCTTATTTGGTTTTATGTTATGAATTGTGATTGTTGCTAATATAGCTATTGAACATTGATCACCACATTAGTATTAATATAGGGCTTTAACAAATCCAATTTACTCAGAAAAAAGAAGCTATGACCTCATCTAGTAGACATGCCTCAACTGAAACACTATGTCTATGTAAATTATTTTCGTATATAATAATGAATATACTTTCATTTTATTATTATTACCTTATAAATAGTTTTTCAAGCACAAATAGTTTTTTAGTTAATATTCAACTATGAAATCTATTTTAATGAATTAAGGGATTTTTTTAATTAAATAATATTTTTATAAAATAATATTATCATTATTAAATCTATATTTATTAAATATAAATGATCGTATAATTTTATGAATGCAATTGTATTTTTTATTATGGTTTAAAATCCATTTTTATCAAAACCCTTGAATTTTCAATAAATGTCAGTTATTATTTTAAAAGTGATAATTAACATATTTATAAATTTATTTAGATATAATAAATATTATTTCTGGAATCATGATGTCAAAATTATCCCACAATGAATTTTTAATTATTTTCTAAGACAGTCAAATTTTTGGGTAAAAAATAAATGCAATGTAAATATATAATGTATTTTATGACATTATAATGACCCGATAGTGATGTTATAAAATACTATACTCATTTTTGTCAACCAAGACATGTTTTACCATTAAAATAATGTGATTTTGGGTTTTTTTGAATTATTTTACAAAGCATTAATGGACCCTTCAAGAATTTTAAACATCAAGTCTTTTTTAATTTTTTTCCTTGGGAGTGTGTCTCACCTTCACATATGCAACACCATTATTTTAAGAAGTTCCGTCATTTATCTTGTAAAATATTGTTTTCCACATCCCTTTTTCAATAACCATGGGAAATAACCATTGGCTGGTCTGTGGTTTGTATTAGTTTAATTTGAGTGGTACCAAACCTAAATAATATCGAATTCCCTTCAACAATCCTATATAAACCCTCCCAAGCTCCCACTTCCTCCTCACTAAAAGCCTTTTGGAGTTCCTCCAACCTCTTAAATCCTCTATCTAGAATCCTCCCAAGGTTCCCCAAGGTCCCAAGAAGCCTCTCTCATGCCTCTCTCAATCCTTTGGATGCACACATCCATGTAAGGGATTTCTTTTTTTCTCCGTTTTATCTAATATTCTTTAAGTTGTTAGGCCCCTTATTCAATCAAAAATGTTGGGGTATGATTTATTACCTTTCCCATACTATCATATTTATGTTTAGATTATGGGAGACCCCTTTATACATCATTAAAGCCTCCCATGTACAACCATAACTATGCCAAAATTTCGCAAGGAATTTCTCTCTCCTCTTTTACATTCAATAATTTTTTATGAATCATGACTTTAAATTCCATTAAAATTGTTGGAAAATGTTTATATATGACCCCTTACTATCAATTTCATGTATATATGATGAGACACCCATTTATCTCTCATAAAACATTTTTATGAATTCTTACGTCATGCTGTTACGCTGCTAAAATTGCCTCGATTTTCCAAGCCAATGTCATTGCATAGTGAATATCATGCCCATTTCACTATCAAGGTTATTAACTTTTATGAAAATTTAATTATTGTTTATAAAGTTTAATGTTTTAATTCCACATTATTTTATCATGGAATAAATTTCAATGATATTTGAGTCCCTGTTATATGATCCATGTGGCACACTGATGCATGAAATGAAATGTTTATGAATGTTTCTCTCTTATAGTGCTCTAATGCATTGGGTAAAGTATATTACCAGGATACATCATGTTAAATGGGTGTTTACTAAATCTAGTACAATTGAAACTAGGTTTTATTCATGCTTCATGTGCAATGAGGATTTAGTCATGCTACATGTGCAATGATCCTTGCCTCATGCTAATTCCATGTTAAGTGTTGTTTCAACATTTCCATGTTATGATTCTCATGCTTTATCATGCTTTTATGTTTATAAATCTATTATGCTCTAATGATATGCCTATTTTCTAACATGTATTTTATTCCCTGAGTTACTCCATGTTTATCCCCTTACTAGGATTTATAGCTCACCGTTTTCTAATGAATTTCATCACTTTAACCCATAGAATGCTAAGTATGAGGGAATATAGTTGTCATGTAAATGATGTTTTCAATAAAGATGTTGTTTTTTAAGTTTTAAATTGTTTTGTAATGATCTTAATCCCCAAAGACACAATAAATCTTGATCTTCTATGTTGTATCAAATGATTTTTATGAATAAATTTTGTTTAATTGTGTATTAAAAAGAAGGGTTGTTATAGTTGGTATCTGAGGATATTTTTAATTATTTTTGGTATTGGGATTAGAAAACCCTAGTAATTCCTTTGATACAATATTAAGTTTAATAAAACATCCCTAAATCTTTTTGAGTATTTATTAAGTGTTTTATCAAACAAATACATCCCTGTCTGGATACGAGCAGGTAGAGGCGACTCTAGCACAGATGTATCCTAGGGGTAAAACCCAAAAACACCGCATTGAGCAAGACTCGAACCGAAACTGGTTCACGACAATGGGCCTTGCTGCACTCTTGGTTACGAAACTCCCAGGGGATATGATTTGGTAAATTTACAAGCTTAGTATGAACCATCATTAAGGGACAAATAGATTCCCAATGAATATATGTTAGAATGTGGATAATGGATAACATAGACTAAAGCCAACTGATTAATATATTAAAGAAAAAAAATTATTTTTAAGTTTTTATTTTTGTCCTTCGATTACTCTTTATGTGTTACCCCTATATTTACTTTTATTATACCCAATGGCCGATAATAGGAGGACTCGGTCTAAAAATTGATGTGAAGAACAATTTGATGATTGTACCAATTAGATACCCAATCAAATGAAAGTGGGAATCACAAACATTGTTACTCTTCTCTCTTAGCTTACTCAATAATTAACAAGATACATGGGTCATGATGAATGTTCTACCCCTCTTACGAAAGAACAATTTTCTATCAAGAGATTCATGAGACAAAGGCCTCCTACTATTAATGGATCATCTCATCGCTCAACTTTTGAAAAATGGATCAACTTCATTGAAAAGTTCTTATCCATACTTCAATGTACTGAACAAGAGAAGGTTCTCTGGGCTGCTCATCATATACAGGGTGAATCTAAACAATGGTGGAAGTTGATAAAAAATATGAAGCCTGAGTAGGAGATCAAGGCGTTGGAATGGAAGGATTTCCAGAAGATGTTTTTCGATAAATATTTTTTGTGCAACTTCTGGTTTAAGATAGAAATGGACAACCTTGACCTCAAGAAAAAAACGACGAATCTATCAAAGCGTATGTGGGAATCATCACAAAGATTTCACTATATGGTTCTAGATTTGTCATTACCCCTAAATAAAAGGTTAACCTCTTCTTTCGTGGACTCAAACCTAGCCTCTAGAAAGCGATGGTGATCCGTGACATCGACAACTATGAGGAATTTTTTCGATCTTCACTCAAGGTCAAAATGGAGATCAGAGAATCTCAGGGGTGTCATCTAGATAAGAAGCGTTAGGTGGACATCAATGATGGTGGTCCAATGGATAAATCCAATGGTGATAAGAATATCCAACACCCCACATGTCAAAAGTGTGGAAAGAAGAACCCCATAAATTTCCTCAAGTGGATGAGGAAATGCTTTATGTGTGGAAGAGAAGGGAACCTAGTTGTTAACTGCCAATAGAAAAAATATGTGGATGCAATAGAGGAGAGGAACACTCTGTTAAAACCTAAATATGTTTTTCATTGCTACAACTGCAATGAGCCAGGGCATCATCTTAATTAGTTCCCTATGCCAAGGGTTTTCAGAGGCAACCAACAACCTCCAAGGCACCAAGGGCATGCTTTTTCCATCACTATTGTCAAAGTGATCCCTGAAAATTATGTGGTGATATGTTTTCTAGTAATTCAAAAAATAATTGAGAATGAAATTTTTGATTCGGGTACTACGCATTATTTTATATCTTTAAATATTAATAGAACAATCCTAGCACCACTACAAATCGTGGAAGTAAAGATGTCAGTGAGTACGAAAAATGGGGCGATCATTGTATCCCATGAATATAAATCCTCCCTTGTCATAATATGTGGATTAAACATCCCAATGAACTTCATCATACTCCCTCTGGTGGAATTTTATGCAATTCCTAGCATGTATTGGCTTTCCTTATATTGAGACAACATAAATTACCATGAGAGGGAATTCATTCTCCATGTGGAGAATTGACCCCAGATTCTTTACAGGTGCACTAAAGAAGATGAATCTTCGTTATCTCCATCATCTCACGTGTGGATATTACTACTCTATGAACATGAATATCTGGCTAAGATGATTATGTCTATGGAGGATATCATCCTAGAAGACAAGCTTTTTGTCAGGGAATTCGCTGAAGTTTTTCTCGAGGAATTTTCCTGGTCTTCCTCCTAGAAGGGATGTTGAATTATCAATTTATCATATACCTGGGGAATTACCAATATCCATGACTCCATATATAATGGTTGTTGTGGATATTTTAGAGCTGAAACAAACTATAAGAGAATCTGTAGAAAGAGTTTATATGCCCAAGTGCTTCACAATGGGGTGCATCAGTCCTCTTCTTCAAGAAAAAGGATACGTCAATGCAGCTTTGCATCGATTACTGTGAGTTTAACAAACTCTAGATAAAGAACATGTATCATCTACCACAAATAGATGAATTTTTCGATATTCTGCGTGGAGAACAATACTTATCCAAGGTGGATTTTTGGTGGGGATATTATCAAGTAAGGGTGAAGAAGGAAGATATCCCCAAGACCGGTCTTCATACAAGATACCTGCACTATGAATTCATAGTAATTCTTTTCAAAATCACTAGTTCTCCAGAAATCATCATGTAGATGATGAATTGAGTATTTAGAGATTACCATTACAAATTTTTGGTAGTCTTTATTGATGATATTCTGATATACTGCAAAACCAAGGAGGGTCATGAGAAGTATATGAGAACTATAATAGATACCTTGTGGAAGGAGAAGCTTTATGAAAACTATATAAAGTTTGATTTATGGTTAATGGAGGTCTCATTTATGATCCATATAATCACAAGAAATGGGATATTTGTGGATCCCTCTAAAACAGATGCAATTAAGGGATGGCAAAGGCCAACATCAGTAACAGATATCTGTAGCTTCTTGGGGTTAGCTGAATATTATTGACGATTTCTGAGAAATTTCATGTGATTTTGCAGCCCTATTGCCAAGTTAACACAGAAGGGAGTAATGTTTTCATTGAGTGATGAAAGTGAAGATATTTTCAAACAGTTGAAAAGGAGGCTTATCACTGCGCTTGTGCTATCATTACCCGCAAGTCGAGAAATTTTTGTGGTATTCATTGTTTCTTCAAAGAAGGGCCTCAGATGTGTGTTAATGAAAAATGAAATTTTCATTGCCTATACTTCAATACAATTTAATGTTCATGAACAGAACTATCTAACACATGACCTTGAGTTGGATTCAGTTAACTTCACTTTGAAAATTTGGTGGCATTATCTCTTTGGGGAGAAGTGTGAAATATATACGAACCACAAAAGCCTCAAGTATATATTCACCCAGAAAGAGTTGAAAAAGTTCCAACAATGATGGTTAGAGTTGATCAGAAACTACGACTTCTCAATACATTACCACCCTGGGAAGGCAAACATTGTGGTGGGTTCACTAAGTAGAAAGGACCCAGCTATTATATCATTAATGTGAACTGTAAAGTATAAAATCTTCTTAGATTTTATGAAGATGGACATGGAAATCATAATGAGGGGAATATCATCAATCCTTTCTCCAATGATTTTCTCAACCATCACTTTTGTAATGTTTAAATGATTCCCAAAAAGAAGATGTGGAATTTATGGATAAAGTGGAAGCTATTGAAAAAATGAAACTCCCTAGATTTTAATGTTAATGAAGAAGTAATTGTGAGATTTGGGAAAATACTATATCTTCAATCATGTCCGAAACTCAAGAAAGAACATTGGGATGATGCAAATAGTTCAAATTTCTCTATTAACCTAGGAAACACAATGATGTATTGAGATCTCTAAGAGCATTATTGGTGGGGTATTATGAAGAAAGAGATCGTTGTATGTACATCAATGTTCCTGGTCTGTGAGCAACTAAAGTCATAGATGAAGAAGTCTAAGGGGATGATGCAACCATTTCCCATACGAAAATGGAAATGGGAAAACATCACCATGGACTTTGTCACCGGACATTCAAAGACATCCAAAGGCAACAATGCAATCTAGGTTGTCATGGATCATTTTACAAAGGTTGCATACTTAATTGATATTCAGAAAGATTTCTCATTTGATCAACTGGCACATATATATATCAAGGATGTGGTAAGGCATCATGTATTACCACTATATATTGTGTCTGATCATGATTCAATATTCTGCTCTATGTTTTGGAAGAGTCTTCAACATGCTCTGAATATTGAACTGAACTTCAGTACATCCTGTCATCCTCAAACTGATGGCCAATCCAAGAAGACTATTCATATACTTGGGGAAATGTTTAGAGAATTCTCAATGGACATTAAATAAGGATGGGATCAACATATTCCTCCAGTTGATTTCTCTTATAATAACAGTTTCCACTCAAGCATCCAAATGTAACCAAATGAAGGCCCTTTTATGGGAAAAGGTGATGAACACCGGCGTGTTTGGATGTGGTTGGAGAGAAAAAGCTTCTTGGACTAGAAATGGTCAATGAAATGGTGGAGAAGGTGAAAACCATTCAGTAGCATATCATGGCACCTAGAGTTGACAAAAGAATTGTGTTGGCAACCATTGATGAGAACTAGAGTTTAAAGTTGGAGACATGGTATTTCTACGCATATCTTCATCGAATAAGGAAATGAGGTTTGGAATGAAAGGGAAGTTAAGACTATAGTACATCGACCCCTTTGAGATTCTAGATCATGTCGGGGTTGTGGCCTACCGACTTGCACAGACACCTACCATGTCAAAAGTACTTGATGTATTTCATGTATCCCTCTTAATGAATCACATACTGAACCCTTCACATGTACTCTCTTTAGAGGTGTTATAGTTAGTGGATGATCTTTCTTATTAGGATCAACCAGTAATGATCTTAGGTTATAGAGAAAAAAGTTATATGAAATAAGAAAATTCCCCTTGTCAAGGTGTTGTGGAAGAACCACATGTTTGATGATGTGATGTTGGAATTTCAGGAAATGATGAACAAAACTACACACATCTGTTTTAGTGTGGGAAATGAAAATGTCAAGGGAGATTTATTTTAAGGGGGGGAGATTGTAACGACTCAAACATTCATTAATGGAAACCTTTCTTGATCTAATTAAATGACACTTTATGTAAATTTTTTATATAAAATGTCAACTTCTTTGGTTTTATGTTATGAATTTTTAACATTGCAAATATAGTCGTTGAACAGTTTCTACCTAATTAGTATAAATATATGTCTTTAACAAATCAAATTTACTCAGAAAATGGAAGCGATGGACTCATCCTATAGACGTACCCCAAACGAAGCCCGTTTATCAGAGCTGAGAAAGTTGGTGGTGTCATTGGGTTTCGCCCATGGCCAATCCCAAGAGGAGCATGAATTTGTTAAGCTCTTGCAGGACTACCTACGAGAGAAATGAAAGTTGATTGAGAATTCCACCCGGGCATTGTTATCCAAGCCACCCTAAGAGTCTGTCATCATCGCACTCCTTACTCTTCAGTCTTATGCATGTGTTATAAGGTTTTAATTATCAAAACCTTAGCACTATGGTTATGTACATTATTTTTCTATATAATAATTAATATACTATCATTTTATTATTGTTACCTTGTAAATAGTTTTTAATGCACAAATATAGTTTTTAGTTAATATTCTACTAAGAAATATATTTTGTTGAATTAATGGATTTTTGGAATTAAAAAACATTTTAAAAAAATAATAACAATATTATTAAATTAATTTTTATTAAATATAAATTATTGTATAGTTTTATGACTGAAATTTTAATTTTTATTAACATTTGAAAGCAATTTTTGTCAAAACCCTTTAATTTTTTATAAATGCCAGTAGTTTATTGTAAAAGTGAAAATTAACATATTTAGAAAATTATTTAGATAAAATAAATATTATTTCTGAAATCAGGACATCATAATTATCTAAAAGTGATTTTTTAATAATTTTCTAAGACAGTCATAATTTTGGGTAAAAATTAAATACCGTTTAAATATATAATGTGTTTTATGACATCATAATGACCCAATAGTGATGTGATAAAATTATATAAGCATTATTTTCGGCCAATATATGTTTTAAAATTATTATAATGAGATTTTGGGTTTTTTTACCTTATTTTAGAAAGATCTAATGGACCCTTTAAGACTTATTAAACATCTTGTCTTTTTAAACTATTTTCCTTCACATTGTGACTCACCTCCACATAAAAGACTCCATTATTTTAAGAATTTCAGACTTTGGACTTATAAAATATTGTTTTCATCTTCCCTTTAACAAAAACCATGGGAAGAAACCATCGGAAGAAACCATGTGATGGCTTGCGGTTTGGATTATTTTAATGTGAGGTGTCCCAAACCTAAATAATATAGAATTCCATCACCTTTCCTATATAATCCCACCCAAGAACCCACATCCTCCTCAATCATAGCCTTTTAAGTTCCTCCAAGATCTTCCCTCCTCTCTATAGAATCCTCCCAAGGTGCCCATAGCTCCCAATAATCCTCCTCTCAAGCCTCTCTCAATCCTTTTGGAAGCACACTTCCAAGTAAGGGATTTCTTCCTTTCTCATTTTTGTCAAATTTTATTTAAGTAGTAATGCACTTTTTTTCAATAACAAATGTTTGGGTATGATTTATCAACTTTCCCATACTGTCCTCTTTGTTTTTGGATCTTGTGAGACCCCATTATCTCTTATTAAAGCCTCCCATGCACAGTAATTTCTATGCCGAAATTCCAAAAGGAATTTCTCACTCCTATTTAGAATTCAATCAATTATTCTATATAATTACTATAAATTCCTTTAAAATTGTTGGTAAATGTATCTAAATGTCCCCCTTACTATCCATTTCATTTAAATATGTTGTGAAACCCCTTAATCTATCATCAATCAATTTTATGAATTCGTACGTAACGTCGTTACACTGCTGAAATTGCACCAATTTCCAAGCCAATGTCTTTGCATAGTGAATACAGCACCAATTTCTCTATCAAGTGTATTCAACTTTTTTCACATTTACATATTGATTACATGTTTTCATGTATGAATTCCATATTCTTTTATCATGGAATAAATGATTATGTTTTATGGATACCTGTTATATGATTAATATTGTACACTTATGCATGAAATGAAATGTTTTAGAAGGGTGTGACCTTATAGTGCTCCAATATATTGGGAAAAGTATAGTATAATGATAAATCATGTGTAATTCTTGTTTACACATGATTATTCAAGTGCAACATGGTTTTACTCGTGCTTCATGTGCAATGACGATTTACTCATGCTCCATGTGCAATGAGCCTTGGCTCATGCTAATTCCATGTTAAGTGTTGTTTCCACATTTCCATGTTATGATAGTCATAGTTTATCATGAATTTGTGTTTATGATTCTATTGTGCTATAATGATATGCCTATTTTCTAACATGTATTGTATTCCTCATGTTACTTTATTTTTATTCCCTTACTAGGCTTTATAGCTCACCTTTTTCTTATTCATGTCATCAGGTTATCCCATACAATGCTAAGTATGGCGGAATGTAGTGGTCATGTAAAGGAATTTTTAATAAAGATGTTGTTTTTCAGGTTTTATGTTGTTATGTAATGATACTATGCCCCAAATACACTGGACCTCTCAATCTTAAATGCTGTATCAAATGAATTTTATGTAATAAATTATGATTAATTGGGTAATAAAAAGAAGATTTGTCATATGCTTGACCATGAAGAATCATTCCACCAATACGTCTACTGGTTGTATGCCAGGTATAGTGCATTTAACAGACAATAGAAATGGTAGATCAGGGATAATAATTAGTTCCTCAGATCATGAACATGTTGGAAATAACTATTATACTAAACCCTAGTGCAGATGCACAATTCTATGAAGGATTTATGAAAATGATGCAGACCATTTAGGGAGAACCATGTCCTACCTTGACTTTGGAAGAGTTGATGCGGGAGATCTAGTAGAAGTATCCTCCCAATTTTCTAGGGTATGGAGGACAACAGGATACATAGTTATGGTTGGAGGCCATGCTTTTTATCTTATAGAATTTTTAGACACCTCTTGATAGGATGGTGACGCTTGCAACATACATGCTATTTGATTCTACCAAGAGAGGGTGAGGTTTTATCTCACAACCAAGATGTCATCGTGATATGTCTTGGGATGTCATTCAGAGGTCATTCAATGATTTATTCTACCTCGATATGTTGAGGACCAAATGAGCTTTAGAGATTAAGAAATGGTAGTAAGGCTTTCATACAGTGATGGATTATTCATCTCACTTCTTGATCTTTTTCACTTCGCCTATGTTTTGGGAGGTGACATGTTATCATTGGATATGCGATTTCAAAATTGTCTCAGGTACGAAATCTAATATTAATTGAATTCTTCATTTTGACTTTGGTGACTTCTATATTAAACCAGGTTATGATTACTGTTTTCAATCTGGGGGATTTTGTAGCTGTAAGTTAGGGCGGGTTGGCATCATGGGTTGGGACTCCTTCAACCGATAGAAGGACTAATCACAATGTATCATTCATGTAATGTTTCAATATGTAGAAAGGTGAGGGACTAACACTGCAAGACGAGTGGATACATAAGAATATTGTTCCTTATAGACCCTATTGAGTGTTGTTCATGTTGAATAATGGGTCACATTAATTGTTTTTGTAGGATGTTCCCACCAGCAGTGAGTGAGAGGTGATCTGTAATGACTCCACATGGAATATTGGGACCACAAGTTTCTCAACATTCATGGAACTAGTTTTCATCATGTTGTTCTGTTAGAGGATGTGTTTATGGGTGGGGAAGCCAGACAACATGTTTTTAGCTATAGCAAGGTGGATCAGCTCAGTGTGTCCAGGCAAGGTTACAAGGCCACAATATTGGTCAAACATTTGTGATGGAGCTGGCCTAGAAAGTGTATAATTTTGGACACTTCATAGTTACATGTATGATTCTAGTATCCATAGTTTTAGTTTCTAGTGTTTTTGATATAGTGTATTCCCATAGTTTTATATTAGATTCTTTTGTGGTGATACATGGGCACTAAATCATTAAATTTGATGATGTTATGATGCTAGACACTCTGTTGGGGATTGGTATAGATAGTGTAAAATAGTGTAAGGAGTTTCCACTTGAGTTTGGTGGGTGTCCCTTCTTTTGGGACCTCTAGGTATTAGATATGACACGTTTAAATGTCATTATCATAATCGATTTGTTGGTATCATTTCAGTCATTTAATAACTACAATCACCACATTGTGAGTTTAATGTCACTAGAAGTAGAATATTTCCTACCCAACGGTGAATGGGATGTCCAAGTGAGAAGAGGTGGACCTGGGCATCAAGGGAAATGAGGAATCAAATCCCAATATGCTATTTTATATCTGGATGACATGGGAACTTCACATATAGAAGTTCCAATCATTTTGTATCATTTCAGAGATTTATTGTCAAACAACATTTCCGGTTTACCTTCATATAGTGAGGTGGGTTTCACTATTGATCTTATGCCAAGAGGGGAAATGGTGTCTACTCCCTTTACAGAATGGATGAATAAGAATTAAAGGATCTAAATAAGCAAGTATAGGAGTTATAGGTGATGGATTTCAGCCATATAATTACTTATTCTTAGGATTATCATGTCCTTTTTGTGAAGAATGTTTATGGAACTCATAGACAACTTGTAGATTATCGGATGTTGAACAAGTTGGCAGTATATAATCGATATCCCTTGATGGGGATTGATGATCTCATTCATATTCTTCAAAGACCCATGGTGTTCATGAATAATTACATGATATCCTATTATCATGAGATACATATTAGACCATAATATATACCTCTTACATCCATTTAGAGTAGCTATGGTCTATACGAGAGTTTGGTTATACTGTTTGATCTTACAAACACACCAACAATTTTTATCACACAAATGAACCGAGTGTTCAATCATTAGTAAGATTCTTTTGTGGTAGTCTTCATGGACGATATCATGGTGTACCCTCACACTCTACATAACCATTATATTCATATTGAGATCATATTGAGTACAATATGAGATAATCCATTATATACATAGCTCTCAAAGTGACACTTTTGGATTGATGAGATTCATTTATTTGGACATGTTATCTCAGTGATCAGAGTATCGTTAGTCCTAGAGAATGTGAGAGTGATATATTCATGGGGCCATTTGAATATCGTCTCTTAGGTATACAGTTTTTGGGGGCTATATGGTTACTACATATGCTTTATTAAAGACTTTTCATGGATAACAATTCCACTGATGGGCCTAAATAAGAATGTTGTAATGTACTTGTGAACATATTCATGAGATTCAGCCTTTTAGAAGATGAAAGGGTGGTTGACATCAACAATGATGTTGAATTTCTAGATCTACCCAAGAGTTACACCATTTACTTCAAAAAATCATGTATCAGACTGGGATTAGTTCTAATTCACGGGGAAGGAGTTGCTGCATAAGGGTCTTTGTAGTTAATCTAATATGAGAGTCATTACTGGATGAACGATCTCGAGTTCATTACCTTTTTACCTACCATACATTGCTTGATAAATTGACTTTTGGGAGAGTATATTATGTTAATAACTAACCATAAAATACTCATGTATATCTTTACTCAATGATATCTAAATTTTAGATAGCGATGGTGGGTTGAGTTCCTTCAGTCTTCTGACATTGAGTATTCCACAACGCCTATTATTGGAAATGCATTTTCTGATACATTAAACAAGAGTACTCAAATACGAGCTGGTCAATAGGATAGTAGTGAGTGGAATATTATGGATATGTTCTTCGATATGGATTTGGAGGTTCATGAAAAATAGGTGCAGGCAATTATTTCTTCAATATATGTTACCTATACTCTACTCGATCGAGTGTAAATGAGGAAGCTATCAAATTATGAAGGCCCAATCCTATTGAAAAGTGTGTCAAGTGAGGAACCTAATCTAGAGTGGTCTATATGAATGGATAAGGGTTGGAATTTTTATGGGAGCATATGGGTGTCAGCAGACATACGCATAGAGCTATTGTGATATTTTCATGACTCAGTATGTTCATTTAATCCGGGTTTGTCACCATGATGTATTAAAATCTACATCATCAGTGTTGTTGGATAGGCATGAGGAGGGTTGTTACGAGTTTTTCTATGATACATTGACTAATCAATATGGTAAGGTAGAGCATCAGCGATCGACATGGCTAATCCTATAGTTACCCCTTCTTGAGTAAAAGTGGAATGAGGTCGTAATGGATTCCATGATTGGTTTACCAAGGTCACCATGAGGAAATGATGTAGTTTGTGTTGTTTATTGTATGCTCATTATTGTTTCACATTTCCTTCCAATCAAGAAAACCATTAGTGTTTATGATAATAAAATTTGGTAAATATGGGATATAGTAAATTTTTATGAGTTTTGACACTCTATAATTCCAGACATGGATGCCCAGTTTATATCTTGTGTCTGGAATTGACAACATAGGGATTTGGGTTTGTTGGTACATTTCAGTATATCATACAATCCCAAGATAGATGGCCAGTATGATTGAATGATATAGGTGTTAGAGGAAATTATTAGATCATAAATCCTTGATTTAAAGGGCTCTCGTGAGAGACACATACCCCTGGTAGAGTTTCATACAATAATATTTTTCATGAAACTATTTAGATGGTACCTTATGAATCCTTGTACGGTTGGCCATGCCTATCACCCCTAAGATAGCTAGAGGCATGCGAGGAAGCTATGTTGGTACCTCATCTTGTATAAGAGTACACTCACCAGGTGGAATTGATTAAGAAGAAGATGGATACTACATAATCCTACCAAAAATCTTATGTTGGTTGACGAAGATGATCTCCAGAGTTTGAGGTTGGGGATCATGTTTTTCTGCATGTCACACCGAGGTTGGGACACATGATGATTAGGAGTTATTGGAATCATTTAATTAGATATGTTTGGCCATTTGAGGTTTTGGAGAGACTCAAGGCCGGATTCCTATTAAATTTCGTTACATAAGAGGTATCATTCTATGTACGAAGTCATTCATGATTCTCATCTATGAAGATACATTCCCGACCTTTATCACGTTTCTCAACCTTAGGTGGTTGAGTTGGAGGTGGATTCATCCTTCTAAAAGAACCCTATTCGTAGTGTGGATCATAGCATTAAGGATATTGATGGCCGGCATGGTACACTGGTATAAGTTCTATTGTATCATGAACATGTTAAGGAAGAGAATTGGGAGAGGAAGGAGGACATATGCTCATAGTGGTAGGAGTTGTTTGGAGAATTTTTTCACCACCCATGGAAGGGAAATTCAAATATGAATTTCCCTAATGGTATAATTTTTTAAGAACCCAGATCTTCATTTCAGGTATGTTTCTTGATTTTGGTTTGTTTTTATGAGGAAAAATGAAGACATGGGATTTTTAATGTACACATTTTGTACATCTATGTAGACTCCTTGTACCATGATTTCCATGAATAGTCATGTGCATACCATGTAACGGTAAGATACATGGTCATGTGGTGACATGGAATATGCCTTATGTAGATGGCCCATTAATGATACTACAAACCACAATGTATCAAAGAACACACTGTGTAATTTTGTTATCATAGTGGGGTCACGTCTGATGTCCAAAAACACCTTCCACTTCTTGTATTTTGTATTGAAGTGCTCCAAATGACGACTGGATATAAAACCCTAGATTCTACATCCAAGCTATGACTGGGACATCGTCATGTTCTTTGGAATCAAAATGGTGAGTTAAAAAATCCTATAGAGACTTTATTCCCGATTCATAATCTATCATGAGTTATTCAATGTTGGGTGTTATCCACAATTCTAGATATCTAGGAAAATTTAGACCAATTTAAGGGCTGGCATTCATGTATATCGACCATACGACATCGAGGTAGATGGTTTTTGAATTATATTATCTATGGATTATATTTGAAAAAAGTGTAGCATTCCAACATTTTGGGTGTTTCATGAATTATATATTAAATGTTTTATTAGCTTCTATGGTTTGAATGATTGATAAAGGGTTTTTTCTTTTATGGGAGGTTAGATACCTTGTCTATTAGACACCCCATGAGTTACATTTCCCATGATTGATTTTTTATGGGTGTCTGGTCTAGGTTTCCAATAAGAAATTCCTTATTTTATATTAAATTATTGATTAGGATGGAGTTTTATTGATTTTATGAAATTTATATGTTATGAAATGTGATTGTTTACCATGTAGTATTTTTATATTTCCTAAGCTTCTTTGACATTATCTGGTAATTATTTTTCCAATGGACTGTGAAAACTATGGACCCAGAGGACTAAGGAGACATCCAAATTTATTTTTTTGATATGATATGCATAGTATTTAATTTCGAATGGACCATGAGATCCTAGGACCATGATGTCTGAAGGGTATTCAAGAATATTTACAGAGGACGAGTGTAGAACTTTTACCAAAGGGTTTAGACTGTGATATTTTTTTACTAGAGGGTCTTTATATATAGAATTAATTATATGTGGGGACCATGTGTTTAGATAGTGATTTTATTCCTAAAGGGTCATTTTTGGAATAGTTGAATGATTGTGATGTGTCTTCCAAGAGAAAGCACAAGAATGGATTCAATATTACTTGATTTATTAGATGGTCTTATGAGACATATGTATTAGTTACTTTACAAGGGGGATGATTTGGCTAGACCCAAGGGTTACATGATTTTATGAATGAATAATAAATGATAAAGGAATTTCAATGAAAAATGTAGTATTATTTACCTTTGAGTACTTCCAAGTATATTGATTCATTTTTTTCATATTACGCTCAACTTGTATTAAATAACTATTAGGCATGGATCATTTGGCGGGTTCCTACTGAAGTGGGTTGTCATGACCCGCCTTCACTAAAAGGAGGTAAGGGTTAGTAGATTACAAATACCTTCCTTATTTATGTTGAATAAAAGATAATGACCCCCGAAACCCGCCTTCAATAGGTCCTGAAGTGGCGACTAGCACCAAGGGTATAGAATATCACACAAAAATGGAAGGCATTACCCTTTTTATTTTTATAGGAATGAGAGGTAAGATAGATACCCCAAAAATACTAGAGATTAAAGTAAAGGAAAACCTAAAAGTAACCCATTCTCGTATGCATGTTCAATAGTAAATAATATAGTCCTCAAAAACACCAAAGGTAAAGTACCTTGAAAAGGGAAACGACAATGGAAATTACCCCGAGGTCCGAGCTAGTTTAGTCTTTCCTGATCCCTATAGTCCTCCTGGAATCCTGAAAATAGTTTTATATACGTAGGGTGAGCATACAAGTATACTCAGTAGAGTAACCAAAGACTCTCGTGAACATATGAGGAGACATTCTAATGCCCCATGGAAAAAGACATAACCAAACACCCAACAAGGAAATTCTATCCACCCAAACCTCACCAAGGCACGCTACCCAAATAACGCAAGTCAAATTACATATAGGAATAGCACATCAATATTTGGGTACCCCACACCACTTTCCCTATAGTTATTGAAGACATCCTATGCATCAATCCAGTCCCTCCATTCTTATCACAGTCCCACTGCCACACCCCGCCTACACACACCTGGGTCATAACCTCACCGCAGTCCCACTACCAAACCCCTACCACAGATTCCTTGGCCACAACCACCATGCATAACCACACCCACAAAAACCTATGCCAGAACAACTATTTCCACACCCGAAGACACCTAGGCCTCATCCCAAAGACACTTGGGAAGCAACCTGCCCGCAAACACCTAGTCCAACCACCACAACTACCATGCCCGAAGAGTCATGGGCTAATAATGGACTTCAGGCCAACACAGCCTGCCTGAAGAGTATTGGGCTATTCAGTAAAGGGAGAATAAAAGGACCTAATAACTAGCCACTCATAGGAATGTTGGGAAAAAACCCATCCCCCATAAAATGGGAGTGTTCAGCACTTATGTTCTCAACTTGTGTGGGGTGTGAATAAGAACTATAAAAAAACTACAGATATATGTATAGGCAAAAAACACGCATCCCATCCTAGGTGTTCCAAAACCAAAGAACAAACACACTTGTTAGTATTCATTCACAAAAGAAGTCACGACACTCATGGCCAAGTCACAAATCATTCCCAAACTAATTCACCACTCAACAATTCTTGTTTTCATGTTCAAGTGATCCCATTAGGTAAATTCTACACTACCGGGCAACTAATCGGCATAACCAAAAGCCAAAATTGAAGGAAATAGCCAAACAATAATGTATGCATTCACACGTGGTTCTCTTGCAAGTCACAACAACAAAGGGATAAGTGAGATCCCTCAAAGTACTAGAACCAATGAAAACCCAGAGACATAGCCCCATGTCCCCGAAATCCAGGACACAACAGTCTCTCAACAATAGAGGATTCCACCCAAATTCGTGGTATAAGAAGAGTAACCACACAACCTCAAATTCACAACTAGCAAAAGTACAACAATAAGGGATCCCATACCCACCCGAATCACCCCAGAAATCGGCCCGTGAAATAAACAACCAAACAGCTACCACCAACACAATGATGGCCCATGCAGGTATTTTCATATATAAAATATTTAACACACTCCATGGTTTCAATTCCACTATGCTTTAACCGGTGTTATCACAGAAAATGGTCGATCTTGGTGCTTTCAATTTATTTAAACAAGTATACGTAATTTACCAATTCCATGTTACAGTTATTTAAACATCCAGGAGCACCAAGGTTAATTAGTGCATAGACAAATACAACCAACGTCCATGATTTTCAGTGATAATAGGCTCGTACAATTCACAACACATAAGAAAATAAAGAGTACAACAGAACCTCAATCACACCCCCCTTTCATTCATTAATGGTTCATTCATTATCATCATTAAGTTCAGTTTCGTCAATTTCCACAGAGGCAAAAGCATGCCCACCCCGCATGATAAATAGAAAGGAGAGAGGAAGGAGAAAATCTCTAATTGGTTGATCAAATATCGATGTTTTTCTCCACGTGCCAAAACAAGGGAATCGCGACTCGCAGGGCTCTCATATAGGTGCACCACATTCCTCGGGAAAGAAAGGAATTCAAATTTAGAACAAAAATTAGGAGGCTAGACAAGAGGGAGGAGAAGAATTTCAAGCATTATAATTAGATGAGATAAGTAATTTGAATGCCTTGGAAGTCAGATCATCGTTCTACCACGTGGTTGGGTGGTTACACATGACTGAATTAATTTTTATTTAATAGGGAGGTTTATTGGTATTTTTAGATATTAATTATTGGTTAAAAATGGCCTTGAAATTCCTTAAAAGGTCAAAAAGTCCTAAAAGAGGTGTTACAGGAAATCATGTAGAAAGAAAACCTGACAAGGCTAGATAACACAGATCGGTCGTGCTGATCGGTCGCACCGAATGAGGTGTTACCCCTTAGGATCCTAGAAATTTGAAAAGGGATGGATCATGAGGGTCTGGTTCATTACATAAGATACTTCTCAAACTATTCATGCCCTCGAGAATCCAGAACCAGACCTGAAGGAAGGGGGGGTCCGAACAACCACCCCAAAAGATACCTCTCAGGAGTGAACCTCTCTGACACAGGAACACCTTATCTCCTGAACAAATACAGATTTAATACTACTCCTTTCCTCATACAACCTCACAAAATAGAATAATAAACCATCAAGCCATGTGGGAGATGGTTTTCCCTTCCTCCATTTTAAGATACTATCCACTTTGGGTGGCACTTACTCAGCTGCACGGGTTAAGGCGCATCCACTTTAATGCATCTTAACTATGAATAAGGTTCTCCCCTCCCCATCCATTAGGACACTTGAAACTCATTCACAAAAAAAAAGGAAACTGCACATTCCATAGTCATCAAGTTAAAGCATTACATAGTGAACGAGTACTGAAAAAATAGGATAAAACACAAAACAACTCTAGGTACATGGCACGAATCTGCACATCCCTCTCCCAGGTACTCTCTTCAATCCCAACATGCCTCCATAACACATGGACCAATGAGATGGTTCACCCATGAAGCACCTTCTCCTCACGACCCTCAATCATCACCGGTCATTCCACGAAGGTTGAATCTTATTTGATATCTAGCTCTCCCCAATAGAGGACGCGTGAATCGTCATGCAGATACCAATGAATCTAGGATAGATGGAAGACATTGTGCACCCTTTGTAGCTGTGCTAGAAACGCCAGCTGATATTCCACCTCACCGACCTAGTGCAACACCTCAAAGGGTCCGAAGAACCTAGGAGGGAGCTTACTTCCCCTACCAAACCATAGTTGTCCACGCCGAGGGGAGACCTCCAAGAACATGTTTTCCCCATCCTCGAACTCCAAGGGCCTTCTCCTATCATCCGCATATGACTTCTGTTGGTCATGATCCACCTTCATCTTCTCTCGTATAAGCTGAACCTTCTTTGTCGTGCTCTGCACCACCTCAAGGCCAAGAACACCTACCACCCAGACTCCTTGATCTCTAGAATGTGTGTCGATTTCGTCAACTGGTCCACTTCTACCCAGATGGCGTCGCACACTCTTTGAACCTTGGGTATCCCCGTGATGAAGTCAATCAAGATGTCATCCCAAAATCACTCGGGGACATTTAAATGTTGCAATAAACCACCTAGAACACGTTGTTCATCCTTCACATGCTGACACACTAGGAACATGGCCACAAACTCTACCACCTCCCGCTTTTCCCCTGGCCACCAAAACATTCTCCTCATACCCTAAAACATCTTGGAAACTCTTGGGTGCACCGCCAGGGGTGAGCTGTGGAACTCACCAAGGACTATCTCATGCATCACCTCTAGAATGAACAACATCCCTCTGAATAGCATCTGATTCTGACCATCTCTTGTCTACCCTTCCAGAGCACTGCCTTGGATAAACCAATCACACATCACTTCACTCTCTGGAACTCCCCACTGAGACTCCTCCACCCGACGTAACAGAGAAGACTGTACTACCATATGATACAGGCAACCCTTACTGCCATCCATCCTCACATCAGGGTGTAGGGAAACCAACTCCTCTATCTCCCTCCAATCGTCCACCGACTCTCGGACTGCAACCCTTTTGTGACTTCTAGCTCAAGGCATCAGCCACCAGGTTTCCTTTCCCTGAGGTATAGGAAATCATGAAATCATAATCCTAAAGAATATCCATCCACCTTCGCTTCCGTAAGTTCAGGTCCCACTGGGAGAAGACATACTTCAATCTATTCTGATAGATGAAGACCACGAGGCACTCCTCGACGAGGTAGTTCCGCCACAACTTTAGTGTGAACACGAACACCGCACGCTCCAGGTCATGGGTTGAATAGTTATGCTCATGGGGACGTAACTGCCTAGACCCATAGGAGATCACCCCTTTCTGCTGCATGAACAAACATTGGAGGCCCAACCCTGATGTATCACAGAACACCTCATATGCTGCCCCTTCTTCTGGTAACCTCAGCACTAGGGCACTAACCAACTTCTCCTTCAGATAGCTGAAGGCTGCCTCGCATTGCTCGTCCCACATGAAAGCTCAATCCTTCTTCGTCAAGGCTGTCAAAGGTGCTACAACTCAGGAAAATTTGGGTAAAAACATTCGATATTAACATGCAAGCCCGAGGAAACTATGGACCTCTACCACGTTCTTGGGTGCTGCCCAAGAAACAACCAGCTCAACCTTCGATGGGTATACCGCTACTCCCTACTCAGACACTAGGTGCCCATGGAATTTCACTTCTCGCATCCAAAACGTGCACTTTGACAACTTCCCAAAGAGTTGGTGCTGTCATAGGACCACCAAAACCATCCTCAGGTTCTCAATGTGATTCCTCTATGATCTTGAATAGATCAGGATGTCATTGATGAACACTACTACGAACCGATCCAGATACTCCAGGAAGACGGAGATCATAAGACACATGAATATTGCTGGAACATTTGTAATGCCGAATGGCATGACCATAAACTTTATGTGCCCATATCTTCACCTAAATTCCATCTTCAGGATGTCTCCCTCCTTCACCCTCAACTTGTGATATCCAGACTACAGGTCGATCTTGGAGAACCATCATTCCCCCATCAGCTGGTCGAAAAGATTGTATATCCTCAGAAGATGGTAGTGATTCTTGATCGTTACCTAATTCAGCCTCCAGTAGTCTATGAACAACCTTAGACCACCATCTATCTTCTTTGTGAACAAGACTGAAGAACCCCACGGTGACGCACACGGTCGAACATAACCCCTCTTCATCAGATCGTCAATCTGAATCTACAACTCCCATAGCTCCGAAGGTGCCATCCAGTAGGGAGCCATCGAAATCGGATGAGCACCAGGCTGCAAGTCTATCCCGAACTCGACATCACATTGAGGGTGTAGAGTCGTCACCTCCTCAGGGAAGACGTCCATAAACTCACTGATGATCCCTGGTACCTCCACCATCTCTACATCCACTGACTCCAATGATAGCTCAGCTAACAAGGAGAGGAGGGGTCCCTCTCACCTGCTGCCCTTCTGGCCACCCCACTCGCCGGTGAAAGTAACACGTCATCCACCTAAGTCTAAAAAATGGCACTTACATGGAAGCTGTCGCTATTGGCACATACAGAGAACAACCAGTCAATGCCTAGGATGACATCGTATGGATGTTTATGCAATATTAGGAGGTCCCTGACTGACTAATGTGGCCCTATCGTCATTCTTCATCCTCGAAAAACATATATCAAGTCGTCTTAACCTTCGACTAGTGTGATCAGCACCAAGGGAACTGGAAGTCTCCCAGCATCTAGACCCAATTCATGGGCTAGACTGGGTATAACAAAGGAGAGTGATGCTCCTGTATCAAACAAGACGTAAGAAAGGGTACAGAACAGACTAATCGTACCTCGAACGACCTCCGGTACTACTGGAACTATTTCCTCCGTGGCATGCAAATGTATGCTCCCAGCTCCTCTGCCTCTCGGCGTTCAGCCACCTCCCCAACCATTCCCTGGTTGAGGTCCCTGAAGAGCGCCCTAGGGGTGGCCTCCTCCTGCAACGTCTGCCCTTAGAGGAGCGGGAGCTCACTGCCCATGTTGCTACTGCTGAAAGTGCCTAGTTGGAAGCTGCTGCTGCTGAGGTTGGTGCTAGGCCTCCCACAACTGTCATACTACACTCTAACCTGGCACTAGTTCTAATGGTGCCCGTGGCTCCCAAAGATGAAGCATCTCGGCCCTGGGCCCGAAGGGAAGGGGTCAGGGTTAGGGGATTGGAACTAGAATTGCGGAGGCCTGCTTCCTGCTGGTCGGAACCTAGAGGGTCCCAATGCTGGAGGTCTGGTGTTGATGGCCATTCCATTTGATGGGCCTAGCTAAATCCCCTCTCGTGATACACCTTCTTGTGTGTGCATCATCTCCACCACTTCAGCCTTCCTCTGGACCTCCAGGTATGTGGGTAAGGTGAAGGGGGTAACATCGTTCTGGAGGGAAGGTTGGAGTCCCTCCCCAAACGTCTCGCCCGAGACTCCTCATTCGAAAAGTGGTCCGGAGCAAAGTGGAGGAGATCCTTGAACTTGATCCCCAATTCTCTCACTGACATACCTCCCTACAGGAGGGAGAGTAGCTCCGGCCACTTCTCGGATTTCATCGTAGAAGAGCGGAATTATGCCCGGGACACCTTCTCGAAATCATCCCATGCCACCTCATCCTCCCTTTTCTCCCCCAGATAGAGCATCCACCATTGTCTTTCTGCTCCCCTCATTTGGCTCATGGCCAGAGGAACCTAGTACTTTTTCTGGAGCTCGGATCAAGCTGAAAGCTATCACCAGATCCTCTAGCTGGCTCTCCATCTCCATGTCAGTTTGGTTGCCCTCACACTTCTTGAGGATCTTCCACTGGAATGCACGACGCATCTTCTACAACTGACCATCATCCTATTCTATGTCATCCCTCCGTCGGTCAGCCGAGTCAACCTCCTGGGCCTCGATCGCCCGCACGACTTTTGGTCATCTCCCAGGTGCCATACCTACAAGTTAAACAAAGAATGCCAAAGCCTGGTTAGTGTAGAATATTGTTCTTACATTTTAGTTAACTTATTTATTTATTTTTGAATCCCAAAAACAACCAGATACACGAGAACACAAGTCATTATAATCCATGTACCTTTCGTAGGGTCTCTACCCTACAATCAGTGTATCCTCACTTGGTTGTTCGGTAGGTCCAGAGTCCTTGCATCGGATCACAGGGGGCCATAAAATTCTGTTTCCTAGCCGGTCTCCCCTTGCCTATTGCATGCACCAAGATCACCCAACACGGTTTCCCTAGCATCCCATGCAATCCTAACTATGCCTAACTCCAGAGTCAATCCTATCTTTTAACCTCCATCCTCTGATACCATTCTGTCAAAACCCGCCTTCACCAAAAGGAGGGAAGGGTCATAAAATTTCCATGCCCTTCATTCTTTAAGCTGTAGAAGAGAGAATGAACCCAGAAACCCGCCTTCAATATGTCCCAAAGAGGTGACCAACGGAAAAGGTATAGAATCTCAATCAAAATGGAAGGCATTAACCTTTTTATTTTTATAGGAACGAGAGATAAGATAGTAACCCCAACAATACCAAAGATGAATGTAATGGCAAAGCCAAAAGTAACCCATTCCCATATGCATGTTCAACAGTAAATAATATAGGCCTCAAAAACTCCCAAGGTAAAGTTCCAAGAAAAGGCAAACTCCAACACAAATTTCCCCGAGGTCCAAGCTAGTACGATCCCACCCGATCCCTAAAGTCCCTCTGGAATCCTGAAAGTAGCTTTATATATGTAGGGTGAGCATACATGTCTACTCAGTAGGGTAACCAAAGACACTCGTGCACAAGTGCGGAGACATTCTAATTCCCCATCGAAAAATAGATAACCAAACACCCTACAAGGAAAAGCTATCCACCCAAACCTCACCAAGGAACGCTCCCCAAAAAACGCAAGTCAGGTATCATATTGTAATATCACATTGGTATTTGGGTACCCCGCGCCACTTTCCCACTGGTTATTGAAGACATCATATGCATTGAACCAATCCCGCCATTCTTACCATAGTCCCACTGCCACACCCTGCCCGCACACACCTGGGGCATAACCTCACCGTAGTCCCTCTGCCAAACCCCACCCATAGACACCTGGGACAAAACCACAATGCATAACCACACCCACAAATACCTAGTTCAGAACAACTACTACCACGCCCGAAGACACCTAGGACTCATCCAGAAGACACATGGGAAAAAAACTGCTTGCAAACACCTAGGCCAACCACCACAACTACCATGCCTGAAGATTCTTGCGATAATAATGGACTTCAGGCCATCACATCATGCCTGAAAAGCCTTGGGATATTCGGGAAATGGAGAAGAAAAAGACATAATAACCATCCACTCATAGGAATATTGGAAAAAAACACCCTTCCCAATGAAATGGGAGTGTTAGGCACTTAATTTCTCAACTTGGGTGGGGCGCGAATAAGAAACATAAAAAAACTACAGATATATGTATAGGTAATAAACACTCATCCCAACCTAGGGGTTCCAAAACCTGTGCACAAAAACCCTTGTTACTATTATTTCACAATAGAAGTCCTGACAGTCACCACCAAGTCACAACTCATTCCCAAACTAATTACCCACTCATCCATTCTTGTTTTCATGTTTAATTGATCCAATTGGGTGAATTCTACACTACCTAGAAACTAACTGTCATAACCACAAGCCAAAAAGGAATGAAATAGCCAAAAAAATTAAGCATTCACACCATGTTCTCTTGTAAGTCACAAAAATAAAGGGATAAGTGAGATCCCTCGAAGTGTTGGAACCAAAGAAATCCCTGAGACACATCCCCATATCCCCAAAATCTAGTAGCCAATGGTCTCTCAACAATAGAGGATTCCACCCCAATTTGTTATATAAGCAGAGTAAACATACAACCTCAAATTTACAACCAGCGAAATTACAACAACATGGGATACCATCCACACCTGTATCAACCCAGCAATTGGCCCGTGAAAAAAACAACCAAACCACTACCACCATCACAAGGCAGTCCCATGTAGGTATTTTCAGATTTAAAAGATTTAACACACTGCATGGTTTCAATTCCACTTTGATTTAACCTGGTTTATCATAGAAATGGGTTGATCCTTATGCATTCAATTTATTTAACTGAGTATATGTAATTAACTAATTCCATGTTAAGTTTATTTAAACATCGAGGAGCACCGAGGTTCATTAGTGCACAGTGAAATACCACTAATGGCCATGATTTTTAGTGAGCATAGGCATGTACAATTCACAACACATAAAAACATAAAGAGTACAACAAAACATCGATCACACCCCCATTTTCAATCATTAAAGGTCCGTTCAATATATTTGATTTGTTCAGTTTCATCAATTTCCATAGAGTCAAAAGAATTCCCTCCCCGCATGATACACAGAAAGGAGAGACGAAGGAGAAAATCCCAACTTGGTTGATCAAAGATGGAAGTTTTTTTTCCACACCCCAAAACAGGGGAAGCGCGACTCGCAGGGATCCTTCATAGGTGCACCACTTGCCTAAGGATGAAAGGACATTGAACGCACAAGAAAAAGGTTGATAGTAGCCAAGAGGGAGAATAATAATTTCTACATTGATAATTAGATGAGATAAAGAATTTGAATTCCTTGTAATTCGGATCGTGGTTCTACCACGGCATTGGTTGGTTACACACGACTGAATTAATTGTTATTTAATAGATAGGTTTCTCGGAATTTTTAGATATTTATTATGGGTTAAAAAATGGCCTTGAAACTCCTGTAAGGTCAAAAAGGCCTTAATGATTCATTATAGAAAAAACTGTAGAAGGAAAACTCGACAAGACTGGATAACACCGATCGGTCGCACCGATCGGTCGCACCGAATGAGGTGAGACCCCTTAGGATACTAGAATTTGGAAAAGGGATGGATCATGAGGGAATGGGTTATTACGTGGGTCATGATTTTGGGCCCAATAATATTATATATATACAGGTATACAAAATTAAAATCACCATTTTCATCAGGTACTTGATTTCTATTGGATATGGAGAATATTGGACCAAACTCAGCCTTGTGATGCTCTTTGAGTTGACATGCCATTCCATTTTATTTCATTCTATTGTTTTTTCAACTTTGTGAGTTTTTTGGTTTCGTTCATATATAAAAATTCCATGAATCATTTATATGTTGTGGATTCAGTTGGATTTACATTTCATCTTCTACTGTTTATTTCTATATGGTATTATTGTTTCTTCTTTTTTTTCAAAAACCAATTCTGTTGTATATATTCTGCCAATGAGGGAATAGTTTTTAAATTATCAGACCTTCTCCCTCCTTGCTAGTAGGCTTCCACTGACATATAAGGAAATGCACTTCTAGCCATGTGACCAATCGGGTTTGGGGAACCCTTTTGTGGCACCTGGATCCGGGAAGTAAAAAAATTACTTTTAAATATCACATAGAATATTACACGAGGAAAATAAACCTCCTAATTTGAAATTATATATTTAAAATATATAAAATTTCAATATAATAATGAAATCATTTTCATTTAAAATATCCATTGAAACATTTATAATGTTATTCAACTAATAGATCATTCATGGGGATGAAAATTTCCATTCATTATATTTATGTAAAATCAATGACACCATTCAAAATTCATGTATTTGATTAAAATAAAATCATTTTGAGAACAATAGGAATATTTGATTTTAAAAAATATTAAAAAAATATAATTTTTTTAAAATAAAAAAAATTACATGATATTTTTAAAATCATCACTGAAAATCTTTTTGAAAAATTAATATAGATGAGTATTGAGTTTTGTCCATGGAGATAAGTAATTTTTTCTCCCTTAAAATCATTATGTTTATCACATGATTTCATAAGGAGATAGAAATGATTGTATGTATTGTAATATATATAAGTAAACCATGAAAATGAAATTTTAATGGGGACATGAGATATGGGTCATAAATTCAATTCATTATAAACATGATCATATATAATCCCAATAAACAATAAGATTTTAACATTAATTCTTTACCCCATTGGTAATCTTTAAATTGAATGTGAAATGAACGATTGGAAATTATATTTATATGTATATAAAATTATTTCACTTTATATTCAACATAATATTCATTATTTTTTTGTATACAAACCATATAAAAAAAATAAAATAGTGAATATGAATTGTGTCTCACATAAATAAATATGTGATGAAAAACACTTACATTGAGTTTAAATTTTCATTTAATATTCTGAAAAATACTTGATAATTAATTTAAATAAATTATAAAAATTTAACAATGTAATTAAAATACTATTAATATCATATATTGTCTACTTATTACATTTTATAACCCATTGATTAATATTTTATTATTAATTTATGTGTTTTAATTATTTCATTTTCAGGAGAATTTTGGTTCACTAGTTATAGTACATTGCAAATTTATCATTAATTTACAATATAAAAAATTTCATTAATGAAATAAATATAATATATATTAATTATATATTTTCTATATTTAACCGTAATGGATTGATAGAGAAAAATTAAATTCATCATTCATGTCGAGGGTAGACCATACTTACATATGAATGTTGTGTTCACATTTAGAGTGATAGAAATAAATAAAGGTAAATAAAAATTCATGTCAATATAATATTTATTATATCATATAAATAATATAATTAATATTACATATAAATATTACTATCTATTTAAATAAAAATAAAAATATGAATCACATTTCATAATAGATAATGTAGTTCACATGTACTCAGGACCATTTTATATATTTTAATGGTTCTAAATGAAAGAAGGTAAATATGAGGATATACATCTAGATTCAGAATTAACTTCCAAATTCAATTAATAATAATTAAACTGGTTATAACATATTTTCAATAAAAATAATTATCAAAAATGAATTTCATTTCATTATGAAGCTGATAGTGAACCTATATACAAGAGAAATACATTCAATTTCCAATTATTATAAAAGAGGGTTGATATTGGTTACAAAATAATAATAATAAATAAATTTTAGTTTCTTAATGATAATAGTTTTTTTATATTTAAAAAATATTTTTAGTAGGTAAAACAAGAAATAAATTAATTTTTTTGGTAGTATGATTTCCACTTCTTCAGTAAGTATCAATTAAATCCCTTAATAGGAATACTTGGAATAGAATTATATGATTGTAAGAAAATATTTTTATCTTATTTGATATTTTATAGGATAAATTCTATCAGTTTGGTAGAGCAATATGTCTCACTCTACTATAAATAAAAGTAATAAGGGGTTATTTTGTAAGGGAAGAAGCGTTTTACAATGAATTTCAAAGATCAATTATTTATAATTGATTTATTTCTTATATATAATGATTTTATATAAGAATATGTTTTAATTTAAATAGTAGAGAGTTTATAAATCATCAATAAAAAAATTATTTATTGATTTTTATTTCATTTTAATCCTTATTTTTTATTTAACACTTATTTACAAGATTTTATCCTTTACTACAATAATGAATTTTTATGACATGAGGGGTTATAATATTAAATATAAATTTTCAATTAAATAATCAAATCAAAATATATATGAATGTATAATAATTTCTCATCAAAAATGTCATATGGCATGTGGTTTAGGATTTTAAAATAAATTATAATAACTTATTTATAAAAAAATTATTAGTTTCATCTTATGAATTATTGACATAATTCGGCATTGAAATGAAAATCAATTTAACTTAATTTCAATACAAACACATTTAAAAATTAAATATGATATAAATGTCTATAAATTTTTTTGTATAAATTACATCAACCAAATAAAATTATTTTTTGGCATTTAATTTCATTTACAAAATTTATTTACTGCTTTAATTTTCATCATTTGAGTGTGGAATATGAATTTAAGGTATAAATATAATCACTATAAATTAAAAATATAGTACCATGATATAAAATATTCATTACCTTTTTATATTAGAATTTATATGAATATATAATTTTTTTAATACCTATATTAAAAATTATATATAAGTATATATATAATTAAAGAAATTTGATTTTTTGACATTATCATTTAACTAATAATATCAGTAGTCATAATAAAATAAAATTCGAAAAGGAAGATAATATGTTAAAATATTGGATTCTAAAATATGAAATGGAACTGTTAAATGAAATAAAATATTTCATTTGAATGTATTTGCTGCCTTAAAATATTATATTTTACATAAATTAACTCATTAAAATGATACTATGGTAATAAAATTTTATATCAGAAAAAATTCATAATGATATAATTTTTTTAAAAAAATTACTTTCAATTATAAACATCGAATTAATATTTCATTAGTAAATTTTTATATCTGTCATAAATATTTTTAATATCAAAAAAAAAATACCAAATAAATAATTCTTTCCAAAGAAATTCATTTTTCTATATAATTTTTTTAATATTCCATTAAACAATAAAATTTAATCAAATGGACATATTTAGATGTTAAATCTTATTAGAGTAATAATTTTAAAATTTATCAATTTCAAATGAAAAAAATGTAATTTAAATTTTTTTGAATAATATTTTTTTCAATAATAATAATAACTTTTCACAATCCACTGGAAAATGAAAATGTTCAGAAAAATAAAAATTAATCTCAAAAATATAATTTTTTTATTATTGTTCAAAAACTGTAGTTCAATTGATAAATTTCAAAAAATTTATATTTTATATATTAATTACAATATTTTCTCAGAAAATGAAAACTCACTTTTTTGACGAATAGAATTTCATTACTCAAACTTTTGTGTCTATTCAATAAGACATTAATGATACAGTTTTAATTATTAAGATATATATATATATGTAATAAGATTTTCATTACATATTTTCACTCATTACAGTAAAATGAATATGTTATAATGGTCATATATTTATAACATATTTTTGTTAAAAAATTAAGTTTTTGTTTTTTTTATATGCTATTGAACATAAACTTTTCTAAAATATCTTCGTCTAACATAACCTATACATTTATTAATATTAATTACAAAATTAAGAATATTAAAAAAACAATATATAATAATGTAATCTATCTATTTAAATATGTTTTGATCTGAAAACACATGAGAACACATTTTTAATTATGAATATCTTCACTATAATTTTAAAAATCACTTTGGATTCATAAGAAAACCATAAAACAAATTTTTCCTTTTAATATAAAATTCACCTAATTTTTTAATTTTTAAATTATATAAAAATGTAAATCCACTAATAATGATATTTTATAAGTCATTTGTATCATTTCATGGTTAGAAAACATTTAAATCTTACAGAAATTTTTTAACTATGAAACAAATGGTAACAAAATGAAAACATCAACATAAATATATCGAAACTTGTCACATTAAAAATAATTTACTATAAGAAGTTTGAAGGGAATACTCACATCCCATAGAAACCAAAATATCCAAATTATATCAAACATAGACATAAAAATAATCTATCGATAAAATATAGAGTAATATAGAAGGGATAATGTTCATTAAAAATACAAAAGGAAGAAATGATCACTAACCTTTTCCTATGGATTAAAATCACAATGAAATCACCCAAAATAAACATTATAATTTACATTAGGAGTAATAAATTCTCATCGTTGTTTCCCACATATGTTGATTTTGATTTTTTGAAATTATAGATGAATACATAAAAATATAATGTAATGATGAAAATATCAAAAACTAAGAGGGTCATGATGTACACTCAGATACTTTACTGAATAGTGAGGTCACATTTTGGTCATCATTGTCAAATTAATCTCATGTCTCTATTCTTGTTTTTATTAATTCCCCAAAACCATGATTGTATCCATGTAACAATTTCAATAGTTCCCAAAAAATGTGTAGCTTCACCTTGGAAAACCTGAAAAAACAATAATATCAATCAAAAATAAAAATATAAAAATAAGTTCCATTGTGGGTGTCATGTTATAAATGAGTTCAACTGTTAAATAGCCTTGTAAAAATTCTTCTATTTTAGTAAAATATACATTATTCTCTTAGAATGATAGAGTATGGTCATTATCATTCATAGTGATAGGGTAGGAATACAATAATGATATATTCTTAAGAAACATATATACTTCCTTATCATTTAATCATTATTCATTTTTATGAGATAATGTACAATAACATATTATAATCTGACCACCACCATCAAATTGTTTTGATGACATATAATATATAAAAAAATATTTAAATATTATACATGTTTCAAAGGGATTCAACAATTCCATTTTTTATAATTTTAATATCTTCAATATTAATATATTTTATGATTGTATTCATACATTTTAATCTAATAAGACTAGGTTTATATCATTTATTACATGTAATATATAATGAATCAAAATTTATATTATATTTTAGTATATTTAATTCGTGAAATCTTGATTATCATTATAATTGTTTTTATTACTAATTATCATATTTATACACAATAAAAGTGGGGAAATAAAACATTCGATATAATCCAGATTGTTTCAATAAAAACTATTTTTAAAGCACATCTAGTTTAGTAAGATTTTATTTATTTCATTTCAAATTTAAAACCTTAAAATTTGAATAAGAAACCACCATGTTTTTCAATAAAACATGTAATAATTTATTTTCAATATATTCACATAATATGTTATCTTTATGATATGATAATTGTTTCTAAAATATTTAATATCATTAAATTAATTATTTACCTTTAATATTCTTTAATATTGCAACAATAAAATGTCAATAAAATTCTGAAAAAAATCAATGATTTTTTCTCACGAATAAATGAATTTTAATGTAAATTCAGTAGTTTTAAATAATTTATTATTATATGAAAATATTACTCCCAGAAGTAAATAAATAGTTCAATTATAATCATAAATAATCTGACATATATTCTATAAAACTTTACAACATCAATTATGAGTTTCTTCCAAAATTATATAAAATTTATTTGTAGTTTCTCGTGATAAAATATTACTCTACAAATTATTCATCATCAGAAATGTATTTTTGACATTAATGTTCACCTAATATATAAAAAAAATACTAAATAGGGAATAAATATAATTATTCAAAGTATTATATTTTATATACATTATATAATAATTAACAACCAAAATATTAATAATGATTCAATACATATAGTCCCTCAAAAGATCATATTCCACTCTATAGAATAAATTTAGATAACTTAGATTAAAATTATATAATCATTTTCTAGGTAGACCCAACATATGAAAATGATAATTCCTCTACCAACATGTAATATAATGTAATAATCTAAAAACAATTGGCTCTTATTATTAAATTAGATAATAATGATGATTCTAGTTTTGAAAAAAATTAGTACGCCAATATGGTATATTTAATAGTTTTTGGGAATTAATGAAAAAACAAAATAAAAATATTTCTTGATCTCAATAATGTAATCAGTCCATATGTTTTAATTTGTAAAATTATCATGGTATACAAAAATCTATACATTAAATAGTAAATATAATGAAATAATTTATAAACATAACAATGGTGAAACCCCCAATATAATAATAATAAAAATTAAAAAAGAAATCAAATATTTTTTTATCAAATCTTATTATTCAAAATTAATTAATGGAACTTATTAAAGTTCATTACCAACAATTTTAGTTTAAAATATCACATCAATTTTACTCCAAATGACAAGTATGATATGTAAATATATATTGTTGTAAATTTTATTCAAATAAAACATCATTGATCTATCTAATACGAATTTACAAGTTACACACCTAAAACATCTTTAATAGGACAACATATTGTTGTACCTCTATCATTCATATCATCAATTATGAAAATTATTTCTAGTATTTTCATCTATAAACATCCCCAACATTAGCAATTCAAAAGATAAATAGATTCATATAACTACTATATCATCGATTGTATATTATTGAATGATTTTATTACAATCATCCAAAGGTTTAAAAGGTCATAATCAAAATCGGAATAAAAAGCACATAAAAACATAAGAAAATTCAATCTAGGTACAAAATTACATTAAAAATCTCAAACCCAATATTTATTATTATGTTAAATTAACCGAGGCTCAATATCGTTTAATACAAGTAAGTTTATCAAAATAAAATAATATCATCAGGTAAAATTGTAATAAGACAAATTGATTGTCAATATTTTTAATGATTTAATGGAAATTTCATTATATGAGATCTATAAAAGTTTTTCCATGATATTATTTTCACTAAGTCAGAACAATTTAATTATTAGGAAAATTTATAAATAAATCTATAATGAATAAATAATTAAAAATAATTTTTCTCTTCGGATTCATCAAAACAATAGATCTAAATGATATCATTTCACGAATTTGACTCAATAATATACAATAAAGTGTAATTTTACAGTTATGAAAATATTATATTGTAACATTAACAGGTATATATATATATATATAATTATTATTTTTAAAATAACTTATATAAATACACGTAAAACTGTGATATTGTAAATAGGTAACAAAATAAAATGAAAAATAAACGAAATAATGTGAAAATGTCAATAAAATTTTAAACCAAGTAGCCATCCAATGTAAAATTTCCATGAATAATCTGAACCGTGTAACTATAATCATCTAGGTCACTCATCCATCACATTATTCATTCATACACACAAATAATTTACTAAAATACCACAGTTGTGACAATATATTCACAATGATGCTTATTAAAAATCTGAAAATAGAACACATTTTTTCAAAACCAATGGTGTATATAACATAATATATATATATATATATGATGTTATCCATGAAATTTAAATATATAGAATATAAATTTTATATATTCATATAAATAAAGGTTATATAAATTTAATTATTCCAACAACACATTATTATGGTAACCAAGGTATTTCAATAATTATTTTTTGGACTAAAAACATGAATTTCCAATAATTTCAACCAAGAGGGTAGTAAATTTGTATTTAATTTGAAAAAAAGGTTCATAATTATTAAAATGACTAAAACATGGCCTCATTAATTTATTATCCATAGTGAGATCATATAACACATTTTATCTCCTAAAGCTAAATTTGATAAACTATACAATTTATTAAAATATCGGTGTGATGAAAAATCCTAGTATGGTAATAAACATGATAATGAATCATAAAATCTGAGTGAATGGTGTAACATGATGCCAAAAAAGAAAAGGTACATTAGTATTCTTGTGGAATCATTGAATAATTATAAATTAATTATAATATAATGAAAAACAGGGAAATTGAAATCAACATAAAAAGTCAAAAAATCAATTCAAGGATAACATCCCAGACAACGTCACATGGTGTCTAGAGTCCTATTATTAACTAAGTTCACTCCACAATCAGATAAATGATGTCTCATGAGACTAAAAAATACCCAATGCATTGAAGTGGTATATAATAACTACACCACCCTTAACATTACTTTCATGTACATGAATATTTTTTCAATATATGGATATCAATCTTAAGGAATAATCCTATGAATAACCCATGAATAAAAAATGGGTTGAGTAATATTTTCCCATGACAATATCAAATCAGACTCTCTAAATATTTAATCTGAGATATGGTTAGAAATCATGTAATAACATTTTTATTGAAGGGATTATATTCTAGGTATACATGTGAGATAAATATATACCAAATATAGTAGCAATATATAACATTAAAGGAATAGATAGTTATTAATAGATAAGATTTTTATACCCCATCAAATTTTGGGTTTAAAATATCCCTTACCACATGTCTGAATTGTCTTTTGTATTCATTATATACTTCAATTATATAATTAATTTAATTATTTAATATATTAATATTTTCCCTACACCGAATTTCTTTTATTTTCATTATTACTATATAATATTCAATTTCATAACCTATAATTTTATTATTAGATAATTGAAAAATAAACTTCTTATATGTCTACAATTACATCAGCATATTGACTAAAGTCAAAGGTATAACTAAATTATGATCACTAGAATATAACATGTGTCTTGATTAAAATATTTATATATCAATTAGAAATTTTTAAAAAAGAATTTTTTTAAATTTTTGATTACATTATAATATGGTAGACAGTAGGTCGTACTTACACATGGGCGAAAATTTTGTTTTTCAATGATCACATTGGATGAATGGTATGTGTTATTTTTATTTGAAATATAATAATTAAATCAAATATATTTTTAATTTTTTTAAATACCTTAATACATATCATCCATGTAATTAATGAATCAAAACCAATCATATCAGTTATTGATGTGGTAGTCCTCCACACACTTGAATGACATTATCATTTATAACATGAAGATTAGTTGTGAATGTATATTATATATTTCATTAAATAATTATGAATCTTCAATTATTAAAATATATGTAAAAAATTTACCTTTATTAACATTCAAGAAAAGTGGAATTAATAAAATAATCACATCACATTAAGAGGTGAAAGTGTTCCATACATATGATCAGCGTTATAATATTTTGTATGTAATTGAACGTAAAAATGTATATATGAGAATATAATAACAATTTGATAAATATGTAATTAATGCATCATAGGTTCCACCAAACTCGTACCCATATCATGGTCGCCACATGACCTTAGCTGCACCTCCCTTTAAATAATAAGCTACCTTCTAATGGTGAGGTTCTAATATATAACTATTGATAAAATACCATCTTTGATTGGATATGTAAATTCATGTACATAAATCATTAAAGGAAAAAATAATAAATAAACAATAGACATGAATGTACAAATACTTCAAAAAATTGCATACAAGGCCACAACCAAAAAATATTAATTTTATGTCATGTCATAGAGCACAAGTGTTAGGAAACCCAAAAATAAATAATAGGTGATGAATCCACCATATGGGTCTCAACTTATCGTCTGTATCCCTCATACATACATATACAATTCCCAAATAAACACTCTATCATAGGAACTTTACAACAATCAAGGCTTGTAACCTTGAAACCTACTCAACAATCCAACGACGAGCTGATCAGGGTTTGAGTACAACATACTTGGAAACCTTAAATGGTGAATATAGAATATCAAATTTAGACAAATATTGAATGTGTGTACTAATGTTAATAATATGGGAAACAATAAATAAACAAGGTTTTAATAGCTAGCAATAATATTTTAAACCATTTTCATCCTTGGTTCTAGTGGATATTTTTTTCATAAATTTTATAATTGAATATACCAACTAACTACTATACATAAAAGGGATAAATCAAGTTCCTTACATTTCTAATGAATATATTTCCCAAAAAATTACATCACACTTACCTTGGATCTTCAATCACGGTGGTCTCATCAAATTCAGTCATTAGGGAAATTGAGCATTAGTATGACTCCCTAACCCATGCATTCTAGGGGTGTGGTATAAAGTCTCAATCTATCCTGACCTATGGTTGCATAACATAAATTAAATACCCATGAAAAATAAATCCATGTTCACATACTTAATCATCCATAATAAATAATACTAAACATAACCACACCATTTATGCTAATTATCATTTACAACAATAATTTATTCAACGAATAAGTCATCATTAATCCATAACTCGTTCACATATCATATCCTTACCCAATTAGCACCTTTGACATTTTCATTTAATATTTACTTTAATTATATCCATTAAAACCCATAATTCATTTATGACATCCACTTTGATTCATTTATCCCATTCAATATTTTCTAAATATCTTTTATGTTGAGTTAAAAAACAAACAGAATTACCATTGGATTCCATTTATAACACACTGTATAATTTCAACACATTTATTGGGGAATATATTACATAAAATTTCCATCATACACTTCAATTTTCTATCCACATGTTCAAGAACTATCAAACACCATGAGTGTCCCTTCACCCGGTGAAATTAATCACGACACATCCCGTGAAAATCATCTGTGGTAAAATTCAACCATCACACACAATAGTGACAAAAACATTTTTTATGTCGGTTATTTTTATCATCAGTTTTTGGCCGACATTATGATAGGAAATATTATAAATATTGTTTTTTTCATTGGTTATTTTGAAACTGATGTAAAAATATAAATATGAAGCGCTTTTCGCATAGGTTCCTAAACAATAGATGTCGAAATTGCATCGAAGTCCTGGTTTATTATGTCAGTTTTTAATTATAAAGGTTGTATATTTTTTATTATGTTGGTTATGTAATAACCTATGTAATAAAAAATTCCTATAAATCATTTTTCCCATCGGTTTTTGAAAAAATGACAGGATAAACAAGATATTGAAGAATTTTTTACATCATTTATTATGTAACCAACATGAGAACATATAAACTATGTTGGTTATTATATAAAAAACCTAAAACCCATTCTCATGAATTTATTATGTCATTTATTAACTAAATGTTGCAATTTTTTTTATTAAAATCATTCGCCCATAAAAATGCTCTACCAAAAAATACATGAAACAAGTAGAAAAAACAGCAAAAACAGACCATAACAATTGAACACCCTCCCAACCCATTGACACCCTCTCACCCCTTGAGACCCCCACCCCAAGACAACCCCTTCAAGAACCCCCTGTCCCCTAGGATTTCCCCCACCCCTTTGGACACCCCCATCCACTGGACACCCTCACGCCCCTGGAAATCCCCGCACCCATGGACACCCTCCCACCCACTAGACACCACTCTACCCCACTGGACAACCACCCACCCCTTGACATTATCCCACCCTCTAGACACCCC
This sequence comes from Viscum album, assembly GCA_963277665.1. Taxonomy (NCBI): domain Eukaryota; kingdom Viridiplantae; phylum Streptophyta; class Magnoliopsida; order Santalales; family Viscaceae; genus Viscum; species Viscum album. Next base: position 2,015,126,022 of record OY728150.1, read on the forward strand.
ACCCCCTAGAAACGCCCACCCCATGGACAGAATCCCACCCTATGGACACCCCCATCCCCGTACCCCATAGATAGCCCCCACCCCGGGATATCCCCCACCCCTGGACACCCACCCACCCCTTGGAAACACCCACTCTTCTAAACACCCCCACCTCGTTCACAACCCTACCCCAATGTATTCCATCACACCCACCCCCTATGCAGCTTCCCCCCCCCCATGGACACCCCCACCCCCTAGACACCCACCCCCTATATTTCCCCCTCCCCTTGGACAACCCTAGACACCACCACCCCCTGGACACCCCCACCCCCTAGAACACTCTCCCACATCCCCTAGATAGCCCCAACCCTCTAGACACAACCCCACCCCAATGGAAAACCTCCCACCCCCAATACAACCTCCCACCCCTACACCCTTACACTCCCTAACACACCCCTAGACACCACCCCACACCCTAGGGCAAGCCCCTACCCCCTTGAACACCCCCTACACACATGACACCCCTACCCCATAGTCACCCCCTCCACACCCCGATGGAAACCCCCAACGCCCGTGAAACAATTATTATCCACTACCAAAGTATGACACTAGCCAAAACCAAACCAAATCCAAACCAAAACCAAACATTAATCCATTCTAGAACAAATATCATAACTATACAAAAACAAGAGGAACTAGAGAAAAATTAATCATTCACATATATAACATTCAAAAAAATAAATGTAAACTAATAAAACATAAAACCACAATAAAAAATACCAAATACAGAATTAAAATTACAATATTCATAATTACATTTTGCACTACAAACAAACTAAAATCCAGTCAAACATGTAATATAATTTGACCATTCTACTTGTAAGTGTTTAAAATATTTATCACAATAGGGTTGAGGGTCATCAAATATATAAAAAATAAAAGTATGATAGTTTACATGTACAATGAAAAAATCAAATGAAATATTATGGAAAAGCATATAAAGAATCTTACCAGGGAAACTTCACAAGTGTTCAAGTTGTAATTATTTTATACAAAAAACTTAACATATCATATCCAAATTCGATGTTTCATTTTTTCATGAAAATTATATTTAAATGAGTTTCAATTCAAAAAAACATTTTTTGTAATACGTCAAAAAATAAAAATTCTCAATGGATATACGCCTTTACTTTTACTTATTTGATATTGGAACACTTTTTCATTATGTTTTTTCGAAAGTAAGCCCATCCCATGTTAAAAAATAATATAAATGGGATAAATTTAAAATTTATTATAATATAAACAACTATTAGGAAATTGAAAATTACTTTCCCATCATATTCATAAACCTTCCCCACACATCACCATTGACAGAGAATATATAATAAACAGTTTTCTCACTTGGACATAAAACACCTAACATCCAAAGATCACTAATATAAAAGAAAATGTAATGTTACTGGTTTTTATGTTAATTGATAATGAATAATTTTATAGATATATAGTTCATACTTCTCACAAAATGGCATCAGCAAACAATGCATGATTATATATTGTTCAAATCATTAATCAATATAAAGTGTTCTTTGATCCTCATCCAATGCATGTTCTTCAAGGGAAATCAAATGCAGTTTCATGATTCCATATACATCTATCTAGTAGTTCTTCATACACATATTTTAAAGATAAATAATCAAAAATAGACATAACTATACATTTTTAAAAAATATAACACAAAGAATGTTGTTATGAATTACATGGAAAAAATATGCACCACGGTGATGCCCAACTTATCTCTTGTAACAAGCCCTTTGATATCAATTTTTAAAACCCCCACATTTAATGCACGACCACAAACATGAGCTTCCATTGGAAACGAATAAAGATCCCCCAAAAAATTTGATTATCTCGATAATCTGTAAAGACTACTAGATTATATATCTGATGTCATTACCATTTTTTTGTTGTTTCCTATAAACTATTTCTATACCTTTGACATATTTTAGTAATAATAAATATAATGTCTTCAAATGATAAAACAACCTTAATAAAAAGTAATATTAAATATTTGACACACACACCTCTATGATAATGTGTTATAGAAATATGGATGGCCAAACTAAAACGGGGCTGATACTATGTTCAAATATCCTAACCACATCTGTAGGTAATGGTACTCAATCTGATATATCTATAATATCCTATATAGTGACCATATGATGCTCTAACTCTATCCTTTGACGATGAACTATAATTCATGTACAATATACCCACCCATATGAAACTATATAATGGTGATGATCATAAACATACAACAAATAATAAGTATGATGTTTCGGTGCTGGAGTAGGATAAAAAATGGGGTCCACTAGTAGAAGTGGGGGATTAAGAGGTAGAGGTAGATGTGGAGGTTAAATAATGGGGTCTATAGGGGGAGGAGGAGTGGAAGCTGTAGTCTGAAATTGACATTTTATGTCTGCAAACATTGACTGTTACAATGCTATAATGTTTTCCTCCATCATTGCATAAATATTATGAAATTCAAACTTCAATGATTCTATTTTTTTTATAAACACCCTTAGTGGAAGATGTTGTAGAACGTGGAAACACTTTTATTATCGATACACCCATCATATATCCTCATTAATGATCGGGGCTTTCAAGAATTCCAAATGTTGTTAATAAAAGTATACATGATCCATTAAAAGATAATTGTTTACATAATAATTTAAAAGTTTTTTTATGTTATTAAAAAAATTCAATGGTTGATTTTCTCAAGAATGTGTTCATGATTTTTAAATGTTATTTTGGTTAATCAAAGAAAGAAATCGTTTATTTCACTTATTGTTTACAATGGATATTATCCAATGATACTTCCATTATTCCTTTTCAATATGGTTTATTTTTATGAAACCCATTCATTTTACAAGGGTTATGTTGTGGAAATTGTTTTTGAAACCATAAAATTTTAATCTGTTCTGATATGATGGATGGTTTATGATCTTTGGAACAAACACACATAGACACATAGAAACACAGACACACACAGACACACACACACATATATATATGATTTTTATTATGATATTTTTTGTACATATGTCAACCTAATAATCACTAGTTAATTATGGAGAACTAAGGTGGTATAATTTTTAGGCATAAACATGATTTTATTTTCGAAATTTTATACATGGGTTCAATTTTCACATCCATAAGATTATGCATGGTCATCATTTCCTCACAAATAATATCTTCCATTGTGGACAATAAACTGGAAAATGTATTTTTCCATCACATATCCACTCATCAGCATGCAATATTATCCTTTTATCATCATGAGAATTTTAAAATAATAGTTTCAAATGATGAATTATAGGATGATAACAAAATAACATGTAACGGATCTCTACAATCACTACATCAGTCTTTGATTTTTGTTTCAACTTGTAACGTGATGTACAAAATTTATGACACTCTGAATAATATTTTTATTTCATTATATAAAAATATTTTCATTTGGACATGCATGTATTTTCTAGTATCCCAATCCCATCGGGAATTATAATTTCTTAGCCATATAATGTGAATATGAAAGATTGTTGTCTTTTGGATGAATGTCTTTCAAAAAATAAGAGCAGCTCCGTAAAACAACTATCACTCAATTCATGTTTCACCTAAAGGTTGATAAATCTTAAAAACTCTGAAAAAACCATAAATTCTATCAACCATGAAATAAGTTTATTTTCAGAATCACCATGTAGACATGAAACTGTCAGTTCAATATCAATTTGTTCAGCTATAATATCAAAAATAATTTCATTAATTCCATCAGAGATACCATCCTACAAATCATCATCATCAATAGATGTGACATTATTTCCGGTTTCCCATGCCAAATCCAAGGGATATAACATGGATTGAAACAATAAAAAATTAGATGATCCTTGATCTCTCTACTTTTCAACTTCTTCATTTTCAAAGATTTGTATCATGTGAAAAAAATAATGTTGCTGCTTGGAACATTTCATTTATAATAATCCAAAATGGCATTAACAACTTCTTCATATTAATTATTCATTCAATGTTCCATAATACAACATTGACTAATTATTACCTATAAAAAATATCAAAATTATACGTAATGCTAAGATAAGACATTTATTTATATATATATAATATCATATTTCAAGCGTAAAACAATATTGAAATATAAAACATATTTATCCTTATTTGGAGAAGGTATGCATGTGAATGATTTTTAATAAAATATAGTTAGATATAATAGTTTTAAATTCATCTTGGATCCTTTATAATTATGATACACAAAGAATACATCCTGGTGAAACGGGATTCCAAAGTCAACATTCTGTAAACAATAAATACGTGTTATAAATATTAAAATATGTATACATTCACCACTATAAATTACTCTTATACCAATGATTTGAATCAATTGGGATATCTCCTGAAATTGTTGGGATAGAATATTCCAACAGTTACACACACTGATGGATTTATGGCCATTGAAATATCCTAATACCAATAGTTCAACATGAATTGTTGGTATAGACTATCTGAAGTTAATATATTCCAATGGTCTCAATGAAACCACTGTAATATATATATATATATATATATATATATATATATATATATATACACCAAGGTGGTGTCCAAGGGGGTATGAGGATGTCTAGGGGTAGGGAATTTCCAAGGGGACAGGGCTATCCAAGGGGAGTAGGGGATATTTGGGGTGTCCAAGGGGGTGTCCAATAGGGTAGGGGGTGTCTAGGTGGTGGGGAATATCCAGGGGAGGGGTGTCCATGGGGGTGGGGGTGTCCAGTGAGTTGGGGTGGTGTCCATGGGGTGAGGGGGTTGTCCAACCCCTACCCCCATGAACAACACCCCCACCCCCTTGGTCACCCCCTAGAAACCACCACCCCCATGGACAACCCCCAACCCCTAGACAGCCCCCACACCTTGGGACACCCCCACCCCATGTACACTCCAACCCCTAGACACCCCTACCCCCTTTGGACCCCCCACTCACCCCTGGACACCACCCCCTCCCTCTAGACATCACTACACCCTTAGAAACCCCTCTCACCCTCAAGACACCACCCCCACCACCTTGAACACACCCCTGAGCAGCACCACCACCATGAACAGCCCCCAACCCACTAGACACACCATACACCCATGGAAAGCCCCCTCACCCCTAGACACATCCCCCGCCCCCCCTAAACACCCCTACCCCTTGGACATCCCCATCACCCTCTGGACACCCCACCCACTTGGAAACCCCCTAGATACACCAAACCCCATAGAAAGCCCCCCCCCCACCCCCTTGATAGCCACCACCTATCTGGAAACCACCACCCCTAGAGACCTCCCAGACTCAAGACTCCCCTACCCCTTAGGACAACCTAATCACCCCCCTAGACACCACCCCACCCTTGTACACTACTACCCCATTCGAAATCCCCCTCACCCACTAGACACCACCCCACTCCGTTGGACACCCCCTGGACACCACCACATTAATGGAAATCCCCCCTTAGTATTGGCCCCAACATTCTAGACATCCCCACCCCCTAAAAAACACCTTGACCCCCACCCCTGGAAACCCTACCACCATGGAGTGACCCATCAACCCTCTGGATAGCACCCCCACAACCTTCGACACCCCTACCCCCTTTGAAAGCCCACGAACCACAATCCCACCCCCACCCCCACCTTGGACATCCCATGGACACCACCACCCCCATGGACATCCATCCATCCCCTAGACAGCTCCTAAACCCTTTGGACACCCCCACCACCCCTGGACAACCCACCCTCTAGAGAACCCTACCCCGATAGACAACACAATCGTCCCCTAGGCACCACCCCACCCCCCATGGACACCCCTATACCGATGGAAATCCCACTCAACCCCGGGACACCACCCCTATGGACACCCCATGGACTCCCCTACACCCATGCAAATCCTCATCACCCCCTAAAAATCCCTTACCCCTCTAGACACTCCGAATTCCAAGACACGGCCACCCCTTGGACATCCCGTACCCCATTTGATAGCCCCCTCATCCCCTAGACACCACCCCCACCCATATACACCCTATCCCCTTAGAAAGCCCCTCACCCACTGGACCCCACCCCCACCCCCTTGGACACCCCCTAGACACCACTACTCCCATGGATAGCCCCTAACCCTATAAGATGTACCCCCATCCCCTAGACACCACCACCCCTAGATACCCCAACCCCCATAGACAACCCCATCACCCCTTTGACACCACCCCACCCCTAGTCATCCCCACCACCATGGAAATCCCCTCACGCCCTTGACACCCCCATCACCTATACACCACCTCCCCCACACACTCCCCCTAATAAAAAACCCCCCATGGACACCCCCAACCCCTAGACAACCCCTTCCCCCTTGGACATCCCCTTATCCCCCCTAGACACCAGCTGATGTCCCCATTTGACACACCTGGACACCCCCACACTCTATGAAACCCCCACCTCTTGGAAGCCCCCACCCCCATGAACACACACCACACACCAAGAAGTACACACACACACACATGATATAATACACAAAAATTGTAAACGTTCATTATATCAATTCCATGGTTCATTTACCAAAAAATAAATTAACATGTTATAAAATAACCGTAATACACTTACCATGATATCAAGAACAAATATATAAAAACTAATCTCAAAAAATATGTTTTGGGCATCACAAAAAATAAAAAAATATAACAGAGGAATGCGAGGCTTACTTGAGTGTTATGTGTTGACGTAATAGATATGGTAATAATAAAGATGATGAATGATGTTGAAAAAATGGGGTTTTATGGAATGAATTTGATTAATCCTTTCATGGTTTTCTGCAAGAAATAGACAAGTTTCAGGTTTCCCGATCAAAGAAAATAGAAACAAGAAATATATGTGGCATTAAATCATTTAAAAGCATTATCACATCAGTTATTTAATAACTGACATGACAAACTATTTTTTATGGTTATGATGTCTGTTATATGATAACCGACATATAAAATCATATAATATGTTAGATATTTTATATCCTATGTGATAAATTGCTGAGATTCAATTAATCACGTCAGTTATTTTAAAACTGACTTGATAAAGCACTCTGATTCAATATTTCACGTCACTTATATTATAAAAAACAAGAAAAATAAAATCATACAATTTATTATGTTTGTTATCTTATAACTGATGTAATTAATCGATTCTTTTCAATGTATCATGTCGGTTATAAAATAAATGACCTGATCGACCAATTTTTCTAGCATTACACATATGTTATATAGATTCGACGTGAAAAACACTGATGTCTTAAAAGTTTATTGCACTAGTTCCAAAAAAATTTATTCTTTATACTCAGGAAGATCATATGAAAAAACACAACAATATTCAATGAAAACCACATTAAATTATGTGATAATTAATATTATGGGATAAAACTTGTTGACCACCTAGCTCGATTCAGACGATGAATGCTCACTTAACCCTGTCATTTTCCCGAGATTATAAAACCCTTCAAATCCATAACATAAAATTTTGTGAAAAAGAGAGATTTAGGGTGTTATAAAAGGATGACTATATAAATAATCCCAATTCCAAAAAAAAGGAAGAGAAGTAATAGACTCACCTGGAGCATCAATTCACAACCAACGACCACTAGACATCATTTAAATGAGGTAGATCGTTCCATTAGTGGCATTGAGTGTATTACTCATCAATAGGGGTATATGAGGATGAATGGAGATTGATATTGGGTTATAACACAAAAATACCAAGAATAAAAAATGGAGGAAACACTTTTTTATGGATTGAATGGTTTTTCTACATAGATGAGAGAACAATGTGCCAATAGTGATCCAACCATAGTCTAAAAGTGGGAATCACTGTATAGTTACCTACGGATCCCACATGGGTTTTAAACCCCAAATATGATCATGTGGTTTTTTTGTCTCCACAACCACATAGTTTGACCTTCCCCTATCATGTTTTCTTTAACTATGAACCCCACCTCTATGAATGTAAAGTAATAGATCATATTTAATACTAGCGATGATCCAACTGTGTAACATGAAGGAGATAGCCTAGTAATACCTTCATTAATTGAATGAACCCCTGGAACACCACTAATACATCACATTGACTCGAATAAAATTTAATTAACTATTTCAATGGTATTTAAACAAAAAAACATGAATTCACCTTTAGAATATATGATATTTTAAAAACTCCCATGTTTATAATTGTTCATCCATGAGCTTCACTCCCAAGAATCATTGGGAATCAAAGATAAAAATATTGTGCAACTATTCTGACATATCTATCTCCATCTACCATGATACATCCTTAAAATTAACATGCCTCCAAAAAATTCAATCCAAGGGCATAGTGATTCCCCAAAAGACAATTTTTCTATGTTCTTGAATATGTATTGTATGCTCCTCGATGAATGTACCATCCTCCATCTCAACAACATCAACATATATAACATGTGATGGGTCATGGTGATACTTCAGATACTACGAAACATGAAGAAATTTCCTTCTACTATAATGTTGTATATGATATAATTAATACTCCACATGTCTAATCTACTCCACAATCTCAAATGGTCCCACGTACGTGGGTGCCAACATACCCTATTTCTGAATCTAATCATGTCCCAACCACAGAAACAACTAAATAAATACATAATAACACCGATAAATGCATGAGGTCTATGATGTGGATCTACACAATAATTAGCCATATTAGGAGCTATATAAAAACATCATTGATTCAACCGAACATGTCCAAATGTATCCTTCAGGATACTATTTTGGAAGAACATTGATTCCTTTGTCTCCATCCAAAAAAAATGAAAATCCACATCGCCTCTTATAGATAACCTCAAATGGTTCCATCAGAATTTGGGTCCATTAGCTATTATTATTAGTTAAGTCAAAATGTTCAATGTTATTCTCCCATGATCTCTCAAAATCATGAACATAAGCCCTCAATATTTTATATAGAAGATGAATAGTATTCTCTGATTTCCCATCTATCTATTAGTTTAATTCTATACTCTAAAAGGTATGGGTACCAAGTTACATATATAACAAATTCCAGAATAATGATTTAATACATGTATCATGATTAAAAAATATTGAATGTGAAACCCCAAGAAACAACAAAATATCATGAACATACAACTCATGAAACTACTCAATGTAATTTATCTTCAAAATTGTCATGAAATCGTCTTCCTTTGTCAACCGATTTACAACCACCCAAATGACATCATTCGTTAAAGATGTCCTTTAAAGACCCAAAAAAAATCTATCATCATAATATCCCATATCCATTTTTTAATGATTAGATGCTACTATAAATTTCAATGTCACTAATGATCATCTGTCACCTGCTGGGATGTACAACATCACATCCACAAATATATAACATATTTCATCATTCATGGACACCAATACAACTGACAATGATCATGATACATTTTTTTCAAAATAGGATGAACTAACCACATGGAGTCATGGAATTCAATCATCAATTCATCCCACATACCAGTAGTAATGACAACATGGTTACACAGAAAAATGTTTGTATCATTACCAATAATCCAATCATATGGTGAATCCCCTCCATAATTAATTTGACTCAAATACAATCACATCAGATCCTTATTATGTCTCTCATTGATGCAGACCATATGGGGTAATCAAATTCCAATGAGGCAAGAGTTGTCTTTTATTTTCTATGATGAACTGCAGTGTGCATCTTATCAAACATCAAAATCATTCTCCACTAAAAATGGATTCCCGATGTTCCTCTTTTTTAGATCTCATTTTTAATGTATCCACTAAACTATTTCCCTTTCTAGTTGTGTTTAGCAATTCTAAATGAATGTTCTAACTGTACTAAACTGATATTCACTATTGAAGATTCAAATCACATTAGGATAAGATGTACATAATTCATTTATGATTCGTATACAAGATGAAACCCTCTTCAAAAATTAATCCTACCACCATTTTATCTTATAATATATAGTGGTTAATTAAATATCATCTGTGTGGTAATTCTATTAATGAGGAATCTTTTTCTCTGAAAAATATTCCATAAATTGATCATTCTACATCAAAACTACTCCAATACCAACACATTATTCTTCATAAAAAAGTTCATTATCCATACATAAAATTGATAGAATCAAAATTATTTCATTACTCATCAACTTATTCGTTTCATGGAAATCATTTTCACATGCCCCATACCATTCAGACATGATTTTGGTTAAATCCAAAATTGATGCTTCACAATGGTAGAATTATTAGATGAACCTCTTCTAATAGACTACTAATCATAGAAAATTTATAATATAAATAATTTTCTAGGGTATTTCCCATGACACAAAAACCTACTAATTCTTTGAGTCCACTAACACACATTCCTTAGAGATGATGTGACATAGGAAATGTACACTTTCAATCCAGAAATGGAAATTGGATAGATTTGAATATATCCTATGATATCTTAGTGTACACAATAATATTACCATAGGTTTTAAATGATCATAATGGTTATTTTATTATACTATGGTATTATTGAGAAATAATATATTGGCTTATCTAGGAATTGTTAAACAATTCAGTTCATTGGGGAAATAAACATTGTTGTTACATTACTAAACCTGAATGGTTTAAAAAACTAATATAAACCATTCTACCTCTTCATGAATGTTTGTATTATATCATAAGATCTCACCCTTAGATATTGATACAATGATCTTATGTAAATATTAGCAAATGTAGAATATCAACTCAAATGGTCAAAAAATCATAGATTCATGGAAGATGGTATCTTTTCAAAAATTTCCCCTTAATCATATTTCAATAATTAATTCTTAACTATGATTATCCACCATACATAAAAATAAAACTAAAATAAAGATCCCCAAGGTAAAGTACTCACATAAATGAAGGCTTTGTTATCCAATTCATCTATTTGAGTTATAGGTTCCTATAGTTCTAGTGGTGCCATTCAGTAGTGTGTAATAGAATATTGTTCTCCACCTTGAAGTAACTCTATTGTAAACTCATCATCACTATTTATTGGAATCACTGATAATTATTATGGAAAGACAACATGATTTTGATCCACTAATAAGGTAATAAATAGATTCTTCTCCTCCCCTTCATCATATATAAGACAACCCATTTGTGTTGTAGGTTGACCAAACTACTGAATGACTCGACCTGCATGTCCTACACCGAGAACCAATTCACCATAGAGATCCTAGATATTCTTTTATAGGGATATAAACATTTTCCTATGATAGAAAAATCAATATGGGTTTGGTAGAACAATATCTAATTCATTCTAAATAACATATCAAAACCCAACATCTCTCACACAAATAAATACCATGTGATGTAGTACCCAAAATTCATAAAGGTAGACTCCTTAAATTTCAAAAGATTTTCTTTTCTCATAGATAAATGTTTATAAATAGATATATCAACACACATATGTTCCTCATCTTGGAAGAACAGACTCACAAATTTATCTGATATAATAGAATGAGAGGAACATTTATCAAATAAAGCATAAGAAAGAAAGGATGATTAAAGAATAATACCATGTAATTTTGATAGGGAAGACTCAACACCACAAAAATAAGGAGGGAGTGAATGAAACTAACCTATCCCTCGATCATAGGGTATTGGATGGGTTCTTAGTGTTTTAATACTCTATGGATGTGGACTCTCAGGTCCTGGAACAGTATGCCTACTACCCCAACCGATACGAGTGGTGGAGCTCAAACTTCCTCCATGATAATGGGTTACCAGAAACATGTCATCACAATTCAATGAACATGACACCAATTATCCTCAATCTATCACAACATAATAATGAATCTCTACACTTGACCCATTCCTCTTCACACTCGGCACTCAACTATTTGTCGAGGATAATGAACTTTAATTTTGTTGGACCTACTTCAATGATATGTGTACAAAAGATCACTACAATTAGAGGATGGATTGGTTTTTTTACTACATATTCCACTAAATCCCAAATGAAAACCCTCAGTGATCTTCATCATTAAATTAGAGTCTACACAACTAGATCCCCACATCATAACCCCATGTCCCCCTCTAGAAACCTCTTTCAGATTTCGTTATGAAATAAGGGTCTGAACCACCCTTTCATCAATCCTAATTATGTGGAAGATATTCAAATTGTACATGATATAATTACTAAATCAATACAAGAAATACATAGTTATATCTGAATAATCCCGAGCCAATTCTAGAATAACAATTTGAGAGTTAGTGAAGCAGCCAACATTTTCCATCACTATCTTAGTCGCCTGTGTCGAACTCATATACTATGAATACTTCTGCATGATAGAGGTCTATAGAATGAAATGTTATCATAAATTTATGTGGAATACCATACCCTTCATAAATTCTTCTTGTTCAGTCTGATCCAAAAATATCCCAGAATCACATTTCTAAACGTTGCATCATGTATGCATCCCACATGACAATCAGCTATACAAGAGTCTATATGTGATAATGAATCATGTTGATGGAATCTATCCAGCACAAATATTCATCATGTTGATCCTCACTAGAAAAATTTATAGGTTGTTTCATCTAAAGCTCCCAGGCTAGATTAAACATACTTATCATGACCCTATCTAGGTCTTTTTCCTTTATCTTCATAAAATCAGTGAATCTATCATTGATCTAATCCATCAATTGTTACATTATATCACTAGGGGTTTCGTTTTTGACATATATAGGACCATTCGCATTGATTTCATATTATCATATATCTATATAAAATCATCTTAGTATCATTTTTTACAATTAATAAAAAAAATCATAGAACACAAAACACAATAAATACACAATATTAACAAAATAAGTATGTCCACTAACCATACCATTTTGCATACTTTATCCCTAAAGGTTCTAGTCAAATCTCTATCACTACCTGTAGCAATACACATAATCAGACTTGTTCAAAATGGGGTAAACTAACTAATAGATATCAATCTTATTCATTAAACACCCATTTTACTATTTTCACTTCACCAATATAAATCCTTCATTTACGAATCTTCACATATTCATAACATATCACCATCTAGATTTTAACAAATTTAATTACATTAATTATGCACATGTATGTATACAATAATTAAATTTTTTTCATATATCTTTTTTAATATTATTTGTTAGACTCTATTTCATGCAAATTTTGAATATGTACAATACATTCCATCTCTCACAACCCAGACAGCTTCCCCGTGTGTGACGACAACGATCCATGTCCCATATATCCCTATGTTCTTAAAATTTATCAACAATATAAATCCTTATATCATTATAACCACCATAAAATCTCAAGAAAATGTCACATCCCCAATATTTGAATCACCCAATACTGAAAAAATAATTAATTGTAACAACACACATAATGAACATCAATTCCACAATGGGTAGTTGGAGTTTACCTCTTACATTGGTTAGTTAATAACTTTAAATTGATCATTTCCAGGACTTGACACATCCATGTCCCCCATATAATATCCCTAAATCTTAATACAATAGAAAATGAACCTCATTCTAATACCACAATGTAATATCCCAAGCTCAGGTGCAATGAAACCTATGCTATGTTCGACGTCGCCACATGTCCTCAGAAATCCCTCCCTATATTCAATAGGATACATACTAGTAGAAAGAGTTTAATAGATCAATCTATGATAATATTCCCCCTTTAATAGAGGAATTCACAATATATATAGTCTGTTGTAATTGAATCAACAATCAATAAATAATACACATTGGGTTTCAATCAATTCCCATGATAGCATGCAAGCCCACAACCAAAATAGTATATATTTCTAGTATTGTCATACAATTTAACATTTAATGAATCCTAAAAAACAAATATGTTATGAAGAATCCCCAAAAATGCCCCCATCTCCATTCCGGGATCCCTAAACTATGCACTTCCCATGCCCAAATCATCCATCTATAATAGAGACCATTTCCCATTTCCTAACCAGCACCGATTAAATATTTTCATGTACACAACAACATCCCAAAAATTTAGTGAGTACAACTTAGTAGGACACCAAGAATGTGGTCTAAAAAATATCCATTCGCCACATATAGTGTATGAATTTACTAAAGTGAATAATATTGTAAATAAGAAATTATATATGCAATGTTATCTACAAATAATTACACAACCTATATGCATCGTTTGATCCATGAGATAGGAATTTTCATCAATTACACCATAGACTATACTAGAGACCTATAATAAATAATGGCAGGTAAATAAAAATCCTTATTACACTATGAAAAAACATTCAAAACCAATAACATCACTCTTATCTTGTAACCATAATCTTTGAAGTTTAATGTAACACAACTGTTATGGGAATTGATCATCAATATGAATCCCAAACATGTGAGTTCTCAGGTTGGTGTTTATATCCATAGTCTAACCCACCAAGTTGGAGTATATCCTCAATAGAACAACCCACAAAATGACAAGCCATGTGATCATTCTACTTTATCAACAACACAATTACGAAAAAACTATACAATTTAACACAATATTCATTTAAATAATTAGTTTATTCAACAGATAATATATCCCCATTCTATAAGACATTTACCATTCATAACATATCCCATATAAGATATTCTCTATTTACATTACTTAATTAATTCACTCTTGTACATGAGTACTAATAATTCATTTATCACATTCACTATAATTCATTTAACCCCTTCACACTATACCAACCAACCTTATATGCAAAGTGAGTAAGAAAAAACATTTACCAATGGTTTTATATAATAACCAAGGCTATCCTATCCACACATTTATTATTGTATCTATGTCATAACAACAAAATTATACCCTTGATTTTTCCATTACCATTTTGAAGAAGAATCACAACCCATCAGTCGCCCTTAACCAAGTCAAGTTTTCCTCAACATGTCCCATATGGACCATTATTGATTCAATTCATCTATTGAAGAAAACATTTATCATTTTTACCAAGGAATCAATAAATGGGAATAAAAAATAAATAACAAGTACAATAACATAAATGAACTATAAGAATATGGGGCATAACTTATAAATCACCTACCTCAATTCCATCGATGAACGCTCTCTTAACCCTAGACATTTATTCAGATTAAAAAAGTCTTCATATCTCAAACATATGATAGACTTGAAAATGATTAATTGGGGATTTATAAGAATAATATTTGATACAAAAGACCTAATCTATAAAATAGAAGGAAGAGGAGTGTTAGACCCAACACGAGCATCGATTATCAATAAATGATGTTGAAAATGGAATTTCAAAGATAGATATTGATAAATAGGATATGTTGGAAATTTTAACTTATAATTAGGGTTTTATAAGGAATAATTGAGGAAAATCCATATATATAACACAAATGGTATATTAGAATAATTGGTAAAACTCAAATTTTTATGTGTTGAGTGGTTTGGCCACCCAATTGTCTAACCCATGGAATAATTGTGCCCCCCCTCTATCCCAGAGGGGTCCAGGAAACAATTTTAGTTATGGATCCCTCATGGTTTTACAACACATGTGATAACCATGGGGGTGGTTGTATAAATGCATACAATATTTATCCTTAACCTATGAATAGTTTCTTTAACAGTGTTCTCCACCTCCATGAAATCATGGTTAAGGCACATGATTTCTAATAACAATGCACCAACAATGAAACATTGATTTGATTTCCCTATTTTACCAATGTTTTTCTACTAAACAGCTGGAACACTGCTAGCATTCTCCATGACTGAGAGAACATTCCAATTTCCATATTAAGGGTATTTATGACATCATTTTTAACAAGAAAGATCACAAATTAAGTAAATGATGTTATAAATAATATTCATAAATAAATATATAAATTTTATATAATTCATTATATCCATTCATGATAATAAAAAATGGATGACAAATGATATTGGTTGTAGAGATACATGTCTCTTTTACACAAGGTCAATGATTTTAATTCGTATTTAACCATGGAGAAGATGGTTGTAGTTCATGAACTAAACATATGAACAAATCATTACATGTTAAATTATGTGGATTTAATATTATCATAGATTAATAGTATCTAAAGGATGTGGAGGATCAAATAATGTAAAAAAATCAACCATGGATGTCATTTCTTATTCCAAAAACCTTTTTTTGGATTGCTCTAAAATACATCATATGTTTGATTTCTAGTTAAACCACATAGTATATGAAGATTAAGGGGATTTTACCTATTCATTATGGATTTTATTTTCATATCCAATCAGTTATGTAAGTGAAGAATGGATATAATATGGGATGGAATTTTATATTTGGGGGAGAAGGGACAACATTATATTTTGAAATAAATGAATTCTTGCTACTTTTTTCTCATCCAACAACTATAAAAAAAATAGAGTAGTGTAGAAAATTATTATAGGTAAATTCAATATATTACAATAAAATTGTAATTATAAACTTTTTGGTTCATTTTTTTCCCTTATCATTTTAATTTATCCCCCGATAAACCCGCTTTTACCTAAACCGATGTAAATAATTAGTACTATATTCAAAAATATTTATTGAAAAATTTAAGTTGATATTATAATAATTTATTCTGATTCCAAATATGTATTTTACTCTCAAAATTAAACTCAAAATATTATATGATTTTAATTTAAAATAAAATCCAGTAATACTTCAAAAAAATGTTTTTGCAAAATAAAAATATTCAAATCTTGAAAATGTAATTATATTATAATTGAATATTAAAATTATTCCGATTATTTAAATTTTAATAATTAATATATAACTGAACTAATTTTTCTTTTAAGAAAAAATAGAAAATCATTTTTTTGTGTAAACCAGTTACATGGAAATGTAGTATTAAAAAACTATGCATCTTACATTATTCATCATCAAATTTAACTACTAAACAAATTTTAAAAATAAAAAATATATAATTATTATATGACCCTTTAAATTATATATATAATTATTTAGAATAGATTTTCTATATGTAGTAAAAATTACATATAAGTTATGTGTTCAAATCATGACACTACATCTTTTTAGAAAAATAAAATTGTTTATAAAAAAAATATTTCATGTTGATTGTCTTTTGACATTAAATCATAGATAAAAATTTAAATTATTTTATAAAATATAATTTATCATAATTTATTTAGTTATATTCATACTCTCTATATTAGATGATTCGTTATAATGGCCATTTTTTAATAATAATATTTTATGTGATTGTTGTGTTATTCTTTAAACCAGTATTACATGATTTGCATACTGTCAAAGTGATTGAATTAATTTATATAATAATATAACATGATATTTTATGATTTAAAATTCTGCCAATATTAATGAATTTTAACCTATGAATTTCATATTATACACTTAGGTGATAACATGTGACTGTACATCTACGTTTTCACCTATACCGGTTCATTTTTCCTTCCTTAATCATGTTCCGTGACAAAAACACTTCAACTATGTGAGATTCCTTTTTTCATTAAACTATTTCAATATTACCAAAGATATTTATTAGCTACTCAACGTATGAAAATTCCTTCTCCAATGGTACCACCTATGGATTCAAATCATATGAGATATTTCGTATGTAATTATGTAAGAGGAATACATGGAAGAAATCATGTATCTGAGATTGGTTTGACTGAATTGATTGTCATTTTTTCACCACTCTGATGTTATCAAGGATATAAGATTTGAAAAATGTATATAGGACTAGGTTTTACCATATTCCAAATCCTAATGATTTTCTTCCACATTGAAATATGGTGTATCAACTAATCCCTAACCTCAAACACCATGGACCATCAATGATTATATTAAAATATTTTCTACCGATATTTGGAGGATTTCATGACATACTAAGTATTATTGACCCTATCCATATTCTATTATGAAATAGTTTTTCTCAAAATCTTACACTCTCCAAAATCATTCTATCATGTGAATATATAACATTGAATCCTATACGGATCATTATAAAGAACTATTTGAATGATATAAGTGAATATGTTTTTATATGAGATTTATACTATTGGAATGTAATGGTTGAAGCATACATGAAAATCATATGAAATATTCCCCAAAATAACATCTAGTTTTTGGATGGTTAAATCACACTAACAATCGATTTTATTTTTAAAATTATTATTAAAAACAATTTTTTATCCAACTTTTTCAGAAGCCTTATTTAGAATATCTAGGTTATCCTAAGATCTCAATAAAATTATATAAGGAGTTGAAAAACATGGAATATTAATGATTCATTTATGTATATCTTCATGAGTTTCGTTAGATATAATGGTTCATTGATTTTTATGAAATGTGTTGAATTTTTATAATGCTCAACTACACATATCAAGCAAATTACATTAGGTTTCCCAAGGTGTCTTATAGTAAAATCCATGGTTATTGTTTCCAATTTCAATACTGCTGTGGGAAATGGTTTTATCAAAACCTTTTTAAAACAAATATTAATTAATATAACTATATATATTAAGAATGATATATTTTATACTTTAAATTCAATTACTAATGGGTCGGAAATAACATTAAAATTATATAATAGTACTAATAAAAATGTATTTTTGAAACATTTTAGAATGAAATAAAATATTAAAAAAATTATGGAACTATAAATACTATTGTTTTGAATAAACTCTTATAGAATTCAATAAATATGTCATTACATTCCACATAAAATAAAAACATTACTCTGTTTCATCTTAACATGGTTAGTGGGTCTGATAATCATGGAATGTTTTTAAAAAAATCTTGAATTTCCAAACTAACCCTCAGAAAAAATGGATCTCTTTTAAGGATACATTTCTAGTCTAGTCCTCGTTTCCCCTTGTCAGAATATAGTCTAAAATTATCCCATTCCATATGATAATATTCCACAATATTCATTCTTCCTTCCTATATAACTCCTATGTACTATTAATTTCCTATAGATTACTGTTTCTCAGTAGCTTTAAAAAAATATTCAAATTTTCATAAAGATCCTCATCATTCATATATTATATCATAATTCCATCAATAATGACAAAAAAATATCTAAGTAATGTATAAAATAACTATTAATTATGTACATGATGATTATTTGGGTCTTATTGTGTCCTAAAGGAGTCAATATGAACTTGTAGTGTCCAATTCTTATTTGAAATCCAGTATAGATGTCATTCTTCTTCACCCTTAGTTGGTAATGTGATAAAAAAATATCCACATTACAAAAGTATTATTCCCTTTGTAGATGACCAACATATTATTATATCTATGGTATGTGACACATTATGTTTATATTCATTTTTTGATATCTTGATAATCAACGCATAAGTGAATTCACCCATATATCTTATTTAAGAAGTGAACTAGTTCACTGCATAGAGAAAAAAATTGGTGGAGAAATATTTTATCATTGATCTCTAATTATCCATCCTTTATATTATCATGTTATAAAATTTAAATTACATATATATATACTTATATATTAATAATATTTAAGTAATAAAATCCATTTAAAATTCATCCAAACAACATAGATTATGACTATTAAACTTTTTGGGAAATAAATTATCATAATACATCATAGGGGCCATGTAATAAATATTTATCCATTACATAGTGTTAATAAATTTTAAAATATTCTCTAATTAAGGATGAAAAATATTCATTCTTCATATGTTTATACCGAAAAAGAATCATCATTATCCTTATAATTATATTTAATAAATTGGTGATTTAGGATTGGAATTGTGATTCTCTACTCTTGGAATTTTTTTTATTTATTATGAATTTCAATACAATCAAAAAATTACACAAAATTATACTAAATTATGTATCACTTGGTTTTATATGATCTTCATCCTGAAAATATGGGCAAGCGGTTAGTTATAATATGATGATACAATAATTAAACCATTTTATTCTCCATTTATTTATCATCTTCTATATATTGAGGCAGTTCATGAATAATTAAATTAAACATGTGTGATGTGAATGAATTTTTATAATTATAATAAATAAATATATTCAATATTACTGAATGATGAAAAAGAGTACTTATCACATCTTCATTTTTGTCCTCAAAAACTAAATTTGGGTTCTCATATGTTATCGCTCTCTCTCTTGGACATAGATGTTGTTATCATCAGTTTCCATCAATAATGTTATTCATAGTCTATTGGTTCAGAAAATATTTTTATTCCTTGATGTTATAAAATTGGAAAATAGTTTTGTGGATGGATGTAATATTCCTCCCTTCAATAAAATTTTGTATTTTTCCCAAACAATAATAACTTTAAAATATTGATTCATTCCCACATAGAAAATAAATTATAGTCCCATGTAGACAAATTTCAAGATGCTTCTTCCCACACATTCAATATGTGGGATATTGGACTTTCATTTCACAAATTGATTTATTCATCTAACCTATAGAGTTAAAATAACTTTAACACATTATATTACTATAATATCCTTGAGATTCACGGATATATATGTTACAATTGATGGAAACTCATACAATATCCCAATATATGTTGATTTATGGAAGTTACAATGATTATTGTAGGCTCTAAATTATTTGAATATTGAAGCAGTAAAATTTACTATAACACCCCGAGATTTTATGAAAAATATTCTTTTTAATTTCATTAATGCCTTGTGTTGTACACTACACCAAAAGGAGCTTGCACAACACACATCCTTTACTTGCCTTTCATTACACGTAATCGCGACCTTCCTCGATAGCGTCTGTAGTACGCAATACTGAGTTTCACTAAACAACGATATGCTATTATTAAAACTAGCTATTACGAATAGTAATAACCACTTTTTGAAATTTTGTAAATTTTATTTTTCAAAATGTACTTCATTTTTGGATTCTGTATATCGAAATTGGCTTAGGGTGAAATTTTGGTACTTTTCGGATAACTTTAATATTCTGATGAATATTGAAAATTACTAAATTTTAATTAAAAAACTTTTTAATCCAAATAATTAATAGTGATAAATTTTTTATTTGAGTGGTTTTATAGTATATTTAGAATATATATTTACAATTGAAAACAATTAAGTTTATTGGATGTAATTTCACATTTAAACCAGACATAAACAAGTGTCAATCTTTTGATAGTTATTATCTCTTAAAAACATGCTATTTGATTTGACGACAAGAATTAATTTTTAAATTAGTTAATGTTACTGATATGTTTTGAATTTTCTAAAATAAACATAATTTTTTAATTCATAATATCAAATATATCTTAGGCCTTATTGTTTGTATTTTTCTGCAAACATTCATTTTTTGATGAATAGTGAAACCACTAAGTGGTAGTTAAAAAACTGAATTTTTTCATAAAACATTATTTTACCGCTTCTGTGAGTGGAATTTCAAAAATCCGAGAGACACGGTTGATGTCAGTATGTAATATGTGGTTCAATGAGATGAAAATATTTTTTGGTGAATAGAAACTTTTTACTTTTTTTACCACGGTTAAAAATAAATAGGGAAATTAAGGGTAAACATGATATTATTATTATACTAAAACATGTCCTAATTCTATTGGATAAGTGTAATTCGACCAAAAACAACATTAGGAATAAAATATTACCACTTAGGCCCACATGGATTAGATTAGGACATTTATTATCAATTTAATTAAATAAGGGTTTAAATAGTTAAAATCAAAGTTTAATAAGTAAATCATTTTTAATATTGGGTTATACATAATATAAATTCAACTATAACTATTAATTAGATAGCTAAAAAGATTTCCTACATAATGATATTTTATTTTTAATTTTTATACTTTATATAATTAAATTTATTTATGACACAATGATGATGCAGTAATTATCTTATAAATGAAATATTGACATAATTGATGTTATAAATACCCAAATAAATGTAATTTGAAACTTTTTATGAACTACAATAATTTTATATGTTAATATGACATGTTAGTGTTGCTTTAATTAACTTTTATCGAACTAATAATTCTATTATGATTTTCACAAAAATCAATTACCAAATAGTGTCAAAATTGACATAAAATAATTTTTAAAACAAATATTATATTATTAATTGTTATTATATTCTTAAAAATCTAACGTTCGGAAAAATAACTTATATAATCTTCTATATATTAATAACGAACAAATTTGGGTTCGTTTGGATTCTTATAGTAGGTTTATTAACCTTATAGTCTAAGAACACAAATAGACACGGTAGAAGTAAAATTATCTATCTTAAAGTTAAATATAAATGATAAGGTTAAAATAGGAAGTGAAACTTGTCTAAATTCTTTTGTATGAGAGGAGGTAGATCCATACCCACCTTTTATTCGAAATAAATCAATTTGGAACTATTTAAAACTGAATATGACTTTATAATAAAATAATATTTTTAGTTTTCCAAAGGTGCCCCTCTCCTCCCTTATAAAAGGGAACCTCCTCCCTCTCTTCCTCACACCACTTTGAGACTTCAATCTCTGTCAACCCCTGCCAAATTCACTTTTCCACTTCCCTAGAAACATCCTAGAGGTCCTGGTTTTCTTCAAAGACCAATTTTAGTGCCCTAAGAAGAGGACTCAAAGAGGCGCTTCAAAAAGAGGTAATGTCTGTTACCGATTCTTTCAACTTTATTTCTTCTTCAACATCTTTTTCTTAGGTTGTTTCATTATGAAGTAATAACATCAGTATAAATCATATACTGATATGTTATTATAAGTATGAAATAACCCTATTTCACCATCTATCCATCCTACAGAAAACGAAATCATCGCGCGTGCGTACGTACGGAATACCGTCTCCACGCCGTGGTGTAATCTATTTTCCACCACCATCATACTTGTATGGGTATAATGGTGTAAATAATAACTATATATGATTATTTTAAAGTGATATTTATTCTGAAATAGTATACATACACTCCAATACAGTCCCATGATCATGAGAACGATATCATCGCTCGTGCATACGTACGGACTACCTTCTCCACGACGCGATGAGATTCATTCTCAACGTTAACCATTAATGAATGATTATAAAGTATATATAATAAGTAATAATGAAATATATGACATAAAAATGATACTAGATTTATGTGTGTATATATGTATGTCATCTACTTAATTCCATTCAACTCAATAAGGAAACGAAAACAGCGTTCATGCGTATGTACGGCCTACCATATCCATGAATGATGTATTTCATTCCATTTACTGATTTATTATATATATGTATATTCTGAATATATATTATATATAAATCATGTTTTATATTCTCGAATTAATTAATCATTATTTAAGTAATCATATGAATAATTACAAGTCAAAACACGGATGAAAAACGAAACAATTTTACCCAAAACGCTCTTTGACATGGAATTTACAAAAGAAGAGGTAATATAAATTCATAAGTGAACCATATATGATATCATAACAATGAGTATGATTCTGGAATAAGTCAATGACATTATTTAAATCATTATACAGGAGGTTCGGACCCTTACGAAGCAAATTAGACCTATGGTAAGGGAAAATATCACAATCTCATTTTATCAGAGATTGTTTATACTTTGGTATTTACTGGGGGTGTATTTTCTCATCCACATCCATGTTTCCTCAATATTTAATAATTTTTCCATACACCTACAATTTTTTAAATCCAATTTTACCCTTCGGTGATTTTTAGTAAAAGATATGAACGGAATCTTTTGTTGTTTTTCGTACGAGGTACTTTTTGACTTTTCTGACAAAAGTACGAGAAGAATGTTTTTTTAACTTATATGGGATGAATGGATTTTTAAAACATTATTTTCAAGAATCATCCTTTACAAGTTTTCAAGTAAAATTCTTTTAGTTTACAATAATATGACATGTTAAGAAAGGAAAATTTTTATTAAGTAGAAAGGATATTTTCCTCAAGAATGGAGTTCAAGTGTTTTATCAAAATTATTTTCCATCTAAGAATATATAGGGTTCTGTTTCTATCCCTATTATTACATCAATTTGATTATTTTGTGATGGAATTATTATTATGAATTCCTTTATCTTATATGAATTGTTTTATGATGTCTTGATGTTTAAGATTCCCATTTTTATTACATGGGTTATGCTATGATGTATGGTTTCTGATTTTGTGGCACACATAAGAATGGTATAATTATGAGATGGGTGGGACCTATATCTCCCTCCAATGCATTGGGTAAAGATTTTATATCTTATGAGATAGACATGGCTGGAAAGGCAGGTTAAACCGGTTCAGTGAAGCAGGACTGAATTGAGGAATGAACTCGGTTCAGAAATGGGCTTTGTCCACTAAGATAGTCTTGGCAATGAGTCCTGACTAATAAGAAATGATTCTCTATGATTATGCCTATACGCCACAAAGTTTCATGTTTTATGTTATGATTATTGGGATTACATTTCACTACTATGATTTATCCCATGTTATGATAGTATGATCTCTTTTGCAGGTAAAGATTTCCAAAATGTTATGTTCTTATGAATATGATGTGATTGATATTTTTTTTTTTTTACCCTTACTGAGCATTTGAGATCACCATTTTATGTTTTCTTTTCCCAAAGATATAAATAAAGGTTTTAGGTAAGAAAAAAAAGGAATAACTTTATGGGAGATGTTGAAGATCTTTCACCATGATTAGAAGATTACGTTCCGAGTTTCTATAAACACTACACTATTATGGTCCTTGAGTTTTGATTTTTGTTATGTATTAAGTATTCTGAAAAAGTAATGAATTGTCGATGTACTTCAATCTTTGGGTCTCTACAGTTTGTATCAGAGGAAAGGGTTAGTCATTCTTTGGAAACTAGGATGCGAGAACTTTAGTGAGTTCCCAAGAGATATTTCTAAGGTATGTCTTGGGATGTCCCTAAGATTAAGTATAAGTATAGGTTATTGTCCTAGAATTGCGCTAACGATCTTAGAATTAAACCTAAGATGTTAGATATTGAAGGTACTCCCCCTTTATTTTGTTGTTTTCCCTAGCATGATTTTTTCCTCTCACACTATTCTTTTTGGGTTTTAGACGATTGCTGGAACCCGAAGGAACTGTGTTGATCAATGCAATGGACAATGCAATGATTGTCCTCCAAAACAAAAAAATGTTATGGGAGATGGAGTGAAAAATCTTATTGTTATACTTACACAAGCTATGAATCATTATGGACTTCCAAATGAGCAGAGAAGGGAACAATATTCTATTAAGTCCTTCATGAGGCAACATCCACCTTCTTTTAGTGGGTCTTCTGATCCACTTGTTACTGAACAATGGATCACTACCAATGAAAAGATATTTTCAGTTCTTCATTGTTCTGAACATGATAAAGTCATCTTAGCAGTATATCGTTTGGAAGGTGAAGCTGATCAATGGTGGAATCTTATCAAGAATACGATGCAAAGAGATGAAATTGAGTCCATCGAATGGGACTAGTTCAAGAGCTTATTTTTCAATAAGTAATTCCCTCGTATACTTCGAACAAAGATGGAGAGGGAGTTTCTTGAACTAAAGCAAAAGGATGATGAATCTTTTGGTATATACGAAGCGAATTTTACAAGGCTTGCAAGGTATGCATCTGGATTTATCATCCAACCTGAAAGTAATGTGGATCGATTCTTTAGTGGATTAAAACCTAATATTCGAAGGGAATTAGCTATAAGATAATTTAGTAGCTATGATGAAATTCTGCATTGTGATATCAATGTCGAAATGGAAGTTTCTGTTACTTATTCATCTC
The DNA here is from genome assembly GCA_963277665.1 of Viscum album. Lineage (NCBI taxonomy): Eukaryota > Viridiplantae > Streptophyta > Magnoliopsida > Santalales > Viscaceae > Viscum > Viscum album. Next base: position 2,015,151,963 of record OY728150.1, read on the forward strand.
ATAGTTTTGACAAGAAACAAAAGATGGAGTTCAAGGAGATATCTCAGAATAATGGTGAAAAGAAGATGAATGTTTCCTTATGCTCAAAGTGTGGAAAGAAGCATGGTGGAGATTTTCTTAGAGGGACAAGTAAATGTTTCAAATGTGGAAAGGAAGGTCATCGGGCATTTGAATGCCACAATGATGGGAAAAAGATGTCTAATGATGCAAAAAAAGGAAGGGATACACAGAATGAACCTACTACACTTCAATGCTTCAAGTTCAAGGAAATGGGGCATTATGCTAATAAATGCCCTAATCCAAGGGTTAGTGATGATCGACATGAGCAACCACTTATGTCAAAGGAAAAAGGGAGGTCACATTCGATCACCATTGGCGATGTTGAATATGACAACAATGTGGTGGAATGATAAAGTGTTTATGTAATGGGATTCCAAAATAATGTTTTATATAGTATCGTGCAATATTGGAATATTTATGTATTGGAATATTGTGGTTTTCAATAATTTTATGGTACCGATAACCATGGAAAGTGATTGAGATATTTTTGGAAAAAAAAGATGATATGCGCATAATGAAGGGAAAATGGGAAAATGAAATATTTTCCAGTATTCATGAGCTCATGATTGATATAAAGACTAAGTGATATCATGGTTTGAGTATATAGAATTTTTGGATTTTGGTATATGGAAAGAGTTAACTTTTGACAGCATTCATGTTTTCACTAAGGTTTAATGGGTATTCATTTTTCAAGAGATTGCATGATTATGGTATTCACATGACTGGAATGTGACCAACAAGATATATGAGGGATAAATTATGGTATTCACGTGCTTGTTTTATGACATTTTTAGTAATCGTTCTCTTTATACAATGAGTTTGGAAAGAAGTATTTTAGATAATCCTAAAGATTAGAATGGATTATGTTGTACATAAGTTAGTATTGTTTAAGGATATAACTTTATTTCGATATTATTGATGGGATGTTATAGTAATGTAGTTTTTGAAAAAGGAAAACCTGCAGGACTGGCGACAACCCATCGAGTCGGACAAGGCTGTGGGAATCAAACCCACAACCGAAGTGCGACAGGTCTTTATCACCTACCACTGGCCTACAGGAAGTCCCTGTTTAGAAGAAACTAGTTTTATTATATTAAGAATAATGATATATGAAGTATAAGTCCATTTTAGGTACCATATATGATTAATCTCACTATAGATGGACTTATGTATTTTTTGATAACTTTTATAACCTTTTGTTTGAGACAGATGGAATGACCCATAATTCTATCACATGATCTGCTAACACATCACAAATGGAAAATTCAACTTCATTTCTTTAAGAGTTTAAGTGGAAATTGTCCAAAGAATGACCAACAGTGGGACTATAAAGAAATCACGAAAGTATTTCTTCTAATTCCAATTTCATCAACATTAGGGAAACGATCATGAAAACCAAAAATGTTGTCCTAGTACTCTTATATCTGATTAATCAGATGGTACCTTAGATCGTCACAAATTTATGGCTTTGTGATTGCTGTCTTTTCCATAGCCATGTTTTCTACCACTCTCCACTAGAACATGATGGTTATATTTCTTTTCCACGTCCATATTTTAACATATGTGGAAACCCAGTGATTAGTTTATTTGGGTAACCGTTACGTTTTATAATTTTTTTTTTAAAGAATGGTTTTAGTATTCCTTTTTATGATGTGGGTTTCTATCAAAGAAACTTTCGAATAGTAAACCATTTATAACCCCGACGAATTTCGAGGGCGAAATTCATTTTAAGGGGGGTAGAATGTAACACCTCAAGATTTTATGAAAAATATTCTTTTTATTTCATTAATGTCTTGTGTTATATTCTACACCAAAAGGATCTTGCACAACACGCATCCTTGACTTGCCTTGCATTACATGAAATCGCGACCTTCCTCGATAGCATCTGTAGTACGCAATACCGAGTTTCACTAAACAACGATATGCTATTATTAAAACTAGCTGTTATGAATAGTAATAACCACTTTTTGAAATTTTGTAAATTTTATTTTTCAAAATGGACATCATTTTTGTATTCAGTATATCGGAATTATCTTAGAGTGAAATTTTGGTACTTTTCGGATAACATTCATATTCTGATGAATAGTAAAAATTACTAGATTTTAATTAAAAACAACTTTTTAATCGAAATAATTAATCATGATAAATTATTAATTTGATTGGTTTTTAAGTATATTTAGAATATATTTTTACAATTTAATACAATGTTGTTCATTGGATGTAATTTCACATTTAAACCATACATAAACAAGTGTCAATCTTTTGATAGTTATTATCTCTTAAAAACACGTTATTTGTTTTGACGACGGGATTTTTATTTTTTAAATTTTGTAATGTAACTGATATGTTTTGAATTTGGTAAAATAAACATCATTTTTTAATTCATAATATCAAATATATCTTAGGCCTAATTTTTGTTATTTTTCTGGAAACATTCATTTTTTGATGAATAGTGAATCCACTAAGTGGTAGTTAAAAACTGAATTTTTTCATAAAAAATAATTTTACCACTTCTATGAGTGAAATTTAAAAAATCCGAGAGACATGGTTGATGTCAGTATGTAAAATGTGGTTCAATGAGATGAAAATAATTTTTGGTGAATAGTAACTTTTAATTTTTTTTACCACGGTTAAAAGTAAATTGGGTAATTAAGGGTAAAAATGATATTATTATTACCATAACACATGTCCTAATTCTATTGGATAAGTGTAACTCGACCTAAAACAACTTTAGGAATAAAATAGAACCACATAGGCCCACATGGAATAGATTAGGACATTTATTATTAATTTATTTGAAGAAGGGTTAGAATTGTTAAAATCAAAGTTTAATAAGTAAATCATTTTAAATATAGGATTATACATATGATAAATTAGACTATAAATATTGATTAGAACAATAAAATGATTTCCTACATAATTATATTTTATTTGTAATTTTTATACTTTAAATAATTTAATTTATTTATGACACAATGATGATGCTTTAATTATCATATTAATGAAATATTGACATAATTGATGTTATAAATAACCAAATAAATGTAATTTGAGACTTTTTTTGAATTACAATAATTTTATATTTTACTATGACATATTAGTGTTTATTTAATTAACTTTTTTTGAAATAATAATTCTATTATGATTTTCAAAAAATTCAATTACCAAAAAAGTGTCAAAATTGACATGAAATAATTTTTAAAACAAATAGTATATTATTAATTGTTATTATATTAATAAAAATCGATGGTGTGTCCAAATGACTTAGATAAGGTTATATATATTAATAGTAAACAACTTAGGGTTCTTTAGGCTTCTTATAGTATGTTTATTACCCTTATAGTGTCAGAACAGAAAAAGACACGGTAAAAGTAAAATTATCTAACTTAAAGTTAAATATAAATGATAAGGAAACAATAGGAACCTAAACTTGTATAAATTATATTGGATGAGAGGATTTCGACCCATCCCCACCTTAGCTTCGATATAAATCAATTTGGAGATATTTATAACCGAATATGACTTTATAATAAAATAATATTTTTAGTTTTTCAAAGGAGCCCCTCTCCTCCCTTATAAAAAGGCACCTCTTCTCTCTCTTCCTCACAACACTTTGAGCCTTAAAGCTCGTACAACCCCTGCCAAATTCTTTTCCCCACTTCCCTAGAAACATCTTAGAGGTCATGGTCTTCTTCAATGACCAATTTTAGTGCCCTATGGAGAGGACTCAAAGAGGCGCTTCAAAGAAGATGTAATGTCTGTTACAGATTCTTTCAACATTATTTCTTCTTACACTTCTTCTTCATAGGTTGTTTCATTATGAAGTAATAACATCAGTATCACTCATATACCGATATGTTTTTATAAGTATGAAACAACCCAATTTCACCATCTATCCGTCCTATAGAAAACGAAATCACCGCGCGTGCGTACGTACGGAATACCGTCTCCATGCCGCGGTGTAATCTATTTTCCACCACCACCTTACATGGATGGGTATAATGTTGTAAATAATAACTATATATGATTATTTTAAAGTGATATTGATTCTAAAATAGTATACATACACTCCAATACAGTCCCATGATCATGATAATGATATCATCGCTCCTGCGTAAGTACAGACTACCGTCTCCACGACGCGATGAGATTCATTCTCCACGTTAACCATTAATGAATGATTATAAAGTATATATAATAATTAATAATGAAATATATGACATTATAATTATACTTTATTTATGTGTATATATATGTATTTCATCTAATTAATTCCATTCAACTCAATAAGGAAACGAAAACAGCGTTCATGCGTATGTACGACCTACCGTCTCCATGAACGGTGCATTTCTTTCCATTTACTGATTTATTATATATATGTATATTCTGAATATATATTATATATAAATCATGTTTTATATTCTGGAATTAAGTAATCATGATCTAAGTAACCATATGAATAATTACAAGTCAAAACACGGACGTCAAATGATACAATTTTACACAAAACGCTCTTTAACATGGAATTTACAAAAGAATGGGTAATATAAAGTAATATGTGAACCATATATGATATCATAACAATGTGGTTGATTCTGTAAGAAGTCAATGACATTATTTAAATCATTATACAAGAGGTTCAGACACTTACGAATCAAATTGGACCTAAGGAAAGGGAAGATATCACAATCTCATTTTATCAGAGATTGTTTATACTTTGGTATTTACTGGGGTGTATTTTATCATCCACATCCATGTTTCCCCAATATTTAATATTGTTTCGATCCACCTACAATTTTTTAAATCCAATTTTACCCTTCGGTGAGTTTTAGTAAAATATATGAAAGGAAACTTTTGTCATTTTTCGTACGAGGTACTTATTGACTTTTCCGACAAAAGTATGAGAAGAATTTTTTTTAACTTATACCGCATGAATGTATTTTTAAAACATTATTTCCAAGAATCTTCCTTTACAAGTTTTCAAGTCATGTTCTTTTAGTTTATAATTTAATGACATGTTATGAAAGGAAAATTTTTTTGATGTAGAAAGGATATTTTCCTCAAGAATGGAGTTCAAGTGTTTTATCAAAATTATTTTCCATCTAAGATAATATAGGGTTATGTTTCTATCCCTATTATTACATAGATTTGATTATGTTTTGATGGAATTGTTTTTATGAATTCCTTTATCTTATGTGAATTGTTTTATGATGTCATGATGTTTAAGATTCCCATTTTTATTACATGGGTTATGCTATGATGTATGGTTTATGATTTTGTGGCACACATAAGAATGGTATCATTATGAGATGGGTGGGACCTATATCTCCCTCCAATGCATTGGGTAAAGATTTTATATCTCATGAGATAGATATGGATGCAACGGCAGGTTAAACCGGTTCAGTGAAGCAGGACTGAAACGAGGAATGAAATCGGTTCAGAAATGGACTTTTTCCACTAAGATAGTCTTGGCAATGAGTCTTGACTAATAAGAAATGATTCTCTATGATTATGTGTGTACTCCAAAAATTTTCATTTTTAAGTTATGATTATTGGGATTACATTTCACTACTATTATTTATCCCATGTTAGGATATTATGATCTCTTTTGCAGTTTAAGATTTCCAAAATGTTATGTTCTTATGAATATTATTGGATTGATATTTCTTTTGTTTATCCTTACTGAGAATTTGAGCTCACCCTTTTATGTTTTCTTTTTCCCAGGATATAACGAAAGGTTTTAGGTATGAAAAAAAGGGATGATCTTTATCGGAGATGTTGAAGATCTTTCACCATGATTAGAATATTATGTTCCGAGTTTCCAAAGACACTAAACTATTACGGTCCTTGTGTTTTGATTTTTGTTATGTATTAAGTATTCTAAAAAAGTAATTTATTGTCCATACAAATCATGCTTTGGGTCTCTACATTTAAATTATTGGGTCATTAAATATTGAAAGCAATATTATTAATGTATTTTTATGTATTAATTATACACCCCAATGGTTTATTTATCCACTTACATAAGTATAATAAAACCCATCTCAATAATAATTCAAACAGTGATAGGAAAATATTTTTCATAATAATATTTTCTAGAATTCCGTATACATTATATTTCTAATAACATCCTCAGACATTAATTTTTTTCTATAACATAAACCTTTTATCAATTTCACAATCCATGTGAAAAATATCAAAAAAAAATATCATACTCACAGAATTGAAAGATAAAAACATTATTTTTATGGTGTGGGTCCATTAAAATAATATTAAATAATCTATTGATCAAATTAATTTTATATCCCATTTACATGTATTTAATTCCAACATTCACTTTTTTAGGGGTAATTCATGTTTTTGTTAAAATGATGAATTTTATGATAACGTATTTGTCTTGGAGTTTGAAAATCAAAAATCCTTCAAGATGGGAATCTCATTTTTTTTATCCTAAAATATCCCCATATAATTTTATATTATTTTGGAACTCATATTTCATGTTTTTTAATATTATAAAAGTATAATTAGGTAATTTTCTTTGTAATTCATTAAATAAATACATGAAAATGCATGAACGTTGAAGGGACAACTTTTTAATGACATATATTCCCTAACATATGAATTATTAGGTATAAAATAAAATTAAAAATAATATATTTACTAATATTAAATATTATGGGAAATTTTTTACCCTTCATATGGTTGAGAAATATTTTTTTAATTTCCAATAAAAAATTTTAAGAGTGTCAATCATGTTGTGCATTGAGGCTTATTTTCATGTATATTTTACACTCGAGTAAAGATTGAAATATGATTTTAGTTATTGTACCCCTAATAAATTTTTTTCCTATAAAATTTATTTATTTATTACTGATAAAAATATTTAATTTCAATGATTCCACTCACACTATACTTCAATGAAAGTTTATGACATTTTACTATATATAGGATTATCAATAAACTTATCATTGGTATTATCCATGGATATATACCTCCAAATTTATATATCATTTATATATCCTATATTTGATTAGGATAATTAAATATATCATATGTTACTGTCTGTAGATACCCAAACATTTTACATGTATTATCAAATGATTATTGAACGAAAATATCCAATTTTTTCAATAAAACAATCATAATGGCCTAGTTTGGTTTGAGGAAATTCATTCAAATAAATAAAAAATAATGAAACATATAATTCATAATTTCTTGTACATTATAAGCTCTTAAAATCACTTTTATCTCCTCATTAAACATGGGGTATCATGGGTAATTCATATTGACAGTTCTGAAATATAAAGTTCCAAGTTGTAAAATGGAAATGATAGGGAACCATAACATGTGGCCCAATGGTAAAACATGATAACATAAAAGCGAAGGTACATGAGTAAGAATTTTGGATAGTAACGTAATGATCAGAGGATCATGGTATAGTTTAATTGAAATAAAAAAATTATATAATAATATTTTAAGGCTAACATACAAGACATCATCACATGGTTAATAGAAACCCATAATTGATTAGATGCAGTACATAATACAATATATGACATATGATGATCATAAAACATTTTCCAATTAATTGGAGGGATATATAATTCTAAAAATAACCATATAATTAAAAACATTACATGATTTGTTTTTCAAAAGAATGATATACCCCATAATAAATAAAAATAATAATTATACATGGACTTAATTGGGTTGCACAATATTATTTGATGAAAGAAATAAAATAGATTCCTAAAAATAGTAATTTGATAGGAAATCATATTGTATCATGAGATTATATTACAATGGGATAATTAGGTAGGAATATATGTGAGTGAAATATATACTGAATATAAAATCATTACATAACAATAATTAGAGAGAATGTGAGTTTGGGAGATAGTTGTCATAACATAAAAAATGGTGGGATAAAAGGATCTCATACATCAAGCAGGATTTATAATTTGCATGAGTTATCTCCATGAATAATAAAATAATGTTAGTTAGACACATTATTTAGATCCACTTTCAACTTTCTTATTACTTTTTATAATTATAATTGTTTCATACTAAATTACTTTACTAATTAATTTCATAATTGATATTTTAATGATATATGGCTCAACTGTATAAAATAAATTTTGTGAGTTGAATAATATCTATGTGATTATCAATTAATAATATCATAAATGGTAAAATTTATATTATTATCATTTATATATAAAAATTATTCCTTTTAAACCAACCATGAAATATAGATATTCAAAATCAAGTATGTTTCAATCATTGAAATGGTACGACCTACACATCCTTGAGTAATGTTTCTATTATTTGATGAGGATGATAAATATAAGGAATGATTTATTTTATTTTTACACTTTGATAATTAAAATATTAATATAGTATTATGTACATAAATACCTTTTAAAATTCAATCCATTTGATGTAGAAATACAAAGTTATCACATCGATTCATGTAGTTGTTGTCTACCTTACGAACGAATGACATTATCATTTATTGAATGGATGAATTATATGAAATTTATTTCTATATTAAATTTATATAATTATTAAATAAGTTATTTATATAATATATAATATATAGAAATTAAAATAATATATTTTACCATCTCTGTATAGAGTATGTGAAAAATAATTCACTTCTATTTGAGTGGTAGAAATCCACAATAAAGGTGTATGAGGTTATCATATTCTCCATATAATGTAAGAAATTATTTATGAAAATAAAAATAATTTAATATAAACTTATAAAAAATAATATATATATATATATATATATAATACTTTCATACATTTTTTAATGAAATGGAGTGATGTAAAATAAATTAGCATGGTTGCGAGGAAGTAGTCCACCAAACACATGATCAACAGTTTTGTTTCCCAATTTATCGAGGAAGGGATTGAAATTCAAATTACCTTAAAGAAAACATATAATATTTTTTGAATATAATAGTTATGTTTTATCATATATTTTGATACATTTTTATGGATTTGGAGGAAGAAATAAAGTATAATAATCAGTTGGAGATGATACAATTTCTTTTGTCAACAACATTTTGATTTCACTAAGTTCTTTATAAGATGGAATTATACAAAAATAATGATATTTTAGTGAGGGATTAAAAATATGTATCTTATTTATTAATGGATTGGTTGAAATAATTGGTTTTTTATGTTTGAAATAATGATGATATTTAGTTCCTTTTATATGTGTTGGATAGGACGCACATGTTATCATAGGAAAAAACTTATTCCATCGATGTTTTCCACATAACACAATGATAAAACAGTGAAAATTTTAAATTATTATAATATATAATGTTGAAATATGACCATATAATCTAATTTATTCATCTTTTGGTACCTTTTAAACAATTTTAGTTTTTACTTTAACACTCGGTATACTTATTTTTCCATTAACCATGAAAAATAATTAGTAGATTTTTATTTTTCATTTATGGATGAATATTTATGATAAAATTATTATAAATAATTATAATTGAAATATGAAATTTAATTTTAAAAAATAAATTATAAGAGTTTGAAAATTATAATTTAATATTAAACCCAAATATGTGTTGATATTTTTTCCTAATTCAGAAGTTTTAAGAGATAACAATGGATTAATATCAATATTTAATATGAAACTGAGTCAAGTTGCCTAATTTTGATTTAATATCTTATAATTAAACTAATGTTACGCATAATACCACATTAAAATAATATTTTTCATTTATTTATTTAAATGAAAAATTTTATTTTAATAAAAATAGTTATTTCTAAAAATTATTCCCAAAAAAACATATTTGAAAAATAAAAATAATTCACCATAAAATAAATAATATATAATGATTTCTAAAATGACGATAATTTTATCACATATATTTTAAAACCATATTAAAATTTAAATTCAAATTCTCTGTTCAGTACATGGCTAAATGTATTTAAAAAACCATTTTCCCAAAAAAACATTTCATTTTCATTCAAATGGGTCTTATTTAGTTTTTTATATGTAGATAACCAGTCAATATATACTACAAATAATATTTTTCTATATTTACATAGTAATATTTTCAAAAACCAACAAAATGGATTTGTGAGAATTGACTAGTTTAAATAATAATATTCTAACAGATTATAACAATTAGTTTAAACACATGATTTAATGCATTAAAAGCTATCCAAGGGATAAATGTTTTTAAAAAATAAATATTTCATAGAATATCAGTGGGTTTGTTATGCGCAGGTTTTTTTCAATTGAAAATACCTTCTTATAGTTACGTCATGTAGTAATAAATAACATACATCATTTACAGAACCTGATAAAAACATATTTCTTATAGAAGAATAATGTTCATTAATTTAAAAAACTACTAATAATTCTAAATATCTCATCGGGACACTAAATATAAAATAAGATATTAAGAATATAAAATTTTGGACCTTCTCTATCAACTAAAATAATTTCACATCAAATAGAAAAAGAAGAAAAAAAAAATTGAAAAAATATTATATTAATTTAATCTATGAATTTATATAAAAACATTTAATAACATTAATGTGTTAGATGAATGAAATAAAAGGTATTTATATGATGTATTATAATCTTATGATTTTTAGAAATCTGACCAATAAAATACTAATATGATCGTTCGAATTGTAATTTGTCAATTAAGAATATTAATTTTTATACTAGAATTTTAATCTCATCACTGAAATTATAAATAAAACATAGGTTTCAAATAAATTAAAAAATGATATATCTGTATCCTGAAAAAGTAAATAGATGGCTTAAAAGTGATAAATTATGTGTTGGTATTTTTGAATAACCTAAATGATTAATTAAAAATTTAAAAATAATAAAATAATTTAAATGATTTGTTTCAATAAAATGGAATAAAAAAATTAAAATATTTTATTATAATTATAATGTAATTTTATGGTTTCATAATTAATTCTACAATGTTTCATTAAATCAGTTATAAAATTATATTCAGTATTTTTTTAAAAAAATGATTAAATTAATGGGAAAATAAACTTTTCAAATTTAGAACATTATCTTCTTAAAACTTAGTTAATAATTGAAATCAATATTTAAAAAAATGCGACAGGGTAATTTTAGAGATTTTTCTATAGTAGTTAAATTTTTTGGAAATAATGAAACACAATAATATAAAGTATTCCGAAAATAAATTAATTATTGAGTCATAAAAAATGTATGAATTAGGTAGTAACATATTTTAAAGAAATATAATTAATTATTTAATTTTTTAAGTAATATGAATCAACACTATTGATATTAGTGAGATTTAATAACAAATAAATGAATAACAAAATAAAAACCCCTCTCCTCCCCTTATAAATACAACAACTCCACAATGATTCTTATAAGACAATAGAAGCAACATAGAGGAATAATATTATAGAAAATTAATCTCCCAATACATTATCCCATGTCGTGCCTTTCAATTCTCACCAAAATACAACTTCCATGTTCCTTAAGGTTGTTTTCAAGGAGACTATTTTCTAAAGGTAAAATCATCCTTAATTATTTTAATAGATTTCATGTCATAAATTCCTCTTAACTCCCATATCAAAAGTGAGATAATAACTCTTCTATCATGTTAATAAAATATTTTTATCATGCTAACAAAAAATCCATCATCAATTCTATTGACTTCTAAATTAAAAATGAAAATTAAAAATTCATTTTTGATGTGTCAATTCACCACCATCGTGGATGACGAGATTTATTTATTCATTAAATCCATGATGTTGGTTCATTAAATTATTTTCATGGTCCAATCAGATTATAATATATATATATATTATTAAATATTTCATAACATATAACAAATATAAAAACATTATATTGAATAAAATTATACTAGTTCATGATAGTTATAAAAACGACAAAAAATAAACTAGTCATTTTTCATTAACATTTTTCCTAATGAATATTTATAATATATAAAAATTAAAATATATATGGGAACTTATAAAATTTTTAATATATTTTATTACCATTTTATTCCACTTATATATATTTTTTTACTTTTAAAATAACAACATTAATTAATTATCAATGAAAATTAAAATTAAACAGCATAACTCATCAAAAGATTATAAAATAATTCATAATAATAATAATAAATTAAATATAAGTGTATGTTGTGCAGAATTATTTAGTTAAGGTATATAATTTCTTCTATTAAATTAACTATAAGGGTAAAACAGATTCTGGCATATAGTATGTGATTATCTCAGAACCATAACATTTTAACTAGTTTACATTTTGTCTCTCCTTAACTATCTTTAATTTTAAATTATTCTTATGAAATCCTCATATATAAAAATCATAATTTACAAAAAAAACATACATAGATAAATTCATCATTACTTTATGAGGAATTTCATTTTTATAATGTTGTATTCCAAATTCATCTATATTAGAAAGCTAGATTGAAGGGAACATCCCAATTTCATACCAATTTTAAAATACAATGAATAATATTTTTTACATATAAATTTATTATTATAAAATATTTTATCTCATAATTATAATATCACTTAACTTGATTATAATATTATTCAAAAATAAGTATTCTTTTTTTAGTTTTAAAGAAAATTAAAATTTTAATATAAATCATTCTAATGTGGGTCATTTATAAATATTCATAAAAACACATATTAAATTATTCAACATATCATGGAATTCGTTTTATATTATCTATGGATATTTTATGTAATGAATGTATAATATTTTTAAAACCATTTAGTCTTATACACCATTTTATTATACCCATTGGCTATGATTTGAGATATGATTATGTTATTAAATTAATTCAATTTAACCCTTGTTTTTTTCTTTTTTGATTGATTCTTCATGCCACACACATATGTATCAACTTGTTGTGATATATTCACCCTTATAGCACTGAAATGCATTTGGGGAATTTTTAGTCCCATGAGATGTAACAAATAGGATTATGGAGTAAATGTATCATATAATGGTACATTGTCAACCATGTAATATATCATTGTATTATAGCCCCAACTCATGTTTATGTCATGTTATATCTTGCTCCCATATTCTTATATTTCAATGAACATATGATTCCATGATCAATTTCATATGGTTCTTTATGATTAGCCATGTGAAATTCCAATTATGATTTCAGGTTATGCCTTCCTACTCACGTTGTATGCTTTACCTCCAGTTTTACTCCCTTAATAATCTTTTTTGCTTATTATATTTTTCTATGAATCCTGTAGGTTATCCAATACATATATTTGATCTCAAAAGATGTTAAAATATAACTATGGAAGACAAATAAAGTAAATTTTTTATATAATATTAAAAATAATGTAAACATTGCAAATATCGGTTTGAATTTTTTTATAATTATGCTTATGAAATGTAATAATATGATTAAAATGATTAGGACACTATAGATGTTATTTGAAGAGGATGTTTTTATTTTTTATGATTTAGACATTATATATTTAATTATATTTAAATGGATAAATGAATAACAGTAGATACCCAAGATCAAAACATTGTTCATTACAAGTTGTGATATACTATTAACTTATGTGTTAATAATTATAAGATTAATGATTCATTTTATATTATTAATAGTTATTTAATAAGGCCCTAATAATTTCTGTTTAATTATTATTTTTAGTTATTGTAATAAAATAAGAGAACCCTTGTAAATAATCAATTCGATAAACAATGTGATTATTTCCTTAATGAGATTATAAATCAAATCGAAATGGGTTCCAAGAAAATCAGGATAGTACTAGATCATATTGATCATGTTATAAATAATTACATAAAACATGTGGAACTCCATCATTATATTATGTAAGATAATGTTGAGGTTAAATATTTTAAGTGACAAAGTCCTCCAATCAACAGTGGATCTTCTTATCCCGTAATAAAGAAAAAATGTATTAACTCTATTAAGAATGAATTATTTGTACTATAATGATAAGAATATGATAAATCTAAAATGGATTAATGTATCTTTCTAGGTAACTATATTAGTGTTGTAAATTTTTAAAAAATACGATTTACATGGAGGAAATTGACTCCAATGTTATGGAAGAATTCAATAAAATATTTTTTCGATAAATATATTCTGAAAACATATAATATTAAGAAGGAGGGTGAGTTACTCTGAATGATGTAAAATGAGGATGAAACTACAATGAAATATGTTGGAAACATTACATTAATTATAGGATACAACTCTGGCTATGTCATGAACATCAAAAGCATGGTTGATCACCTCTTTAATGGATTATTGTTGAGTATACAAAAACCATTGAAAACTCAAAACATTGAATTCCATGATAGGATATTATGTTTTTTTATTAAGGATAAACTGGTAGTAAAAGACTCCCACTGGGGTCCTTGGAATAAATATAAAAAGTGGGAAATAATGTTTAATATATATGGATTGAGAAATGAATCCCATGAAGGAATGAAAACCCAATATAGCACATATCAAATGTGTGGGATGAATCATCATGAAAAAACCTAGGTGATCTAATAGATTCATTAAATTTTGGGGAGAGGGTCATCATGCTCATTTTTTCATAATTTGATTAATTAAACCCACTAATTTTGAAGACAAAAGGATGGTTCAGGATAAAATTTTCCCGACCCTTCCCCTGAGGCCCGCATCTTGACTACCCCAAGCCCGCCTTCCATAGGACAGGGGCTGGAAACTAGAACAAAAGGAGTAATTCCCTTAAACTCGGAAGGAATTTCCTTTATAAAATGTAAAAACACACAACCAGAGTACAAGAGGAAGAAAAAACTAAATAAAAACTGTATGAAAATGTAGTTCTGAAAATTAATGCGGTCGGATATACAAGCCCAACTGTAAAGTACAAGGAAAAGACCAAACATGTATAACTAAAAGACAAACAACTGTAAGGTTTCTAGCATCTCCTGGAACATCCACCTTAGATCCTAACTGAAGGGTAGGTACAGATAGCCTCCTCAGTGCTCCACGTCCTTCCGTCTCCTTCGGGTACCGAATCATCGTGATGTCGACCTCATAGTATCGTCTAGTCCTGGCACTCTCAATCGCCATCAGGGTTGTCCATCATCTGCATCCAACACAACGAGATGCGGCCATAACCCGTGCAGGGGTGAGTATAATGATACTTAGTATGGACCCTGATACCATCAAGGTCCCACAAATCCAACATTGATAATCAACATAGTATTATTTCAATGGATAACCATTACATATGTAGATTACCATACATTTACCTATCTTATCAAGTAACCCATATCAATCATGAGGAAAATACAACGGTAATTGACTCAGCTCAGACTGGGATTTTCATTAAAGAAGGCCAGCTTCTGGAGAACTCTTCCACTGTCGGGTATAGTGGCCCTGTCATGACTCTGAGGTGATACTCACTAACCATATACTGCTAAGGTATTCCTCCTGTCGAGTACTGGGGTCTGCTGCCAAACCGAGCGCTCCATCCGCTGTGGGTCTGCTGCCAAATCGGGTGCTCTACCAAATAGACGTCAGAGGTACTCCACCTATCTAGTACCGCGGGTCTACTGCGAAGCTAGTCACTCTGTCTGCCATGGGTCTGCCAGAAAATCGGGCTCTCCATCCACTGGTATAGTCGAATCACTTCGAGTTGAATCGGTCAAGCAGTTGTTAGGTCTACAGCTATTAGGTCTCCTCTCTCTGCATGCTCATCTTTGGGAGGACCCACTCCACGAGTTACTGGTCGATACTCCAAGTGTCACAAAGACTCACATGGAAGTATCTCAAAGGGTATGACACATCATAAGGGTCTCAAATCAACAGACGGTGCGTCAATCATATGTCTGGTTTGTTAGTTATTGGTATCTTAGTCTCGAGGGCCCGGTTGGATTCATGTACGAACCAACCAGGCCATGACTCAACTATACCCCGAAATCCAATGGGGTATACTCAAAGGGACGACTATGCTCCATGAATACCAGTACCGCTGATGGTATGTCAAACGGACGTCTGGTGCCAATGATATGACCCAAGGAGGTAAAGGGGGTCAGTAATGGGCCCAGGTCTGGTCCGACCTGGACTGGGTCGACCCGGTCAGACATCCTGGGTCTGACCCGGCCCATTGGGCAGGTCACCCCGCATAGTTTTGACAAGGTCTGCAGGGGCCGGCCCAGTGGACCACGATGGCGGTTCAACCCGATCGTCGCCATGTTGGTAGCTCGGTAACTAGGTCTGGAAGACCAAGTCGGTTCGGCCAGCGACACCGCAGTGGCGCCGCAGGTCGGCTCAGTAGGCCGATATCCGAGAGGCCAACGGGCAGGCCACGCGGGGCACGAGTGGGCTGAGTGGACATCAGGGAGGCCGCTGGAACATCGCACAGGCCATGACAGGATCCAGGCAAGTGGGAAACACGCCGGCAGGGGGCGCATGGCAGTGAGAAGCGAGCCGACAGTGGTGTGGGTCATCGTGTAGCATGCCGGTAGGGGCGCGGGGTGCCTGGAGCGCACCGACAGAGGTGCAGGGCACTGGGTCCACACCGACAGGGGCGCGGGGTGCCTGGAGGGTGTCGAATGTGGCACGAGGGGCTAGGTTCACGCCGGCAAGGGCACGGGGCGCCACGGGGGCGACACTATTCATGGAGGTTGCGGGTAGCACACCTTTGTTTGCCGCCTTCATCACTATCGCCATGTGTACCACCTTTTTCGTTGTTGATTCTTCGCCATGTTGTAGGGCGTCACAAGAAATTATAATGATAGAGGATGTGAGGCGATGTTAGGTTGGCCCATATCTTCCGCGTTTAGAGGGGAAATCAAAAGGATCAATGAGAGAACAAGTTGATTTAAAAATGCCCGAAACAATCCCTTTCAATCCCATTAAGGGGATAAGAAAAAGTATAACAACTTCATGAAATAAAAACCACTACCTTTTGATTAACGGGAGATCCTTCATTGACGTCACATTAGGTTGGTCGTCGATCCATGGTAGACGATCACGTCCCATGTCGAAGGGTTCTGGGGAAGAAGGTCGGAGAAGAAGATTATCGTCGGTGTTCGTCGTGTTCATCATGCTCTTCGTGTTCTTCATTGGGAGGGGTGTAATCCTCTAAGTGTTAGGTGACATGTCTCTTTGAAAGCATTTCTCCTCTTGATGAATTCATACCAAAACCATCCCCCAAGTTGACTTTATATAGGAGAGGGATGGTTTGTCTAAAATCACGTTGGCACATAATTTAAATGGTAGAATTAATTAACCCGACTCCACCAACTTAATTGCACGAAGGGTGTCACAATTAATTTAGAGGATATCAAGAGGCTCCCCTTAATTAATTCACGAGAGTTTGTGCAATTAATTTAGGGTTATGCCACAAAATCAAAGAGTTTGTTTTGTCAATTAAAATGGGGTGGAGGTGGCACCATTAATAGGGGGAGTTCAAAGGTTATGGTCTCCTCCCATTAATAGGTCTCGAGTGGAATCGTGTGGTCCCCACCACATTTACCCTCAAATAGTCTATTAGGTTCAGGTGGGCCCCACCACCATAACCTCTCATGGGAGGTGATGTTGTGGTGGGCGCACTACCAACTCCCATGTGGAGGTTCCAACTACCTGTACTCACATGGCGGCTAGAATAAAATAAAGTGTGGCTACACTTTATTTTATCATTTTTTTATAAAAAAAATCCAAAAACTACCTTTTATTCCCGACCATCCACAATTGAGGTGAAAGTCTTATTATAAGAATATTGGTGCTGCGAGTTCAATGGTGCCCTCAGATTTCAATTCCGAGAAACAGTTCAAATGTTATAAAATTCCATTCACATGATTCCTGAACGTAGCCGAAAAAAATTTCGGAAAATTTTTATCAGCCACCCTCGACCTGTTTCAGTCGAGGTTAGGCTCTGCCTAGGTGAAACACACCCAAAAGAACCTAATGGTTCTCTAGTATTTTCAATCCAAGATACCGTTTAGAAGTTACGAATTATACAGTAAAATAATAGTCACTTAATTATTTTATTTTTGGCCAAAAACCAACTTTCTATAGAGCCCCTCGCTGACCCATGTTAGTATCTTCTTAATGAAAGCATGCACTCAAAAGTTCAACGGTGGTCTCAAATTTTTAATCTGAGTTACCGTTTTTGAGTTATAAGAATTTGAAAAATAAAATAACTTTCTTTATTTATTTTATTTACAGTTATGCAATTTTTGGGATTTTTCACAGGAGGCTCATACCGACTAAACTTAAGTCACGCCTTGGGTGAACCTTCCATCCTGGGCACAGCAGTGGCCTCATATTTCTGATCTATGTTACCATTTAAGAGTTATTCAACATTTTCAGGAAAATTGCTTACGATCAATAATTTACGCTTAACAAAGCTTCATAAATTGATTTCTATAACATCGGGCCTCCGGATAAAGCGCCGTAAAAAACTAAAGACTCGTAAAATGCCCATGAATTTAAGAAGAAAAAATTCGAAAGAATTTACTAGGATTTACATTCTCTCCACCTTAGGGATTTACATTCACGTAATCTACAACTCAAAACATGGTAAACAAGTGGGGGGGTACTGAGCGCCAATATGAGCCTCCTACCTCCATGTGCTCTCCGGGAAATTCATGTGCATCCATGGAATGCAAAATAGAGGTATCAACTATCCAAAAAGGACCAAATCCAGTCGATCATCAATCTCCACGGCAACAATTTTCAAAGTTTCACAATCATCGCCATCTAGCTCACCATGGTCAATGGCATGGGAATGGTCATGCACATATCTCCTCAGCTGGGATACGTGGATTATGTCATTCACTCGGTGCAACTGGGGTAGAAGATCTAAGCAGTAATCCACCTCACCAACTCTTCTAGGGACATGAAAAGGCCTGATTAACCTCAGATATTACTTTACCTCTTGGCCTAATCATTGTAACCCTCATCGAGGTGAGACCCGTAGAATGATGTGGTCGCCGTCCTCGAATTCCAATGGTCTCTATCTTCTTTCGGCATATGTCTTCTGTCTACTCTATGTAGTCTCCATCCGCTCCTGGATGTACCATCAGAGGGGATGTGGAACTCCCTCAACACTTCCCTCGGATGTGACACTGGTACTATGGTACTTCTTCTGTATAAGGTGACATGCTCCCCACCTTTAGAATATCATTTAGGAGACCGTATTGAAGATATGTCAGCACGTTGGGCCTCGCAATCAAATTCACAAGCTATGCCTCCCAAATTTGCTGAAGAATCGTGGATGTGATAGTCAAATATTAGAGGTAAGCTTCTCCATCCTTATCCCTGATGTATATTTGTAAAGTAGTCAGCTACACTGTCTCCTCTCCTAGAAGTTGTATACATGACCTCCTACTGAGTGCATATACAACAATGTTCCCCTTACCATGAGTATACACTATATAGAATTCATAGTCCTGGAGGAACTCAAGCCATCTCCATTGTCATGGGTTCAGGTCCTTCTAAGAGAAGATATACATGAGACTCTTTTGATTAGAGTACATTGAAAAACATTCTCCCATAAGATAGTACTGCCATATCTTCAAGGAAAAGACCAATGTTGCTATCTCTAGGTCATGGGTAGTATAGTTCACTTTATGCTGTCTCAGCTGTCGAGAACCATACATGATCACCAATCACTCCCACATCAGGACATACTCGTGTCTGGTCCCTGTTGCTTCGTAGTAGACTATGTACCCTACGCCTTCTTCCGAAAGCCTGAAGATGGGGGCACTAGTAACCATCTGCCTCATCTCCTAAAATATCTACTGGCATCACTTCGACCACACAAAGGGTTTCCCTTCTTCTTTATGGCTGATAGTGGTGTGGAAATTCTGGGGATTTCTGGAACAAATTTATGGGAGTATCTAGACAATGCAAGAGTCCCTCCACCTTCGGGGAGGTATTCCAGGTGACAACTTTTGAAATGATGTCCCCATATTCTGCTACTACTGTTGGGAACTGGTAACTCAAAACTCCTACTATCATGAGGGTAAGGCCAACTGACTCAATATTGATCAGCTACACCCTCCTATGCATGATTTGATCTTGTGCTGCCTGGGATTCCTTTTTTTACCAACCATGGAAAACCTACTCCAACATTGTAGATAAACCACAAAATTCTTGCCTAATACAGTCAATCTGAGTATTAACTGTGAATGTCCAATCCATACCCAAACCATCTTTATAAGGCCTCGACATTGCCACCAAGATGTTCCAACCGAAACTCTCTCCTCGAGGGTCAGATCACACCATCGTCGTAAGTGTGATTATCAAATCTCCCCCTAATGTTATCTCCAGATGTGATTTTCAAGTCAACAGTTTAACCAGAAACTCTAGGTCTTGGACATGATTCTTGGAAGGAAGGAATGATTGGTAACTATTTCTATTGATACGACATATAGTAGTATACATAGACCGTACCTCGAATCATTCCTATAGACCATGGGCCACACTTCATGACCTCATGCTGCTACTTTCTGCATCTTCCCTCCATATCCTTGATCCTGGAGGGGACTACAAAGGTGGGTGGTTGTAACATGTCAAAATGTACACCGCCTCATTCTGCACTACAAGCTCTACTTCCACATCTTCTGCCCTGTAAATTCATCTGTCCTTAACACTTCATCTTCTTGAAATATACTTACACGCTCAAGTCTCTAATACGGGCATCAGTTTCCTTCTTTCCCACTACTATTATTCACAAGTTGTATCTGCCTAACCAATTAACATTCAAACCACAATGGTTCTCTCTCTAACCCTAACATGAGTAGGAGTTATTGAGGAATAGTGTGGGCTCAGACGTCCATAAACAAACCTCTCAGAATTCTGAGCCCTGAACAGTGATCGTATCGTATTCATCGAGTACCAGGAAATATTGGTACTCCTTGATTATCACTCAGGTACTGACATGTCGTCATGCTGATACTGTTGAAGTTGTAGGGAACTCTCAGCCACCTCCCCAAGACAGACTCAGCCACCTTTGAGTCAAGATCACCTCAGAACATGAGGGGTATCTGATGCTGAAATACATGTATGGAACTAAGAATAAAAGTGTCCTCTACTGGTACCGCTGGTAGTGTCTGCTGACTAATGAACAGAGATAATGTTGGCACACAACCCGAAGGTACCATCTCAGGAAACAATCCATGTACTGAATCCTCATCACTAAGAGGACCATCCTCATGGCCAGTCACTGAAAAAAATACTAGTATATAAGATCAACAACTTCCCTACTAGTGAGGGTCCGGGTGTATGGATATTTCTGTCGCCGCACCAACACTGGACTCCCTGAACTGAAAATCACACTGGGTACCCTTAACATTATTTCTTCAGAGAAAATAAATATCAGAGGCCTAATTTCTATGGTATAACCGACTCCTTTGATACCAATTTTTCACGACCCATCCCCAGGGTCCCGAATCGTGACTACCCCAAGCCCGCCTTCCATTAGCCAAGGGCTGGCGACTAGCACTAGAGGAGTAATTACCTAAAATTGGGAAGGCGTTGCCATTATAAAATGTAAAAACACACAAAAAGAGTATAAGAAGAAGCAAACACTAAGTAAAAACTGTATACAAAAGAAGTGATGAGAAGTAAAGGGGCTGGAAATAAAATCCCATATATAAAGTACAATGAAAAAACAAAACATGTAAAACTAGAAGAAAAACAACTAGAAGGTGTCTATAAGCTCCTGGATAATCCACCACGGATCCTACCTAAAGGGTTGGTACAGATAGCCTCCTTAGCACTCCACGTCCTTTCGTCTCCTCTGGGTACTGACTCGTCATGAGGTCCACCTTTGGGTACCGTCCACTCCTAGTGCTGTCGGCTGTAGTCAGTGTTGTCTGTCGTCTACATCCAACACATCGAGGTGCGGACATAGACCGTGTAGGGGTGAGTATAACGATACTTAGTAGGGACCCTGATACCCTCAAGGTCTCACAAATCCAACAAGCATAAACCAAGGAGTATGATTTCAATGGATACCCATTATTTAGGTATATTCCCATACATATAATTAAGTTTTCAGGTAACCCATCTCAATCATGATGAAAACACAAAGTTCATTAACTCATCTTAGACATGGATTTTCATTAACGAAGCCATGAATGCTGGTGAACTCCTCCTCTATCGAGTACAATGGCCTTGTCATGAACTTGAGGAGTTACTCACTAACCTTAGCCTGTTGAGGAACTCCTCCTATCGATTTCCACAGTTATATAGCCAAACCAGGCGTTATTTCTGCTATGGGTCATCCACCTAACCGGGTGCTCCCCCTAATTGATGTCAGTGGTAATCCTCCTGTCGAGTACTGCGGGTCTGCTTCCAAGCCAGGCACTCAGTCTGCCATGGTCCTACCACTAAACCAGGCACTCTGTCCACTCTGGAAGTTGAATCACTCAGAGTCAAATTATAGCATCCCGCCATTTTATAACATAAACTTTCATTACATTACACAAAACTGAGGATCGTTAAGGTTTAGTGTCTTGGAAACAAGGATCATAATACAAAAAAAAAACATAAAAACATTCTTCTTAAACACTTGAAAGGCTTCTCCTTTAGTTCATCCTATGTTCATTATGCATCTCATAACCTGGGGACATACATCAAAAGAAAGGGTGAGCAGAAGGCCCAGTAAGGGAAACAAGAGGAACATTTTACATGTGAACTTGAGATACTTCAATAAGGACATGAAAAGAACTTTAAGGCATGAGAAAGAAATCAGGAGGCATTTCATAATAAAAATAACATTTTTCATAACTTGAAGATGTGGCTACATCATTTAACATAGACAATCATGAACATATCACCAAGGTCCATCCCCAAGGTGTCATTTGAAAATTACCAAGGTTATTCACCAAGGTATCGTGAAAATTGTAATCTCTAGTGGTTACATCATTACCCAATGCATTGGAGCGCTATCAGGGCGCACCCTTGAATTTGCCTTTATTATCATGTGAGCCACATATATCATCATCAAACATTTCATAAATAACCCACATAGCATAAAATAAATGGGTTTCATTTCATAATCATAACGTTTTAAAAACTGCTTTAAAGACATGATCTTTACGTCACTTTAAACCCACGGAAAGGGAAAGCGGGTCTCATGTATGTAAATCCCAGAATTTAAAATGGAACATTTTGATATATATGTGAATACCTTTTTAGAAATAAGAGCTTTGAGTATTCACTTTATAACATAAAATAATTTTTGAGAAAAGAGAGAGGCATTTTGAGGGGAAAATTCTGCAGCATAACGGCTAAGTTTCGGGGTTTTAGAAAACGTTGAAATGAGAGGGGACATGGGTCACCCACTCATAAATGATCCATAAAACAGTAGGGTGAAAGAATAAGAAGGACATATGGACATGGTAACGAAATTTTAGGGACATACCATTTGAAATGAAAAACATGGAAGGAAAAAGATTAGATTTCTCTTATGAAAATTCGGCAGCCTTACGGCGTCACTTAACTTCAAAAGAAAATGATTTGACAAGATCAAAAAGGGTCCCTCATCATATGATCATAAGAGATCAGTATGATTGATATATAGATCATACCCCAACATAATAAAAAGGAACTTGAAAGACTTGACATGAAAATTGAACTTGAAAAATGAGAAGGGTGAAAGAATCCCTAAAAAATTCGGCAGCCTAACGGCGTCACTTAAACTTTCATAAAACGAAATTATGAGAGTATGAGGGGATCTCTCATCATATAAACATGAAAGGGCAGTAAGAGGAATATAAAAGAACATCCTCTCACATAAAAACATGGAGCATAATAGGAATGACATAAAAGAGATTTCATGAAAAGAAAGAGAGGGGTCGGATCCCTTACCTTAAAACGTGACTCTTGAAACTCAAAGGATTGGACCTTGAGGGCTTGGGGGCACCTTGGGAGGACTCTTTGGAAGGTAAGAAGACCAGAACTTCGTTGGGGAAGAGTTGGGAGTGAAAACCAAGGGAGGAAAGGGTGGGTATTTATAGGGAAAGTGAGGGGACAAAGCATTAATGGCCAAAGGACACCTCACATGTGCTTTTCTCAAACCCATGGGCTCTCCCATGGCATTTATCATGGAGTTAGGCCACATGGGGCCCCCAAAACAATAATTCATCACCCTTGGCCGGAAAACCCTCAAAAGATCTCATGACATCATCATGACATCATCATGATGTCATTAAACATACCGAAACCCTAAAACGGTATTTTTACTATTCACTGAAAATTCAACTTTCTCAGAATAATCCCAAAAGTTCACCTTAACCAAATATCAATGCTCTGATTTAAAAAATGAAATCCATTTTATAAAAATATTTTTCTAAATATTTTTAATTTAATTTTTAAATAAAAACACTATTCATCGAAAATTCATTTTTTCCAGAAAAATCCCCAAAAATTACCTTAACATAATATCGATGCTCTGAGTTCAAAAATAAAGTCATTTTTATAAAAATAATTTTCTAATTATTTTTAATTAAATTTTTAATTAAAAAACACTATTCATCCGAAAAAACTAATACTTGATTAATAATTTATGAAACCGTTATTTACCCATTTTATTGAATCACATTACTTAACCAAGGTGTCTAAATTATATTAAAACTTTCTTTAAGTGAAAATTACTAATCCATTTGGTCACATTACTAATCCTAAGCGTAAAATCACTATTCATAATTTACTATTCATCAAAAATTAAGTTGATCTTATTAGACTCCAAATTCCTTAATGAACACTTTTGTAGAAGATCATTTTTTGAAAATCATTACACATCATTAGTTATTTAGGGTTTACATAAATATTTCAAAATATCCCTTTTTCAAAATTCATCAATAAAATACATTCTAAAATTATCTAGACATTTGAAATTTCACAAACATCACTAAAGGAAGAAATCTCAATTTATTCATCCAAAAGGATTACACAAGGAAACTAGGGTCTCATCACATAGCCCCTTATAACACTGGCATAAGACCTAAGTGTAAGGTGTGCTATGGTGATAGAATCTGAGGGAGTCTCAGATAACATTGCCCTAGTAGCAATCTCCACTAACTTGAACTTCTCCTGCAAGCGTTTTCGTTCAAGCTTGACACGCTGGAGCTCGGATTGGGCTTGGTCCAAAGCGAAGCCCACAGATGCTACCTCCTTCCCAAGCTCTGATAAGTGGGCTTCGTAAGGGTTGAGTCTACTGGATGAAGCCATCGACTCCTCTTTCTGCATTAACCATTAACATCTTATTAAATAAATAAGAGTAAGTTAATATACTACTCAAAAAGATTGGGTCATTACATTCTTCCCCCCTTAAGAAATTTCGTCCCCGAAATTTATACTTGAGGCCTAGTTGAAAAGGTGAGGGTACTTTTGCTTCATCTTTTCCTCAGGCTCCCAAGTAGCTTCTTCATATTTATGATTCCTCCACAACACTTTCACAAGGTGGGTAGTCTTGTTTCGTAGGACCTTGTCTCTACGGTCCAAGATCTCCACTGGCTGCTCCTCATAAGAGAGGTCATGTTCAAGTTGTACCACCTCTGGGTTCAGTACATGCGAAGGGTCGGGTATGTACTTCCTCAAGAGAGATACATGGAAGACATCATGAACATGAGCTAGGTTCGGTGGAAGTGCTAGACGATAGGCCACTGCTCCTATGCGATCAAGGATTTCATAGGGGCCAATGTACCTAGGGCTGAGCTTCCCTTTCTTCCCAAACCGCATGACTCTCTTCCATGGAGAAATTCGAAGGAAGACTTTGTCACCAACACCAAACTCCAAGTCCCTTCGACGATTGTCAGCATAGCTCTTCTGCCGACTCTGAGCAGCCTTTATGTGTTGTTGGATGGCATGAACCTGTTCTGTCATCTCTTGCACGAGATCAGGCCCAAGAAGCTTCCTCTCACCAGTTTCATCCCAACAAGTAGGAGTTCTACACCGCTTTCCATACAGAGCTTCATAGGGTTCCATCTGAATACTCGCATGGAAGCTGTTGTTATTGGAGAACTCCACTAATGGGAGGTGTTGATCCCATCCACCCTTAAATTCCATTGAGCATAATCTCAACATGTCTTCGAGTGTCTGAATAGTCCTTTCAGATTGGCCATCAGTTTGAGGATGATAGGCCGTACTAAAATTCAATTCAGTATTCAGAGCATGCTGAAGACTTCTCCAGAATTTTGATGTGAATCTTGGGTCACGATCAGATACGATGGATAGTGGTACCCCATGCAGCCTTACCACTTCCTTCACATATATCTTGGCAAGCTGATCTAGAGAGAAATCTTCCCGAATAGGGATAAAATGGGCTGTCTTGGTGAGACGGTCCACAATAACCCATATCGCATTGTTCCCTTTGGATGTTTTCGGGAGACCAATTACAAAGTCCATAGTGATATTATCCCACTTCCATACTGGTATGGGTAGTGGTTGTAATACCCCCTTAGGAAGTTGTCTTTCTGCCTTTACTTGCTGACACACCAGGCACCTTGTAGTGTAATCGGCAATCTCCCTCTTCATGTTATCCCACCAATAATGATCACGAAGGTCTCTATACATCTTAGTGCTTCCCGGATGTATAGAGAAAGTAGAGCTATGAGCTTCATCCATCAGTTCTTTCTTTATCTCCGGAATAGATGGAACACATAGTCTTGTACGAAATTTCAATACACCTTCTTGATCAATATTGAAATCAGGGAACTTCCCATCCTTTACAGCCTCGAACTTCTCCTGCAGCAAAGGATCTTCTTTTTGAGCCTTCTTGATCTTCTCTAGTAATGAAGGTTGAGAAATCATTTGGGATAGGGTTGATGATGTCCCTTTCCTTATAATTCCCATGTCCAGTTTTACTAGATCTTTAATCAAGGGATCTCCCAGGATCCTCATTGTTGCCAGAACAATAGGATCTTTCCTCCTTAACGCATCCGCGACTTTGTTTGCTCTTCCAGGGTGATAATGAATTGAACAATCATAGTCTTTAATAAGCTCCAACCATCACTTTTGTCTCATGTTCAATTCTTTCTGTGTGAAAATATACTTTAGACTTTGGTGGTCAGTGTATATATCTCATTTCTCCCCATAAAGATAGTGCCTCCATATCTTTAGAGCAAAAACAAATGTCGCCAGCTCTAGATCATGCGTAGGATAATTCTGCTCATGAATCTTCAACTGTCGAGATGCATAAGCAGTTACTTTGTCATTTTGCATGAGGACGCACCCAAGCCCTTTCAGAGATGCATCGCTAAAAATAACGAATCCTTCTCCGATAGAGGGTAGTGTTAACACAGGTGCAGTAACCAATCTCTTCTTCAGCTCTTGGAAACTTTCCTCGCATTCCTTTGTCCAGATGAACTTAACCCCTTTTCGAGTCAACTTAGTTAGTGGATTAGAAAGTCGTGAAAAGTTTTTCACAAACCTCCTATAATATCCCGCTAAACCAAGGAAACTACGAATCTCAGTTACTGTTGTGGGTTGAGGCCACTCCTCCACAACCATTGTCTTTGCAGGGTCAACCGAGATTCCTTCATTGGTTACGATGTGCCCCAAGAAAGCCACTTGTTGTAACCAAAACTCACACTTGCTGAACTTCCCAAAGAGCCTCTCCTTCTGTAGAGTTTTCAAAATAACCCTCAGATGATCTTCATGCTCCTCCCGACTTTTTGAATATATCAAAATATCATCAATAAAAACTACCACAAAGTTATCAAGGTAGTCCTTAAAGACTCTATTCATCAAATCCATGAAAATAGCAGGAGCATTAGTCAAGCCGAAGGGCATAACAGTAAACTCATAATGCCCATATCTTGATCGGAAGGCAGTCTTTGGAATATCTTCCTTCTTCACCCTCAGTTGATGATAACCAGATCGAAGGTCAATCTCAGAGAAGAATTGAGCCCCACGAAGTTGGTCAAATAAATCATCAATTCTTGGAAGAGGGTATCTGTTCTTCACTGTGATCCCGTTCAGTTCTCTATAATCAATGCATAGCCGCATTGATCCATCCTTCTTCTTCACAAAGAGAACTGGTGCTCCCCAAGGAGACACACTCGGTCGGATAAACCCCTTCTCCAACAAGTCTTGGAGTTGTTTCTTTAGCTCCTCTAGCTCCACATTTGCCATTCTATACGGAGTCTTTGATATCGGTTGAGACCCAGGTATGAGTTCAATGGAGAACTCTACCTCTCTTTCTGGGGGAGGTCCAGGTAACTCCTCAGGAAATACATCCATGTATTCTTGAACAATCGGAACATCTTCAATTTGTATGCTCCCTTTCCCTTCTTCCTCATCACCGATTAACTCCATAAAGAAAGCTATAGGAGGTGCTTCTAGATAGGGATCAGTTCGGGATATCTCTCCTCGGAAGATAACTATAGGTCGTTCATTCAAGACTACTGAGATTTCCTTACTTCTGCATTTGATCTTAGCATTATACTTTGAGAGCCAGTCCATCCCTAGTATAACGTCGAATTCCATCATGGGGATGACTACTAGATTTGCGATAAGATTGTGCTCACCAAAGTAAACACTAGAGTCTCTAAACACTGTTGATGCATGGATAATCCCACTTGGAGTCTTGACTGACAACTCTACCTCAAGCAATTCGGGGATTGATTCTATATTCTTTGCAAACTTGGAAGAAATAAAGGAATGCGTAGAACCAGAATCAAATAAAGCACTTGCTAGTTTTGAGAGGACAACAAGAGTACCTGCTACCACATCGTTCGGAACTTCAACTTCAGTTGTTGTGATAGCGAAAGCACGACCTTGCTCCCTTGGCCTCTGCTGAGGTTGATGGTGATTCCCCTCCACCGCCCTCGGATTTGGACATTGATTAGCAAAGTGCCCAAGCTGTCCACATTTGAAGCATGTGACTTCGGGTAGGGCCAGAACCATCTTTCCTCTGTCATTAGTGTTGGGAAGTTGAGGCTTCACATCACCACGACAATTCCGAGAAATATGGCCTTCTTTTCCACACCTATAGCACTTGCCACTTCCGATCAAGCAGTTCCCCGGATGCTTCTTCCCACATTTATTGCATGTGGCATGTTGCATATGCTTTCCACCTCTTTCCTGATCAAAACTTCTTCCCAGGCTTGGTTCTAGAGTTCTCTTCTCCTCATTGGATTTGTGAGACCACTGTGTCTCTCCAAACTCTAGTTCAACTTTCATAGCACTTCGAACTATTTCTTCATAGCTATCGTAGTCCCTGTTGGCTAGATTCTTCCGCAAATGTGGTCGTAGTCCGCCAAAGAATCTATCAACCTTCCCATTAGGGTCCATGACAAAGCTTGAGGTATAACGTGAAAGCCTTGTGAAGTTCATCTCATAGCTTCCGACAGATTCGTTCTCCTTCTGCTTCAGCTCGAGAAACTCTTTCTCCATTTTCGTTCTCATGGAACGAGGGAAATACTTGTTAAAGAAAATTCCCCGAAATTCTTCCCACTCCATAGCTTCCATCTCTCCTCGTGGCTTCGTGTTTTTGATCAGTGGCCACCACTGATCAGCTTCTCCCTCTAGGCGGTAAACAGCAAGGGTGTCTTTTTCTTGTTCCGAACAATGAAGTACAGAAAAGATCTTTTCAATGGAGCTTATCCATTGTTCCGCAACCAATGGGTCAGTAGATCCATTGAATGTTGGCGGTCGTTGACGCATGAAGGACTCAACAGAAAGTTGTTCCCTTCGTGGTGAGGTCGGCCTCTCATCTTGATTCAAGTTATTACTCATAACTTGAGTCAGTTGGTTCATCATCCGCATGAATGTTTCCATTACGGCTTCCATCGGAGGGCCGTCAGCACATGGTGCATTGCGGTCACCATCGGCACGGTTCCTCCTATTGCCCGCCATTTTCTAAAAGAATAAAACCTTAGTGAGAAACTTATTTCATTTATGAATCTTTTAACTAAGACTTTGTGCTCAGACAACTATAGTTCTCTATAATTCGTTCATAATGATTCATAAAAAGCATGTGATTAACCAAACATATCCCCCGGGAGTGTCGTAACCAAGAGTGCAGCAAGGCTCGTTATCGTGCACCAGTTCCCGTTCGAGTCTAGCTCAAAGCGGTGTTTTCGTGTTTTACCCCTATGTACATTTGTGCCAGAGCCGCCTCTACCTGCTCGTATCCAGACAGGGATGTATTTGTTTGATAGACCACTTACTTAATACTTACCAAAATACCAGGAAGTTTTCCTATATTTAAACTTTTCTATAGGGTTCTTCCTAAAGTTTTTATATCCTAATTTCCATAAATAACTAAACCATCCTCTGATACCAACTATAGCATCCCGCCATTTTATAACATAAACTTTCATTACATTACACAAAACTGAGGATCGTTAAGGTTTAGTGTCTTGGAAACAAGGATCATAATACAAAAAAAAACATAAAAACATTCTTCTTAAACACTTGAAAGGCTTCTCCTTTAGTTCATCCTATGTTCATTATGCATCTCATAACCTGGGGACATACATCAAAAGAAAGGGTGAGCAGAAGGCCCAGTAAGGGAAACAAGAGGGACATTATACATGTGAACTTGAGATACTTCAATAAGGACATGAAAAGAACTTTAAGGCATGAGAAAGAAATCATGAGGCATTTCATAATAAAAATAACATTTTTCATAACTTGAAGATGTGGCTACATCATTTAACATATACAATCATGAACATATCACCAAGGTCCATCCCCAAGGTGTCATTTGAAAATTACAAAGGTTATTCACCAAGGTATCGTGAAAATTGTAATCTCTAGTGGTTACATCATTACCCAATGCATTGGAGCGCTATCAGGGCGCACCCTTAAATTTGCCTTTATTATCATGTGAGCCACATATATCATCATCAAACATTTCATAAATAACCCACATAGCATAAAATAAATGGGTTTCATTTCATAATCATAACGTTTTAAAAACTGCTTTAAAGACATGATCTTTACGTCACTTTAAACCCACGGAAAGGGAAAGCGGGTCTCATGTATGTAAATCCCAGAATTTAAAATGGAACATTTTGATATATATGTGAATACCTTTTTAGAAATAAGAGCTTTGAGTATTCACTTTATAACATAAAATAATTTTTGAGAAAAGAGAGAGGCATTTTGAGGGGAAAATTCTGCAGCATAACGGCTAAGTTTCGGGGTTTTAGAAAACGTTGAAATGAGAGGGGAAATGGGTCACCCACTCATAAATGATCCATAAAACAGTAGGGTGAAAGAATAAGAAGGACATATGGACATGGTAACGAAATTTTAGGGACATACCATTTGAAATGAAAAACATGGAAGGAAAAAGATTAGATTTCTCTTATGAAAATTCGGCAGCCTTACGGCGTCACTTAACTTCAAAAGAAAATGATTTGACAAGATCAAAAAGGGTCCCTCATCATATGATCATAAGAGATCAGTATGATTGATATAGAGATCATACCCCAACATAATAAAAAGGAACTTGAAAGACTTGACATGAAAATTGAACTTGAAAAATGAGAAGGGTGAAAGAATCCCTTAAAAATTCGGCAGCCTAACGGCGTCACTTAAACTTTCATAAAACGAAATTATGAGAGTAAGAGGGGATCTCTCATCATATAAACATGAAAGGGAAGTAAGAGGAATATAAAAGAACATCCTCTCACATAAAAACATGGAGCATAATAGGAATGACATAAAAGAGATTTCATGAAAAGAAAGAGAGGGGTCGGATCCCTTACCTTAAAACGTGACTCTTGAAACTCAAAGGATTGGACCTTGAGGGCTTGGGGGCACCTTGGGAGGACTCTTTGGAAGGTAAGAAGACCAGAACTTCGTTGGGGAAGAGTTGGGAGTGAAAACCATGGGAGGAAAGGGTGGGTATTTATAGGGAAAGTGAGGGGACAAAGCATTAATGGCCAAAGGACACCTCACATGTGCTTTTCTCAAACCCATGGGCTCTCCCTTGGCATTTATCATGGAGTTAGGCCACATGGGGCCCCCAAAACAATAATTCATCACCCTTGGCCGGAAAACCCTCAAAAGATCTCATGACATCATCATGAAATCATCATGATGTCATTAAACATACCGAAACCCTAAAACGGTATTTTTACTATTCACTGAAAATTCAACTTTCTCAGAATAATCCCAAAATTTCACCATAACCAAATATCAATGCTCTGATTTCAAAAATGAAATCCATTTTATAAAAATATTTTTCTAAATATTTTTAATTTAATTTTTAAATAAAAACACTATTCATCGAAAATTCATTTTTTCCAGAAAAATCCCCAAAAATTACCTTAACATAATATCGATGCTCTGAGTTCAAAAATAAAGTCATTTTTATAAAAATAATTTTCTAATTATTTTTAATTAAATTTTTAATTAAAAAACACTATTCATCCGAAAAAACTAATACTTGATTAATAATTTATGAAACCGTTATTTACCCATTTTATTGAATCACATTACTTAACCAAGGTGTCTAAATTATATTAAAAATTTCTTTAAGTGAAAATTACTAATCCATTTGGTCACATTACTAATCCTAAGCGTAAAATCACTATTCATAATTTACTATTCATCAAAAATTAAGTTGATCTTATTAGACTCCAAATTCCTTAATGAACACTTTTGTAGAAGACCATTTTTTGAAAATCATTACACATCATTAGTTATTTAGGGTTTACATAAATATTTCAAAATATCCCTTTTTCAAAATTCATCAATAAAATACATTCTAAAATTATCTAGACATTTGAAATTTCACAAACATCACTAAAGGAAGAAATCTCAATTTATTCATCCAAAAGGATTACACAAGGAAACTAGGGTCTCATCACATAGCCCCTTATAACACTGGCATAAGACCTAAGTGTAAGGTGTGCTATGGTGATAGAATCTGAGGGAGTCTCAGATAACATTGCCCTAGTAGCAATCTCCACTAACTTGAACTTCTCCTGCAAGCGTTTTTGTTCAAGCTTGACACGCTGGAGCTCGGATTGGGCTTGGTCCAAAGCGAAGCCCACAGATGCTACCTCCTTCCCAAGCTCTGATAAGTGGGCTTCGTAAGGGTTGAGTCTACTGGATGAAGCCATCGACTCCTCTTTCTGCATTAACCATTAACATCTTATTAAATAAATAAGAGTATGTTAATATACTACTCAAAAAGATTGGGTCGTTACACAAATCGGTCGAGCATTCGTTAGGTCTAGAGCTACTAGGACTCCACACTCTGCACGGTTGTCTCATAGAGGATCTGCTCCATGAACTACTGCTCGATACTCCATGTGTCATGAAGTCTCATGTGGAAGTATCTCAATGTGTATTCCATGTCATAAGGATCTCGAAGAAACATAAGACACGTCAATTGGACCCCCAGTCTGTTAGTTATTAGCATTTTAGTCATGGGGGCCCGGTTGGATTCGTGTACGAACCAAGCATACCATGACTCAACTATACCCTGTACTCCAGTGGGGTATACTCAAAGGGACGACTATGCTCCAAGAATACCAGCGCTGCTGACGGTTCTTCAAACAAACGTCTGGTGTCAAAGATATGGCTCAAGGAGTTAAAGGCGGTCAGTAATGGGTCAGGGTCCGGTCCGACCCAGTCAGACCGACTTGGCCCAACCTAGTCTGGGCCGACCCAATCTAGCTCAACCCTGCCAGACATTATAGGTCTGACCCGACCCATTGGGCGAGTCAGCTCGCTATTTTTTAACCCTATCCGATGGGCCCGGCCCAGCGGACCACAAGGGTGGTTCAACCAGATAGTTGGCACTTAGGCAGCTCGGTAACTCATCCTGGAAGACTGGGCCAGTTCATCCATCAACATCGTGGGGGCTCCATGGTTCGGCTCAGCAGGTCGGTGGCCGGGAGGCCAGCGGGGTCGACCACGCAGGGCGAGGGTGGGCTGGCTGGCCTCTGGGCAGGCAACGGCAAGCGCCGGACAGGGGGGCAGCATGCCGGAAGGGGGCACGGGGTGCCGGGTAGTGCACCGACTAGGGTGCGTGTCACCGAGCAGTGCGTTGTCACGGGCGCGGGGCGCTGGGAGTGCACCGACAGGGGCACGGGGCACCGGGTGCACGTTGTCAGGGGCGCAGGGCACCAGGTGCGCGCCAGTAGGGTTTCAGGGTGCTAGGTGCGCGCCGGTAGGGGCGCGGGGCTCCAGGTGTGTTTAGCACACCGGGGCAATGCGGGGGCGGCTCAGTTCATGGAGGCCGTAGGTAGCGTGGCCTTTTTTCGCCGTCTTCATCGATGTCTCCGCGTGTACCACCTTTTTTGTCGTCGCTTCTTCACCATGTTTTAGGGCATCACAAGAAAGTAGAACAGCAGAGGATGTCAGGCCATGTTAGGCTGGCCAACATCCTCCGCGTTTAGAGAGGAAATCAAAAGGATCAATGAGATATGCAGTTGATTAAATCATTCCCGAAACAATCCCCTTCTATCCGATGAAAGGGGATAAGAAAAAGTATAACAACATCATGAAATAAGAACCCATACATTTTGAATAATGGGAGATCGTTCGTTGACGTCGCGATAGGTTGTTCATCGATCTATGGTAGATGATCATGTCCCACGTTGAATGGGTCCGAGGAAGAAGGTCGGAGAACAAAATCGCCATCGGCATTCTTCGTGTTCTTTGCGTTCTTCGAGTTCTTCATTGGGAGGGGCATAATCCTATATATAGTGTGTGACAAATCTCTTTTCCATCATTTCGCCACTTGAAAAAGCCATCCCAAAACCTTCTCCCAAGATTACTGTATATTGGAGAGGGGGGTTTTGTCTAAAATGATGTTGGCACATAATTTATATGGTAGAATTAATTGACCCCGCTCCACCAAATTAATTGCACGAGGGGTGTCATAATTAATTTGGAGGATGTCCAGAGTCCCCCCTTAATTAATTCACATGTGTTTGCACAACTAATTATGTGAGATTCCACAATTTCAAAGAGGAGTTTTTTTCCCTTAAAAGGGGGTGGTGGTGGCACCATTAATAGGGGAGTTGAGAGGTTATGGTCTCCTCCCATTAATAGGGGTCGGGTGGCCTCTTGTGGTCCCAACCACAATTAACCTCACATTAGATATTGGGTTCGAGTGGGCCCCAACACCATAACCACTCATGGGATGTTAGGGTGTGGCGGTCCTACCACCAACTCCCAAGTGGAGGTTCCAACTACCCACACTCAAATGGTGGTTGGAATAAAATAAAGTGTGGCTACACTTTATTGTATCACTTTTTAATCCAAAAACTAAATTTTATTCTAGACCATCCGTCGTCGAGGTGAAATATTTCTTAATCGAATATCAGCGTTGCAAGTTCAATGGTGCCCTTAGGTTTCAATTTCAAGAAATGGTTCAAAATTTATAAAACACCATTCTCATGTTTACTGAACGTACCCGAAAAAAAGTTCGGAAAATTGTTATCAGCCACCCTCAACCCGTGTCGGTCAAGGTTAGACTCTGCCTAGGTGAAACATACCCCAAAGAACTCAAAGGTACTCTCATATTTTCAATCCGTGTTACTGTTTAAAAGTTACGAATTTTACAATTAAATAATTGTCACTTAATTATTTTATTTGCAGCCAAAATATAACTTTCTCTTCTTCACCTCGTCGACCCAAGTTAGTATCTGCTTAAAGAAAGTATACCCTCACAAGTTTAGCGGTGGTCTTAGATTTTTAATCCAGGTTTCCATTTGTGAGTTATAAGAATTTGAAAATTAAAATAACATTATTTTATTATTTTATTTACGGTTATTCCATTTTTGGTATTTTCACTGGAGGCCAGTGCTGACTTATCTTAAGTCACGCCTAGTGTAAAACTTCCATCCTGAGAACAATTGAGGCCTCCGATTTCTGAACCGAGTAACTGTTTAAGAGTTATTCCAATTTATTAGGGAAATTTCTTACGCGCATTAATTTAAGCTTAACAAAACATAAGAAATTGATTTCGGGTACAACAGGCATCTGAATCAAGTGCCGTAAAAAACCGCGGTCTCGTAAAAATTCCATGAATTTATGATAAAAATTTCCATGTAATTTCTGTGTCTTTAAAAACACATAATCTATAGTGTAGTGTTTCAATATCAAATACATTTAAAATAATGTGATGAAATTCCCCAATCCATGGGTTATCAAAGGAAATCAACCAAAACAACCTCCAATGAAGTGATGAGAGGATTATGATATCAATACTACTGAGGTGTATACCCAATATGATGTGTTATAATGTACTCTAATCATTCATTCTAGAATAAGGTGACATGCTCCCCACCTTTAGAAAATCATTCAAGAGACCATATTGATGATATGTCAGCACGTTGGGCCTCGCAATCACCTTCACAAGCTATGCCTCCCAAATTTGCGGAAGAATCGTGGATGTGACAGTCATAGATTAGAGGTAAGATTCTCCATCCTTATACCTGAATTATATTTGTAAAGTAGTCAGCTACACTGTCTCCTCTCCTAGAAGTTGTATACCAGACCTCCTACTGAGTGCATCTACAACAATGTTCCCATTCCCATGAGTATACACTATATCGAATTCATAGTCTTGGAGGAACTAAATCCATCGCCATTGTCATGGGTTCAGGTCCTTCTAAGAGAAGATATACATGAGAATATTGTGATTAGAGTACATTGTAAAACATTCTCCCATAAGATAGTACTGCCACATCTTCAAGGTGAAGACCACTGTTGCTATCTCTAGGTCATGGGTAGTATAGTTCTCCTCATGTTGTCTCAGTTGTCGAGAACCATACGCGATCACCAATCACTCCCACATTAGGACATACCCGTGTCTGGTCCCTATTGCTTTGCAATAGACTACAGACCCTACGCCTTCCTCCGAAAGCCTCAAGATGGGGGCACTAGTGACCATCTGCCTCATCTCTTAAAATATCTATTGGCATCACTCCGACCACACAAAGGGTTTCCCTTCATCTTTATGGCTGATAGTGGTGCGGAAATTCTCAGGATTTTTGGAACGAATTTATGGGAGTATCTAGACAATGCAAGAGTCCCTCCACCTTCGGGGAGGTATTCCGGGTGACAACTTTTGAAATGATGTCCCCATATTCTACTACTACAGTTGGGAACTGGTAACTCAAAACTCATACTTTCATGAGGGGAAGGCCAGCTGACTCAAGATTGATCAACTACACCCTCCTATGCATGATTTGATCCTGTACTGCCTGGGATTCCTTTTTTTACCAACCAAGGAAAACCCTACTCCAACATTGTAGATAAACCACAACATTCTTGCCTAATACAGTCAATCTGATTATGAACTGTGAATGTCCAATCCATTCCCAAACCATCTTCATAAGGCCTCGACATTTCCTCCAAGATGTTCCAACCGAAACTCTCGCCTCGAGGGTCAGATGACACCGTCGTCGTAAGTGTGATTATCAAATCTCCTCCCAATGTTTTCTCCAGATGCGATGTTCAAGTCAACAGTTTAACCAGAAACTCTAGGTCTTGGACATGATTCGTGGAAGGAAGGAATGATTGGTACCTATTTCTATTGATACGACATATAGGTGTATACATAGACCGTACCTCAAATCATTCCTATAGACCATGGGTCACACTTCATGACCTCATGCTGCTACTTTCTTCATCTTCCCTCCATATCCTTGAGCCTGGAGGGGACTACAAAGGTGGGTGGTTATAACATGTCAAAATGTACACCGCCTCATTCTGCTCTACTAGCTCTACTTCCACATCTGTTGCCCTGCAAATTCATTTGTCCTTAACACTTCATCTTCGTGAAATATACTTACACGCTCAAGTCTCTAAGACTGGCATCAGTTTCCTTATTTCCCACTACTATTATTCAAAAGTTGTATCTGCCTAACCAATTAACATTCAAACCACAATGGTTCTCTCTCTAACCCTAACATGAGTAAGAGTTATTGAGGAATAGTGTGGGCTCAGATGTCCTTAAACAAACCTCTCAGAATTCTGAGCCCTGAACAGTGATCGTATCATATTCATTGAGTACCGGGAAATATTGGTACGCCTTGATGATCACTCAGGTACTGACATGTCGTCATGCTGATACTGTTGAAGTTGTAGGGAACTCTAAGACACCTACCCAAGACAGTCTTCGTCCACCATTGATTCAGGATCACCTCAGAACATGATGGGTATCTGATGCTGAAATACATGTATGGAACTAAGAATACATGTGTCCTCTACTGGTACCACTGGTAGTGTCTGCTGACTAATGAACAGAGATAAATTTGGCACACAACACGAAGGTACCATCTCAGGAAAAAATCCATGTACTAAATCCTCATCACTAAGCGGACCATCCTCATGGTCAGTCACTGAAAAAAATACTAGTATATAAGATCAACATCTTCCCTACTAGTGTCTCAACTAGGTGGAAAACTATAGCAATCACCACCAGCTAGTCCCCTTCTTCCTGAGAATCTCCCTCACCTCGAAACCTCAGAGACCTCTACTGCTGGGACTCATGCAATGCGCTCAGTCTGTGTGGATCATCTTCCAGTGAGGCTGGTGGTATCTTCTGCCCAACGGGTGGTGGTGCTGCTGGTATACCACCCGAAGGTGCCAACATAGTAAGAGGGACCTGTATTAGAGACTCGTCGTTCGGTGGGACATCATCACGTACACTATCACAAATCTAACTGGATGTCTGCATGGAGGCATCCTAAACATATGTGACACAGTTAAAAGATTAAACCTTGTGAGCTAACCTAGTTTGAGCTAACATAAAGAAAAATTATGGAATCACACATGCAATCAGTGTTTTTTTGCACCATGTCGGAAATCAGTAGTGAGGGTCCTGGTGTATGGATATATCTGTCACCGCACCAACACTGGACTCCCTAAACTGAAAAACACACTTGGTACCCTTAAAATTATTTCTTCAGAGAAGGACAAATTTCTTTGGTAGAACTGACTCCTTTGATACTAATTTCTCACGTCCCATCCCCAGGGGCCCGCATCGTGACTACCCCAAGCCCGCCTTCCATTGGCCAAGGGCTGGTGACTAGCACCAGAGGAGTAATTACCTAAAACTGGGAAGGCGTTGCCTTAATAAAATGTAAAAACACACAAAAAGAGTATAAGAAGAACCAAACACTAAGTAAAAACTTTTTACAAAAGAAGTGCTGAGAAGTAAAGGGGCCGGAAATAAAAGCCCAACTATAAAGTACAAGGAAAAGACAAAACATGTAAAACTAAAAGACAAACAACTAGAAGGTGTCTAGAAGCTCCTGGATCATCCACCAAAGATCCTACCTGAAGGTTTGGTACAGATAGCCTCCTTAGCACTCCACGTCCTTTCATCTCCTCTGGGTACCGACTCATCATGAGGTCCACCTTCAGGTACCGTCCACTCCTGGTGCTCTCGGCCGCAGTCGGTGTTGTCTGTCGTCTGCTTCCAACACAACGAGGTGCGGGCATAGACTATGTAGGGGTGAGTATAACTATACTTAGTAGGGAGCCTGAGACCCTCAAGGTCTCACAAATCCAACAAGGATAAACCACCGAGTATGATTTCAATAGATATCCATTACTTATGTATATTCCCATACATATACCTAAGTTTTCAGGTAACCCATCTCAATCATGAAGAAAACACAAAGTTCATTAACTCATCTTAGACAAGGATTTTCATTAACGAAGCCATGACTACTGGTGAACTCATCCTCTGTCGAGTACAATGGCCTTGTCGTGAATCTGAGGAGCTACTCACTAACCTTAGGCTGTTGAGGAACTCCTCCTATTGATTACCACAGGTATATAGCCAAACCACGCGTTATTTCCGCTATGGGTCAGCCACCAAACCGGGTGCTCCCCCTAATTGCTGTCAGTGGTAATCCTCCTGTCGAGTACCGCGGGTCTGCTGCCAAGCCAGGCACTCTGTCTGCCATGGTCCTACCACTAAACCAGGCACTCTGTCCACTATGCAAGTTAAATCACTCCGAGTCAAATAGGTCAAGCAGTCGTTAGGTCTAGAGCTACTAGTACTCCACACTCTGCACACTTGTCTCATAGAGGATCTGCTCCATGAGCTACTGTTCGATACTCCATGTGTCATGAAGTCTCATGTGGAAGTATCTCAAAGTGTATTCCGTGTCATAAGGATCTCAAAGAAACAGAAGACGTGTCAATTGGACCCCCAGTCTGTAAGTTATTAGCATTTTAGTCATGGGGGCCCGGTTGGATTCGTGTACGAACCAAGCATACCATGACTGAACTATATCCTAAACTCCAGTGGGGTATACTAAAAGGGACGACTATGCTCCAAGAATACCAGCACCACTGATGGTTCGTCAAACAAACTTCTGGTGCTGAAGATATGGCTCAAGGAGTTAAAGGCTGTTAGTAATGTGTCAGGGTCTGGTCCGACCCTGTCAGACCGACATGGCACAACCTAGTCTGGGCCGACCCAATCTAGCTCAACCCAGCCAGACATTGTAGGTCTGACCCGGCCCATTGGGCGAGTCAGCTCGCTATGTTTTGACCCTATCCGATGGGCCTGGCCCGGCGGAACACAAGGGTGGTTCAACCAGATAGTTGGCACTTAGGTGGCTCAGTAACTCATCCTGGAAGACTGGGCCAGTTCATCCATCAACACCGTGGGGGCGGCACGGTTCGGCTCATGAGGTCGGTGGTCGAGAGGCCAGCAGGGTCGACCACGCGGGGGCGAGGGTGGGATGGCTGGCCTCTGGGCAGGCCACGGCAAGCGCCGGGCAGGGGGGCAGCATGCCTGTAGGGGGTGCGGGGTGCCGGGTAGTTCACCGACTAGTTTGCGGGTCACCGAGCAGTGCGACGTCATGGGAGCGGGGCGCTGGGAGTGCGCCGACAGGGGCGTGGGGCGCCGGGTGCACGCCTTCAGGGGAGCATGGCACTGGGTGTGCGCCAGTAGGGGTGCAGGGTGCTAGGTGCACGCCAGTAGGAGTGCGGGGCTCCGGGTGTGTGTAGCACACCAGGGCACTGCGGGGGAGGCACAGTTCATGGAGGCCGCGGGTAGCGTGGCCTTTTTTCACCGTCTTCGTTGATGTCGCAGCGTGTACCACCTTTTTTGTCGTCGCTTCTTCACCATGTCGTAGGGAATCACATTAAAGTAGAACGGAAGAGAATGTCAGGCCATGTTAGGTTGTACCGCATCCTCCACGTTTAGAGAGGAAATCACAAGTATCAATGATATAAGCAGTTGATTAAATCATGCCCGAAACAATCCCCTTCTATCCGATGAAAGGGGATAAGAAAAAGTATAACAACTTCATGAAATAAGAACCCATACATTTTGAATAATGGGCGATCGTTCATTGACGTCGTGATAGGTTGGTCATCGATCTATGGTAGATGATCATGTCCCACGTCGAATGGGTCTGAGGAAGAAGGTCGAAGAACAAGATCATCATCGGCATTCTTCGTGTTCTTTGCGTTCTTTGCGATCTTCAAGTTCTTCATTGGGAGGGGCGTAATCCTCTATTTAGTGGGTGACATTTCTCTTTTCCAGCATTTCGCCACTTGAAAAATCCATCCCAAAACCTTCCCCCAAGATTACTATATATTGGAGAGGGAGGGTTTGTCTAAAATCACGTTGGCAAATAATTTATATGGTAGAATTAATTAACCCTGCTCCACCAAATTAATTGGACGAGGGGTGTCACAATTAATTTGGAGGATGTTCTGAGGCCCCCCTTAATTAATTCACACGTGTTTTCACAATTAATTATGTGAGATTCCACATATTCAAAGAGTAGTTTTTTTCCATTAAAAGGGGGTGGTGGTGGCACCATTAATAGGGGAGTTGAGAGGTTATGGTCTCCTCCCATTAATAGGGGTCAGGTGGCCTCTTGTGGTCCCAACCACAATCAACCTCACATGAGAGATTGGGTTCGAGTGGGCCCCAACACCATAACCACTCATGGGAGGTTAGGTTGTGGTGGTCCTACCACCAACTCCCAAGTGGAGGTTCCAACTACCGGCACTCAAATGGCGGTTGGAATAAAATAAAGTGTGGCTACACTTTATTGTATCATTTTTTTAATCCAAAAACTAAATATTATTCTAGACCATCCATCGTCGAGGTGAAATATTTCTTAATCAAATATCAGCGCTACGAGTTCAATGGTTCCCTCAGGTTTCAATTTCACTAAATGGTTCAAAATTTATAAAACACCATTCTCACGTTTACTGAACGTACCCGAAAAAAAGTTCGAAAAATTGTTATCAGCTACCCTCGACCCGTGTCGGTCATGGTTAGACTCTACCTAGGTGAACATACCCCAACAAACTCAAAGGTACTCTCAGATTTTCAATCCGTGTTACTATTTAAATGTTACGAATTTTACAATAAAATAATTGTAACTTAATTATTTTATTTGCAGCCAAAATCTAACGTTCTCTTTTTCACCTCATCGACCCAAGTTAGTATATTCTTAAAGAAAGTATACCCTCACAAGTTCAGCAGTGGTCTCATATTTTTAATCCACGTTTCCATTTGTGAGTTGTAAGAATTTGAAAATTAAAATAACATTATTTTATTATTTTATTTACGGTTATGCCATTTTTGGGATTTTTCACAGGAGG
Source organism: Viscum album (assembly GCA_963277665.1). Classification (NCBI taxonomy): domain Eukaryota; kingdom Viridiplantae; phylum Streptophyta; class Magnoliopsida; order Santalales; family Viscaceae; genus Viscum; species Viscum album. Next base: position 2,015,194,613 of record OY728150.1, read on the forward strand.
CCAGTGCTGACTTATCTTAAGTCACGCCTAGTGTAAAACTGCCATCCTGAGCACAATTGTGGCCTCCGATTTCTGATCCGAGTAACTGTTTAAGAGTTATTCTAATTTTTTAGGGAAATTGCTTACGCACGTTAATTTATGCTTAACAAGACATATGAAATTGATTTCGGGTACAACAGGAATCGGAATCAAGTGCCGTAAAAAACCGCGGGCTCGTAAAAATTCCACGAATTTATGATAAAAATTTCCATGTAATTTCTAGGTCGTTAAAAACACATAATCTATAGTGCAGTGTTTCAATATCAAAAACATTTAAAATAATGTGACGAAATTCCCCAATCCATGGGTTATCAAAGGAAATCAACAAAAACAACCTCCAGTGAAGTATTGAAAGGATTATGATATCAATACTACTGAGGTGTATACCCAATATGATTTGTTATAATGTATTTTAATCATTCATTATGGAATACATTACATTATTTTTTATTCTGGTTCTACACAATCATTTATATCATTCATGTTTGTCAGAGATATTCAAAACCATCAAAACATATAAAGGTTTAGTTATATATGATAATAAATTAAGGGAAAAATGTTTCATCCAAATTATATAATTCTTCCCCAATAAATGATTGAGGACTGAACCTCCCAGATAATATTATCATATTTCCTTTGAGGGATTTTTATTCTATAACGGGAAAAGATTGGTTATTTTTTTATAAAGAAAACATCAACTCTTAGGAAAGGAAGACAAAAAAAGAGGTATAGATAGTTTGAGATCAAATTTATTCTGTTCATACTCACAAATTTTTCAGTAATACTCATGCACATAATGAATATAACATTATAAATATCCTCAAAAAAATTTATCTAGTATTTATCGATGATATTATAATATAATCAAGAGAAAGGAGGCAGAGTATAATAATTTCATCCGTGTTGTAATGCCTTTGAGAATATGGAAACCAAGTGAAATGAAAAATATATTTTTTATCATGAATGAGGAAGTATCATACATTGGAAATGTTATATCCATAAAATTTATTTCAGTGATCCTTCTACAAAAAGGCAATCAATATTAGATTATGCCAATATCTATGATATATATATATAGGTTCATTGGTCTATATGGGTACATCCTATAATTTTTTTTGAACTTCACACAATAGACATACCCTCTAAAAAGATTACTCGTAAGGGAATACATTTTTTCTAGTCAATTGAATATGAAGAATTCATCATAGAGATGAAAAAGTTTCATATCACTACACTAGTATATACAATACTAACATGTGTGTATCTACTTATTGTAGAAGTAAATTCATTAAAATAGGTATTGGAATTTTTAGTAATAGAATATAATAAAGTGATCTCCTCCTCATCAAATAATGTAAAATATAATGAGTAAAACTTTCTAATTCATGATCTATAGTAGGAAAATATAATCTTCACTTTGAAAATATGGGAGAATGTCCACAATAGGGAGAAAAATGAGATATATAATGATCATAGGATCATGAAATAAATATTCAAATAGATTTTGATTGTTATGATCTGGTGTAGAAATTTAAAGATCATCATGGATTATGATTTCTTAATCCACTACCAACATGTTAAAGAATTTAAAGTGGTTGATACTCTATGTAAAAATAATATATCTACATAATCAATGATGATAATTGAAAAGGATCAAATATTCTTATATATTCAAAGGATGTACATGGGAATCATTATGATTTTTCATCAATCATTTATCAAATGAATACTCAAACATCTAATATAGAGAAAATAAAGTATTTTCTATGAAATTTTAGGGGAATTAAAAAAAATATACATGTTTTAATTAATTATAAATCCATAATGTTCAGAATTTACATGGAAGGTGTTTTTTGATTTGGGTCACAGCTATGTGTAGCATCGAAATTAGAGATATAGAAAGAGATTATAAATGATAAACATAGCTTTATTTTCACTATCCACCTAGGGAGAATGATGATGTATCGAGATCTCTAAGAGACCTATTTATGGGGAAATATGAATAAACGTACAACTGATTAAACATACAAGTACATCTAATTGCATAATGTTAATGTTGAATCAGAAAATAATAAGGGTATGATGAAATAATTTCCCATAAAAAAGTGGTTGTGGGAGATCATCAACGTAGGCATTGTCACGGGACATGCGACGTGGTCATAAAATAAAAATGATAAAAGGGTTTTTTGTAGATAATATTATAAATATATCTCATATTATAACAATTAAAGAGGGTCTTTATTGTTACCAAAATGAATATATTTACATTATAGAAGTTTTATGGATTCACAGAGTATAATTATTTATTATTCCTTATCATTATCCATGATTAATATCCATGTTCTAGAAAATTATAAAACATGATATAATAAATGAGATGAACTAAATTCAATCTTATCATCCACAGAAAGATGAAAAATATGATGGAAAATCTCATACACTGGAAAAAAAGTTGATGTAATTTTATATGGACCTCAACGAAGTATAGAATCAACATAACCTAGCTGTAAAGTCCTCTTATGACAACAGTTTGAACTCAAACATCCAAATTGACCCGAATGAATTCCATTATAGGGAAAATCTACATAACATCCACATCATGTGATGATGTCAGTGAATGAGTGCAATTGGTACATGAAATGGTCAATGAAATTGCATAAAAAGTTAAAATTATTTTGTAACACATCATAGAATCCCACTGACATCAAATAATATATATATATATATATAATATTCAATGGTAATTACTGTTTAAAGATAGAGTCATGGTATACCTCCACATATATTAATGGATGAGAAAAAATAGATTTCTGAAAAATTAAGGACTATTTCAATTACATCAGCCACTTTCATATCCTTGATAACATAATTTCTATGTCATGTTGACTGTAACATCCATCCAATAAGTGTCATGTACATAATCTTTTAAAAGTATCTATCATGATGAATTAAATACCATATTCATCACATTTACTAAATTCATAGGTTGTATAGCTATAAAATGATTTTTTTTACAAGGAGAATCCAATAAAGATATTGGATTGTAGAGATGTTATTTAAAAAAAAATAATAATCACCTTGTTAATGAATTGTTGAGGAAACACAAATTTGATGAGGATACATGGTTAAAAGAAAAATATATATCGAAGAAGTTCGCTAAACATTTTTGTAATTGTATGTAGAAATAAATTTCAAGGGAGAATTTTTAAAAGGTGGGGAGTGTAACAACATTGAATTTTATATATTGAAATCTTGTTGGTATAATTATTTCATGTGTTACAAAAAATTACTCCTATTCGGAACCTAATATAAAAATTATTCTCAATGGTGTATAATGATATATTTGTCATAAAAAAGACCAATAAGAATGAAAAATATTATAGAGGGAGAATAAATAGAGAACTATTTAATAAAAATATGAAAATATGGATTTGATGAATCCACTTAAATGATCTCACTAACAAAAAATGTATTATAAATATAACATTCTTGATAATAATAATATATGAAGGAATATATAATTAGGGTATAAAATAGATTTGATTGATTAATGTATTAAGATGTATTTATAGGATGTAATATACTGTTCTGACCATTAGTAATATGACTGCTAGAGTAGTAACATGACAATTATATTGCTAATTTGACCATTCGGAATTGTTATTTGTCATTAGAATAATAAACTCAAAATTGAATGTATAAATTGAATTTAGGAATATTATAAATGAAACGGTGATAGATTTATATCATTGTATAGGTTAATAAATGTTCCAAAATGATAAATTATGTGTAATTATTTCTTGAAAAATAGATATTTTTAAATATTTTTATAAATAATACAATGATTAAAATTTTTTTTTTTATAAAATAGATTTAAATATTAATTTTTTTCAATTAATAATATATTATAATTTTATTATGCATAAATTAATTTTTCAATGTTTCATTAATTTTTTATAGTATAAATATTAATATACTTGAAATAAATATTAATTTTAATTAATAATAAACGTTTACATATTTAGTAAAATAAATTTAAAAAGAATTTGTCGTTATTATTTAATTTTAACATTTAAAAATTTTGAGGGCGGAGTTTTGGAATTATTCTAATATATTTGAATTTTTTGTGAATAACACAATATAATAATTTACAAAATTTGTCAAATACATTAATTATTCAACCATGGATGATGTATGGATGAGGTAAGAACCCATCAACACATTCCCACATAAAACATTTACATTATTAAGTCATTTAAATCAACACAATAGATAGTAATGAAATTGAATAATAATCAAACGAATAAAATAATTAAAAACGCCCCTCTCTTAACATAATTAATACCCCAAATCAACACACTTTATTATCACAACTTTTATGTATTAGAGAATGCTAATATTATTCCCAATTAATCTCTAAATCCTATTACCCATGTCTTGGTCTTATTGGTCTCACCGAAAGAAAATTTACCAGATCATTAATGAGGTTTCCATGGAGATTATATTTATCATTTATTCATATCATTCTTTTATTTTTAATTTCTTTACTTTTCATATTCTCCCCTAACATAATCTATCCAGAGTTACATTATAACTCTATTATCATACATGTAATGGAATATTCTTATGTTAAAATAATATTCATTATTATATATCTACAGTTCTCTTTTTTATGAAAATAAAAACATTATCTATAATGTGTCAATTTATTGCCTTCGTGGATGATGATATTTTGTTTTTCAATACCACCTTCAAGGATAACCATAAATACATTATGGATTCTAAATAAAGATATAATATGTATATTATATCTTATTATTTTTTTGGAATCAATATTTAAAAATGATTGTAAAGAAAAAAATACAAGTTCGGGATAGTCGTAAAAACCGCCAACAATAAAATAGTGAATATTGTAGTCCTCATAAAATTATTTTTATACCCCAAAACCGATAACCATGTTCAATAATAATTCCTTTTATAGGGATATAAATGTTTTATAAGTTTCCCTTCTGAATTCCTCCGGATACATTAGCACAATTAAAGGGAAAATCCCATCTATTTAACAATTATCAAGTACTCTATATATCCTTTTTTAAGATACCATTATTTTTATAAAATCACTCATTTCATCATGAATATTTATCGGAGTTCATTTATGATTTTATATATACTATTATTTCATTTTCCACATTAAATAATAGTTATATTATCCCTATAATCCTCACTAATGTGGATCAATTCTAGGGTTTAGAAGACACTATTTTATATGTTTTAAATTAATTTGTTCAAAATTCCTTAAGATGTAATACTATATTCTTTTATTAATTTCCAAAATATGATTTAAATCTATTCTTTTGTATGAAAAATAATCTTAAATTACATGGATATTAAATATTAAATGATTAGGATAAACATTTCATTCCATGAGTAACACTTATTTTTATCCCTTATGTTGGATTCTAAGTGTGGCACACATATGTATGGACATGATATAATAGGTGAATAGAAATAAAATATTAATTAATTTGGTAATATATTAGACTCATGAGATGCCATGTATGTGATTAATTTGTAAACATAATTTATTATGTGACTTTTACTATAGTGTGATATTGTTTTTGAAGTTAGAGTTGACTCATGTTTGTGTAATTTTATATGTTTCCTCATCATTCATATGTTTCCAAGGTCATGTTATTCCTTCTTATATGTGTTATGATTCTATATTTTTATTATTGTTTCATTCCTGGTATGTTTTAATTTTAATCCCTTTATCTCATGGGTTGTGGTATTCCCCTACTTTATTTTCCATAATTTTTATTTTTAGAAAATAATTTTTTATGTATTAGCCACAGAATCCTATATATATGTATGATCTAAAAATATGATATACAATCATTATAAAATATTAATAATGATATGAACATAGTTTTATGTACCTTAGAGACCAAAGACACTATATTTCATGATTATTTGTTGGTATTTGATGGATAATTTTTCTTAAAGGTATGTAATAATAGTTTTAAAATGATAAGATTATATTGTTTTTATAATTATAACTTTCAATGTTAGGAACTACTAATATTTCATCCAAAGTATTGGGTTACTTATTCTTACACCTTCTAATGTTAATCTATTTTTATTACTCTGATATATGATTCAAAAATACTAATATATTGTAGGACCATCATTTAGTCCTATTAACCAATGAAAAAAACTATATATTTTGAAAACAATTAATGTTATGAAATTGAAATACTTGCCGAGGAGGAAAATGTAAATATGATAAATAATAACATCCATGTATGGGAACAAGAACATGTTTACTAAACAAGAGAGATGGTACCCATAGCGCATCTGAAAACTATATAATTGAGACATATGGTACTCTCTCCAATATATATGTATATATGTTATATTGTTATTTTAAACCTTCCCATGGATATCTACTGTAAATATTCCTTACCATCACCACTATTATGAAAATTTGTTCTTAACATATTGACCTCTCTATAAACATATATGAAATGTATATACAATAATAATTAGAAAGAATTTCAATATTTTCTTATTGTAACCATCATATATTATTAGTGTTACCAATATAATAATATTACAACAGAACATTAAAAACAATTCATATTTTCTAATATCTTATTATCCCATATATAACAAAACAAATAATTTATTTACACATAGAGTGATATATAGTTGGAAATAATCACATTCTAATCAAATAAAATTATTTTTCAATGTTTCACAATAAAAAATTATATTAAAAAAATAAATCATATTTAACTCAAATGAAAATTATTATAAAAACATAAAAACAACATCATCAACATGATATTATAATCATTTCATAACAATTAATTATATAAAAACTATTATTTTCTGAACTAATTACTCAATAAATAAAATAGATTTATTTCTAAATGTTTTCAAAAGAAATATATTTTCATATTTATATCCCTCATTTATTTATTTCATTATACATATATACACAACTAATAATATTAAAATGAATTGGGGATACCATTATTGAACATGCCATCACTAAATAGAATATTAAAACCATCTCTATAATAGTTATGTATAAATCACATCATCATTATTTTGATGATCTAAATTTATTTAACCACTATAACTCACCATTGTTTCATTCATACTAATCTTTTTAAATAAATCTATAATTTATTTAAATGTGGAATCATCAATGGTGAATAATAATTATTAACATATATATACTCATTAATATATCATACATTAAATGGAATGAAATAAAGAAACACCTTTTGAATATTGAAAAGTTAATCAATACCCTTACTAATAATATTTATATAGATTGAATTTGATAAATTTTATTAGACAACTACAATCACATCATACCCATTAAATGGTCGTAATCTTGGAAAAAACATTCCTCAAGGAACATTCATGATGCGGAATAAAATCCCACTAATCAAAATTTAGTCAATGGAAATTTAACCCATGTAAAAAAATGACACAAGGATATAGCTTAAAAAATAGATTTCAAACTCCCCTACCCAAAATGAAAAATATTTTAAAATTCTTCACTCATTGAAGGGATACATACTTAGATCCTATCACCATGAAATTAAATAATTTATTATTTATTTAATAGATATTCAACACTATTATAATATTATAGGTTATTTAACAAGACAATTCATAATGAAATTTGTTTTAATAAGCCTTATATGATCAAAAAATTCATTGATAACTATATAAAATTTCACATATACACTTATACCATAGATCCTTAATATAACAAAAATAAAATACAGGTAAATTAATTTGTAAATAAAACCACCACATAAACAATTATAAAATTAGTAGATACACCCATACTAATAATAATTTTTTACCTATAACATTTTAAATGAAATAAACTAAACCATCCCTTAAAACAATATGTTTAGAATGTATGGAAAATTATAAAGATATGTTTCTGGTCAAGCTAGGAAACAAACTACAACTTGTGAAATGATGTGTAAATTGAGGTGTAGGCTTCACCCAAAAATAATAATAAGTTTAATTTTATTATAAATGATTACATAACACATCATTAATATTGACATCATTTCCAAAATATGAAATGTTAAATGAGACATGAATTATTAAATATTATAAAAAGGAAATAAAAATAGAAACACCCATTAGTCACATGCATATGTATTACATATTACAACTATCACATTTAAATTCAAAATACAATTTATATAGTTAATCACTTATAAACTAAATGTAATTTAGACAAGGAATATTTGAAAGATGGTACAAGGAAAATAAATAAAACAAACTAACATTCATAATTCCATGTAACTACATGAGTGACCACACATCTTGAAACCAAACACTCTCCAACAGAAATTATGAGATAACATACAAAAAAAATTATAAAAGGTATTACAATGACAATATATGAGAAGTAATAATGTAAACTACAACCCATTAATATTTATTAATATATATTTCAATTATTGTTAGTTTGAAATATATTATTTAGAATCGATATTTTATAGTTAACAAGTTGAAATAAAAAATAATTTTAATAATTAATTTATCAAATGTTTTATGATATATTTTAACATAAATTAATCAATTGGAAATATTTTCTTGGAGGAAATATCTTTTTTTAATAACAACAATTTGATAAGTATCTTTTAAAAAAATTAAATTATTATTTTCAATACATATTTGAAACCAATTTAAACAATGAAAAATATATTTTTAAAGAGATACTAATGTGGATATAAATATCAGGTAGTTTAAATTATGTCAATATATTTAGAATTTGATAAATTATATACTGTAAAATATTTATCATGACAAAATTAACTAACAAAAAATCATGAAAAGGGTACCTCAATCATCTAAATCACTGACTAGGATTGTTCTATCAATTAGAGGAGAGATAATGGTAGAATATATCAATGTTGGAGAGGGAGATTAATATAAATACATCCATAGAATATCTACGGATGGGGGAACCCCATTAAAGTCTATATAGAACTAAAATATATCCCTAGTTTCATCTGAGGTATGAATAATATAATCATTAATAAAATAATACTGTATTACATCACCACATGATTAAAAAAATGATGACCATTTAAAATCAAAATCATACTATTTGAATGGTCATAAATCATTCTGAAATATACTAAAGGATATGATTAGGCCTATATTTCCATAATATTTTATAATTAATTATAAATATAAATTATAAATTTTTAAATCATTATGATGAATACAAAATATATAAATTCTTCTAATCAATTTATTCAATAACAAAACTCACCCAAAAAATCTGAACCCACTCTATGTTTAATCAATGTTATGATTAAAATTTACCCACATAATTAAAAATACTAGTATTAATGTGATTATGTAATTTATAAAACATTGGGATTTGTAATTTAATTTAAAAAGTTTTTATTATTGTTTCCAATTTGACAAAATATTTTTTATATAAATATAAATATTTTTAATCATTATTTTACATTTGAAAATTCCAAAAATGCTTGATATTGTCAATATTTATCCTATTTATGTTCTAAAATATAAATTAATCGTTGAATATTAGTTAAACATATAATGGGATTGTAAAATAACTTTAAAACAATCAGAGATGATAATAATGATTTCAAGATAAAATATTAAATGAAAAAACTATAATAAATAATGCCCAGACCTTTTGAACAAAATTGAAAATCATCTATCCCAAGCCCAAGATTTTTTATGTGGGATTCGTAATTAATGAGAAATTATATTTACCATAATAAGAATTTGTTTTGATTTAGAAACCCTACATAATTTTCTAGAGTCAAATTTTAAGGGATAAATGGTCATATATTGAAATGATAAGAAAAAGAAGGTTTTATTAGGTCACCCAATGGTGGTGTGTCACCTCAAATTAAAAAGTACGGGAGAGAAGAAATTATTTAATTAATAACATGGATTTTGTTAAAATTATGATATCCTAAATTTTAATGAACTAGGCACTATTTATCATTTGGATATAGTGGCTTCCAAACCATGCACTAACCATGCACCTAAAACATGATTATCGTGGCGCATGTGTGGGATAGAATATTAGAAACATTAACTAATCACTAACCACTTTGTCGGATAATTCACAAAACTAAATTTCAATAAAATAGTTCTCTCACAGTTATTCTTAATAACTTAATAATTTTGAAAGGAACACTTTATACAAAAAACATCAAAATTTGAGTTGAAATAATATTCAATGTAGAGTAAAACCACAGACTATTAAAAATAATATAATGTAACAAAATAATATTTGAAAATTAAGGGTTTTCTGAAACAAAACTACCATCCATATTTATTCTTTACATATAATCATTGGATGAAATTTTATCTTCCAAAATAAAAATGGTATAAACCCCTAAATCAAGATATTATCTAAAAAACATGAGGTTAGACTAGAAACTCGTGCATTAGAATTATGATTCCATCCTCATTGTGAAAATATGAGGTTCTAAAAATTTTAGGCTCCCTCATTATACTTTATAATAAGGCATCCTATGGTAATAACCATATAATTATAAATTATTAAGAAAAACCAAAGGAACAAAACACCTAAAAATAGAATTATGTAATGAAACAAAGTCATCTTAATCATCAACCCAAGATAAATACATATAGGTAAAAATAAGGATTAATGGTCACCACTCAATCCTAAAAAAAGTGTGGTTTTGAAAGAATCACAAAATTGGACCCCAAGAAAAAACTATAGCTCGAATATATATTTATTGGAACATTTGTTATAGAGAAAAAGAGATCCACATGATGATCAGATGTGGTGGTTTTCCCTATGTATTATGTAATTTATTTATAATATAGGTCCCCAAAAATTTTTTAAACTGAAAAATGTTAAATTAAATCATTGAAAAATAACATGGTTCACAAATAAAATAACATGAAATTCATATAAACCACTACATGACACAATTTGTAAGTGTTATGGAAAGAAATCCATGTCAAACAAATATAATGATGAAAACTGAGATGGATATGAAAATAATAATTTGGATCACTAAAATAAAATTGTACTCAACAAGAATGTAATGGCCCGAGACTCAGGTAATGTGAGAGTCTATCCCAGTGCTTAACCTCCATAAATCCTACTATCAGTGATCCCTATAGAATAAATGTATAATATCATGAAATAAAGTAACTCAAACATTCATAGAAGTAATCACGTTAATAATACCTCTCAATAGTGTTACATAATAACTATGATAATATATAATTAATTTTAAGAAGGGATCAACATAAATGATGGGTAAAAAAAAGAAACATAACATTTAATTCATGATGGAATATTGTTAAAATAATCCTCATACCAACATGAAAATTCATGGTAGACCCAATGATTCCCATCAATAAACAATACCTCTAATTAAAATATCAATGATTGGATCATCATGATCAAATATTTAAATCAAATAACCATATGCAACATATAATATTACCACATAGATAATTGAATCATATATAATTACAAATCTCATCCATTTATTAAAAATAAAAATTGTTAAAAAAGAAATGTAACATAATACATATTAAAAAAATTAGAGATACCGCCTAAAAAAATATTAATCTGTCCAAATTAATTCTATAATGGAATAATCCTTCCCATTATTTTGATATATTTTTCATTATTTAATTATATATGGTCATATCATTTAATTTTAACGTTGAAAGGATTTAAAATTGTTTAATTAATAATTTTAATGATATGTTCAATGTGAGATAATTGTTATTAGAAACCATGCACAAACATTGTTAGGGTTTCCATAATTTATTTATATCCAAAACCAATAATCAAATTGTATTCCTAACAATGCACCCTGACTTTACATGTTTATCAATATAATTGAGATGATGGGACCCAATTCATGAATGGTTTTTCCAAATGTGTGGCCATGATGTCCGTAATGCATATGGGTATGAAATTGAAAACTTGTTACTTTTCCAAAAATGTGGAAATTTGTTTCTCCCCCTCACCCACACACTCTCATAATTGGCACCACAAAGGGGATTCCAACTTCATTTCTTGATTGATACATCTCTGTAATGACCCATTTATTCTCATCATATTAATAATACAATGATTCAATAACAGGACTAATAAACATACCCAAGATTCCATAGGATTGAATTAAATGTTTAAGGGTTCAAAATTCATGTGGGGTATGATTTTACCCTGAAGAACTAATATGATTAACCCAGAAAACCATAACCAAAAAACAGACTATATGATGAATGAATAAATGAAAGATGAATCTACCACATTCTTTATATCAAGACCACATAAAATAGTATTATAATGGATGAGAAGTAACAATAAAAGTCAATAGTGGAATATGACTACAATAAACTCTGTAATATACAAAAGACTCTATGGTCCAAAAATTCAATTCTCCAACATAACTAAATAGTGCATGTCACATGAGGTGGTGCAGAATAAGTGTGATACATTACATTTTCCCATGTCCCAAAAGATTTCATTTAAAAATTCCCTAATCTTCTGAAGTTGGGGTAAGTATAAATCATAGTAGTCATTCCCTAATGAATTCCTTACACACACCACTAGGATAGAAAGGATGATAACATCTATATAAAATAGTTTATACAAAACAACTACCCAGAATAGATTATATCTAAATTTAACCAAGAATAAATACAATTTAAAACAAAATGTGATCATGTTCATGTTAAATAAATTTTATATAAAACACATATATAGAAGATAAACCAAATATTTCTGTAAAAAAAATTCATAATATCATTTTTTTTCTAAACCATTTGATTTCAACCATTAAAACACCCATTTGTGCATGCAACCTGGAACACCCTATATTCGCAAGTGGCTATTTATCATTCCATTAATCCCAAAATTATTGAAACACATTGATGAGGGGACTTCCTGCCCATACCCATCCCAACCTTTTTGATGGGGGTCCTTCACACCCTTATCAATCCCAATGAATTTGTACACAAACCACAACTCATTCCAATTTCATGACAATACAATTGTGTTCAAAAAAATCAATTATACAATTACATTACTAAAATAATTAATTAATCCAATTAATAAAACTATTTAACTTCAATAAAAATACCCTATTATTTAAAAAAATATCATCAATCCCATGTGCTACAATTCCTAAAAATCCTAATTTTAAAATGCACATGTTAAAATCATGAATCAAGCTCTTTATTCAATAATTTATTCTAACCGTCAAAAAAATAAAAATTCACCCTAATTTATAACAAATAAATAAATTTTAAAGCATGATAATTAGTTCTAATAAGATTTGATTGATGTGATTCCACCTAACATTACTATTTTGATGAAATTCTACACCAGAAAAAGCATGATCATGAAACATGGATTGCCTCCATGAAACAAACATAGATATCATACCCTAACCATAACGAGACCAAATATCAACATATTTGGAATTAAAAAACATATATTTAGATGTATCATCCATATATCTAGGAATATGAGAAGAGAAGATAAGTAGATATATGTTTATCTAGGGAAATGTGACAAGAATAGTGAATAACTAGAACATACATCAAGAATTCCACCTTGAATCACCATGGGATGCCCTCAAGATTTCCTATGGATTAATGTTAGAACAAATATTTGGACTTAGGAGGATCCAATCATGTGTTATAGCATGTTAGGGTAGAAATTTTTTTATTAAAAGCAAGTTCAAACTAGATCCAGTCTTTAAGGAGGTGGTATTTATCCTCTGCACGGTTTAGTAGCACGATTATTAAATTAGTGCGCTAACCATGCCTTAAATACTACCCAAAGAACATCATATCATGGAATCCTCACACTCTCACTCTAACTATACATCAACTATGCTGCAGATACAAACTAAAACCTTATCATGCTCACAATTTACCATAATATTTATACACGGTTTGGAGAACCCATTTCCATCCCATGTGCCTCTCCTTTATCCCCCAAAAACATATTGAAAGTTCACCAAAATCTACAAACCATTAACTAAAAACATTATAAACAAAAAAATTATAATTAAATGTTTAAATAATAGAAATATGGTGTAATAAATGCTTCCCAACATTGGGCTTTCTATCCTCATAAAATAAAGAACCATCATTTTACTGAATGAGTTACATTAATTTATTTTTCATTTCCATTACGCATTACCATGTCGCTTCTTCAAATCCGGCCATGTTTCCTAAAACCCATACTAGGATTTTTTCTATTATCCATTCAAGAAATCATCATTCCCATCCAAAATCCGAATCAGGATATGTACCAATGATGCACTCAGATATATGAATACATGATCCTATATTATCATATAGTTAGGATCAGGATGCTACATTTTCAACTGAGATATGTGGAACACATTATGTACCGATGTGAACCATGGTCAAAACACCAACTAATGTTACACCTATCTAAATTATTCATGTTTCTCAAAATGGACTGTGTATTGAAGTTATAACATTCCATACATTCCAAAAAGATGATGTCCAAGGCATGGAGAAATTCAAAAGAACACATACTCACTCACTAAAAACAACAATTGTATTCAATGATGATTCACAAATTATTTAATAAAACACCAATTTTTTTCAATACATTTCATGTTCAAATTAATTTTCTTCATCTTTTCTTAGTCTAGGATCGGCCCAACTAGTGAATTCTCACCTATTTCCAATAGTAAGGTGGAGAACAAGAAAACTTCCCATTCAACTCTTCAAAAAGATCCAAATGTATTAAGGCCCGATAATTGATTTATATGAGAACTCCAATAAGGGTATATGGTCCAATAATGAGCCACCAAAATCCATTACATAATCCAACAACAAGTCTTCCAATGTACATATTTTCCTTTCATATTCCCATTCATATGAGGATGATATTCCATACTCATAGTCAAATGAGTCTTAAGGGATTTCATCTATGGATTTACATAAAAGGGACATGACCCTTAGATATCTGACTAAAATGTTTAAAGATATTATTCCATGCCTCATTACAACCTCATGGATATAGATTTTGGCTGGATCATACACTTTATGATTTTCATAAATAGTATTGTAGTGGCCCGACTTATTGTGATGATCTACTCTCACAAATATGGAATCTTGTTTTTGAAATGATTTTTGGAGTTCAATAGAAAAATCTATAACTAACTACTACCATTTTCACACTTTAATATTTAATGAATGAGAAATTCTTATGGGTCACTGATGTTCTTCCATAACTTGAAAACATGTTATGAACTACAAAATGAACTCATCCACTTTCAATTTTATTCCAATCCACAAAAAATCGCTTTCAAGGTCTTATACATATTTTTCATTCCCATGTGAATAACCCATCATAAATTTTGTTAAGAATTATTATGTTACTCCTGATAAAACATAAGAACAACCATCCAATGATTGAACCAAAATAATGAAGTCACATCAATTTTTATTCCTCAATGTTCTCCAAACCACCATGTTTTGAACACATAACTAGGAAATCTATAAATGATGATTGAGGTTAATTAAACATCATTACAAAATAATGAATTAGAATAACTGAAATGAAAATAACAATGTCACCTTGTATAATCATTTTAAATGCATGCCCTCTATGATCAACACCAATTCCATTTTTATAAATCTTTTTTTTTCAACTGAGCATAATAATTTCTTCTTAATGCATATCCAACCGAATTCCATTTTCGATGTGTATATGTGTAGTAAAATTTAAACATATGAAGATAATAAATTCTATTTAATTATACATCATCATCAGATAATGTTGTGATAAAATTGGTTTGAAGTTCTTATACTCTATAAACAATGAAAATTTCTCACCAAAGATAAAATGAGGTCATGCCCTAAAGGCATGGTCAATCGCTAATAACATCTAATAGTTTGTTGGGTAATTTTTCTCTTTCACTCTCACCTATTTTAACCATAAAAACCATATGGTATTTTTTGATTAGAACAATTCCCAAAACAGATAACAATGATTCATAGTACACTACACACCCCTATCATGATCCCTGAAAAATCATGATAGGTGTTGATATATGATGAATTTTATTCATGTGAAAGGACTTATGGATTTCTGTAGTCAATTGGAATGGAAAATTATTCTTTCTAAAAGAGTTCATAGGAAATTCTAGTCATGAAGAAGTATGAATATAATGAATATAATAACTAGAAAAACCATGAAATCCTTGTATATCAACAATTTTATTTTTCTGTTGCTAATAGATAACAACTTCTACCTTATCTTGATACCTAGAAATACATTTTCAAAAATAAAATTACTTGAAAAAAATACCTCTTCTATCCAAAAATCACACCATGAATGTTTGGAATAAAAACGGTTGCCTCACTTGATTTCTAACAATATCAATATGTGTTCTTTATGTTATTCCATTGTCAATGAATTACACATGACATCATCCAAAAACACCACAAAAAAATCTGTGTATCTTTGAGATATCTAATTCATAAAATCTATAATGATTTCTAGTCAATTCATAGGACCTAAAGGCATAACTCTATATTCATACAGGATATATTATCTTCTAAAAGATGGATTCATAATATCCTCATTCTGAACCCCCAATTTGTAATATCCTGATAGCAATCCAATTTTACCGAACCACTAATCTCCCTTAAATTGATCAAACATTTCATCAAAGCATGGTAGTGGAAATCAATTCATTATCATAACATGGTTAAGCATGATATAATCCACACACAACCTAAGTGTTCCATATGATTTCTTCACAAACATGATCGGTTCATGCCCATGAGAGATTCTCACCCAAATGAAACCTTTTCATTAAATATCCTCTAATTGAACTTCCAATTCCATTAAAACTTTTCGTGTATTGCTATAAGAAATAAGGGAAATAGTATTGTTCCCATGGAGGAGATAAATTATATTCTCAAAATACCTTATATGTGTTAATGTAAGAACCTGAAATTTTGAATAATGATTTTTTCATAATCATGTGTGTTATTTAATTTTATACACAAAAATACTATATCCTTTAATTAATGAAGTGAGTATAATTGAAATGATGTCATTGGGTTTCAAAAGTTTAATGACCATTGTAAACCAAACTGTTAACATTATGATTATGTTATATAAATTAGAGTGATCTTTGTTCATTAATATAGAATGAAGAGCTGGTGGCCTCATCCAGAAGATTCGGGATGTATGATGCCCATCCTTCAGAGCTTGAAAAAAGGTAGTATCAATGGACTTTTATCTAGGCCAAGCCCAAGATGAACATTAACATGTGAAGCTAGAAGAGAATAACCTTTAAGAGAAGGTCAAGCTGATAGAAACCGCCACTTGGGTATTGTTGTCCAAGCTATCCCAAGATTCTATCACCATAGCACACCTAGCACATACCTCCTATGTAGGTGTTATAAGGGTCTATGTAACACAACATTAGTTACATTTGTAACCTTTTTATATAAATAAAAATTTTATTTCTTATTATAGAAAAGTTGTAGAATTTCAATATCTGGATAAATGAAGGATGAATTTATAGTTCCACATTACTAATGAATTTATGAAAAACGTGTATTTTAAAAATTTTACATAAACATTAAATAATTACTAATATAAAATTATTTAAAAAGAAGTCTTCTATAATTGCGACCATTAAGATATTTAGATTCTAATAAGATTAACATAATTTTTAGTAAATAGTAAATTATGAATAGTAAAATATGAATAGTAATGAATAGATAATTGGATAATAAATAGAAACTTCACCCATGAAAGTATTAATACAATTTAGACATCTAAAAAGTGAAAAAAAAACGATCATAGTATTAGTTTTTTGTATTTTCTCTCGTCATAAATATTTTATATAATATTATATAATTAAAATAATAATTTATAATGGAAATATAATTTCAATAAATATAATCATTATTTGTATCTGTATTTTCATATGGTTATACAATTGTTTTATGGGACCTTGATTAATTATTTAAAGGTGTTACAAAAAAAGTTATATATTTAATGTTGTTTATTAGGTCTAAATAATGATTTTATTTAAAAATTAAACTTAAAATATTTACAATAATATTTTCTTATAATGGAGTTCATTTTTAAATTCTAAACATTGATATTAGCTAATAGTGAATTTATTTGATTTTTATAAAATGTTTTGCTTTTCGGTGAATTGTAAAAATACAATTTTGAGTTTTAGTGTGATTAATGACATCATTATTTATTGAATAATTATGTAATCATTCGGTTAAAATTTTGAATATTACAATATATTATGAGATGTCTCTAGTGTCCAACACCATTGGAAAATACGATGGAAAAGCCAATGCATTTGCAAATACCACAAATGAGGTTTTCCTCGAAAATTAATTAAATATTCTCCACTTTTCCTATAAATACCACGCCATTCCTTCATTTATTTAATTCCAAAATCCACCTAAATTAAGATTTTTTCTTTTTAACTCCTAAGGAGTCCTTACAAGGTTCCCCCATGCCCCCACGGTCTCAATCTACATTCTTTCTAAGTCACTCTTCAATGTGAGGGAACCATTCATCCTCCTCTTTTTAGTAATACTATTTTTTTAAGTGATGTATTCTGGTTTCCATATTTTTAATTGAGGGTCAGTTTTTATATATTCTTATTACTATACATTTCATTCCCAAATGATGAGATACATTTTTTTCTCATCAATTTATATTAATATTTTTTTGTGACGCTGTTAGACTACCAAATATTTGTAATATAAATCTCTTGTTTTCTTTTCATTTATGTTTCCTTTTGTTGTTGTATTTCATTGCACACAATGATCATATTTCTATTTTATTCTTCTCCTATACTGCAAAATCAATAATTTATTTATGGGATAGCCTTTCCCCCCTCTCTTTTATTGATTTATATAACCTTGTTATATACCCGTTATGCTGCCGAATTTTCGTCTCAAAATATCCATCTTTTTTTCTCTAGAAATTCATTTGTATTATTTATGTGAATAAAAAAATATAGATTAATTTTTAGGTTTATTCATCAATAAAAAAAATTGATCTATTTTATTCTTTAATTGACATATATATCACCCTCAATCCCTTTACATGGGTTATAAATGACATAAAAATCAAATTTTTAAAAACATTTAAAACATCACTATTTTGAAATAAAACCCATTTTTTTCTAAGGGTTATTTATGAAATGTTTGGTTATGATCTATGTGTCTTAGTTGAATATAAAGAAATATTAATGGTGCATCCTGATATAACTCTAGTGCATTAGTAGAAGAAGGTAATCTCCAGAGATGACAAGTTTCATGATACCTTGTTGTATTATCATGGTAAATTTTTAAGACATCATGTGGATAAACTAGGGAGATATGTTCATGAATGTATAAATGAAATTTTGTTGAAACATATTCATGTTAGTAATCATGTCTTTTTTTTATGATATTCCACTTTTTACAATTCTTATTTAATTATTTTTTATTAGGTTCTTATTGATATCACACGTAAATGGATTCCCTTGTTTACCCTTACTGGGCCTTCATCTCACCCTTTCCTTTGAAGTATGTCCACTGGTTAGGAGATGATGTAGTTGTACATTGGATGTACCTTTCACGAATATTTTCATTGGGATTTAAAAGTATGTTTTATGTTTTCATGTTTTATTTTTCCAGATTTCCAAGATACTAGAATTTATTGATATTTTTCTTGAAAAATGTAATGAAAATCTACGTAATAAAAAGGCGGTTTTCCATAGTTGGTATGAAAGGATTGTTTAGTTATTTATGGAAATTAGGCTATGAAATTTTTAGGAACAACACTATAAATAATTTTAAATCTCAAAAAAAAATTGGTATTTTGATGAGTATTGAGTAAGTGGTTTACCAAGAAAATACATCCCTATCTAGATACGAGAAGAGGAGGCTCTGACAAAAATGTACATAGGAGTGAAAACTCTGACAAGGAGTTTCAGTAATCACACAGGATATCCAAGTACAGAAATATGGGCAGTTTTGGAATCATGGTTATGAAACTCTTAGGAGATATATTTGGTTAATCATAATCTATTTATGAATAATTATGAAGGATTTACATAAAAATTTAATAGTTTAAAGCATGATTTTGATGACCTAAAATACGTTATAGTTAAAAGATTCGTCAATAAAATATGTTTCTCACTAAGGTTTAATTACATTAGAAAATGGATTGAAATAACGGAACCATGAAAATGGTCACCACAATACACCATGCGCTGAAAACCCTCTGATGGAAGCCGCAATGGAAAATTTCATGTGTATAGTGAACAAAATGACCCATGTTATGGGAAATAACATCAATCAGGTAGAGAGAACAATCTCACTACAAATGAAAAAAAATTTGTTCAGTCCTTTATGCATCAACAATCAACAAACATCAGTGGATTGATATACCCTTTGATTTCTGAACCGTGGATTAGTTCTATAGACTAGTTATTTTCTGTGATGTGTTGTTCAGAACAAGAAATAGTCACCCTGGTTGTCTATCACATAGTACTAAAAGCTGATATGTGGTGGGAACTAATTAAAAATACAAAGGAAAGAGTGTAGGTTGAATTTATGTACTGGGAAGAGTTCATAGGGATCTTCTTTAGTAAGTATTTCCCTCAGTCCATGATAACAAGAATGGGTATGGAGTTTCTCGAGATAAAGCAGAGGAAAAATGAATATGTAGGAAGCTATGAGATGAACCTCAGAATTCTTTCATGTCACACCACAAGAATTTTCCTGGATCCAAATTGTAAGGTTGATAGATTCATCAGTGGACTGGGACATAATTTGTGGAAGAATATATCCAATCGAGACAATGATATGTATGAGGAGATCATTTGGAGAGAAATGAAAGTAAAACTGGAGTTCGGTGAGATGCAATGGTCTCACTTATCAAATTAAAATAAGATATAAATGGAGAAAGTCTTATGTGGGATCATCGATTATAGAAGATGAGGAAAACAGGTATATTATCCCACGTGTAATAAATGTGGGAATATGCTTTTGGGGATCTTCCTTTTCAGGAGTGGGAAGTGCAACAAGTGTGGGAGGGATGGCCATATTGCTCGGAATTTTCATAGTGAGGTGAATCCACAAATTCACAATATTAACAAAAATTGGATGATGGTGTAGGCCGTACAAAATTTCAAATGCTATAATTGCAGAAAACATGGAGACTTTTCCAATATCTATCAAAATCCAAGGGCAGTGGAGGAGAATCACCATTTACCTTAGAAATGGCCAAGGGAACAATGTTTTACTTTTGAAATCAATATGGATGAATTAGAAGCCCCCAATGACATGGTGGTAGGTACTCTTGTTGTTCTCTCAAATAAAGAAAGTACTTTTTTTATTATAGTTCTACGAATTCCATTATTTCCTCCATGTTTTTTACAAATTTAGAATCAACCCCTGATTTTCTAAAAGTACAGTTATCATTCATGATTCATGGGGGGATTATACAAGAATCATCATTTTTTAGAAACTCTAAAATTTAATTTAGGGATCACAAAATTATCACAAATCTTATAGTCATTCCCTTACAGGAATTCGACATTATACTAGGGATGGACCAGCTCTCAATGTATTATTCTACGATGAAATGCAGAAGAAATGAAATCTCGGTAGTCCTGAGGGGGAATCCTATAATTATTATTCCAAGTAGAGATATATAAACCAGATATTTATTAGAAGAAACCTCTATATTCTTCATTATTATGTTGTTTAGTGAAGATGAAGAAGGAGATGAGTGTTTAAAGATAGAAAATTTTCCATCGTCTAGGAATGCATTGACGTATTTCCAAGAGTTACCCACAGCTCCCCCAGAAAGAGAGGTAGAGTTCTCCATTGAACTCATACATGGATCTCAAATGATATTAAATATCCCTTATATGATTGAAAATTTAGATAAAGAGGAATTAAAGAAACAACTCCATGATTTTTTGGAGAAGGGGTTTATCTGAGAAAGTGTCTCTACTTGGGGAGATCGTATTATCATTGTGAAGAAGATAAATAGATCAATGTGGTCATGAATTGATTATAGAGAACTGAATGAGATCACAGTAAAGAACAAATACCTCATCCATGAATTGTTGTCTTATTTGACCAACATCATGGGTATCAATTCTTTTCTAAGATTGATCTTTGATATGATTATCATCAATCGAGTGTGAAGAAAGAAGATATTCCAAAAATCTCCTTCTAATCAAGATGCAACATTATGATTTTAATGTTATTCCATTCAGAGTGACTAATGCATGTGATATTTTAATGGATTTGATTATGAGAGTATTTAAGGAGTACATTGATAACATTTTGGTAGTTTTTATTGATGATATTATGATATATTTCAAAAGTTGTGAGGAGCATTATGATCATCCAATGGTTATATTTCAAACCCTATAGAAGGAGAGGCTATTTGGGATGTTCATAAAATGTGAATTCTAGATGAAAAATGTTTTTTCTGTGGTTCACATTATAAAAAATGATGGAATCACATTTAACATTGAAATGACAAATGTTGTAGAGGAGTGGCCTTAGCCCACAACAATAACTGAGATTTGTAGTTTCCTTGGTTTAGATGGATAATATATGAGGTTTTTGAAACAAATTTAATGAAATTATAATCAATTAACAATGTTAAATAGTAAAGGGGTCAAGTTTATATGTACAAAGAAGTGTGAGATATGATTCCAAGAGCTAAATATGAGATTTTTTACTACCCATGTGTTATCTTTTCCCTCATGTGGTGAAGTCTTCAACATGATCTGAGCACTAAATTGAATTTCAGCCCAACCTATCACACCCAAACTATTGGCCAATATAAAAGTACTATTCCAATAGTAGGGGATATGGTGAGAACATGCTTAATGGAATTTAAAGGTTGATGGGATCTACATCTATCTTTAGTTGAGTTCTCTAATAACAACTGCTTAAACAAGAACATTAAATTGGAACCCTATGAGGATCTATATGGTAATCATTGTACAAATCCTAAATATTGTAATGAAATTGATGATTGAAAGCATCATGGGCCTGATCTTGTGAAATAGATGATGGAAAATGTCCATTTTATCCATCAACACATTAAGGATGCTCATAGTCAGCAAAATATCTATGGGGAAAACTGTATAAGAGACTTGTTATTTGATTTTGGTGATAAATTATTACTTCTAATTTCACCTTTGAAGATATTCATATGGTTTGGGAAGAAGGGGAAGGTCATCCCTAGGTACATTTTCCCTTGTTAAATTCTTGATTGCATAGGAGAAGTGGGCTATCGGCTTGGACTTCCTCCAAATCTTACACATGTTCATGATGTCTTCCATGTATCTCACATGTGGAAGTACAAACCTAACCCATCACATGTACTAAATATAGAGGTGATTCAAATGGAACATGACCTATCTTATGAGGTGTAGCCAGTGGAGATCTTAGATCATAGATACAGGTTTCTACACAATAGGACTACCCACCTTGTTAAGGTTTTGTGGAGGAACCACAAATGCGAAGAAGCCACATGGGAACCAGAAGATTGTATGAGGTAGAAGTACCCACACCATTTCTCTTATAAGGGTTTGAGTTAAAATTTCTTAGATGAAATTATCTTAAGGGGGAAGACTGTAAAGAGCTGAAATTTTGAAAAATAATGGTTTCATAAATTTGTGTGTTGTTTTAGTTTATACTCAACTAAACTATATCCTTTCATTAATTTAGTGAGTATAGTTCAAATGGTATAGTTGGGTTTTGACTATTATGTGACTGTTGGTCAATATGAACATTGGAATCTAAACTCTTAACGTTAAGATTATTATATATAAATACAAGTGATCTGTGTTAATTAATTTAGAAAGAAGAGATGATGGCCTCCTCCTGTAGACTCAGGTCGTACAAAGCCCTTTTTTCAGAGCATGGGAAGGAGGTATATCACTCGGCTTTCCTCTAGACCATGACCAATCCGAACATTATGTGAATCTTGAACAGAATCACATAAGGGAGAAGTTCAAGCTGATATAAATAATCACTCAAGAAATGTTGTCCGAGCAACCCCAAGATTCCATCAACATAACACAACCTACAATTAGCTCCTATGCAAGTGTTATAAGGGGCTATGTAACATGACCATGGTTACATCTGTCAGCATTTTATATAAATAAAATTGTTATTTTTTATTATGGAAAATTTGGTAAATTAAAAATATCTGGATAAATGTAAGATAAATTTATAGTTCTATATTACTAATGAATATTGGGAAAATGGTATTTAAAAATATTTATGTAAAAAGGAAATAATTAATAATGTAAAATGATTTTCAAATAAATGTATTCTAATGTTGTGACTATTATGAAATTTATTTTCTAATAAGATCAAAATATTTTTTAGATAATTGTATAGTTTGAATAGTAATATAACCTTAGGAATAGTAATTTAAAATAATTAATAGTAAATTGGAAAAAAAAATATAAATATCATCCCTGAATGTATAAATACAATTTAGACATCTTAAAATTGAAAGAACGATCATAGTATATGTTTTTGATTACTTATGTCATAATTATTTTTATACACATTTGTAATTTATTTAATAATTTAAAATTGAAATTTATTTTCAAAAAATGTAATCATAAATTTTTACCTTGTTGTCTTATGGTTAGACGATAATTTTATGGTCCTTGATTAATTTTTTCGAGGTGTTACAAATTGAGTTCTAGATTTAAAGTTATTTATTTGGAAAAAATAAAGAGTTAATTAAAACATAAATTAAAAATATTTATAAAATTATTCTTATATAATGGATTTAATTTTTTAATAAATAATTTTGATATTAAGTTATAGTGAATTTTTTATATTTTTATAAATTGTTTAGTTTTTTAGTGAATAGTAAAAATACAGTTTTGAGTTTCGGTGTGATTAATGATATCATTAATTATATAATAATTATGTAATCATTCTGGTCGAAATTTTAACAGTAATATAAGGTAAAATTTTTCCCAAGTACCAAATACCATGGCAAAAATCTATTTGAAAGCCCATGGTTTTGCAAATACCACTAATGAGGTGTCCTTTGGAAATTAATTAAATATTTCCTCATTTTTCCTATAAATACCATGCCATTCCATAATTCATTTAATTTCAAATTCATCACAATAAATATTAACTGGTCTTTTTACATCCCAAGTATACCTCCCAAGGAACCATCAATCCTCCATGGTCACATCCTTCAAGCATTCAAAGTCACTCTTCAAAGAAAGTGAACCTTTCACCCTCCTCCTTTAAGTCATGATTTTCTTTATGTTATATCTTATAGATTCCATCTTCTTATTTGGGGGTGTGTTATTTTATATTTTTATTACTTTAAATTTCATGTCCATATGATTAATAACCCTTTATTATCTCATCAAAGTTTTTCTAAATTTTTACGTTACGTCATTATGATACCGAATTTTCGTAAAAGAAATAGCATTTTCTCTTTTCTTTCAAGTTTTGATTTTCATGTATTATGTCATTCAACACCATCATCTTATTAATATTTTAATATATCCCTCTACATGGAAAGTATTCATTTATCTATATGGGACCCTTGTGCCCAATCTTTTTATTGTATTTTAAAACCAAGTTATATTTTAATTATGCTGCTGAATTTTCATCTCAAACTCACACTCTTTTATCTCAATAAATTATCTTGTATTATTTATATGAATAACCAAATATATTTTCATTTTTGTGGTATTAATAAAGGAATAATATTTATATATTTTATTGTATAAATGACATACATATAACCCATGATCCCTTTCCATGGGTTATAAATGACATATTGATCATGTTTTTAAGAACATTTAAAACATCATGATTTTAAAATGAAACCCATTTCATTTTTTATCTATGGGTTATTTATGAAATTTATGATTATGATCTTTATGTATCACATGAAAATAATGAAATATTATTCATGGGCCCTAATAACGCTCCAATTGTTACACCCTAAGCTTCCACGGTACGTTTCCCTTCGAATAATGCAATAGCGTGTGTTGTACGCAACCTCGAGCTCTAACACACACCACAACTAATTAAACTAGCCGTTGTGAATAGTAATACCTACTTTTTGAAATTTTATAAATTTTATTTATCAAAATAGACTTCATCTTTGGATTCGGAATATCGAAATTAGCCTATGTTGAATTTTTGGTATTTTTCTGAGAACTTCTAATTTTTTATGAATAGTGAAAAATACTTAAAAACCACTTTTTAAATCAATATAATTTCTAGTGAAAAATTATACTATTTAGTGGTTTTAAAGTATAATTAAAATATATTTTTACCATTTTATCCAATTGTGGTCATTAGAATTAATTTAACATTGAAATCGGACATAAACAATTGCCAATCTTTTGATATAAATTGTTTCTTAGAAACACGCCATTTTTTGTATCAGCGGGAATTAATTATAAAATTAATTAATGCAACTTATATGTTTGGAATTTTGTAAAATAGACGTCATTTTTGAATTCGGAATATCAATTATAGCTTAGGGTGAAATTTTTTCTTTGTTCTGAAAAACTTCAATTTTTGATTAATAGTGAAACCACTAAGTGGTAGTTAAATAACTGATTTTTCATTTAAATGAAATATTACCACTTCTGTGATTTGATTTTCAAAAATCCGATATACATGGTTTTCATTAAGAAGTAAAATGTGGTTCAATGAGATTAAAATAAATTTTTGGTGAATAGTAACTTTTATGTTCTTAATCGCGATTAGAGGTAATTGGTGTAGTTTAAGGTACAAATAATGTTTTAATAATATGAGATGAGCATGACACTTGTCCTACTCCTATTGGATGAGTCATATCCGACCAAGACAACCCATGGGTCAACTTGGGGACCCAATGGAGCCACTTTACATGGAAAATGACATTAATATATATTTATTTAATGTTAAAATTAAATTGACACAAACATGAGTTGTTTTACTAAAACAGTTTTTAAGTGGGGTTACACAAGTCCAAATTTTGATTATAAATATTCATTAGAAAGCTAAAAAAATTTCCTACATCATAGTAATTTTTTTTTAATTTTTAGACATTAAATAAATTAAATTATTTTTGACATCATTATGATGCGGCGATGACCTCATTATTTAACGATTTAAATAAAATGAGAAGATAATGCAAAATCCAAGGAATACACTTGTCCAAAGCATATTGGATGAAGAAATTTCAAACCCTTATCACCTAATCCAATAAGTATATAAGTTTGGGACCTTTCGAATCCTAAAAGCATTGTATAATAATGTAACATTTCAATCTTTCCAAAAGAGCCCCTCCTCTCCTCTTATAAAAGGACCCCACCTATACCACCTTATTCACACTTTCAAGCATTTTGGTTCGTCAAACCTCTGCCAAAATACTCTCCCAACTTTTCTCCCTTCATCCTAAAAGCTTTACTTTAGTCGGAAAGCCATCCTACAGAGTCCTTTTGATCAAATCAAAAGGAAGAACCCGAAGAAGAGGTAACATTTTTATCACCCTCTGTCATGTTTCTTTCTTCTTCCACTCCCTCTTTGTTTATTATTTCAACTCTAAAATTATAACTCCAGTATCTTCTATATTCTGTGATGTTATTATAAATATGTAACAACCATATTCAGTATTCTACCCATCATTTGAATGACATGTCACCATACATGCGTACGTACGGCTTACCGTCTCCACGTCGTGGTGTAATTGTTATTCAATATATTATTATTTAGATGGGTATAATAATGATATGTAATTCATGTAAATAATAAATATAACATGATAATGATTCTGTATATATACTATCCAATTATATATTATTTTAATATCAAAATAATGATATTGTCGCTCGTGCATACGTACGGACTACCGTCTCCACGAACGCGATGAGATTCATTCTCCGTCGTATCCATTCAAGTATAATTATCATTTGATGATTTAAAAATAATGTTTAAGGACATGATATCATTCTGGATATGAATAAGATACAACCTATCCATGAAAAACATGACTTACGTAACAAAACATATAAGAAAATGAGTATGTTAACACCCGAAACAACGATAAATCTAAGATATTGTTAACAAAGCAATGTTAAAAGATCATATATGATATCATATGAATGTATATGATTATTGTATAATTTAATAACAATTATTTCACCATTATACAGGAGGTTAACCTACCTCAACCAAGGAAAAGTACAAGGTAAGTGTTTACTTCACAACCTCTTCACTATCCAAGGTTGTTTATACATAATTATCTACTGGGACCTCGTTATCATCAACATCCATGTTTCTTCAAAATGTATTTCAAAACATTTTTATTATTTACAAGAATATGGGTTAAAGTCATTTATACCCTTTTTGACTTTTTATAAGAGGAATCTTTCCGTCGTTTTCAAAACAAGGTCATTTTTAACCTTTTCGACAGAATTGAGGTAAGAATGTTATTTTAACTTATACGGCGGGTGCGGTTATTTTCCGCCGTTATAAAATATTCAATGCTTTCCTTACAAGCTTATAAGAATATTTTCAAGAAAATGTTTTGTTTTATATGGATCTCAAATGATTTCAAAAATAGAAAGAGATATTCCTCTAAAAAGTGTTTTGATTTCATCTATGTCAACATCCTTTGATAGATTTTACGCTTATTTGAAGTTGATTTATTATAATACAAAAATTCTATATTTTATTGAAGGTTTTGTGATATTTTTGACTGTGGATGTGCTATTTTATACCATTCATAGTTTATGGTGAAATTATTGGCATTTCGTATGCTAGTTTTAATACGAATGTTTATGTTATGTTTAAACCTTTTCATATGGGAAAGCATTGGACGTAATATGTGACGGGTGGATCCCGCTATAGCTCCTCGATGAATCGGTAGGTCTCATGAGACAAACTAGTGTCTTGGCACAAGGCCTTGACAAAATCTTATTTGTAGTCTTGGCAAGAGGCCTTGGCTATGTGGTTATGATAGTCGGGCATTATGCATTCCAACATTATGGAAGTGGTTAGTGATTTTGCATGTGATTATTCGATTAGTAGAATATCCATGTGAATGAGTAAATGGCATTATTTCATTTTACTTTTGCCATATTATGTTGATGTTCAAGTTTAAAAGGCTTTTTTTTTGTTATACATTGCCTTAAATATTTATTCTTATTTATGAATGTTTCTGCTATATTGTTATCCTTACTGGGCATTTGAGCTCACCCCTTTTCTATGTTTTATTTTTCCCAGGAAGTGAAGAAGTAAATTATGAATGACCTGCAGGGATATTATGAGGGGATAATAGTGTGGACTATGGAGACATTATGTTGTTGTAGTAGGTTTTCATTTTATGATGTAATGTTAAACTTATGAATATATCTGGTGTTTCCAAGGCTACTAAACCAATCGGTCTTTCGAGATTTGATCTTTCTTGTGATCATGAAAATGTTATGTAATAATGCACTGACTCTGGGTAACTAGGATTGTGGCATTACAGTTGGTATCAGAGGAAGTTTAGTACAAACCTTGGAAGCTAGATTTAGATAAACTCTGATTAGAGCACATAGACCTAAGATGAACTTGGAGGATTAGTATAGAATAACTTCCTAGAATTTTGGTATTGTAGAGATTTTGTGAGTTTTTTGAGCAATACATCCTTGTCTGGATACGAGCAGGTAGAGGCGGCTCTGGCACAGATGTTCATAGGGGTAAAACCCGAAAACACCGCTTTGAGCTAGACTCAAACGGGAACTGGTGCACGACAACGGGCCTTGCTGCACTCTTGGTTACGACACTCCCGGGGGATATGCTTAGGATAACTCTCATTTTCTTTATAAATCATTATGAATGGTTTATGAGTATATACTTCCTCAAAGAAAACATTTTTATGATTATGGATTATATCCATAAATAGTTCAATTTATGTTAAGTGTTTTATAAGTATGGGATTATGTATTTTGATTCATAAACTGATCTAGTTTATGCCATTGTTTAGAAATGGCGCCTAGTGGAAGAAATGGAAACTGTATCAATGCACGCACTCCATGTAGGGATTTCCCTCCTACTCAAGATAATTATAGTGGGGCTGGTGATGCAACTGGTGCCGATCAGCTAATCACCATACTGGGACAACTTACTCAGGTTATGAATAATAACCTTACCCGTATGGAGGACCCTGATCCACAGCGTGGAGGATCAATGTTAGATCAATTCATGAGGCAACAACCACCAACGTTCAATGGGAGTAAAAATCCCTTAGTAGCCGAGCAATGGATAAATTCCCTAGAGAAAATATTTCAGGCTTTGGGGAGCAGTGAAAGGGACAAAGTTATCATGGTAGTTTACCGCCTCACTGGAGATGCCGATCAATGGTGGTCACTAATTCAAAACACAAAGGAAGATGATGAATTAACAAACATGGAATGGCTGGAGTTCAAAGAGCTGTTCTTAGAAAAATACTTTCCTGGAGACCATCGAGCCGATATGGAAAGGCAGTTTCTGAGTTTGGGGCAGAAGGAGGATGAGAATGTCGCAAAGTATGAGGCTAACTTTACAAGGTTAGAAAGGTATGCTGCAGATTACATACGTAACCCAAGAAGTAAGACTGATCGTTTCTTTGATGGGTTGAAACCATTTCTCCGTCGAGCTTTAGTATCACAAACCTTCTCTTCATACGAAGGTATTGTCTCGTGCGCTATCAAGATAGAAAAGGAATTCTCTAAGTCTTATGACTTTAATGCAAATCAAGAGAAGAAGAGACCTGCTGATCAATATGGGAATGGAAATAAAGGGAAGAAGGGAAAGGTTGAATATCCATCTTGTGGTAAATGCGGGAAGAAACATCCTGGTACATGCTTGAAGGGAATGGGAGTCTGTTACAAGTGTGGTGAAAAAGGCCACCAAGCGCATGATTGCAAGGGGAAGAAGGAAGCTACCAACGTTCGGTGCTACAATTGCAGGGAGATGGGGCATTATGCCAATGAATGTCCTAAGCGTCAGGAGAACTTACCTCAGAAAAGGCCAAGGGATCAAGGCCAGGCTTATGCTATCACTACTGCTGAGGTAAAAGCTCTGAAAGACGTGGTGGCAGGTAATTTAATGGTTTCCTCAAGTTTAGCAAATGCATTATTTGATTCTGGATCATCGCATTGTTTCATATATTCTCAGTTTGCTAAGAAAATTAGATATTTACAATTTGATTTAACAAGGGAGTTGTCAGTCAAAACCCCTAAGGAATGTATTGTTGCAACAAAGTTTTGTCGATTAGTTCCCATTAGAGCACCTAAATGTTCTTTACCTGCTGATCTCATCATCATACCCATGATTGAATTTGATATAATCCTCAGTATGGATTTGCTTTGGGACCATGATGCAAAAATTTATTGTAAGAGGAAAGAGGTTACGATTCTTGATGATGATGATAAGGAACACCTTATCTTTAGAGCCGAATCATCACCACATAATTCTTATCTAGATCCACCCCCAGTAGCTCAAGTAAATTCAATTATTGGGGAGGAAGAGAAGGAAATTACTGAGGGTGAGTAAAGGAATATTCAAATAGAGTATGTACCTATTGTGAGAGAATATGTTGATGTGTTTCCGGAAGATTTACCTGGACATCCTCCAGAACGAGAAGTTGAGTTTTCCATTGATTTAATTCCTGGATCAAGGCCCATATCGACGACCCCTTATAGAATGGCCACTGTGGAATTAGTTGAACTAAAGAATCAACTAGAGGAATTGAGTAATAATGGATTTATTCACCCTAGTGTTTCTCCTTGGGGAGCCCCTGTTATTTTTGTTAAGTAGAAATATGGATCTATGAGGTTGGGCATTGACTCTAGGGAGATCAATGCTATAACAATAAAGAACAAGTATCCCCTACCTCGCATTGATGATTTGTTTGACCAACTGCATGGAGCTCAATAATTTTCAAAGATTGACCTTCGGTCTGGATACCATCAGTTGTGTGTGAAGAAGGAAGACGTTCCAAAGACAGCATTTCGAACAAGGTACGGGCATTACGAGTTTACAGTAATGCCTTTTGGATTGACTAATGCACCCTCTGTTTTCATGGATCTAATGAATAGAGTTTTCAAGGAATATCTTGATGACATTGTAGTGGTATTTATTGATGATATCTTGGTATACTCCAAAAGCCACGAAGATCATGAAAATCACTTACGCATTATCCTGAAGACTCTTAGAAGACATGAATTATATGGGAAATTTAGCAAGTGTGAATTCTGGCTTCATGAGATTTCTTTTCCTGGCCATATTGTCTCTAAGGATGGAATTTCTGTTGATCCTTCTAAAACCAAGGCAATCCAAGAATGGCCAGCACCGACAAGTATAACTGAGGTATGCAGTTTTATTGGTTTAGCAGGTTATTATCGACGCTTCATCCAGAATTTTGCCTGATTGGCTAACCCATTGACAATGCTCACACGTAAAAGGATTAAATTTGTCTGTACAAAAGAGTGTGAATAATGTTTTGAAGAACTAAAGAGAAGATTATTCAATGCCCCTGTATTGACTCTACCATCAGGGAATGATGGGTTTGTTATTTATAGTGATGCATCGAAGAAAGGACTTGGTTGTGTCCTTATGCAGAATGATAAGGTCATTGCCTATGCATCACGACAGCTAAAAATTCATGAGAAAAACTATCCTACTCATGATCTTGAGTCAGCAGCTCTGATCTTTGCTGTAAAGATATGGATTCATTACCTCTATGGTGAAAAATGTGAGATTTATACTGATCACAAGAGTTTGAAGTATATTTTCACACAAAAAGAACTCAACATGAGGCAAAGGCGATGGCTTGAACTACTCAAGGATTATGATTACACGATACATTACCACCCGGGGAAGGCAAACAAGGTGGCAGATGCTTTGAGTAGAAAAGACCATGGAGTTTTGAATGTGATGAGAATTGAAAGGGATCCAATTTTCTTGGATCTAGTGAAGATGGACATGGGAATAACTAGGTAAGGTGAAACATCAATTCTTTTTCAAATGGTTGCAAAACCATCATTACTAGAAAGGATTAAGAGTTATCAGACCAATGATGAAGAATTTCAGAAGAAGATTAAAGATGTGAATGATGGAAGATTGAGGGACTTTGTGTATAAGGATGGAATTTTGAAATTCAGGAACAAACTTTGTGTTCCCAATATAACTGATCTAAAAAGGGAATTGTTGGATGATGCTAATAGTTCCAATTTCTCTATACACCCTGGGAGCACCAAAATGTATAGATATTTGAAGGAACATTTTTGGTGGGACAATATGAAGAGGGAGATTTCTGATTTTGTGTCGAGGTGTATGGTTTGTCAACAAGTGAAAGCTGGAAGGCAACATCCTGGTGGAGTATTGCAACCTCTTCCCATACGTGAGTGGAAATGGGATAATATTACGACGGACTTTGTCATGGGACTACCAAAGACTCCTAGAAGGAATGATGCAATATGGGTCATTGTTGATCGTCTTACTAAGTCAGCACATTTTCTGGCTATACTGGAGGATCTACCACTTGAACGTCTAGCAAGATTATATATTAATGAAGCTGTAAGACTTCATGGAGTACCCCTATCGATTGTTTCTGATCCCGATCCTCATTTTACTTCAAGATTCTGGAAAAGTCTTCAAAAGGCCTAGGATACTGAACTTTGTTTGAGCACTGCCTATCACCCTCAAACAGATGGAAAATCAGAACGGACTATTCAAACCTTAGAAGACATGTTGAGATCATGCTCTCTTGACTTTCAGGGTATGTGGGATCAATACATACCACTGGTAGAATTTTCCTATAACAATAGCTTCCATTCAAGCATTCAGATGGCACCTTATGAAGCGTTATACGGAAAGAGATGTCGTACACCAACCTGTTGGGATGACGTTGGTGAAAGAAAACTTGTGGGACCAAAACTGGTGGTAGAAACAATGGAAAAGGTGAAGGTAATCCAAAACCACATCGAATCAGCTCAAAGTAGGCAGAAGAGCTATGCCGATAACAGAAGAAAGGTTTTGGAATTTCATGTGGGAGATCGTGTTTTCCTAAAGGTATCTCCATGGAAGGGAGTTATACGTTTTGGTAAGAAGGGTAAGTTGAGTCCCAGGTACATCGGACCTTTCGAAATTCTAGATCGTATTGGGGCTGTAGCTTATCGTTTGGCGATGCCGCCAAATCTCTCCGAAGTTCATGATGTTTTCCACGTATCCTTGTTGAGGAAATACATGCCTGACCCAATGCATGTACTCACCTATGAGGTATTAGAACTGGAACCCGATCTTTCCTATTGTGAAGAGCCCGTCAGGATTCTTGATGTGAGGGAGCAGGTGCTGAGAAACCGGACGACTCGTCTGGTAAAGGTTTTGTGGAGAAATCATAAAATGGAAGAGGCAACGTGGGAACCTGAGGAACTTATGATGAAGAACCACCTGAGTCTTTTTATGCAGTAATACCCTTGAAATAGCGAGGACGCAATTATTTGAAGGAGGGGAGAATGTAACACCCCAAGCTTCCACGGTACGTTTCCCTTCGAATAATGCAATAGCGTGTGTTGTACGCAACCTCAAGCTCTAACACACACCACAACTAATTAAACTAGCTGTTGTGAATAGTAATACCTACTTTTTGAAATTTTATAAATTTTATTTATCAAAATAGACTTCATCTTTGGATTCGGAATATCAAAATTAGCCTATGTTGAATTTTTGGTATTTTTCTGAGAACTTCTAATTTTTTATGAATAGTGAAAAATACTTAAAAACCACTTTTTAAATCAAAATAATTTATAGTGAAAAATTATAATATTTAGTGGTTTTAAATTATAATTAGAATATATTTTTACCATTTTATCCAATGGTGGTCATTAGAATTAATTTAACATTGAAATCCGACATAAACAATTGCCAATCTTTTGATATAAATTGTTTCTTAGAAACACGCCATTTTTTGTAACAGCGGGAATTAATTATAAAATCAATTAATGCAACTTATATTTTTTGAATTTTGTAAAATAGACATCATTTTTGAATTCGGAATATCAATTATAGCTTAGGGAGAAATTTTGGCTTTGTTCTGAAAAACTTCAATTTTTGATGAATAGTGATACCACTAAGTGGTAGTTAAATAACTGATTTTTCATTTAAATGAAATATTATCACTTCTGTGATTTGATTTTCAAAAATCCGACATACATGGTTGTCATTAAGAAGTAAAATGTGGTTCAATTAGATTAAAATAAATTTTTGGTGAATAGTAACTTTTAAGTTTTTAATCGCGATTAGAGGTAATTAGTGTAGTTTAAGGTACAAATAATGTTTTAATAATATGAGATGAGAATGACACTTGTCCTACTCCTATTGGATGAGTCATGGCCGACCAAGACAACCCATGGGTCAACTTGGGGACCCCAGGGAGCCACTTTATTTGGAAAATGACATTAATATATATTTATTTAATGTTAAAATTAAATTGACACAAACATGAGTTGTTTTACTAAAACAGTTTTTAAGTGGGGTTTCACAAGTCCGAATTTTGATTATAAATATTCATTAGAAAGATAAAAAGATTTCCTACATCATAGTATTTGTTTTATAATTTTTAGACATTAAATAAATTAAATTATTTACAACATCATTATGATGCGGCGATGACCTCATTATTTAACGATTTAAATAAAATGAGAAGATAATGCAAAATCCAAGGTTTACACTTGTCCAAAGCCTATTGGATGAAGATATTTCGAACCCTTATCACATTATACACGAATTATATAAGTGTGGGACCTTTATAATCCTAAAATCATTTTATAATAATGTAACATTTCAATCTTTCCAAAAGAGCCCCTCCTCTCGTCTTATAAAAGGCCCCCACCTCTACCACCATATTCGCACTTTCAAGCCTTTTGGTTCGGCCAACCTCTGCCAAAATACTCTCCCAACTTCTCTCCCTTCATCCTAGAAGCTTTAATTTAGTCGGAAATCCATCCTAAGGAGTCCATTTGATCAAATCAAAAGGAAGAACCCGAAGAAGAGGTAACATTTTCATCACCCTCTTTCATGTTTCTTTCTTCTTCCACTCCCTCTTTGTTTATTATTTCAATTCTAAAATTATAACTCCAGTATATTCTATATACTGTGATGTTATTATAAATATGTAACAACCATATTCAGTATTCTACCCATCATTTGAATGACATGTCACCATACGTGCGTACGTACGGCTTACCGTCTCCACATCGTGGTGTAATTGTTATTCAATATATTATTATTTAGATGGGTATAATAATGATATGTAATTCATGTAAATAATAAATATAACATGATAATGATTCTTTATATATACTATCAATTATATATTATTTTA
Organism: Viscum album; assembly: GCA_963277665.1. NCBI lineage: Eukaryota > Viridiplantae > Streptophyta > Magnoliopsida > Santalales > Viscaceae > Viscum > Viscum album. The sequence continues at coordinate 2,015,231,151 of OY728150.1, forward strand.
ATATCAAAATAATGATATTGTCGCTTGTGCATACGTACGGACTACCGTCTCCACGAACGCGATGTGATTCATTCTCCGTCGTATCCATTCAAGTATAATTATCATTTGATGATTTAAAAATAATGTTTAAGGACATGATATCATTCTGGATATGAATAAGATACAACCTATCCTTGAAAAACATGACTTACATAACAAAACATATATGTAAACGAGTAAGTTAACACCCGAAACAATGATAAATCTAAGATATTGTTAACAAAGAAATGTTAAAAGATCATATATGATATCATATGAATGTATATGATTCTTGTATAATTTAATAACAATTATTTCACCATTATACAGGAGGTTAACCTACCTCAACCAAGGAAAAGTACAAGGTAAGTGTTTACTTCACAACCTCTTCATTATCCAAGGTTGTTTATACATAATTATCTACTTGGACCTCGTTATCATCCACATCCATGTTTCTTAAAAATGTATTTCAAAACATTTTTATTATTTACAAGAATATTGGTTAAAGTCATTTATACCCTTTTTGACTTTTTATAAGAGGAATCTTTCTGTCGTTTTCAAAACAAGGTCCTTTTTAACCTTTTCGACAGAATTGAGGTAAGAATGTTTTTTTAACTTATACAGCAGGTGCAGTTATTTTCCGCCATTATAAAATCTTCAAAGCTTTCCTTACAAGCTTATAAGAATATTTTCAAGAAAATGTTTTGTTTTATATGGCTCTTAAATGATTTCAAAAGTAGAAAGAGATATTTCCCTAAAAATTGTTTTGATTTCATCAATGTCAACATCGTTTGATAGATTTTACGCTTATTTGAAGTTGATTTATTATAATACAAAAATTCAATATCGTATTGAAGGTTTTGTGATATGTTTGACTGTGGATGTGCTATTTTATACCATTCATAGTTTATGGTGAAATTATTGACATTTCGTATTCTAGTTTTAATATGAATGTTTATGTTATGTTTAAACCTTTTCATATGGGAATGCATTGGACTTAATATGTGACGGGTGGAGCCCGCTATAGCTCCCCGATGCATCGGTAGGTCTCATGAGACAAACTAGTACCTTGGAACAAGGCCTTGACAAAATCTTATTTGTAGTCTCGGCACGAGGCCTTGGCTATGTGGTTATGATAGTCTGGCATTATCCATTCCAACATTATGAAAGTGGTTAGTGATTTTGCATGTGATTATTCGATTAGTAGAATATCCATGTGAATGAGTAAATGGCATTATTAAATTTTACTTTTTCCATATTATTTTTATGTTCAAGTTTAAAAGGATTTTGTTTTAGTTATACATAGCCTTAAATGTTTATTCTTATTTATGAAAGTTTCCACTATATTGTTATCCTTACTGGGCATTTGAGCTCACCCCTTTTCTATGTTTTATTTTTCCCAGGAAGTGAAGAAGTAAATTATGAATGACCTGCAGGGATATTATGATGGGATAATAGTGTGGACTGTGGAGACATTATGTTGTTGTAGTAGTTTTTCATTTTATTATGTAATGTAAAACTTATGAATATATCTGGTGTTTCCAAGGCTACTAATCCAATCGGTCTTTCGAGATTTGATATTTCTTGTGATCATGCAAATTTTATGTAATAATGCACCGACTCTGGGTAACTAGGGTCAGGGCGTTACACCAATGCATTGGGTAACAAATTTAATCTCTAGAGATGACAAGTTTCACGATACCTTGCAGAATATCCTTGGTAATATTTTTATGATTCATTGGGAATGAACCGAGGTGATATGTTCATGAATGTCTACATGAGATATTATAGCCAAATATTCTTGTTATGATTCTTGTTCTATTTATTATTATATGACCATTTTTTTATTGTTTGTGTATTTATGTTTTTTTATCGTGTTATTTTTGAAATCACAGGTAAACACATTCCATGGTTTACACTTACTGGGTCGTCAACTAACCTTTTCATTTGATATAGGTCTCCAAGTTATGATATGTATTAATTATACATATGATAAAATTGTCAAAAATATTTTCAAGGGTATTTAAAAGTGTGTTTTATGTTTTCATATTTTATTGTCCCTAATTTCCAAGACACTAGACTTTAAAGATTATCTGTTTGTAAAATGTAATGAAAATATATGTAATAAAGATGTTGGATGCAATAAAAACCCATAAAATTTTATTGGGAAATAAATATTTAAATTCATATATAATTGTATAAAAATTTGTTATCCTCGATCTATTTTATCAATGATAATTTTAATGGATTCAACTAGTATGTTATTGTTCCCATTGTTTGTTTCAACAAGGTGATTGCACTTGTATTTTGAACCATTTACCCTCTGAAGAGATGCTCAACATCATTCTATATTGTGAAATTGAATATTCTACATTACAAGTCTTTGTTATTGTTGATCATTTTAAAAAATCCATACACATGATTCCATCATTGAAATCCATCTCTAATAATGAGAAATCTATTTTTTTTCTTAGCTCCATCAATACTTTTAAAACAAGCTCAATAGACAAAGTCTCGTTGTTATCTTTCTCTAATAAGATATTAATGTTTTCACACATATTGCATCATCATGAATATTAAACATAGTAAATATATAACATGATAATACATCATGGAATGTGATGCACTAGTTTCAAAGAACACCTAAATAAGGGTGGAATTCAATAGAATCGTACCTATCGTCATAGACTATTTCGCCTGAACATCCACAATCACCTGCTTATATCCTTATAATTGCATTGCCAATATACTCTTCTATTTGTTTCTCTTCTACTATTTTCTTTTTTTAGGAGTCAAGGTATTCCTAAAATAACCAGGTATATCCATACTCTGCAGACTAGACTCATTCTACTACCCTTGCCTCTTCAAAGCAAATGTTTCTTGAAACTCCTGAGTAGTGTATCGATAACCTGACTATAGAGAAGTAAAACAATAATGATGAATATGTTTCATCTTCTTTTTGTTGATATATAATTAGGGTTATGTCATACATTCTCACTTTATGTGGTAATGAAAACCAGATTATAAATTACCCCCTATTCTCTCGGGTCATGGAAGAAGGTTCATTGATCCTGCAGCTTGATTTTATGTCCCAATCATTCCTTGGAAATATGGACCCCTCTACCAATTTCTCCTTGAATTTTATTCCCCAAAATTTTAGACAGTTATAATCATACTTTCTCCTCCCATATCCCCTGAGATATCACATTCAAGAACAACCTCATGGTTCATCATATCATTATAATCTTTATTAAAGTACACCACAATCTTCGACCGAATATTACGCCACATCCCAATTCAATAATGCATTCCTCTAAGGAGTTTACAAATTCAAACAATATAATAAAACCCAATTCAAGATAAATTATTCAGAAGTAAAACATTTAAAGGATTTCAATCAGTTCTACTAAGATGAGTTGAGAGTGAATCCCCATACCTCAAATATTTTGACAAGAACTAAAAATTGACGAAGAACGCTCATGAAACTGGGTGAATTCTCCATGAAACCACCTTATACATATTCCCTTAACAAAAAAAGAGACCATATTTTAACAAATTTGTAATTTAATCTTTGATCTATCCACGACGAGCATATATATGAGTGTCCTAGAATATAGGAGAAGTATATCTATGTCGATACAAGGAAACATGATAAGAAAATTGAAGAATGATGACACACATCAAGAATTTGTCTTTGAATCACCATAGGAAGCATCATTATTTCCACTGTATTGGTGGTGGAACATTCATTGGAATAAGGTTATGGAAAATCTATTGATAGAGCTACTTTGGGAAAAATTATTTGAATAAAGAGATGGATGAGATAGATCTACTTTTTAAGGATGTGGTTTTTAACATATTCCTGGTTTAGTAATAGGGTTGTATAAACAATTTTCTAATCATACATTATATTCAGACTTAAAAATATGCCCTCTCAGACTCCTCTCACAATATCCCTAGCTTTGCAATAGCTCTGTCTATTCTAGTTCTTCAAACTTTCTACTGCACATGGTTTAACATAGGATTTTCGCTGGGTTTGGAGAATCGTGTATAGCTTGGGTGCCTCTCCTTTAGCCATAGAGAACTTATTATAATTTCACCATACTCTCCCAAAATTCTCCCATTAACATTATATAAAACAAAATCATAAATAAAGGGTTACATACTTCAAACTGGGGGTACTACACTCTACATCCATTTAAGTCAATTCATTTTTCATTTCTATTATATCATACATGCTTATGACTATCAAATATATTTTCTTGTCATTGGCCATTTATTATCAATTATATTCTTTCTCTTATCTATCACATGATAATCTAAATCCCAAACCGGAAAAAAATATATTTATACAATTTATTGATTTCTAGATATTATGTATCTCAATTTTTGGGTTTTACTTCTGATGTTCATCGATGGTGATAGATTCCACTTCATTTTGTTTTTATTACAAATTATTTTATGGGTTAAAATTATGAAACATACATTATTTTGTTTTAACTCATTTAATAGAATGAAATTAACATTATTAAATATATTTAAGGCCTATTTAATGGAAATTCATGAGCCACATTATTTCCATTTTTATTAAATGGTGATACATACAATTAATAAATTTGATGAAATTGTGTTAAATAAATTTATCTAATATTTTTATTTTTAGACACCAGATTGATCAGTGTGAGTATTTATGTAATTTTCATACAGTTATTTTGTATCATTATTTGGATATTCTAAATAATTTTTTTTCAATTTGGAATTTCATGTAATTAAAGTAATTTCGTGTAACAACATGTTATATCAAGAAATTGTTTAAATTAAAAGTGTTAGGTATTGAAATATCATTTGAATGAATGATGGATTAATCCTATTTAAAATGGGTATAAATTTATGAACTATTTATTTTTGTAAAAATTAATATGGGAATCTATGTATTATTATAATTGTTGACATATGATTGTATATAAATAGATTTTGGTGAATTCATTGTTTATATAATTATTTTTCACATTATTTATTATGGATAAAACTTCATGGGATTCTTAGGATCAGGGGTAGGAAGACATTGTATTGGATATGTTCCCTTCTTATAGTTATTCATAGTGGTTAATGGTTATTATTTCCTCTGACCAGTGACATGTTACAATCTCATTTAACTAATTGATGGTATTCCATAATTTTGTTGTTGAAGGATTCACATACCCTTAGTGACTCATTTTGTGTTTTACCATAAATCACAATTTAGAATGATTCTTATGTGTTAATATTCCCAATTACATTACTCTACTTATGACTCTATGTTTTCTTCTTAATTGAGCATTACATTCATGTCATTAAAAATGACATACCAATTTCTTTAAAATAAAAACTCACAAGTATTTTAAATTAGTATTTCATAAATAGGGTGGGATCGGGATAGATAATTGGATAAAATATAATATATTATTTTTTAATGAGAATAAACTAAAATAAAAATGAAATTATGTACCAATATTTTTTTTATGAAAAATTTTAAAAAATATTTTGGATAAATAATTTAAAAACAGAATAATGTTGTCACACAATCATAAACCTATACATGGTCTATGTTTACTTAGAACACCTATTGATCATAATGTTCCATCCGTTCCATAATATGTTAATTTTAAATCCAACATATCTACTATATCTAATGGGGAATTGAGATTCTATTTGAGGGATACATAGTTTTATGTTTACATGAAAGTATTTTGTGGATTTTATTATTATGATTTGGTTTGTTTTACCACAGAGGATATAAATCATTTTAATTGATATCTATAAATGGATGGATGTTATATTCAACATGATGCTAGGAAATAGATGTTAAACATTGTTTTTTAATTACATATGATAGAGTCTTGGGTAAAATTGTTATTTTTTCTTGGTTGTTTAATTTATTTTTTAACATTTTTATTTTAATGTGATTATTTGTTTTGTAGTGGATGCTTGACATACAAACTGGCCATATTGAAATTTTATATATTTCATAATGGTTATTTTACTTATAATGTATTATTTTTGAAATTATTCCTACTTGTCTAATATGACTCCCCTAATACAATATTTCATCTTCAGTGTTTCAAGAACATGCCTTGGATATGTCATAGCTCGGCTATTTCATAGATAGAGTGAAATAATATTCTATGTTATGGCAATTGAAATCACATACATGGTACATTATAGGAGATATGATTATGAATTCCAAATATTATATTGTTATTTTTATAATATGGAATTAGTAACAATAAGACTCAAGGGGATCATGTAAAATCAAACATGACTTCTCTTTCTGGTTTAGAACCCAATTTTTCATTGGATATTTTAGGATTTTTTATTCATTTTTTAGATGATTAAATATTTTATGATTTTCATATGATAAGGGGAGTAAACTGTTGGGTCTTTGCGAGCACCTATGGGAGGTAATTCTAGGTGGATCATGAGTAAAAGATTATTGATGTCCCCTAGTTCCATTTCTACATTCGACACATATTCTGCTAAGACATATGACTAGGCTATACACATTTAATATTTCATTATTATATTACGTGTTCATTTTTTTTATGATGATATATTTCTTTATAATAGTAATGATATGAAATAAAGTATTTTAATTATAAGGCCCCAAACTTAAACAATACTTAATATTGTATTAAATGAATAATTCACATTGAGGATCTTTTCAGGTTTAGAGTTTTAGATAATTTGGACATAACTGTTACATCTCAAAAGATAACAAAGTAGACACTTCTACTAAGTTTCTATAGAATAAAAATACTCTTAAAAAGAAACATGTCTAGTTTCATGTTTTATATAGCATGATATTCCCTTGATCCCATCCTTGACCCTATTCCACATTACGTCCTGGGAAAAACATTTCAAAAAAACCTGGGGTGAGCATAAAAAACTCAGTAAGGGATACACAAAGAATGAAAACTATTAGTTTTTCAAACATCAAGTAAACCATGTATACTTTATCAAAGTAATTACTTCACCTTCATGAAGTAGTAAAAACTCTTTACTGAATAAAATAACATTACATACCCTTTTGTAACAAAAGGATTACCATAAGACCCATATAAAGAACACATAACATATAAAGGTAACATGGGACATAAACATACTTAAGTGGAATAACCAGACAGTCGACTTCCACACATATCACTTAATAAAATAGCCATACGGCCAACTTCAATACATACTTATTGGAATATCCATACGGCCGAATTCCATACCCAATGCATTGGAGGTTATAACGTAACCACCCGTCCTGTTATTCACGGCACCAGCCATCATATGGTTTATCATGTAACCACCCGTCAAATGTCCAAGTACCATTATAAAAATCATAAGTCATAAAACAAATATAATGGAATGAAAACATTTCCACACTTTGATAACAATATATCACTTAAATATATTGACATAAAAAATCCATTATAAAAACCATTTTCAATACCAAAATACTAAAAAGATTATATGGTATTTATTTCATTTTAAAAAAAACATTACGGCTTGTTTAGGACGCCACGGACCAAATAATACTCGCGGTGGCGGAAAAGGTCGTTGTCACCGCATACGTTAAAAGAAACATACCTTTTTGTCGTTTAGTAAAACTCTTCATAGAAAAAGATTCCTTTTGTATAAAAGTCAAAGTCAAAGGGATTTATACACCGTATAAAATAAAGTTGTGTATAAAACGAGATATGCCTCAATGAATGGAGATTGAGACGAAGTCCCTTACCTTGGGTCTGACTTGACTTGATCATTCTTTAACGTCCAAAATAATAAACTTGAGTTGTTTTATAATTTCTTAAGAACCATTTTCAAGTTCATTATTCCTTTTATATATCTTATTTCCATGTTATAAATATTATGTAATCATTTAAGTTAATAATGTTTGTTTTGTCGATATTTGGTTCTTAAGTCGAAAGTGGACTTCTTACAATTACATGTTGTTCATGTGGTCAAAGGTTCATTATATCCAGAATGAAATTCCTGATTTGGATATCATATATATCATATATATCTAGCATATACATGTATTTATAATATCACATAATCATTTAGAGATATGAAATGAAATGCACCATTCATGGAGATGGTAGGCCGTACGTACTCATGAACGCTACTTTCATTTCCATGTCATATTAATGGAATTAATACTAAATGAGAGGTATGTATATTTTAATTCCATAATTATATTAATCATTTATATGTAACATACATCATATATATCCATTATATATATGTACTTATAATAGTACATTACATTTGGGGATTAGAAATGAAATGCACCGTTCATGGAGACGGTAAGTCGTACGTACGCATGAATGCTACTTTCATTTTTATCTCATAAATTAATGGAAATAAATAATAATGATATAGAGGTATATTATAATTCCAGTATAAAATAAAATATAATAACTTTAAATCCATCCTTTATACATCCCACATATGGCATTAACGAATCACATCACTTTGAGGGGGCCGTAGTCCGCACTTCCTAAAATAAAATTATCATGTTTACCCACAATGAAAACCATAAAGGTATACCACAAATGAAAAATAAAGAATCATAATGAAAACATAAACATAATATATATCATATATAAATATAGTGACATCTTAATGGCCACCATTAAAGGTGTTTAAAAGAATATTGAACAATCATCGTTTCGTGAGGCAGAAATTCGCCAACCACAGACACAGTATGTTCTTTAACCATTGGATGTAGATGTGTGTAATTTTAGCTATAAATATTCTTATAAAAACATCCTAATATATTGAAGATACTTTAGTTGTTACAAAATAAATGAATAAAAATATTTTAGGGGGTTGGAGAAGCAAAATAAAACAAAAGGACTCAAGTGAAGACATTACCTTAAAATCGGGTAACTCTCTTATATTTGAGCGGAAAGGATACCTTGGGAAGAATTATGCCCAAAGTTAGGCTTCAAGGAGTAAGTTAGGGATGTGTAGAGACAAAATGGGCAGGGGTTGGCCAAGTCAAAGGCTTTGGATGTGTTCGTAAGGTGGTAGATGTGGGGGCCTTTTATAAGAGGAGAGGAGGGGCACTCTTGGAAAGTAAGGAAATGTTACTTTATTTTAGATTGATTTTCGGATTTTAATGGTCCCACATTGATGTGTTTCGAGGATAAGGTGATAAGGGTTCTAAATCCACCCATACAATAGGTTTTTAACTTGTGTAGGTCTTAGATTTTACATTATCTTTCCATTTTATTTAAATCGTTAAATAATGAGGTAATCACTACATCATCATGGTGTCATTAATAATTTATTTTATTTAATGTCTAAAAATTATAAAAAAATACTATCACGTAGGAAATATTTTTCTCTTTCCAATTATTATTTATAGTCAAGAATCTGAGTTTTATAACCCCATATAAAAATTGTTTTAGTAAAACAACTCATGTTTGTGACATTTTATTTTAACTTTAAATAAAAAGTTATTAATGTCATTTTCCAACCAAAGTGGCTTCATGTGGTCCCGAAGTTGACACATGGATTATCTTAGTCGGACATGACACATCCAATGAGGTTAGGACATGTTTCATGTTCATTTCATATTATTACAACATTATTTTTACCATAAATTACACTAATTACCTCTAATCGTGATTAAAAATTTAATAAGTTACTATTCACCAAAAAATTATTGTAATCCCATTGAACCAAATTTTACATCTTAATGAAAACCATGTATGTAATATTTCTGAAATTCAAAACACAGAGGTGGTAAAATTTCATTTAAACGAAAAATCAGTTTTTTAAGTACCACTTAGTGGTTTCACTATTCATCAAAAATTGAAGTTTTTCAGAAAAATACCAAAATTGCACCCTAAGCTATATTTGATATTACGAATTCAAAAATGAATTCCATTTTACAAAATTCAAAACATATAAGTTGCATTAATTAATTTAATAATTAATTCCTGATTTCAGAGCAAATAGCGTGTTTTTATGAAACAATAAGTTTTAAAAGATTGACAGTAGTCTATGTTCGATTTCAAAGTGAAATTAATTTCAACAACCACTATTGGATTTAATGGTAAAAATATATTCTAATATGAATTTAAAATCAATTCAAAAGATAACCTAATCATATAAATAAATTAGATTAAAAAGAGGGTTTGAATTAAAATACAACATTTTACACTATTCATTAAAAAATGAACTTTATCGGAAAAATACCTAAAATTTACACAAAGTAAATTTTGATGTCCCAATTCTAAAAAAGAGTATTTTTGGTCCAATAGAATGTATAAAAGTGACCAATACTATATTTAATGACAGTTCACAATCAAATGGCGATAAGTGAACCTTTAGTGAAAATTAGGGTATAAAATCCTAAAATTGAATTCTTTTCGTATTTTAAGCCATTATCTTTTATTGGATAAATTTAAAAACATTTAAAAACATATATAATCATATTTTAGTTATTTCTATCCATTCCTGCCAATACAACGACTATGTGTTAACTACCATTTAAAATAATATTATTTTATTACTAGTGTGCAACGTAAGATTTCAAATATACTCTTTGTTGCATATCAGGTATGCTATCGAACATAGCAACCACTTTAAAGTAAAATTAATATCCAATTCGTAAATATTAATAAATATGAAAATTTTTTATTCATTATTTTCCTGGGATGTTACATCCTTTATAGCATCCCGCCTTTTTATCACATAAACTTTCATTACATTATACAAAACTGAGGATCTTTAAGGTTTAGTGTCTTGGAAACAAGGATCATAATACATAAAAAAACATAAAACATTCTTCTTAAACACTTGAAAGGCTTCTCCTCATGTTCATCCTAGGTTCATTACGGCATCACATAACCTGGGATCATACATCAAAAGAAAGGGTGAGCAGAAGGCCCAGTAAGGGAAACAAGGGAAACATTTAACATGTGAACTTGAGATACATCAACTATGTCATGAACAAGAACTTTAAGGAATGATAAAAAAAACATGTGGCATATCATAATAAAAATAACATTTTCATAACTTGAAGATGTGGCTACATCATTTAACATAGACAATCATGAACATATCACCAAGGTCCATCCCCAAGGTGTCATTTGAAAATTACCAAGGTTATTCACCAAGGTATCGTGAAAATTGTAATCTCTAGTGGTTACATCATTACCCAATGCATTGGAGCGCTATCAGGGCGCACCCTTAAATTTGCCTTTATTATCATGTGAGCCACATATTTCATCATCAAACATTTCATAAATAACCCATATAGCATAAAATAAATGGGTTTCATTTCATAATCATAACGTTTTAAAAACTGCTTTAAAGACATGATCTTTACGTCACTTTAAACCCACGGAAAGGGAATGCGGGTCTCATGTATGTAAATCCCAGAATTTAAAATGGAACATTTTGATATATATGTGAATACCCTTGTAGAAGTAAGAGCTTTGAGTATTCACATTATAACATAAAATAATTTTTGAGAAAAGAGAGAGGCATTTTGAGGGGAAAATTCTGCAGCATAACGGCTATGTTACAAGGTTTTAGAAAACATTGAAAAGAGAGGGGACATGGGTCAAACATTCATAAATGACCCATCAAACAGTAGAGGGACAAAATATAAGAGATTTAAGAACATGGTAATGAAATTTGAAAATATACCATATGAAATGAAGAACATGAAAGGAAGAAAAAAAAAGATTTCTCTTGTGAGAATTCGGCAGCCTAACGGCGTCACTTAAACTTCAACAAAATTGAATTGACAAGGTCAAATAGGGTCTCTCATCATATGAACATAAGAGTCCAGTATGATAGATATAGAGATCATACCCCAACATAACAAAAAGGAACTTGAAAGAATTGACATGAAAGTAGAACTTGAAAACGAGAAGGGTGAAGAACCACCTAAAAATTCGGCAGCCTAACGGCGCCACTTAAAACTTCAAAATACTGAATTGAAGAGATCAAATGGGGTCTCTCATCATATGAACATAAGAGTCCATTATGATAGATATAGAGATCATACCCCAACATAACAATTAGAAACTTGAAATAATTGACATGAAAGTAGAACTTCAAAACGAGAAGGGTGAAGAACCACTTAAAAATTCGGCAGCCTAACGGCGCCACTTAAAACTTCAAAATACTGAATTGAAGAGATCAAATGGGGTCTCTCATCATATGAACATAAGAGTCCAGTATGATAGATATAAAGATCATACCCCAACATAACAATTAGAAACTTGAAATAATTGACATGAAAGTAGAACTTCAAAACGAGAAGGGTGAAGAACCACTTAAAAATTCGGCAGCCTAACAGCGCCACTTAAAACTTCAAAATACTGAATTGAAGCGATCAAATGGGGTCTCTCATCATATTATCAGAAAAGATTAGTATGATAATTTAGAGATCATACCCCAACATAAAAAGGAACATGAAAGACTTGAATGAAAATAGAACTTGAAAACGAGGAAGGTGAAAGAATCCCTTAAAAATTCGGCAGCCTAACGGCGCCACATAAACATTCTTAAAACGAATTGATGAGAGCAAGGTGGGTCTCTCATCATATGAACATGAAATAGGTAGTAGGATGAATATAAGAGAAAATCCTCCAACATAAGAACATGGAGTATAAAATAAATGACATAAAAGAGATTTCTTGAAAAGAAAGAGAGGGGTCGGATCCCTTACCTTAAAATGTAACTCTTAAACATCAAAGGTTGGGACCTTGAGGGCTTGGGGGCACCTTGGGAGGACTCCTTGGGAGGTAATGAGACCATAAATTCGTTGGGAATGAGTGGGGAGTCGAATGGATGAGAGGAGGGCTTGGTATTTATAGGGAAAGTGAGGGGACAAGGCATTAATGGCCAAAGGAGACCTCACATGTTCTTTTCTCAAACCCATGTGCTCTCCCTTGGTATTTATCATGGAGTTAGGCCACATGGGGCCCCCACAACAATAATTCATCACCCTTGGCCGTCCAACCCTCAAAATATCTCATGAAATCATCATGACACAGCTATGATGTCACTAAACATACCGAAACCCTAAAACTGCATTTTTACTATTCACTGAAAATTCAACTTTCTCAGAATAATCCCAAAATTTCACTTTAACCAAATATCAATTCTCTGATTTAAAAAATGAAATCCATTTTATAAAAATATTTTTCTAAATATTTTTAATTTAATTTTTAAATAAAAACACTATTCATCGAAAATTCATTTTTTTCAGAAAAATCCCCAAAAATTACCTTAGCATAATATCGATTCTCTGAGTTCAAAAATAAAGTCCTTTTTATAAAAATAATTTTCTAATTATTTTTAATTAAATTTTTAATTAAAAAAACACTATTCACCCGAAAAAACTAATACTTGAATAATAATTAATGAAACCGTTATTTAACTATTTTATTGAATCACATTACTTAATCAAGGTGGCTAGATTATTTTAAAACTTTCTTTAAGTGAGATTACTAATCCATTTGGTCATATTACTAATCCTAATCATAAAATCACTATTCATAATTTTCTATTCATCAAAAATCAAGTTGATCTTATTAGACTCTAAATTTCGTACTGAACATAATTGTAGAAGACCATTTTTCGAAAATCATTACACATTTTTAATTATTTAAGGTTTACACAACCATTTTTAAAATATCCTTTTTCTAAAATTCATCAAAAATATACATACAATATTTATCCGGTCATTTGAAAATTCATAAACATCATCATAAGAAGAAATCCAAATTTTTATTTAAAAAAAAGATTACACAAGGCAATTACGGTCTCGTTACATAACCCCTTATAATACCAGCATAGGACCTAAGAGTAAGGTGTGCTAGGGTGATAGAATTTTGGGGCGGCTCAGTCAACATTGCCCGAGTAGTAATTTCTTTCAGTTTGAACTTCTCGCGAAGGCGATTCCGTTCTAGCTTCACATTATGCAGTTCGGCTTGGATTTGGTCCAGAGAAAAGCCCAATGGTGCTACCTCCTTCCCAATCTCTGTTAGATGGGCTTCGATCGGCCCAAGTCTACTAGGTGAGGCCATCAAATCTTCTTTCTATAATAATTAACCAAGATTACTTATATTTAGAGACAATAATCAAAACATTTTGTTCACAGCGGTCATATTGACCGATGCTTATAAAATAGTCAAAACCCACTGATCTCATTTTAATTATAATCATGTTTATCAAATAAAACATCTTTTTTAGTATAAAAAATAACACATGAAATTAGGAAACAAGATTTATTCAAAATTTCGGGTCGTTACAATCTTCCCCCCTTAAGAAATTGCGTCCTCGCAATTTTTTAAATTGGGTTTTGAAATTTCATTGAAAGTCCTACATCGGAAAAAGAGTCAGTAACACCATTACTTTAAAAGAATGAAAATTAAGTACAAAGGCCACCCGAGTTAACCCACACTCGGGTTCCATGTAAGAAAACATGGACATGGAGGAAAAAACAAAGGGTCAAGTTCTGAGGGAGAGTGATAGAGAACATGATCAGGAGAAAGTTAACCATGAGAAAATCCCAAACTTATGATGTGTGTAAACGGTCTTTGATTACCTAGTAGGAAACGTAAACCAACAACATTTTTGTTTTACGTTTCTTTTCATAATTTTGAGGATTTCATTTACTACATAGAACAAAAACTTAAGAAAATATACCTACCTTCAAGTAGAGTTTCATCCTTTAACATGTCCCTACCAACACTAATCTTTTCGCCAAATGATGAGAATTCCAAAACACTTGGTCTCATAAAAGCACAAGAATCATCTTCTATAGAATCACATAATCTACAAAAGATTAACTATCTATTTCTTCTATCTTTAAACATTATCCCAAAACAGAAAGGTTAAGGTAAAACAACTCTTCAAAAAGAAAGGATCCCATAGGAATAGAACCTACTTTTAAATCTTCAAGGTTCTATGGTACTACCCAACGTTCATCATAGACCACTCCATAAATAACGGTCCTTAAAATTCCTCAAAATAAACCAAACTAAGATTGAAACCCAAATACAAGAAGGATTTGATAACATAGTCTTCCAAAACAACTTCATTGTTCGTCTCCAGACAACATCAACCACTCCTGACATCTTATAACAAAAGTAGCTAACCTAAACATATTTTACCCAAGATAGGTTAATCATTCCCAAAAGTAACCTAAATTACTATAAGTCCACCTTAAATTCATCAATTCTTCAAAATATAAGTCAACCTTACTCCTCAATGAAAATACTATAGTAATCTATTTACTTCGATCATATAGGGTCCCCAAAATAGTGAACGCCTTCCAAAATAATAATCATCTTTTAATCCCCTAATCATCTCTGACATATTAATACGGAAATTGTCGCATTTCCTATCACATTGTTTGTTGGGACACGTTATTCCATTTCCCACCATTAACTAAGAAGATAAAGTATAATTAGAGGCTTAAATTCTTAACCAATAATCATGAAAAGGAACTTAAAGCATATAAGGATAACTTGTAGAAGAAAAGTATACCCTAACTTGTGATCCCCTAGGTTCCCATCTAGGTTATCCATGATCATATATTCTTATTTGAATCTTTATTTTATTTTATCTTTGTTCCTTTAATAATGGTTCATATCAAGCTTATGAATTTACCAAAGCATATCCCCCGGGAGTGTCGTAACCAAGAGTGCAGCAAGGCCCGTTGTCGTGTACCAGTTCCCGTTCGAGTCTAGCTCAAAGCGGTGTTTTCGGGTTTTACCCCTATGTACATCTGTGCCAGAGCCACCTCTACCTGCTCGTATCCAGACAGGGATGTATTTGCTTGGCAAACCCTTACTCAATACTCACCAAAATACCAGGAAGATTTCCTATATTAAACTTTTCTATAGGGTTCCTCCTAGAGTTTTCATATCCTAATTTCCACAAATAACTAAACCATCCTTTGATACCAACTATAGCATCCCGCCTTTTTATCACATAAACTTTCATTACATTATACAAAACTGAGGTTCTTTAAGGTTTAGTGTCTTGGAAACAAGGATCATAATACATAAAAAAACATAAAACATTCTTCTTAAACACTTGAAAGGCTTCTCCTCATGTTCATCCTAGGTTCATTACGGCATCACATAACCTGGGATCATACATCAAAAGAAAGGGTGAGCAGAAGGCCCAGTAAGGGAAACAAGGGAAACATTTAACATGTGAACTTGAGATACATCAACTATGTCATGAACAAGATCTTTAAGGAATGATAAAAAAACATGTGGCATATCATAATAAAAATAACATTTTCATAACTTGAAGATGTGGCTACATCATTTAACATAGACAATCATGAACATATCACCAAGGTCCATCCCCAAGGTGTCATTTGAAAATTACCAAGGTTATTCACCAAGGTATCGTGAAAATTGTAATCTCTAGTGGTTACATCATTACCCAATGCATTGGAGCGCTATCAGGGCACACCCTTAAATTTGCCTTTATTATCATGTGAGCCACATATTTCATCATCAAACATTTCATAAATAACCCATATAGCATAAAATAAATGGGTTTCATTTCATAATCATAACGTTTTAAAAACTGCTTTAAAGACATGATCTTTAAGTCACTTTAAACCCACAGAAAGGGAATGCGGGTCTCATGTATGTAAATCCCAGAATTTAAAATGGAACATTTTGATATATATGTGAATACCCTTGTATAAGTAAGAGCTTTGAGTATTCACTTTATAACATAAAATAATTTTTGAGAAAAGAGAGAGGCATTTTGAGGGAAAAATTCTGCAGCATAACGGCTATGTTACAAGGTTTTAGAAAACATTGAAAAGAGAGGGGACATGGGTCAAACATTCATAAATGACCCGTCAAACAGTAGAGGGACAAAATATAAGAGATTTAAGAACATGGTAATGAAATTTGAAAATATACCATATGAAATGAAGAACATGAAAGGAAGAAAAAAAAAGATTTCTCTTGTGAGAATTCGGCAGCCTAACGGCGTCACTTAAACTTCAACAAAATTGAATTGACAAGGTCAAATAGGGTCTCTCATCATATGAACATAAGAGTCCAGTATGATAGATATAGAGATCATACCCCAACATAACAAAAAGGAACTTGAAAGAATTGACATGAAAGTAGAACTTCAAAACGAGAAGGGTGAAGAACCACCTAAAAATTCGGCAGCCTAACGGCGCCACTTAAAACTTCAAAATACTGAATTGAAGAGATCAAATGGGGTATCTCATCATATGAACATAAGAGTCCAGTATGATAGATATAGAGATCATACCCCAACATAACAATTAGAAACTTGAAATAATTGACATGAAAGTAGAACTTCAAAACGAGAAGGGTGAAGAACCACTTAAAAATTCGGCAGCCTAACGGCGCCACTTAAAACTTCAAAATACTGAATTGAAGAGATCAAATGGGGTCTCTCATCATATGAACATAAGAGTCCAGTATGATAGATATAGATATCATACCCCAACATAACAATTAGAAACTTGAAATAATTGACATGAAAGTAGAACTTCAAAACGAGAAGGGTGAAGAACCACTTAAAAATTCGGCAGCCTAACGGCGCCACTTAAAACTTCAAAATACTGAATTGAAGCGATCAAATGGGGTCTCTCATCATATGATCATAAAAGATCAGTATGATAATTTAGAGATCATACCCCAACATAAAAAGGAACATGAAAGACTTGAATGAAAATAGAACTTGAAAACGAGGAAGGTGAAAGAATCCCTTAAAAATTCGGCAGCCTAACGGCGCCACTTAAACATTCTTAAAACGAATTGATGAGAGCAAGGTGGGTCTCTCATCATATGAACATGAAATACGTAGTAGGATGAATATAATAGAAAATCCTCCAACATAAGAACATGGAGTATAAAATAAATGACATAAAAGAGATTTCTTGAAAAGAAAGAGAGGGGTCGGATCCCTTACCTTAAAATGTAACTCTTAAACCTCAAAGGTTGGGACCTTGAGGGCTTGGGGGCACCTTGGGAGGACTCCTTGGGAGGTAATGAGACCATAAATTCGTTGGGAATGAGTGGGGAGTCGAATGGATGAGAGGAGGGCTTGGTATTTATAGGGAAAGTGAGGGGACAAGGCATTAATGGCCAAAGGACACCTCACATGTGCTTTTCTCAAACCCATGTGCTCTCCCTTGGCATTTATCATGGAGTTAGGCCACATGGGGCCCCCACAACAATAATTCATCACCCTTGGCCGGCCAACCCTCAAAATATCTCATGACATCATCATGACACAGCTATGATGTCACTAAACATACCGAAACCCTAAAACTGCATTTTTACTATTCACTGAAAATTCAACTTTCTCAGAAAAATCCCAAAATTTCACTTTAACCAAATATCAATGCTCTGATTTCAAAAATGAAATCCATTTTATAAAAATAATTTTCTAAATATTTTTAATTTAATTTTTAAATAAAAACACTATTCATCGAAAATTCATTTTTTTCAGAAAAATCCCCAAAAATTACCTTAGCATAATATCGATGCTCTGAGTTCAAAAATAAAGTCCTTTTTATAAAAGTAATTTTCTAATTATTTTTAATTAAATTTTTAATTAAAAAAACACTATTTACCCGAAAAAACTAATACTTGAATAATAATTAATGAAACCGTTATTTAACTATTTTATTGAATCACATTACTTAATCAAGGTTCCTAGATTATTTTAAAACTTTCTTTAAGTGAGATTACTAATCCATTTGGTCATATTACTAATCCTAATCATAAAATCACTATTCATAATTTTCTATTCATCAAAAATCAAGTTGATCTTATTAGACTCTAAATTTCGTACTGAACATAATTGTAGAAGACCATTTTTCGAAAATCATTACACATTTTTAATTATTTAAGGTTTACACAACCATTTTTAAAATATCCTTTTTCTAAAATTCATCAAAAATATACATACAATATTTATCCGGTCATTTGAAAATTCATAAACATCATCATAAGAAGAAATCCAAATTTTTATTTAAAAAAAAGATTACACAAGGCAATTACGGTCTCGTTACATAACCCCTTATAATACCAGCATAGGACCTAAGAGTAAGGTGTGCTAGGGTGATAGAATTTTGGGGCGGCTCAGTAAACATTGCCCGAGTAGTAATTTCTATCAGTTTGAACTTCTCGCGAAGGCGATTCCGTTCTAGCTTCACATTATGCAGTTCGGCTTGGATTTGGTCCAGAGAAAAGCCCAATGGTGCTACCTCCTTCCCAATCTCTGTTAGATGGGCTTCGATCGGCCCAAGTCTACTAGGTGAGGCCATCAAATCTTCTTTCTATAATAATTAACCAAGATTACTTATATTTAGAGACAATAATCAAAACATTTTGTTCACAGCGGTCATATTGACCGATGCTTATAAAATAGTCAAAACCCACTGATCTCATTTTTATTATAATCATGTTTATCAAATAAAACATTTTTTTTAGTATAAAAAATAACACATGAAATTAGGAAACAAGATTTATTCAAAATTTCGGGTCGTTACATCCTTCCTCCCTTTTGGGAATTGCGACCTCACAATTTTATTCACATATCAAAATAAGTGGGGGTATTTATCCCTCATAGCATTTTCAGATTTCCACGTTGCCTTTTCAACAATATGGTTTTTCCACAAAACCATTACCTGGAGAATTACCTTATTTCGCAACACTTTATCTCTTCGGTCAAGAATCTGGACTAGTTGTTTTTCATAAGATAGGTTCTCCTCCAGCTGAGCTACGTCTGGACTCAAAACATGAGATGGATCTAGAATATACTTCCTCAATATCGAAACATGAAAAACATTGTGTACCTGAGATAAACTCGGAGGTAAAGCCACTCGGTAAGCAACTGATCCAACTATCTCTAGAATTTCATATAGTCCAATGAACCATGGACTCAACTTTCCTTTCTTACCAAATCACATTACACTTTTCAATGGTGAGACTTTGAGAAAAACATGATCACTTACCTCGAAAGGTAGATCCTTCCTCTGGTTATCCGCATAACTCTTTTGCCTGCTCTGAGTTGTTCTCATGTGTTTCTGAATCAACTGAACTTTTCCTGCCATCTCTTCTACCAATTCGGGTCCAATCAACTTCCTTTCACCCACATCATCCCAAAATGCTGGAGTTCGACACCACTTCCCATATAATGCCTCAAATGGTTCCATCTGTATACTGGAATGAAAACTGTTATTATAAGAAAACTCAACCAAAGAAAGATGTTGGTCCCAACTTCCCTGATAATCCATCGAACAAGATCGTATCATATCCTCCAAGGTCTAAATTTCTCGTTCTGACTGCCCATCTGATTGTGGATGAAAAGCTGTAATAAAATTTAATTTAGTACCCAACGACTTCTGAAGGCCTTTCCAAATGTTAGAAGTACACCTGGGATCACCTTCAGATACAACAGAGAGAGGAAATCCATGTAACCTGACTATCTCTTTAAGATACAAACAGGAAAGTTGATCTAGGGAAAAATTATCTCGTATAGCAAGGAAATGATCATATTTAGTCAAGCGATCAACAATAACCCAGATTTCATTATTACCTCGAGGTGTCCTCGGTAATCCCAAAACAAAATCCATGGATATATTTTACCATTTCCACTCTGGCACTAGTAAAGGCTGAAGAATCCCTTTTTGTAACTGCCGCCCTACATTAACCTGTTGACAAGTCAAAAACATCATAGTAAAATCAGCAATATCTTTTTTCATTCCATCCCACCAGTAATACTCCCACAGATCCCTGTACATCTTAGTACTGCCAGGATGAACTGAAAACGGGGAACTAAAATCTTCACATAACAACTCATTCTTCAACTATGAATCACAAGGCACACATAATCTCTTCCCAAACCTCAAAACACAATCATTATCAATGTTTAATTGAGGACAACTTATCCTTCTGAACTAGATCTACCTTTTTATGCAACTCAATGTCTTACTTCTGTGCTTTCTTGATTTTGTCTGATAGGGAAGATGTCACTGATACCTGAAACAAAATACAAGGACTTCCTACAAAAACAACTTCCATGCCAATGTTCATCAAATCTAAAACCAATGGATCTCGTCCCAAATGAAACATTGATAATGAAGCATTACTTTTTCGACTCAAAGAATTAGCCACTTTATTTTCTTTTCTCAGATGGTAATGAATTGTACAATTATAATCCTTGATTAATTCCTGCCATCTCCTCTTCCTCATGTTCAATTCTTTCTGAGTGAATATATACTTTGAACTTTTGTGATCAGTATATATTTCACACTTTTCTCCATACAAATGATGCCTCCAAATTTTTAAAGAAAAAAACAACAGTAGCTAATTCAAAATCATGTGTAGGGTAATTTACCTCATGATTTTTCAACTAACGTGGAGCACAAGAAATTACCTGATCATTCTGTATAAGGACACAACCAAGCCCTTTCAATGAAGCATCACTGTAGATAACAAACTCACCATTCCTGGAAGGATGTGCCAAAACTGGAGCATTCAACAATCTTTTTTTCAACTCCTGATAACAATCATCATATTCGTTTTTCCAGATATACTTAACACCCTTCCTAGTTAGCTTAGTCATTGGACTAGATAATCGTGAAAAATTTTCAACAAACCTTAGGTAGTAACTTTCCAAACCAATAGAACTACAGATCTCGGTTACATTTGTGGGTCTTGGCCATTCTTCAACAACTTTTGTTTTATGAGGATCAACACTTATGCCATCTTTTGAAACAATGTGACCAAGGAAAGAAATTTGTTGTAACCAAAACTCACACTTGTTGAATTTTCCATATAGATTCTTTTCTTTTAAAGTTTTCAAGATAACCCTTCAATGTCTTTCATGATCCTTTTTTCTTTTAGAAAACACCAAAATATCATCCATGAAAACAACCAACATTTCTCACCTGATTCAATTGAGCCATCACTGCAACGAACTGTTCAGTTCAAATTCCGACCATCTCAGGATACAGATTTGAAAGGTCATTTCCCTCTTTATGCCTTACCAGAATATCTATTCTGTTTCCACTATGAAAAACCATTCTTAACACAGAAACATCTTAGGTGAAGCAAAATGGTAATCTTTAAATTCTATATCATTTCAATCATACCATAAATTTACTTATAATTTAACAATTTTCTAACTCCTAAAGATGTCTAAACCGGCCTCTGATACCAACTATAAGGCCCCGGCCATAAACATTACTTAATATTGAATTAAATGAATAATTCACATTGAGGATATTTTCAGGTTTAGAGTTTTAGAGAATTAGGACATAACTGTTACATCTCTAAAGATTACAACGTATACACTTCTACTAAGTTTCTATAGAATAAAAAAAACTCTTAAAAAGAAACATGTCTAGTTCCATGTTTTATATATCATGACTTTACCTTAATACCATCCATGACCCTATTCCACATTAAGTCCTGTGAAAAACATTTCTAAAAAACTTTGGGTGAGCATAAAAATCTCATTAAGGGATACACAAAGAATGAAAACTGTTATTTTATCAAACATCAAGTAAACCATGTATACTTTATCAAAGTAATAACTTCACATTCATGAAGTAGTAAAAACTCTTCACTGAATAAAATATAATTACATACCCTTTAGTAAAAAAAGGATTACCATAAGACCCATATAAAGAACACATAACATATAAAGGAAACTTGGGACATAAACATACTTAAGTGGAATAACTATACGGTCGACTTCCACACATATCACATAATGGAAAAGCCATACGGCAAACTTCCATGCATTCTTAATGGAATAGCCATGCGGCCGACTTCCATACCCAATGCATTATGGGTTATAATGTAACCTCCCGTCCTTGTATTCACAGCACCACCCATCGTATGGTTTATCATGTAACCACCCGTCAAATGTCCATGTACAAATATAAAAATCCTAAGTCATAAAATAAATATAATAGAAAGAAAATATTTCCACACTTTGATCAAAATATATCACTTAAATATATTAAAATAAAAAATCCATTATAAAATCCATTTTCAATACCAAAATACTTAAAAGAGTATATGGTATTTATTTCATTTAAAAAAAGCATTACGGCTTGTTCAGGAAGCCAAGGACCAAATAATACTCGCGGCAGCAGAAAACGTCATTGTTACCACGTACGTTAAAAGAAACATTACTTTTTGGGATTTTGTAAAATGCTTCATAAAAAAGATTCCTTTTGTATAAAAGTAAAATTCAATGGGGATTATACACTTTATAAATGAAAGTAGTGTATAAAACGAAATATGCCTCAATGAATGAAGATTGAGACGAAGTCCCTTACCTCGGGTCCGACTTGACTCGATCGTTCTTTAACGACCTGAATAATAAACATGAATTAATTTTGATTTTGTTAAGAACCTATTTCAAGTTCATTATTCCTTTTATATCACTTAATGTCATTTTATAAACATTATTTCATCATTTATGTTAATAATTTTTGTTTTGTCGATATTTGGTTCTTAAGTCGAAAGTGGACTTCTTACAATTACATGTTGTTCGTGTGGTCAAAAGTTCTTTATATCCAGAATGAAATTACTGATTTGGATATCATATATATCATATATTTCTAGAATATACATGTATTTATAATATCACATAATCATTTAGAGGTAAGAAATGAAATGCACCGTTCATGGAGACGGTAAGCCTTACGCACGCATGAACGCTACTTTCATTACTATGTCATATTAATCGAATTAAAACTAAATGAGAGGTATTTATATTTTAATTCCTGAATTATATTAATCATTTAGATTTAACATACATCATATACATCTATTATATATATGTACTTATAATAGAACATTACATTTGGGGATAAGAAATGAAATGCACCATTCATTGAGACGGTAAGCCGTACGTACGCATGAACGCTACTTTCATTTCTATCTCATACATTAATGGAAAAAAATAATAATGTTATATTGGTATATTATAATTCTAGTATAAAATCATATATAACAACTTTAAATCCATCCTTTATATGTCCCACATATGGTATTAACGAATCACATCACTTTGAGGGAGCGGTAGTCCACACTTCCTGAAATGAAATTATCGTGTTTACCCACAATGGAAACCATTAAGGTATACCACAAATGAAAAATAAAGAAGCATAAGGAAAACATAAACATAATAAATATCATATATAAATAGAGTGACATCATAATGGCCACCATTAAAAGTGTTTAAAAGAATATTGAACAATCATCATTTTGTGTGGCAGAAATTTGCCTACCACAGAAACAGTATGTTCTTTAACCATTAGATGTAGATGTGTGTAAGTGTAGCTTGAAATAATATTATAAAAACATCCTAGAATATTTAATATACTGTATTTGTTACAAAAGTAACGAATAAAAAGAGTTTAGGGGGTTGTAGAAGCAAAATAAAACAAAAGGACTCAAGTGAAAACATTACCTTAAAATCGGGTAACTCTCTTAGATTTGAGCTCAAAGGCTTCCTTGGGAAGACATCTACCCAATGTGAGGCTTCAAGGAGTACAATAGGGATGTGGAGAGACAAAATGGGAAAGTGTTGGCCGAGCGAAAGTCTTTGGAAGTGTGGGTAAGGTGGTAGAGGTGGGGGCCTTTTATAAGAGGAGAGGAGGGGCACTCTTGGAAAGTAAGGAAATGTTACTTTATTTTAGAATGATTTTCGGATTTTATTGGTCCCACATTGATGTGTTTTAGGATAAGGTGATAAGGGTTCTAAATAAACCCATACAATAGTTTTTTGACATGTTTAGGTCTTAGATTTTACATTATCATTCCATTTTATTTAAATCATTATATAATGAGGTAATCGCTGCATCATCATGGTGTAATAAATAAATTAATTTATATAATGTCTAAAAATTATAAAAAAATTACTATGATGTAGGAAATATTATTATATTTCCAATGATTATATATAGTCAAGAATCTGATTTTTATAAAACCATATAAAAATTTTGTTATTAAAACAACTCATGTTTGTGACATTTTTATTTTAACTTTAGATAAAAAGTTATTAATGTCATTTTCCAACCAAAGTGGCTTCATGGGGTTCCCAAGTTGACCCATGGATTTTATTGGTCGTCCATGAAACATCCAATGAGGTTAGGACATGTTTCAAGTTCATTTCATCTTATTACAACATTATTTTTACCTTAAATTACACTAATTACCTCTAATCGCGATTAAAAACATTATAGGTTACTATTCACCAAAAAAAATTATTTTAATCTCATTGAACCACATTTTACTTCTTAATTAAAACCATGATTGTCAGATATTTGAAATTAAAAACACAGAGGTGGTAAATTTCATTTAAACGAAAAATCAGTTTTTTAAGTACCACTTAGTGGTTTCACTATTCATCAAAAATTGCTATTTTTTAGGAAAATACCAAAACTGCACCCTAAGATATATTTGATATTCCAAATTCAAAAATGGAGTCCATTTGAAAAAATAAAAAACATATAAGTTTCATTAATTAATTTAATAATTAACTCCCGCTATCAGAGCAAATAGCGTGTTTTTATGAAACAATAAGTATCAAAAGATTGACACAAGTTTATGTCTGATTTCAATGTGAAATTAATTTCAACGACCACTATTGGATTTAAT
Organism: Viscum album; assembly: GCA_963277665.1. NCBI lineage: Eukaryota > Viridiplantae > Streptophyta > Magnoliopsida > Santalales > Viscaceae > Viscum > Viscum album. Next base: position 2,015,256,875 of record OY728150.1, read on the forward strand.
GGTTAAAATATATTCTAATTTCACTTTAAAACCAATTAAAAAGATAATCTAATCATATAAATAAATTAGATTAAAAATAGGTTTTGAATTAAAATACAACATTTGACACTATTCATTAAAAAAATGAACATTATCGGAAAAATACCAAAAATTTAAACAAAGTAAATTTTGATGTCCAAATTCTATAAAAGAGTTTTATTTGGCCTAATAGAATGTATAAAAGTGAACAAAACTATATTTAATGACGATTCGCCATCAAAAGGCGATAAGTGAACCTTTAGTGAAAATTAGTGTATAAAATCCTAAAATTGAATTCTTTTCGTATTTTAAGCCTTTATCTTTTATTGGATAAATTTAAAAACATTTAAAAACATCTATAATAATATTTTAGTTATTTCTATCCATTCCCTCCAATAAAACGACTATGTGTTAACTACCATTTAAAATAATATTATTTTATTACTAGTGTGCAATGTATGCTTTCAATGAAACTCATTGTTGCGTATCGGGTACGCTATAGAACATAGAAACCCATGTAAAGTAAAATTAACATTTAATTCATAAATATTAATAAATATAAAATTTTTTATTCATTATTTACTTGGGATGTTATAGTAATGTTGACTTAAATCAATGTTTCACTATTTTCCATATGAAAGTAAATGATTTTTATTTAATAAATTGATATATAAACTTAATTTTTGGACTTGTGATAATTTTTTTTCCTCAAAATAATGAATAATTTATTTTAAATGGGTTTAATTTGATTTAAAAAAACTACTTTGGGGCTCTAGTAATGTTTTTTATGTATGTTATAGATTTATGTTTGTTTAATTATTATTATTTTTTATATTAGGAATAAATTGAATGATTAAATATTTAGGGGGTGTATTCTAAAATATTATTGAATATTATTAATTATTTTTATTTCTATAAAATTTTTAATAAAGGGGTTACATATTTTATTATGAATACAAAAACGTGGCTTTCATGTATTCAAATATTTTTATTAGGTTCCCATGTTCCATGTTTCTTTTCATTGGCCTCTAGTTATGTTATACATTAACAAAATGATTTGTTTCCATTTATGTATCTTTTCAATAATGGTCATGAATTACTATAATTATATGTTTTTGGGTAATATATCACGGATACATATGTTTTTCGAGCCTAAAGTAATGGGATAGTTTTGATTGGTTATTTTCTTTCATGGGTTTGTCATGAATTTTAGATGGTTTATTGCATTGTGGTTTCCCATAAATTTACACTATGTTATCGTGACCAATATTGAGATTTTTTTCATTGTGATCAATTATTAATAGAGAGTTTGAAAGGAAGATATCCCTTTACAATGATCTTATTATAATGGGTTGGAAGGTGGATGTCTTGGGAATATTTCCAGATTACTAGGATATCTATTACCTCATCATAGGTTATACAGAAGTTGGTGACTCTATTATATGGATGGTTTCAGAGTGGTGTGAGTGTTTCGGATAAAATATCCAATGATTCACAATCTATAACCACTATCTAAATACTAGAATTGGATATTCAAATTAGAAATTTTTTAACGGTCTTTTATTTTCATCTTCCCTTATATCATTTGGACCACATTAGTAATCATTATTTAACATGATGATCAGTATTGAGATCCAAGAGAATATTTCATTTTTTGTTACATCAACATCATTAAGATTCCATTATAATTCAATCCACTTTTGTATCATTCCATTAAATTTTGAGATTCTATCTTTTAAGATAGCTCCTGGGATTGATTCGATGTCTATAGAGGTGGTTATATAATGAAATTTAGTATTCTATGAGACCACCATATTTGAACCCATTTTGAGAAAACACATTTTGTTTAGGATAAAATTTATTGATTCCTACCTTACTTATAAGGGCCTAGCCTTAAACATTACATAATCTTGAATTAAATTAATAATTCACCTTGATGATCATATCAACCATAGAGCATTATATAATTAGGCCATAACATATACATAAAAAACTTGAATATTATATGTATACACAACTACACACTATACCATATGTTAATACTAACAAAACTATTAAAAATGAAACATGTTTATTTCCATGTTTTAAACAACATTACATTTTTATGATCCTATACTATACCCTATTCCACTTCAAATTCTATGAAAAACATTTCAAAAAATGGTATGAGAACAAAATGATCTGCAAAGGATATATAAGTAAGTAAATCTATTAGTTTTTTTTTGGAAAAAATGGTAATACATGAATACATTATCATGAAGTAATACCTTTTACCTTTATGAAGTAGCAAAAATAGTTAACCAAATATATTCTCATTGAACACTCTTTTTGTAATAGAATTATTTCCACAAAACCAATAGAATGAAACATATAGAATATATGGGTATCATGGCACATTAATATACTAAAATGGAATAACCATACAGTAAAATTCCTCACATGTCCCGAAATGGAACATCCATACAGCCAACTTCCATACCAAATTATTTGGGGGATATAATGTAACAACCCATCCTAGGTTCATCATAGAACCATCCATCATTCGGTTTATCACATTACCACCTATCAAATGTCTATGTACCATTATAAAATAATAACACGTGAAATATTAAAAATATCAATATTTCACTAATAGCATTTCATTTTCAATCACAAGAAATCATTTCAAGATATTGATAAAATAAATTCATTCCAAAAAAACACTTTCAATACCAAAATACCCAAAAGTTAATAAGGTATTTCTTTTCGTTTTAGAATATTATGGCTTATAGGGGATTCCAAATAATGATTAAAATTTCATAGTGGTTATTGTATCCACAAATGTTAAACACATTCCTTTTTTTATTTAGTATAATGCTTCCTTGAAAAAATATTTCCATTGAATGAAACTAATAGTCAAAGGTGTTTATTATATACTATGTAAAATAAATATGTGAATGTTATAAAAAAATTCTCAATGATAGAATATTGAGACGAAGACCCTTAACTCGAGTATGAATTGTAAAGTATGCTCCTCATTCTTCATAAATAATAAAAATTGGTTATTTTATACTTACTTTAGAAAATTATTCAAGTTCATTATTTATTTTATATCACTTTTTTACATTAGATTTTTCTTTAATTTAATTGATTTTGTATCAGACATTTGGACAATGTTTCAAACATGTGTTAAATATAAAGATGTAATAATTACAAATTGTCAATGTGGTCAATATTTCATTATATAAATAATTAAATAAATGATATAGATATCATATATATAATATTGATATAGTATATATACGTATTTATAATAGTCCATAGCATTTGGATAAAAGATGGAGACGGTAAGGCGTGATATGCATTAATGCTACATTAATTTTTTTTTTTTCATATTTTAAGGAATTAAAAATAAATAATAAATATTTATATTATAATTCTAGTATAATATAATATATGTTTTCATTAAAACCATCCTTTATATGTTCAATGTTTTTCTTGAATGAGTCATAGCACTTTGAGGGGGTGGTAGTCCACACTTCCCTAATGAAATTATTGTATTTATACAACATGAAAATCATAGATGTATGTTATAAATTAGAATTAAATAATCATAATTAAGATAAATATCATAAATACCATATGAAATTTCATAACCATCATAATGGCCACCATAAGAGGTGGTAGGATAAGATTGAACAAAAATCACTTCGTGAGGTATTAATTTTCCCTCCATAGAAACATTATGTTCTATACCCATTAGACATAGTTGTGAGTATGTGTAGGTTGAATAATTATTCTAAAAATAACCTAGTAAATTTAGGATGTATGTTTTTATATTAAAAATGAATACTTATATCATAGAGAGTGTAAAATAAAAAATAAAAGAAAAGAACTTGAGAGAAGACATTACCTCAAATCGGTTAACTTCTTTTGATTTGAGCCAAAGGATTTTATTAAATTGCCTTTTCAAAAGGGGAATGCTTATAGTAGGAATAAATGGATATAATGAGATTATTATAGAATAGTTTTTATGATCCAACATGCTTGAGAGATGTAATTAATGGGTTTGAGGTGGTTTCCTTTTATATGAGGGAGGAGGGGCACTTTAAGAATGTCATGAAAGATTACTTTATTATAAAGAAAATTTAGAATTAAAAAGGTTCCAAACACATTTATTTCAAATATATGGAGATTATGGTAAGAAATACACTCAACCAATGAGTGGAAGACACGTTTAGGTCCCCAATTTAACCTTATATTTAAACATTTACACATAGTTATATTTTTTATGTTTTACCATGTTATCTTGTATATTAATATTATATTGTTAATATATTTATTATGAAAATCCAATATAACCTAAAGTAGAACATAAATGACATTTTCATCCATATATGAATCATATGTCTAAATCGTATATTTTTATGACTCTTATATCACTTAATAAAAAATTGTTTCTTTTAAAAACAAATTTCTGTGAATTTATCTACTATTCATATAATGATTTTTTTTAAATCCACCACAATATTATTATTTAAAAATAATAATTACATCAAATATAATAAGTTATAAAAATCCATTAAATTATTTTATAGCATAAAATGTTTCAAAATAAATTTATTTCAATATTTATAATCTTAGTTATTTAAATATTTCATTAATATGGTAATCACTACATCCCAATTGTGTCATATATTAATTAATTTATTTAATGTGTAAAAATTTGATATAAAATACCATGATGTAGGAAATATTAATATATTTCTAATAACTATTTATAGTAAAAAATATAACATATATAACCACCTATAAAAACGTTTTACTAAAAGATATATGTTTAAGTTACATTTCCCTTAACATTAACTATTTTTTATAAAATGACATTTTCACTTACAAGTGGCTCTATGGGGTTCCAAAATCGCTCCAAGGATTCCCATTGTCGGACATGTATCATTAAATAGTATTAGGACCTCTTTCAGGTTAATTTAATAATATTATATTATTATTTGTTTACTATTATTTATTAGATTTACCCTTTAACCATGGTAAATAAAATATTTACTTAAGTTATTATTCATAATGACTAAAAATTAAAAAATCATGTTAACATAATTTGGACCTCCTGATTAAAAATATGGAATCCATTTCTCCAAATTTCAATGATATAAGTGGATGAAATTCATTCAAAACTAATTATCATTGTCAAAACCAAAAAGCATGTTTTTAAAAACAATAACTATCAAAATATTAACATGTGTTTTTGTATAATTAAAAAATAAAATTACATAAAAATGCCAAAATTGGATTAAATGGTAAAAATATAATATAATTACACATAAAATCTTAAAAAAAAATATACTAACCGTTGAAACAAATCAGTTGAAAATAATGTTTTGAAATAAATTACCGTATTTTAACTATTCATTAAAAAAATAAACTTTATCAAAGAAATAGAAAATTTTACCCATTGTAAATTTTGATGCCCCATCTCAAAAGGTGAAGTATATTTTTTTAAAATGAAAAAGATATAATTGAAAAAATATAAATTTAAAAGTGTTTCTCCATCAAAAGGTGGTAAAATTACTTAAAAAATATTATTGTATTTATGGTTAAAATGAGATTCATTGTAATTTTAAGCCTGTAAATTTTATTCGATAAAGGTAAAGAAATTAAACAAAGATGTTTAATAATAATATAGTGTTTTATGTTTAATCCCATATATAGAATAACATGCGTTGATTACCATTGATAATAATAATAATATTATATTATTTATCATTATAACTCAATGTTATGTGCAACATAAGATTTATAAGAAACCCTTTGTTGCATGTTGATTACGCTATCAAAAAAAGTGTAATACTTAACATAAAATTAATATATTATTCATAAATATTAATAGATATGAAATAGTGTAATTATGTACATATCTTGGTCATTTCATACTTCCCCCTTTTAGAAATTGCGTCCTTGCAATTTTAAAATTGGTCTTAGAAACATAATGGAAAGTCCACAAAATGAAAAAAGAGTCAATAAAAGAATCAAATTAAAAGAAAAAATAAGAAAAAGGTGACCTTGGATAAGCCATACTATGATTCCATATAAACATGGATATGGAAGAGAAAAAAAACCATCACGATCTGATAAAGAGTGATAGAAAACCTGATCAAAAGAATATTAACCACCAAAAACCCACAAATATGTGATTGGTTAAATGGAAATTGATCCCGTTGTATGAAAATTAAATGGGATTTTTTTTTTATGTTCCATTTCATAATGTTGGAATATTTATTTTTTAGATATACTAAGAAAATGGGGAAATATGTTTACTTTTCAAGTAGTGTTTCATCCTTTAATATTTTTCTACCAAAAATCATATTTGTCAAAAAATTAATGGTTATTAAAGACTAAAAATTCACACATGAAGCATAGAAATCAACTTATAGAGAATAAAATGTTCCAAAAAAATGAACCATACATTTCCCCTATCTTTTGACATTAACGAAATCCCAAATTCTTAGAACAAGATCATATAATCTCCAAAAGGAAAATGTTTTATAAGAATAATTAGTACTCTTAATCTCATAAATTGAGTAACAAATTCCCAATGATGAAAAATGAACAATCTATAAAATATTTTTCTTAGATTTATTAAATATAAAACAAACTTTGTTTTAAACCCAAAATTATAACGGATTTGATCAGATAGCCATCAAAAAAATCATAACATTTATCTCCAAATAACATCAACTCTAATTAAAGTATCAGATTGGAATGTAATTAACCTAATAACATATTCAATATGATAGGTTAATTATTAGCATAATTAACCGAAATTTATATATATCCACAATAAAAATATAAATTCTTCCAAAATAAAATTCCACCATTACTCCTCAATTCAACTTCAAACGTATTCTATTTTCCATAGGTAGTTAGACTTCCTAAAAGAGAAAACATCATCCCAAATAAACATTATCACATAATCACCAAATCATTTTCCTATACTAAGGATATCCATTTTATAAAAAATAATATACCAAACAAAATTATTCTTGATCAAAAAAATAATTTCACTAAAAATATTATGTCATACTAACTAGGGACTTCACATAGACTTGTGGTTGGAGATTTTAACTTTTCACCCTTTGGTTGTGGTTTAAATTACCATTACCTTCACGAACACAATGGGTTTTCACCACTCCCATGAAATTTAATTTTTTTAAGACTATATCATTCTTATAACATTCCCTAAAATAAGATAATTTCAAAAAAAAATAACAATAACTAATTTTATCCTCAAATGTTTTATAATACCCTACATTTTTCCTATCAAAATGTAATAACCATACATCACCTAAAAACAAAAGGTCATATAAACCCTTATGGTTATCCACTATGTCAACATAAGAAAAGTAAATTCTTTGTTGAATAAAATTTTATAATAAAAAACATTAGGGATACACAAAGTAGAAAAAGTCTCCCATAGTAATCCCATCATCAAAAGAACCTTAATACATTTAAGAATTTCATCATCCTAAAATATACCATAAATATTAAATCTCTTGTATGTATAATCCATATTCATTCACCTTTTCCCATGATCCATTAACAATTATTTCCCACTTATTATGTAATACATTTTTCCTACAATAAAAATCATGAATCATATCCTACGATTCAATGATGTCAAAACATCAGATAAAAAATGATACAATGCTTTAATTAGTCATTATCAGCATCCTAATCCTCAATTTAAATGGAATTATGTATTGTAAAACATATGTTTTTATAGTACAAATGATCCCATTCCCGAACCATCTTCATTGGACATCTATTTGAATAATTCCCATGCACACCACATTTAAAAAATTCAATTAATCCCCCAGAAAGAACTTATTTCTCTTTCCTAGATTCAATAGGGCACTTCTATTTTCAATGGTAGGTTGTTGCTTTACTTCTTTAATTACCACATCTATAGAAACTTCCCATCCCTTGGAATCATATTCCTAGATATTTCTTTCCAAGTCATTTTCAGAATGTTATTTGAATATACTTACCTTTATGACTATTTCCTGGACCTCTAAAGGGATTTCTTTCACACATATATGATGCATTATAAAAACACAAAGGTTGAGGTGGTATGTATTTACTTCAGATAGTTGGTTTAGAATAACCATAAATGTTCTCGGGGTATCTCCCATTTCATTCAGTTTCTTATTCTTAAAACTATCACAATTTTCTTCCCATCCATTGTTACTTTGGTGCCTGGTAGATCCAAAAAATTACTAAATACATAATGGTACCTATGAGTATATCTATAAAATCAACATATAATATCTTATTTGGAGGATAAGAACTATGATTTACATATTCATGATATCTTAAACCCATTCATTTTATCAAAAATAACTATGACACTTTCAAATATACTAACAATTATGGTTATGTCAGTTATTATTAAATAACACCATCACCTCAAAAGTTATCTAATCTAACATTGATACCAACAATAAGGACCTGACCATAAACATTACATAATATTTAATTAAGTTGATAATTCACATTGAGGAACTTTTCAGGTTTAGAGATTCAGATAATTTGGTTATAACTGACGCATAACAACTTGAATATTAAAAGTAGGAAATTATTCTCACTAAACATTATTTTCCTAAAACAAAAACTAAAAAAAGAAAGAAGTCTAGTTCCATGATTTAAAAAACTTGACTTTTTTTTGATTTCATATTTGACCCTATTCCACTTTATGTGTTGTATAAAACATTTCAAAAACATGGGATGAGCATAAAAAGCATAGTAAAGGATACATAAAGAAGGAATAATATTTGTTTTTTAAATCACCAAGTAAACCATGAATAATTTATCTTAATTTAATAAATTCCACCTTTAATAACATGAAAAATCAATTTAATTAATATATGTTCACTGCTTACCATTTTTTGTAACTGAAATATTTCTATAAAACCCATAAAGAACAACATATAGCTTATAAAGGTAACATAGAACATAAAAATACTAAAATAGAATATCAATATGGTTGACTTACAAGCATATCACAAAAATGGAATATCCATATGACCTACTTCCATACTAAATACATTAGAGGCTACAACGTAACCACCTTCCCTTGGTTTATCATGGAACCACCTGTCATTTTTTTATAATGTAACAACCCGTCAAATGTCTTTGTACCATTAAAAAATAAGAACACATAATTTTTTTAAAATATCAATATTTCACCGATGAAATTTAATTTTCAATAAAAATATATTATTTCATGATATTGAAATAAACATTCCATTAAAAAACCATTTTAAATTCCAAAACAACCAAAAAAGGGAGTAAGGGATTTCTTATCCCTTTAAAAACTTTATGTCTTATAGAGGAAGGCAAATAATAAATGCGGATGTGTAGAGGTCATTGTCATCAACAACATTAAAAATGATACCTTTTCATTTAGTAAAATGATTGTTATAAAAAATATTCATTTTTAATTAATGTTACAAAAATTAAAGGTATTATTTATAAACTATGTAAAATAAGGAGGTGTATATTATCCAAATATGCCTCAATGAAATAAAATTGAGACAAAGTCCCTTAACTTGAGTCTGGCTTGTCTCGTATGTTCTTTGTTATTCCTGAATAATAAAAATAAGTTATTTTATACTTGCTTCAGAAAAATAATCATTTTCATTGTACCTTTTATATCACTTATTTCCTTCTAAATCAATTTGTTAATTAGTTTAGTTCGTATGAGACATTTTGATGATGATCGGAACATGAGTGAAAAATGAACTTGTTATAATTACAAAGTGTCCATGGGGTCAAAAGTACATTATTTCATGAATGATATTACTGATTTAGATATCATATATATTATATATATCTTTTATATATATTTATTTTTTATAGTCCCTAGTATTTGTTTATAAGAAATTTAATGCACCGTTCATAGAGATGATAAGTCGTAGGCACACTTGAAGGATACATTCATTTCGTTTTTCATATTTAGAGGAATGATAACTAAATCATAAATATGTATATTATTATTAAAGCATAATATAATATATAATATCATTAACACTATCCTTTATATGTTTCATGTATGGAATTAATGAGTCATATCACTTTTAAGGGGATGTAGTTCCCACTTCATCAAATGAAATTATCATATTTATACAACATTAAAACCTTAATGTTATGCTCTAAATGATCATAAAAAAGCCTATATAAAAAATAAATATCATAAATATCATATATAATTATAGTTCCATCATATTTTCCACCTTAAGAGATGGAAGGAGGTGATTGGACAATCATCACTTTGTGAGGTATTAGTTGGTTGTCCACCAAAATAGTATGTTCTATACACAATAGACATAGATGTGTTTAATTTTAGTTCAAATACTTCATATAAAGCAACCTAGTAAATTTAGGATGTTTCTGTTTCTATGTATAAAAATAAAAAAAATTCATAGGGTGTGGAGAAGAAAAATAAAAGAAATGAATTTGAGATAAAATGTTACCTCAAATCCAGTAACTTATGTTGATTTCTGCCAATGGGCTTCCTTGAATTGTCTTATGGCTAGGGAAAGGCATCTAGAAATAATATGGGGATTTTGGGAGCTTATTTTTGTAGGGAATGGATGATTCAAGGGGATTGATTGGTTTGAGAAATGGGTTAGTGGTGGTGTCATTTTATTAGATGGAGGAAGGGCACTCTAGGAATGTATTCAATGATAATATTAATATAAACCAAATTTCAATTTCAAAAGTCTCAAAAAAATTCTATTCAAATATAAGGTGATGATTGTTCGAGATACCCTCAAATAATGGGTTTTAGACATGTTTAGTTCCTAAATTGATCTTTATCATTTATGGTTATACCTTACACAAATTTTTTAATTTTACCATTCATTTTTTTATATTCATAAAATATGGTTAATATATTTAGTATAAATTTCTAGTAGAATCTTAAGTTGCACTTTAATGATGTTTTCAACTTTATCTTATTAATTTGTCTACATAGTATACTTTTTGAACTATTATATCATTTCATAAAAAAGTAATTTTAAATAAAACACATTTATGTCATTTTATTTTCTATTCATTTCATGATTTTGTTAAAATCTACAACAACGTGATTTTTTCCAAAAAAAGTTAATTAATTAAAATATAAAAATTTATAATAATCCATAAAATCAGTGGATAGAATGGAAAATTTCAAAATAACTTTATTTTAATATTTATAATCTCATATATTTAAATCTTTCTTCAATATGGAAATCACTACATCACCATTGTGTCATTACTAAATTTAATAAGTTTAGGTCTAAAAAATATAAATAAAATAACATAATGTAGGAAATATTATTATATTTCTAATCACGGTATGTTGTCGATAAGATAAGTTATATAACCCCATAAATAATTGTTTTACTAAATGATATGTGTTTATGTTACATATCCCTTAACATTCAATTAATTTTTATAAGATTTAAGTACACATAATAGTGGATCCATGGAGTCCCAACATCAACCCATAGATTCTGATCGTTTGAATTGAATCATCCCTTATTTATTGAACATGTGTTAGGGGAATTTTATATTATTATAATTTTAAATTATTATTCTTATTTACCAGATTTTCCCTTTAACCATGGTAAATAAAATATTTACTAATGTTACTATTCATAATGTCTAAAAATAAAACGTACCTATTAAAAAAATATGGACTGCATGATTCAAACTATGGAATAAATTTCCGCAAATTCAAAACATTGAAGTGGAAGAAATTAATTTAAAATTAATTTCAATTGTTAAAACCAAAATACATGTTTTTAAGGAAAAATAATATCGTAAAAAGATTGACATGTTTTTATGTCTAATTAGAAAGGAAAATTGCATCCAATGAAAAAGATTGAATTAATTGATAAAATAAATAATCTCATTACACTGTAAACCCTATTATAATTTTATTCTATCCATATAAATAAATCATATGAATAGACAGTTTTGACTGAAATTTCAGTATTTTTAACTATTCATTATAAAATGTACTTTGTCATAAAAATAACAGAAATGTACACAAAGGAAATTTTCATGTCCCACTGATATATTATAAGTTTTTTTTTCAAATGTAACATATAAAATTAAAAAAAAATATTTAAAATTGGTTCTCCATCAAAAGGAGGTAATACTACGTTTAATAATTATTAGGCTATTTATAACTAAAATTGGACTCATTCTCATTTTAAGCCTCCAAATTATGTTGCATAAATGTAAAGACATTTGAAAAACACGTTTAATAATAATTTAGGTAGTTATGTTCATTCCTTACAATAAGAATAATTTTCAATAAATACTATTAAAAATAATATTAATATTATATTATTTTTCGGTATAACTAAATTTTGTGTGAAACATAAGATTTCAATGAAACCCATTGTTCTGTATTGAGTTATCTATAGAAGAAAGTGTCATCTTTAACATAAAATTAATATCTTATTCCTAAATATGAATAGATACGAAATATTATTATTTTAAAAATATTTCTGTCATTATGTAAATAATAAAAAAAATAATGTTTTATTATCATCATTCCAGGATCATACCATGAGAATATTTTTTAGAGATGGTCACCAACCCAATTTTGGATTATAATTTCATTTTATCTCATAGAATCAATATTTTCTCTACAATATAAAACCATTAATTTATATGGTTCCATATAATTGTATGATATGATGGAATATAAATATTGTGTCTTGTAATATTTATAGCATCCTCAATATTTGATGGAAATTTCAGAAGGTCATCATGTTTTCTTGATTCTGTCATATGTTTCGGGATTTATTTATCGTCACTTAAGATCCACCTATTTTAAAAAAATGATATATGTGTTTATAAATTACAATAGTTGTGAAAATGGTAACAAACACACCCCTTTTTTATTAATAATTTTTAAATATATAATTAAGTTTCATTGAAATATTTAATTTGGTGAAACCATGACTAACATATTATGAAAATTCACATTGTTAACATTGTTTAATGTCTAGTAAAAACATGCCATGTACATTTAACTGTGTTTATAATATTTTTACACCATGTTATATGATGAAAAAGTGTTTTCCTAACCATTCACCCTGACATTTTAGGATTCTCGTGATCCTCCAGCTAAGGGAATATGGTAGGAAAATAGTTTATCCAACATTCCATACACACCATGAAAATTTTATAGCATCATCAAATTTTAAAATTCCATTATTAAATTAAAAATAATAAATCCCAAAAAGAAATATATAACCTACTATATCATTCACAATACCCATGATACAATCCTATTTGCATGATGCATCTCCTTCCAATCCCTCTTTTATGGTCATTTTCATCTCACCATTTCACATGTGATCACCCAATTGTAGGGATATCCAGCCAAAATTCACTTATTTTCATATAATCATTTATTATTTTTCTTTTATACCATGTTTTGTGCATATCCTCATAAAAATCGTTCCTATTTTTTTGAATTTTTTTGTTTTAAGGTATTATAAATTTTTATATGATCCTCAGTATTATGACATACATCAATGTAGATATGTTCCTCTCCATGTAAGTTTGGTTTAAAAGTGTTTTATGTATATATGATTATTACCATCACTTTTATGTGTTTCTATCCCATTTATTGATATAAAAATGATATTATCAATTTAATCAAGGATAATTTAATTATAAATAATTCTCTACACGATTCAAATTTCAATTTTATTTTGTTTCATCAAGGGGGATGCTTATTATAATCTATTTGGAAATATTATGTCTAATATTTGATTTGCTAAAAGCATAAACGATCCATGTGAATTTTATTGTTTTTTAAATTATGTTGTTTTGTATCATTATTTTAATATTTCCCTTTACAATTTGTTTTTACATTAAATTTTATTTAATTCATTAAGTTCCATGTATCAATGATTTATTTCATGGAAGTTATTTAATTAAATGAATTAGTCTTAAAAATATCTTGTTTTTTGTTGGGTTTTTATACACATACATTTTTTTTTATATATAGGTTTATCTACAAATTAAAATTTTTGAATAGGAAATTTTATTATTGAAAACATATGTATATTTAATTTTTTTGTTTTTGTGTATTCTATTATTTGACTCTAATGAGGAATGTTTAAAATTTAGATTTAAATAGGATACACAAACATGTTTTTAAATTTTTTATTTATGTTTAATATTTTTTTAACTAAATTTTATTTCACATTTGAATCCTCTCCATAATTGTATAATCAATTATTTTTTTCTGTAAAATTCGTGTCTGTTATTTTTATATAACTATTTGGGGGTTCGATGTGTGATTTGAATATATCTATGTGACTTTAATTTTTATATGATTATTCTATACTGTAATTATTATTTTACAAACTTCATGTGTAGCTAGTGTGTTTTGGAAGGACGGCCTGGTTTGGAATGTTTCCTCCAACACGTGATTCATATTATGATTGGGAATTATTTCTATATTATAATGACTTATTTAATCTATTTCAAGTGTCTATAATTTTCTTTTAATGATGGAAATTACATATTGGTTTAACATTAAAATAATGACCTTTAAGGTTTTCCCAGGACATGAATCAATTTTTTTCTTTTTTGATATAGTAACTATATAATTTACACTACCCATAATTTTAATTTTTATTCCTCATTGATACAAAAAATATACTCATTAATAATTATATTTTAATTTGCCTAAAACTAATGTCTATGATATGTTTTAAATAAACCTTTTTACTAAAAATTGATTCTTTGGGGGTCTCATTTATATAATTAATTTATTGATTTTTTTTTCATTATAATTTTAAGAATTATAAATCATAGAAAATGATTTAAAATATTTATCAGGGGTTAAAGGTTTAATTTAAAAATAATAATTTACATATTTTATTCCAGAATATCATAAACAATTTCTACTGTTAATGATTATTACATAGTATTTATTTACATGGAATGATTAATGAGTTTTATTAATCAATACAATTATTGTAATATTTACTTTTAGAGTCATTTTATATATTATAATCCATTTGGTGTTAAGGTTATATTTTTTTATGGTGTGTTCTATAGTAACACGAAGGTATATTGTAATTTTTAAAAAATTTATAGTATCAATTAACAAATTTTTATATAGTCCATTTGAATGCACGTAAAATCAAAAGATAGTAATAATCTATCAGTGGCAAAGAGGGCACTAAATGTGGATACATGTTTTATGATAATGGATTAACATCATCATTCAAGAGTGATTTTTTAGTCAATTTTTTATACATTAAAACTTATTTTACAATTTTGATATTATATAGTGTTTATTTTTTAGTCATGGTCATATTTTATATGGGATGGTAATTAAATTAAATTATTTTATATTTCTTGTTATCCATATGATGTTTTGTTCGGAAATATTATTTCCACTAGTTTGAGATGATTTTTGTGGCCCATAACGGTACATCGAGGTGACTGGGAATGCTCATAAGATATATTTTTGGCCTTATTAGGAATCATATTGGTAGATGACATGAGTTGGTTCATTATAAATATTAATTTCTAAAATACAACTAATTACACTATTTTTTTAAAATAAAAATTTTAAAATAAAATCATTCCATACAATGTCTAATATTGGATGAAAAAATGAATTTATAAAGATTAACATTCCATCCAAAATAATATCAACATATTTTCACAAAGTAAACCATCGTCATTCAAAAAAAATCCATAATTATTTTAATGTAAACATTTGATAACTATCTAAGTCAATAAAACCATGTATTCATTGTAGGAAATGTTCATCCTAAATTATTAAAACATAAATAATTTAGATATTTGAATTTTTTAATTTATTTTAATAAATCATATTGTTTTTTTAAAAAATATAGATTTATTTATAAAAAATATTTATTATACTAATTAATTGAAAATTGGTCGTATATAAAAAATTTATGAAAAATTCCTCAAAACATTATACCATTTTTAATAAACCATATAATTAGAAATAATATTACTATTCATATTTATAAAAGAAATGAAAAAAACCTTTTATTAATTTAAATATCAGAACAATAAAACATAATATAAAAAATTCTAGTTTTTGCCAAACAACATTAGAATTGAATAAAAAATTGATTTAGAATTAATGGAATTATATCAAATTATGTAATGGTTGACCAGTAATAGTTTTTATTCTAAATTAATGTGATTGAATAAATTATTAAAATCAAATAACAAACACCAAAAGTAACTTTAAACCATATACTAGTAAAAAACATGGATTTTACCAGAATTATGATGTCACTAGGTACTACTAGTCCACAACTACTATAAATCCAAAAGCCCAAAAACTGCTTACAATATGAATGAAAAATAAAAACAATGAATAAAATAATAACAACTAAATATTATTATGTATCCAATAACTCTGAATTAAAAATATCTCATTAGACTCTCCTTTAACTAGTATTTTGAGTTCTAATAGCACTATCTTGATAAACCACACTTAGAAAAATAATTAAATCTAGATATAATACATGTTTTATTGAAATAAATATGGACTCTACTTAATTGGGAACTTGAGTAATCTTTTCAAATACATGATGCACATTTCAGAACATCCTAGAATGAGAACTAGTTGAATGGAATCAATATGTAACAAGATAGAATGGTTTCAACTATTCAAAAGAAAATAAATAAGAAAATTAATTTTTAGTGAAAATATTTCCATGAGACATCAATTTGTTATACATAAATGTATTATAAAATATGAAATTTAAAATAAAATACATAGGAAAAAATTAGGAAAAAAAGATATAATGAAAATAATCTCTCTCTATTAACCAACAAATAGCACTAGTTGAAGCACTATTAAAATTATAATTCATTTTCCATATATATATATATATATATTTATTACCTCTAATTATGTTAAATGAATGTGTAAAATTCATAAATATTGGATTCAATAATGTAATAAAAATAAAATAAAAAATTAAATATTGTCATTTTACTCCTTATGGAACTATCATAGATCAATCCATACATTCTCTATATGAGATTAGTATATAAACTAGATCATGGATTATTAATAATATTAGTCACCATGTCTCAATTGGAATTAATAATGTATCCACATCCCATTTATGTTATTTGAATAAATGATACTTCATTTTGTAGTTGAAAATAAATTATTAAAAAAGGATATTCATACATAATCAACTAAAATCCATCTTTAATTCTAAACTGTTTTAATAAATTCAATTTATTTTATCTGAATATAGAAGATCTATTTTAATAAATTATAGCTTAGAAATTAATTTATTAAAAACCCATTTGAATAATTCCTTAAATCCACTTTTTAATGAATCACATACAATATGATTAATGTATTGTTCACTAACGTATAACAAATGTTTAAGAGATAATAATATTGTTTTAAATCATTAGTAGTATTTTTAATGAAAAAAATGAGAAAAAAATTAAATCTAAAATCTAAAATAAAAGACATGTGAAATCAATCTAATGTCACTCTAGATAGATAAACCAATAAAATATATATCAATAATTAGGGTCATCATATTAATTAGTGAATAATAATGAGTAACACGTAACATTATAGTGGTGTATTCACCATAAATAGACAATTGTAGAAATTTTTTCAGCTCTAGACCATCATCTGGGTCTATATTCATCTATATAATTACCTAGACATCACACACAATTTTAATAATAGAAAAAATAACAAATAAATGGTGTAAAATATTTTTACATGATTCCACATACCCTAAGATCATGATAAATCAGTAAACATATATTGAAATATTCAAAACATAAGATGAAATCAATTTTTAGTGCTCATCCATCCTCATATTCGTTCAATTAAAATTATAATCTCTGAAACATGAATAAATTAAATTTTGATCCATTAAAAAGAATTTAATTTTTGAGTTTTGAAAAAATGCATTTCATGATCAGAACATGACATTAAAAATTCAACACATCATTAAGAAATCTTTTGAAGAACCAACAAAGACCAATATAATTTGAAATCACTTTATATAATTAAATTTGTAAATTTATCTACAATTATGTATTTTAGACATTTAAAATATATTTATACCATGTTTGGAATTTGATAGAATCATTTTCAATGAAATGAAAATATCAATTTATTTTTATATTCTCCATAAATATATATAAATATATATTCCATTTTTAAAAAATCATGTATAAGATGAATAAAAACATGGTCTATAAATTTAAAGGCTAATGTGATGAGAGAGATTCATCAAAACTGAATGAAAACGGAGATAATTACTTGATGATACAATGGATATGGAATAATTAACAACCATTTAGATCTAAGGTGTTGAACTTTAATAAAATTTATTTTCCCTAGGGATTACAACATATCCTGGGTGATGCATAATAATGGTGAAATACAAATTAATTAGATCAAAAATATTATGGGAAGAGGAAACCCTAACTGATAATCTAGTATCAAAATTTGCTGTAGAATAAAACAATTATCTAATAAAACCCATGAGGATAAACATTAGAGAATCATTTGGGTCATGTTGTAGGTGAAATAGGTTGGTGGGATTTGAGGTTAGAGGCAATTAATTCAATTACTTTAATATATTTATAATTATGATTTAAATAATGTTAATGAATTGGTGACTATTCATACTATGGTTTTATGATTGAAAAATATTTCACTAATAATTTTTCATTGATTGGGGTTCCATGGAATCCACATGGGTTAGATAAATGAAGAGAATAACCATGATCAACCAATGTTGATGTATGAGCTAGAAATCATAACCCTATTCCTTGTTTGAAACATGGATAATATAAATCATGTACATATCCTATGACATGAACAAAATTCCAAGAGAATAAAATATTTATGGGAATTTATCTATTAAGTTCTGATAAACCAAGTATATTTAAAAATAAATATTTTTATATATAAAAATATAATCAAAGTGTTTCATGAATTGAATGTAGTTGAAAAAAAACTAAATATTAATGATTTGGAAATGATATCAGTGAAAAGTAATACAAAAGATAAAATATATAGAATACGCAATTATACTTATCTATATTAAACAACCATGGTGGATATATTTATTTTAAGTTGGAAGTAGGGGAAGATTATGGAAGACGTATGAAGTGGGTAAGAAAATGTGATAACAGTTTAATAACCCTTTGAGATATGTGTAATAATTAATATTAGGTGAGGGAGGCAGTAATTTTATGTAAAATAAAACATAACATAAAAAATATATAACAATTTTTCTACGTATAAAAGGAACAACTATAATGATTACCCAGAGGCCCACATAATACCACCCACTTATATACACCTTATTATGTATGAATTATATGAGCAGTTAAGCATGTACCCTATGAGGCTCTATGGGTAAAACAATGGAATTTATATCACTATATTTTATGTCACCAACAACTCATCCCTAATCCATGTATAAATTTAACAACAAAAATCCATATATGTTAATAAAAGAACAATAAAATATATCATGATTCATTAAAATTAATATCCAATTTTAAAATACAAATTTCACACCACATATCTAGATCAGGATGTTTGTATCTTAAACTAGTTACAATACCATATTTTGATAGGTCATATTAAAAATTAAATACCTAATTAATTCACATATTTAAAAAAGTATTCATGGAATGTTTTGTGATCTATCAAAATCACTTGATTCAAATATCATGATTCTACTTCAAAACCAAATGTAATATGTTTCTCACAAACTTATTTCTGGGAATGTTCTTTCCCATTTGGTTTTCCTTGAAACACATAACATTTTCAATTCATATAAAAAATGATATTATTCATAATTTGGTAATTTAATCATGGTCAAAATTAAATAATAATATCAAACTAATATATCAATAAAAATAAACCTATCCAAAAATATGTTTTCCTAAACATGTAGATGTTATTAGATTCCTCCATCTGTAATGAAAACTAAAACTAGCTGATTCTAGGACCCCCCACCCAAGGGTATCAAATTCTTATAGAAGATTATGTTTAAATTTCATCAAACTATATAATATTTTTTTAATCATGAATATTTAAATTATAATTAGTTTATTCTAAATCACATTCATAACATAAAAAATATTGGAGATTTTTTAAATAATCAATCAATACTTTAACACTTTTATAATTAATAACTTCTGTTTTAGAATTTTAATCAATTTTTTGACATCTATTGAGAATTATAAAAAATATATTCAATAATAACAATTAAACACAATCCAAAAAAATTACTAACCTATTATAGATTAAAATCAACTCTCGAGATGATTAAATGAAACTATAATAATAATTATATTTGGTTTGATAGTTATATCACTCAAGATGCACACATAATCATCCAAATGAATAGATAGGTTCATGAGAATGAAATATTATTATTTATTAAATATTATTGTATTCATATTTATGCATTTTAACTTATTTTTCCTATTTATTAGTATTTCAGTGTTTTTTAGTATTGACATCACATAGTTTCATTCATGGTCATTTCATTTTTTTGAATAATTACATATAATTACACTAATATATTCACGTAGTCTAAAACAGTTTTGTTCATATGGAAACCAAAAATATAAAATTCTAATCTGGTGATATATCAACAGTTTTTTCCACAAAAGTTTTCCATATTAATACTCTTAATAGACTTACCCTACATAATAACACCACTTATATCTTGGGGAATGTAATAATAAAAATTCATTCTCTCATATGTTCAGTAAGAGTTAAAAAGGAAAGAACATAAATATTATTTTAACATAATTCTATGAGAATGTGAGAATAACTTATAGAAACCATGTGATTCAAATTTGTGATCAAAATCACAATTCATGACATAATTATTACTATTTCATATTATATGAATTAATTGAAAATCAAATAAAATGGGTCATGAGAGAATAATTTTGGCATATGTTAAGGTATGGTGGTATATAGATGAGTATATCCAATCCATTACTTAATTTTGAAGGCTCATTTCCTCAAAATATAAGGGAACAACATGGTTGAATGCACCGCCATATCAGGATAGGCATCCTACTCCATTAGTAGAACATTACTCATTGTGAAACGGTTTACTCAAAAAACCATCATTGTAGTAAAATTTCACTCCCAATACCATAATAGAGGAAAAAATGAATTATTGATCCAAATTCACTCCCATTTCGATTCATATATATATATCATGAGATATAAATCCGTACTAAATGAATTGGATAGATATATATTTTCTACCAATGTTTTGGGATTACATAACTATGGCCCTCATTTATAATATAACCACCACCACATAATCAAAATCAATCACATATATATGTCATCAGATCCTAAAACATTTACTATACCATAACTATAGAAATAAAATGGGTTGTTTACATTTTATAATATCATAACCATTGAAAAATATACATGATTCAAGATGATTTCGACATTTTAGTATACCATATCACCTGAAATTATGTGGGTTTCATTAACATTTTATCACTGTATAACCGGTTGAATAGAAACTAGTTCATAAACATCATTTCATTATAAAAATAAACAATTTTTTTTAGAAAATAAGAATTGTATACCGGGTTCATATATCCATAAAATAAAAATATACATAAATTAATTCCTCCTTATAAAGATATTATTTTTAAGTACTAATCAATTCGGAAATGTCATGAGGAAAATAACTATTCAATAAAAATAAATTTTAAAAATAGAAATTTTTAAAAAAAAATTAAATTCTACACTATGTATATTTACTTTTAATGTGATAAAATATTCCTAAAATTTTATATAAAACAATACTTTATGAAACTTTTCATTCCACATTGAGATAAATAAAATAAATAAAATAACTTTATTTAAGGAAATAATTTATTTATAAAAACCCCTAATATTGAGAAAAAAAATTTCTTTGAGAATAAATTTTATATCATATAATACAATCCAGAAATAATTCATCAATCATGAAATTCAGATGTAGTATTCATAAAATTATTGTTAAAAACAATGAATCTTTCCAAATTTTTGGTAAAATATTAATGTGCAATGATTGCAAAAGATTATCAGGTTTTTTTCCAAAAAAAAGTTACACATTTTTAAAAAATACTACAGTAAACCATTTTAATAATGTTAAATGAAAATTTATTTAATATAAAAAATATATTAAAATATCTAATTTCCAACCAAATAGATAAAAAATGTTCGATAATTTTTTTATAAAATCATAATTAGTTTAAGTACCAAATATATGAAAAATGGTACCATTACATTTAAATATAATAACTAAAAATGTAATATATAAAAGGTCTTCCATGTGATACAGATTATAATGTTTTATAATTTTAAATATAATCATAAAAAATCATTATAAGTGATGAATTTCTAATATAAAATCATTACCATCTTCTAAATATTTTATCATATTCCCCATGTTGCAATAACATAATATGGAATATAATATTTTCTTTGGAAAAATAAAATCATGATATTACATGTAAGATAAGTTTTTTATAAACCTCAAAAAACAATATAGTTTCATAAAATAACATATTTCTAAAGAATTAAAATTGAGACAAAAACCCTTACCAATTTGGTAACAATGGAATACTAAACCCCTAAAATGAGAGATACTCAAATTGAAAGGCATGATGAATATGACTTTTGTCTCCAAAAAATTAAAAGTGATATGAAAATTACATAACATTAGTCGTGTATTCCATCCTACATGTTCATTACATAAGTATAATAAATAAAATTAAATTATACATATATTAAGGAACCATAATTATATATATCTCAGAGAATTTTATTTGCATATATCCATTTATTATGCTCTATTAATAGTTATACATTGAATTCATTTTTCGAGTATTAACACAATTGTTTTTCATATATGTTTGGACTGTAAATTTTTATTCCTCATACATTATTAATGGTTAAATAATAAATAAAATAATAATTATGAAATCATTATAATATTTAGATATCAATAATTTATGACCAATCATGAATAATGATTTTGAAAACATAAGTGTGTTATGATCATGGATATAGTAGGTCGTATATACTAATTAATAACATTTCATTTTTCAAAGTTTAATATATAAAATTATAAATAATATTATATATATATGGATTGGTAATTATACAAAAAATAACATATTATTTATTAATATATATATTTATACATTCCATACATGTCATTTGGTGATGTGATGTAGAGTCACACCATTTCTTGAAGGTGGTACTCTACATGAACACGAATAATGTTATCTTCTGTAAATGTAATAATAGAAAAGATATATTATATTGTGGTAATGAAAAATATTTAATAAATATAATATTTATATGATTTGTCTCATAAATATTTATAATCATTATCCTGAATATATTCCCAGTTAATCATTCATGAAAGTGAATCACATAATCCTCGAGGTAGTCCTCCTTTGTAAAAAATTAAGTGTTATATATCCCCAATGAAATAGAATGTATGAAAAAAATATTATAAAATTAATAAAAAGTTATATTTATTTAATATAGAACACAAATATAATTTATTACTATAATCATTGATAACCATGATATTTGGTTTTGGAAAATTGATTTATATTCCTTTGGGTGGTGATAGTCCTATGTAAACAAAAATAAGATTTCACTACCCAAATGATAGAATATGATATTGTTTTATTTCATTAAACTAAAATTAAAACACAAACATTTATATAAGATAATTCGGGTATTGATTAATAATGTTATAATAGAAACATTTGGATGTTGAGGAAGAAATAATATTGAAAAACTCGTTAAATAACATTACCACTTCGTAAGGTATCCACCTTTGGATTCAAAAAAACTCCTTAAAAGGATGATCATATGGAAAATATAAGGCTTATATGAAGATAATTGGGATGTTGGGAATTCAATTGAATAGGTGTTTTCCAATCCCAAATGAATTGAACATGTGAATATCATATCGTGGAGGTAACTTTTAATTAATGTGGTGAGTGCTGCAATTGATATTTTATTCAAATGATTTAGGTTTTCCTTGGATTTTACCTACCATAAGGATCCTACAATTTATCATTTCAGAGTGTACACTGAATAATGTTTAAATACATTTACAAATTGGATATTGAACAAATTACTATTTCACCTTACACCTTTTTATTTATATTTATCCTCTATTTAATCTCATTTGTACATGAATAATTGTTAGTAACTTTAATTGTGTTTACTATTCAAAATGATAAAAAATTATGATGGAAATGATAGATAATTTTAATATTTAATATTCCAAATATGGAATCCATTTTTTTAAATAATAATATTTAATGTGGAGGATCATAATTTAAAATTAATATCATACACCCATTGATAAAGAATTTTTTTAAAGATAATATGATTAAAATTTGCATAGTGTTTATATAACATTGAATATAGTTATTATTACAATAAGATAAATTTTAGTAATGGTTGACTAATTGGAATCTGATTCAAAAAATAAATTTAAAATATTATTTTCTTTTAAGAATATGTTATTCTAACAAGAATTTTTTTAATATTAAAAAAATTATCTATAAGTATTCCTAAAAATATATATATTTTCATAAAAATATCAATATTTATATAGATAACGTATTGATATTATCACTTAAGAAATGTTTTTATTTTATAAAATTAAATTTGAAAAGTGGGTAAAAGTTAACTTTTAAATATGTTTACCAAATATGATAAATATTATTTATAAGAAAATATATTATTTAGCGTAATAAGGGAATTATCATCATATATTTTTTTAGAATACAAAAATGATTATTTTTATATATTTTTTTAACATATAAAATGTACATTTAATTATATTAATTTATCATAATTAAATTATACTAATTATTGAGGTAAATTTTAATTATATATTTAGTTTCCTAGAGAATGAATTTATTTACTTCCAAGAGTTCTTTATTTTAATTTCTAATTATCTTTTTATAAAAATAATTATATATTCTTCTCTAAAACCATTATTATCATAAATTATTTAATCATATTCAATGACTTTATTATAATGGGTATGGGATAACTATCATATTAATTTATAATATTTTAACAGTATGTTTCATTTCATTTAAGTGAATGTTCTTTTTAATGAATGATAAAATATATATTAAGTGTAGTATAATCCAAATATTGTGTTATGTGTAATGAAAAATAAACTCAATGAATCCTATAAGAAAATATCATATATATATATTTTTAAAAATCTCGGTGTGTTACATTATATCATCATAAAACAAATTTATCGTTTTAAATTAATATTGGTTATTAAAGGATTATCATTAGAAAATTAATTAATATAAAAATAAATCTTAGAAATGATAATAAATAATCATACTAAAAAATATAATGGGATGTGATGAAAATCCTTCAAATTTATACATACTAGTACTCCGCCCGTGAAAATGCATGACACTATTTAATTTTCATTCAAATCACCTGGATCTGCATCATTCAAATAATTTTGTAATGTCATTGTACATAATATAATTTTCAGAATAAAATGATCATAATGAATTGAATGGGTTGCCCATGACATGAGGAAATGATGTGAAGACTAATTGTGATGGATATAGAACACAATGTAATTGAAGAGTTAGATTTAAGAGACATAGATGAAATAAAAGGTGGATATGAAGGTGAAGTTAGAGGAATGAGGTGAGAATGTGATAAATGATAGCAGGAATCCTAGTACACTTTCCACGCAAATGCATGCCACTATTCAATTTTCTTTCAAATAATCTAGTTCTGTATCAATCAATAAATTTGTAATGTCGTTGTACTCAATATAATGTTTTGAGTAAAATGATGATAATTATCTGAATAGGGTGCCCATGACATGAGGAAATGAAGTGAAGACTAATTGTGACGTAGATGGAACATAATGGAATTGAAGAGTTAGAGATAATATACAGATATGATATAAAAGGTGGAGGTAAAGGAGAAGTTGGAGGGAAAAGGTGAGGTTGCGATAAATGGTGGAGGGCATCTTATAGAGAGTTTCATGGATTCTGGATTTTGAACAGAGTTGATGGGCTTGAGAAGATGTCGGGGTGGTGATTGGTATGAATCATGATTTCATTTGTATAGGTCTCCTTGAAAGGTAATATAGTTTGGTGTTCATATTTTTATCCTGTCATCATCATAAATAAATTTCACATTATGTTGAAAATATTATATCACACCATTGATTTAATTTCATAATAATTTTTAACTTCAAATATATATATATATATGTATGTCATTATGTCAAGAAGAATGCCAAAGTAGTCCAATTATATGATTATTAGTCGGTACTGGAAACATGGTATCATCCATGAAAACAAATCTGTACTATACAATAGATAAATAATTTGAACAACTCATGAGTTCTTCTCTATGAATATTAATGAGTCATTAGTGAACATTGAACCTATGATAGTAGAAATAATCTATAATATTTTGATCAATTCCCACTTACCTAGAATCATCTAGAATATTTATGTAATATGAAATAAAATATGTGGATCGTTCATATATATGGAATATTTCACCTAAAAATACCACTCACACAATGGATATCATGAATTAATATTCCATAAATTATAATGAAAATTATGCAGTACTAAACTAATATAGTGAAAAAATGATTTTTCCATCTCATATTTATCCTATAATTTAAAATGTTTATTTTAAATATCCAATTTTGAAAATTAAACATATCCCACTATTGTAATAGACTACAAAATTCAATATTAATAAACATAGGCCTTAAGTAAAAATTCTCAGAATAAGGGAAATTCATGAGATATTCACTTTTTTAATACATAATGAAATTTCTTGTATTCAACCACATATAGGGACACATGTCTTAAACTATAAATACCCCATCAATTCCTCATTAGGATGGTACTGCAGAACATAGACATGTTTTTTTAAGGAGAAACAATCACAATGTGCAAAAAACATTACATCGATCCTAGAACATCCTTATAGAAAATAAGAAGATAATATGAAATATGAAAATTAGAATACTAAATGAAAATATATGATACATACATTACAATAATTACATTCAGAATAATTTCAATAGAAAAACAAAAGGTAAGAAATGAAATAACAATATCAAATATTTGTTAAGTCTGTTGTTGGCGGATACAACATAAAAATATATGGAAACTCATGTTACTAATTTTGTATCAATTATCTGAGTTTTTTTTATGTGGAGCCCCACAAAAAATTGTTGGCATCACATTATAATCCTCTTCTATAGAAAGAAATAAAAATTAAAAATAATAATATTGGAAATCAGTTTTATTGGAAACAGACATTACAAATAAGAAAATGGGAAAAAAATTACAGTGTATTTGTAAACTATAATATGAGTATATATATAAGTGGTTATAAAATTTCAAAAAAAAATTTGAAACTTACATATTGGAGAACATGCTTCCAGTGCCTATATGACATATTATAAAAAAAAGTATTTATATGCACTGTTTATAGTAAACAGTGTACTAAAAACACAATGTATTTAAGTTCTTTTCACAAATACAACCATGGCACAAGAATTAAAATATATGTGAATATTTCTATATAAAATAAGCAGTTTGAGGTGTGATATAAGAGGGGATACGATCAGTCTATGATAGTCGATGGATAACGATTTTCCATTGATGTCATCAATTAAAAATAATGATATGGATGAAGCAAAAAAAAAGTTACCCCAATTGATAATAAATATGAAATCACCCTTGGAGTTTGGTAAATCATAAATAAATGACAATGTAATGATTTAAAAAAAATATAATTTAAATCCCCATAGATTGATTTTAGGAAGATTAAATTAATTTCATACATAATAATCATGAAGAAAAATTCCAATGTACCCAAGAAATGGAAATATTTACATATGAATTATTCTCATATTCATCAGTAATGTACAGTTCTGGAACATTCATAAAGTGTCTAAAAACACAATCTAAACCAATCCAAGAAGAAATTGCATAAAATTATGAAGAAATATATTGTGGGAATTTTTAATTTAAATGTTTATAAACCTTATAAAGGTTTGATCTGGTATAAACATCATATATACTAAATGTACACCAATTCATGAAAATTGTCTGGTGATGGATGATATTAGAAAAGGTTATAGATAATATAGAGAAGATGCCGGAATAATCTATTGGAGGGTAAGCCAACTGGGATAGGATTAATATAATTTAATTTTATGGATAATATTGAAAGAAGGTAAGAATAATACATGTGAGGGTAATCCATCTGGGATTAAATTAGTAAAATTAAGGATCACACATGAAATCAAGTTATGAAACCAAATGCAAAAGAACAGGAGATGTTGCAGAGCAGATTTTCCCATTTGACTAAAAAACCAAACATAGAACATTCGACCCCTATTTGTATGATATTGGCATTATAAATCATAGATAAGTATGACAAATAAGTACTTATATTTTTCAATATCAACATCTTCTAACAGAATAAGTGGGATCTTTCTTCCATGCTTCAGTGAACACATGCTTCAATACATCACGAAAAACGTCAGAATAATCCATGTGAGGGTATGACATCTTGGATGAAATTAATATAATGAATGATCATACATGGAATCATGTTATGAAACATGCATGCACAAGAACATGAGATGCTGAATAGTAGATTTGGAAATATGTTTATAAAACCCCGTACACATCCCAATCAACCACTGTTTGTAATGAATAAGCATTATAAACATAGATAAGCCTGTAATACAGGTACTTTTCCTTGTCAATGTCATCATCTTAAAACTTAAAAAGTTGTATATTTCTTTCATGCTCTAGTGAAACAGGCATCCCTTGAACATTGAATTTACAAAAAATGCAAATGCTTATAAAATGACATCAAATAATCTAATCATCGAGTAAGAAATTTTTAAAAGAGCGTAACCACTTGATTTTATCTGAGCACACAGAGCCACATCATGTGACCGGAGCACACAAGATGCATTAAGAAAATAAATTCTGAATAGTAAACATACATTATAAATACATACACAAATAAGTTCTATAAGGTGTATTTGGAATGTGATGTGAAATAGATCCTTACCTTTTTTTATCCATACATGGCATTTCCATCTTGTTCAAATTAAATACATCGATATCCCAAGTTTTATATAGCATATCGAAACAAAAAATTATGAAGAAGTTTATATGATGTGTCAACATTAGATAAGTGTAATTTTATACAATGCATATGGATTTAGGTATCGCATAATCATAAGGGGTGGGAGCAGTTTCAGCCACATAGTTGTATTTAAAGATCCTTAATATGCCCCAAAATACTCTCCACATGCAACATGGAAGGTACTATCACCGCCATCCATAAAAAATGACCTAAACTCAAGTCAAATATAAAACATAAACAATGATGTGATGAAAGTAATAACAATATTAAGAATAGTGTAGTAATTAGTGGAATGTGAAAAAGGCATTATTGGATAACAATGATGTAAAACATCATTCAAAATTATTGAAAAATAAACTATTTTTTGAACCAACTCAATTACTATTCATTATAAACATGCTTCATTTCATAGATGGAACACATAATTTCACATATTATTCACTTCACTTGACAATAGAATGCTTGAAGAAGTAAAAAAATATATTTTGGGTAGGAAACATACCTTCTAAATAAAAATATAAATAAGTGCTATAATCAGTATTTTGAAAGGGTTTTCAAACTAACTCTTACCTTATTCATCCATCCATGGCATTGACATTTTGAACAAATTCGATGCATGGATATCCCTAGTTTAAAGAGTATCAGGAAACATATCGTGAAACCTTGAAAAAAAATTCTATGAAATGTGAACATTTGAGTAGTGAAATTTCATACTATACATGTGTATTTATGTACCACATAATCCTAAGGGGTAGGGGAAATTCCAACCACAATGTTTTATTTAAATATCCTTAACATGCCACAAATGTCGATCCACTTGCAACACGGATGGTATAATCCCTTGTCATCCACAAATAATTACCGAAACACAAATCTAAGATAATCATAAATGATGACATGAAATTATTAATCATTATTAAGAATAATGTAGATATTATAATAATGAAATATATTATATGAATGAATAGTTGATGTTCAAAAACCATTACTTGAATAAAATATTCTTAAAAACAGAAACTAGTGGGTAGTGGCAAGTGTCTTATTCTTGATGTAACACACATTGTGTCATCTAAGCAGAAGAAAAGTCAATATTTCCAAGTAGTAAAATCGGGTGAAGTGGAATATGTTATGTATGTAGTGTTCATAAAGTGTTGTCAAATTAACCCTAACCTTCTCCATCCATCTGTGGCATTGTCATATTGTTCAAATTCAATACATTGATATCCTTAGTTTTAAATATAATCTTGAAACAGATACTAAAATTATGACAAAAAGATCCTATAAAAAGTCATCTTTTGAGAAGTGGAATTTCACATAATACATGTTGATTTATGTACCACATAATCATATGGGGTCGGGGGAATTCCAACCACAATGTTGTATTTAATGATCCGTAGTAGGCACCGAATACCTTTAAACATGCAACATGGAAGGTACTGTGTCCAATAAAATCCACAAATAATGACCGGAACACAAATCCAAAATAAACATAAATGGTGGTATAAATGTATAATTCATTATTAAGAATAATGTAGTATTTATAATAATGTAAGATGTTATATAAATGAATAATTAATGTTTAAAATCCTTTAGGTGAAAAAATACAGGTTTTGTAACAGCACGAGATTTTATGAAAAATATTCTTTTTAATTTTATTAATGTCTTGTGTTGTACGTTACACCAAAAGGAGCTTGCACAACACGCATCCTTACCTTGAATTACACGCAATTGCGACCTTCCATGATAGCGTGTGTTGTACGCAACACCAAGTTTCGCTAAACAACGATATGCTATTAAGATATTATTAAAACTAGCCGTTATGAATAGTAATAACCACTTTTTGAAATTTTTTAAATTTTATTTTTCAAAATGGACTTCATTTATGGATTCGGAGTATCGAATTTAGCCTAAGGTGAAATTTTGGTGATTTTTGGATAACTTTCATATTTTGATGAATAGTGAAAATTACTAAATTTTAATTAAAAACAACTTTTTTAATCGAAATAATTAATAGTGATAAATTATTAATTTGAGTGGTTTTCAAGTATATTTAGAATAAATTTTTACAATTTAATACAATGTTGGTAATTGGATGTAATTTCACATTTAAACCAGACATAAACAAGTGTCAATCTTTTGATAGATATTGTTTCTTAAAAACGCGCTATTTGTTTGAACAGAGGGATTTAATTATAAAATTAATTAACGTAACTTCTATGTTATGAATTTGGTAAAATAGACTTCGTTTTTGAATTCGGAATATGAAATATAGCTTAGGATGAAATGTTGGCATTGTTCTGAAAAACATCAATTTTTTATGAATAGTGAAACTACTAAGTGGTAGTTAAAAAAACTGAATTTTTCATAAAACTTATTTTTACCGCTTCTGTGGATGGAATTTCAAAAATTCGAGAGACACAGTTGATGTTAGTAAGTAAAATGTGGTTCAATGAGATGAGAATAATTTTTGGTGAATAATAACCTTTTACTTTTATTTACCACGGTTAAAAGTAAATAGGGTAATTAATTGTAAAAATGATATTAATATTATCCTAACACATGTCCTAATCCTATTGGACAAGTGTATCTCGACCAAAAACAACCTTAAGTGTAAAATATTATCATTAAGTCCACTTGGATTAGATTATGACATTTAATATTATTTTATTTAATGAATAGTTAAAATAGTTAAAATAAAAGTTTAATAAGTAAATCATTTTTAATATGGGGTTATACATACGATAAATTCGACTATAAATATTAATTAGAAAGATAAAAAGATTTCCTACATAATGGTATTTTATTTGTAATTTTTATACATTAAATAATTTAATTTATTTATGACACAATGATGATGCAGTAATTATCTTATTAATGAAATATTGACATAATTGATGTTATAAACACCAAAATAAATGTAATTTGAGGCTTTTTATGAATTCCAATAATTTTCTAGGTTAATATGATATATTAGTGTTGATTTAATCAACTTTGTTTGAACATATAATTCTGTTATGACTTTCAGAAAAATCATATATCAAATAGTGTCAAAATTGACACAAAATAGTTTTTAAGTCAAATATTATATTATTAATTGTTATTTTATTCCTAAAAATCTAAGGATCGTCCAAATGACTTAGATATGGATATATCTATTAATAATAAACAATTTGGGGTTCTTTTGGCATGTTATCGTAAGTGTATTAACCATATAGTGTAAGAAAACAAAAAGACGCGGTAAAAGTTAAATTATTTAACTTAGAGTTAAATCTAATTGATAAGGTTAAAATAATAACCTAAACTTGTCTAAATCCTATTGGTTGATAGTATTTCGATCCATCCCCACTATATCTTTGAAATAAGTCCCTTTTGAACCATTATAAACCGATTTTGACTATAATATAAAATAATATTTTGAGATATTCCTAAGGTGCCTCTCTCCTCCCTTATAAAAGGACACCTCCTCCCCCTCCTCCTCACACCAATTTTAGCACTAAAGCTCGTCCAAACCCTGCAAAAATCCCTTCTCCACTTCCCTAGAATAATCCTAGAGGTCCTGGTCTTCTTCAAAGACCAATATTAGTTCCCTAAGTGGAGGATTCAAGGAGTCGTTTCAAAGAAGAGGTAATATCCATTACAGATCTTTTCAATTTCTTTCTTCTTCAACTTCTTCTTATATAGTTATTACATGACAAAGTAATAACATCAGAATTAATTACATACTGATATGTTATTATAAATATGAAACAACCCTAATTCACCTTCTATCCATCCTACGGAAAAATGAAATCACCGCGCGTGCGTACGTACGGAATACCGTCTCCACGCCGTCGTGTAATCTATTTTCCACCACCACCTTAATAGGATGGGTATAATGGTGTGATGAGTAACTATATATGATTATTATAAATTGATATTGATACTGAAATAGTCTACATACACATCAACACAATTCCACGACCATGGGACCGATATCATCGCTCGTGCGTACGTACGGACTACCGTCTCCACGACGCGATGAGATTCATTCTCAATGATTAACCATTCATGAATGATTATAAATTATATATAATAAGTACTAATGAAATATATGACATAATAATGATACTGGATTTATTTATATTTATATGTATGTCATCTACTTAATTCAATTCAATTCAATAAAGAAAACGAAAACAGCGTTCATGCGTACGTACGGACTACCGTCTCCATGAATGGTGTATTTCTTTCCATTTACTGATTTATTATATATATGTATATCATGAATATATATATATATATATAAAAATCATGTTTTATGTTCTAGAATTATGTAATCATGATCTAAGTAATCATATGAATAATTACAAGTAAAAACACGGACGACAAATGAAACAATTTTACCCAAAACGCTCTTTAACATGGAATTTACAAAAGAACGGGAAATATAAAGTTATAAGTGAACCATATATGATATAATAACAATTAATATGATTCTGTAATAAGTAAATGGCATTATTTAAATCATTATACAGGAGGTTCGGATACTTACGAAGCAAATCGGACCTAAGGTAAGGGAAATATCACAATCTCATTTTTATCCGAGATTATTTATACTTTAGTATTTACTGGGGTGTATTTTATCATCCACATCCATATTCCCTAAATATGTAATATTATTTCCATCCTTCTACAATATTTTATATCCAATTTTACCCTTCGGTAAGTTTTTTTAAAAGATATGAAAGTAATCTTTTGTCATTTTTCGTACGAGGTACTTTTTGACTATTCTGACAAAAGTACGGGAAGAATGTTTTTTAACTAATACGGCATGAATGGATTTTTAAAACATTATTTCCAAGAAGAATACTATAAAAGTTTTCAAGTTTATTTTTAATCAAATTCTTTTAGTTTAGAATTGTACGACATGTTAAGAAAGGAAAAGTGTTTTTGAAGCAGAGTGGATATTTTTCTCAAGAATAGAGTTCAAGTGTTTTATCAAAATTATTTTCCATCTAAGATAATAAAGGGTTGTGTTTATATACCTATTATTACATGGATTTGATTATGTTGTGATGAAAATATTTTTATGAATTCCTTTATCTTATATGAATTGTTTTATGATGTCACGATGTTTAAGATTCCCATTTTTACTACATGGGTTATGCACTGATGTATGATTTAAGATTTTTTGGCACACATAAGAATGGTATCATTATGAGATGGTTGGGACCTATATCTCCTTCCAATTCATTGGGGAAAGATTTTACATCTCATGAGATAGACATGCCTAGAATGGTAGGTTATACCGGTTCAGTGAAACAGGACTGAAACGAGGGTTACTCGATTCAGAAAGAGACTTTGTCTACTAAGATAGTCTTTGCAATGAGTCTTGACTAACAAGAAATTATTCTCTATGATTATGTGTCAATGCCACAAAGTTTAATGTTTTAAGTTATGATTATTGTGATTACATTTCACTTCCATGATTTATCCCATGTTATGAAATTATGCTCTCTTTTGGAGGTTTAGATTTCCAAAATGTTATGTTCTTTTGAATATGATGTGATTGATATTTCTGTTGTTTACCCTTACTGAGCATTTGAGCTCACCATTTTATGTTTTCTTTTCCCCAGGATATAAAGAAAGTTTGTAGGTAAAAAAAGGAAGATCTTTATGGGAGATGTTAATGATCTTTCACCAAGATTAGAAGATTATGTTCCGAGTTTCAAAGACACTAAACTATTACGATCCTTGTGTGTGTGTTTTTGTTATGTACTAAGTATTCCGCAAAAGTAATGTAATGTTCATGTACGTCAGGTTTCGGGTCTTTACAGTTTGTATCAGAGGAAAGGTTTAGTCAACCTTTGGAAACTAGGATGCGAAAACGTTAGTGAGATCCCTAGAGATATTTCTACGGTATGTCTAGGGATGTCTCTAAGGATAAGTATATGTATAGGTTATAGTCCTAGAATTACGCTAATGATCTTAGAATTTAACCTAAGATGTTAGATATTGAGGGTACTTCCCCTTTACTATGTTGTTTTCTCTAGCATGATTTTTGCCTCTCACATAATTATTTTTGTGTTTTAGTAAATGGAGGGAACCAGAAGGAATTCGGTTAACATTGAATCCAATGGAAAAATTGGTGACTATGAGCAAGAAAATTTTGTAATGCCTAGAGAGAAAGATATTGTGATTATGCCGAATCAGTCATCGCGATATATGATTAACAAGGTGAAATTTAGTGGTATGCCTAATTCATCAAAGAAGAGGAAGATAGACTATTATTAATGTTCGCATGTTGAGGAGCATAAAGAAAGGAAGATTGAGATTTCTAAAGAAGGGAAGAAGAACCTTGAGGAATACCTCAAATGGAGGGACCGATGTTATCTGTGTGGAGAAAAGGGTCATAGAGTGACAAAATGTTATGGAGTTCAATGTCTTATTTGTGGAGAACATGGTCATTACCCAACTCAATGCCCTGACCTAAAAAGTTACTTCTAAATCAAGGAAGGACATATTCCAGGACAATCATTGAAGTGGATGGACTGAAGTGTTTATATATTGGTATTCAAGAATAATGTTGTTGAGGTACTTTTATGGTGTATTGGAATATTTATGTATTGGTATATTGTGGTTTTCAATAATTTTAAAGTACCGGTAACCATGAAAAGTGATTCAGATATTTTGGAAAGTAGATGATATGCGCATAATGAAGGGATAAGCAGAAAATGAAATGTTTGAAAGTATACATGAGCTCATGATTGATATAAGGACTAAGTGATATCATGGTTTGAGTATATAGAATTTTGAGGATTTTGGTATTTGGAAAGTGTTAACTTTTAACTGCATTCATGTTTTCACTAAGGTATTCAATAGAATACATGATTAAGGACTTTGAATGTTTGGAATGTGACCAACAAAACATATCTTATGATATATGGGGATCGACGATGGTGTTATATCTCTGTTAATCGTTTTCACTATGTTATGAGAGTGGACTCCAGTATTATGGATAAGCCTAAAGATTGGAATGGATTATGTTGGACATAAGTTAGTATTGTTTAAGGATAGAAGTTTTTTTCGATATTATTAATGGGGTGTTATAGTAATATAGTTTTAGAAAAAGGACAACCTACAGAACGGGCGACAACCCATCGTGTCGGACAAGGCTGTGGGAATCGAACCCACAACCGAAGTGCGACTGGCCTTTATCGCCTACCACTGGCCTACAGGAAGTCCATGTTTAGTAGAAACTAGTTTTATTATATTAAGAAGTATGAGATATGAAGTATAAGTCTATTTTAGGAACCATATATGATTAATCTCACTATAGAATGACTTATGTATATTTAATAACTTTTGCTAACCTTTTGTTTGAGACAGATGGAATGACCCGTCATTCTATCACATATCTGCTAACACTTCACGAATAACAAATTCAACTTCATTTATTTAATAGATGAAGTGGAAATTGTTCAAGGCACGAACAACAGTGAGATTGTACCAAAATAAAGTATGTATTTATTCTAATTCAAATTTTCAACTTTAGGGAAATGATCTTGAAAACCAAAAATGTTGTCCTAGTTATCTTATACATGATGAATCAGATGGTACCTTATATCATAAAAAATCTATGGATTTGTGATTACTGGCTTTTCCATAGCCATGTTCTCTACCACTCTCCATTAGAACATGATGGTTAGCTTTCTGTTCCATATCCATATTTTCACCTATGTGGAAACCCAGTGATTAGTTTATTTGTGGTAACCATTATGTTTCATACCTTTGTTTTTAAAGATTGGTTTTGGTATTCCTTTTTACGATGTGGGTTTCTATTAAAGAAACTTTCGAATAGTAAACCATTTATAACTCAGATGAATTTCGAGGGAGAAATTCATTTTAAGGGGGGTAGAATGTAACAGCACGAGATTTTATGAAAAATATTTTTTTTTAATTTTATTAATGTCTTGTGTTGTTCGCTACACCAAAAGGAGCTTGCACAACATTCATCCTTGCCTTGAATTACACGCAATCGCGACCTTTCATGATAGTGTGTGTTGTACGCAACACCAAGTTTCGCTAAACAACGATATGCTATTAAGATATTATTAAAACTAGCCGTTATGAATAGTAATAACCACTTTTTGAAATTTTGTAAATTTTATTTTTCAAAATGGACTTCATTTATGGATTCTGAGTATCGAATTTAGCCTAAGGTGAAATTTTGGTGATTTTCGGATAACTTTCATATTTTGATGAATAGTGAAATTACTAAATTTTAATTAAAAACAACTTTTTTAATCAAAATAATTAATAGTGATAAATTATTAATTTGAGTGGTTTTCAAGTATATTTAGTATATATTTTTACAATTTAATACAATGTTGGTCATTGGATGTAATTTCACATTTAAACCAGACATAAACAAGTGGCAATCTTTTGATACATATTGTTTCATAAAAACACGCTATTTGTTTTAACAGCGGGATTTAATTATAAAATTAATTAATGAAACTTCTATGTTATGAATTTGGTAAAATATACTTCATTTTTGAATTGGGAATATGAAATATAGCTTAGGATGAAATTTTGGCATTGTTCTGAAAAACATCAATTTTTGATGAATAGTGAAACTACTAAGTGGTAGTTAAAAAAACTGAATTTTTCATAAAACATAATTTTACCGCTTCTGTGCATGGAATTTCAAAAATCCGAGAGACATGGTTGATGTTAGTGAGTAAAATGTGGTTCAATGAGATGAAAATAATTTTTGGTGAATAGAAACTTTTTACTTTTATTTACCACGGTTAAAAGTAAACAGGGTAATTAAGGGTAAAAATGATATTAATATTATCCTAACACATGTCGTAATCCTATTATACAAGTGTATATCGACCAAAAACAACCTTAAGGGTAAAATATTATCATTTAGGTCCACTTGGATTAGATTATGACATTTAATATTATTTTATTTAATGAATAGTTAAAATAGTTAAAATCAAAGTTTAATAAGTAAATCATTTTTAATATGGGGTTATACATAAGATAAATTTGACTATAAATATTCATTATAAAGATAAAAAGATTTCCTACATAATGGTATTTTATTTTTAATTTTTATAAATTAAATAATTTAATTTATTTATGACACAATGATGATGCAGTAATTATCTTATTAATGAAATATTGACATAATTGATGTTATAAACACCAAAATAAATGTAATTTGAGACTTTTTATGAATTACGATATTTTTATAGGTTACTATGATATATTAGTGTTGATTTAATAAACTTGGTTCGAACATATAATTCTGTTATGACTTTCACAAAAATCATATATCAAATAGTGTCAAAATTGACACAAAATAGTTTTAAAATCAAATATTATATTATTAATTGTTACTTTATTCCTAAAAATATAAGGATCGGCCAAATGACTTAGATAAGGATATATATATTAATAATAAACAATTTGGGGTTCGTTTGGCATGTTATAGTAAGTGTATTAACCATATAGTGTAAGAAAACAAAAAGACGCGGTAAAAGTTAAATTATTTAACTTAGAGTTAAATCTAATTGATAATGTTAAAATAATAACCTAAACTTGTCTATATCCTATTGGTTGATAGGATTTCGACCCATCCCCACTTTAGCTTCGAAATAAGACCCTTTGGAACCATTATGAACCGATTTTCACTTTAATATAAAATAATATTTTGAGATATTCCTAAGGTGCCCCTCTCCTCCCTTATAAAAGGACACCTCGTCCCCCTCCTCCTCACACCAATTTGAGCACTCATGCTCGGCCAACCCCTGCCAAAATCCCTTCTCCACTTCCCTAGAATAATCCTAGAGGTCCTGGTCTTCTTCAAAGACCAATATTAGTTCCCTAAGTGGAGGATTCAAGGAGGCGTTTCAAAGAAGAGGTAATATCCATTACAGATCTTTTCAATTTCTTTCTTCTTCAACTTCTTCTTATTTAGTTGTTTCATGACAAAGTAATAACATCAATATTAATTAAATACTGATATGTTTTTATAAATATGAAACAACCCTAATTCACCTTCTATCCATCCTACGGAAAAATGAAATCACCGCGCGTGCGTACGTACGGAATACCGTCTCCACGCCGTCGTGTAATCTATTTTCCACCACCACCTTAATAGGATGGGTATAATGGTGTAATGAGTAACTATATATGATTATTATAAATTGATATTGATACTGAAATAGTCTACATACACATCAACACAATTCCACGACCATGGGAATGATATCATCGCTCGTGCGTACGTACGGACTACCGTCTCCACGACGCGATGAGATTCATTCTCAATGATTAACCATTCATGAATGATTATAAATTATATATAATAAGTACTAATGAAATATATGACATAATAATGATACTGGATTTATTTATATTTATATGTATGTCATCTACTTAATTCCATTTAATTCAATAAAGAAAACGAAAACAGCGTTCATGCGTACGTACGGACTACCGTCTCCATGAATGGTGTATTTCTTTCCATTTACTGATTTATTATATATATGTATATCCTGAATATATATATATATATATAAATCATGTTTTATGTTCTAGAATTATGTAATAATGATCTAAGTAATCATATGAATAATTACAAGTCAAAACACGAACGACAAATGAAACAATTTTACCCAAAACGCTCTTTAACATGGAATTTACAAAAGAACGGGTAATATAAAGTTATAAGTGAACCATATATGATATAATAACAATGAATATGATTCTGTAATAAGTAAATGGCATTATTTAAATCATTATACAGGAGGTTAGGACACTTACGAAGCAAATCCGACCTAAGGTAAGGGAAATATCACAATCTCATTTTTATCCGAGATTGTTTATACTTTAGTATTTACTAGGGTGTATTTTATCATCCACATCCATGTTCCCTAAATATGTAATATTATTTCCATCCTTCTACAATAGTTTATATCCAATTTTACCCTTCGGTAAGTTTTTGTAAAAGATATGAAAGTAATCATTTGTCATTTTTCGTACGAGGTACTTTTTGACTATTCTGACAAAAGTACGGGAAGAATGTTTTTTAACTTATAGGGCATGAATGGATTTTTAAAACATTATTTCCAAGAAGCATACTTTACATTTTTTTCAAGTTTATTTTTAATCAAATTCTTTTAGTTTATAATTGTACGACATGTTAATAAAGGAAAAGTGTTTTTGAAGCAGAGTGGATATTTTTCTCAAGAATGGAGTTCAAGTGTTTTATCAAAATTATTTTCCATCTAAGATAATAAAGGGTTGTGTTTATATCCCAATTATTACATGGATTTGATTATGTTGTGATGAAAATATTTTTATGAATTCCTTTATCTTATATGAATTGTTTTATGATGTCACGATGTTTAAGATTCCCATTTTTACTACATGGGTTATGCACTGATGTATGATTTAAGATTTTGTGGCACACATAAGAATGGTATCATTATGAGATGGTTGGGACCTATATCTACCTCCAATGCATTGGGTAAAGATTTTATATCTCATGAGATAGACATGGCTGGAATGGTAGGTTATACCGGTTCAGTGAAACATGACTGAAACAAGGGTTACTCGATTCAGAAAGGGACTTTTTCCACTAAGATAGTCTTGGAAATGAGTCTTGACTAACAAGAAATGATTCTCTATGATTATGTGTGAATGCCACAAAGTTTCTTGTTTTAAGTTATGATTATTGTGATTACATTTCACTTCCATGATTTATCCCATGTTATGAAATTATGCACAGTTTTGCAGGTTAAGATTTCTAAAATGTTATGTTCTTTTTAATATGATGTGATTGATATTTCTGTTGTTTACCCTTACTGAGCATTTGATCTCACCCTTTTATGTTTTCTTTTCCCCAGGATATAAAAAAAGTTTTTAGGTAAAAAAAGTAATATCTTTATGGGATATGTTGAAGATCTTTCACCACGATTATAAGATTACGTTCTGAGTTTCCAAAGACACTAAACTATTACGATCTTTGTGTGTGTGTTTTTGTTATGTACTAAGTATTCCGCAAAAGTAATGTAATGTTCATGTACGTCAGGTTTCGGGTCTTTACAGGTTTAAAATGAGAATCAATTGGGCAGTGGAAAGTGTCTTAAGCTTGATGCAACACACTTTGTGTCATTTAAGCAGAGGAAGAGACAATATTTCCAAGTAGTAAAAGTTTGATATAATCAAAAATAAATTTAAATATTTATACTATATGTCGATCAATTACAATACATGAGTAATTAAATTGTGACAACAATATGATATATCCAATAATCCAATAACTCAAAAGATCCCAAGGTTCTTAATATCTTCATTAACTGCTACTCTTAATCTATTTAATGAAATGTTCATTATAATCATGAAAAACGGAGTAAAATGGTGGCTTGTAGGATGATTTTACATTAGAAGGTATGATTGAACATGGAATTTAGTGTAGAAAAATGTGACCCCATAAGAAAAAAATATAAACTACCTATTATTATGCACCTTTGCATCATCCATGAAAAATTCCTTCACCGCATGGTTTTGGTAATTCATGTGGATTCCATCCATATTTTCAGTATAAATGTATCACTATAATTTGAAAAAAATAGGATAAAGAATATGTGTGTCTTGAAAAGAATTTATATGAATGGATGGTACCTCTATAACCTTCAGATGTGTATATTTCAATAATATTCATGTAGTTTTAGAATACGGAACAAGTGTTGAAATGGAATTGGAAATTTACCTATCATGCTAGTTATAGTTTCTTTGGTAACGAGACTGCAATATCATCTACATGGAGATGAAAAAACTCTTCCATAAGAAGAAAACATCACAAGAAATTCATAAATCAAAAGAAAAGTAATATAAATATAAATTCAATAATTATAATGTCACTAATGAAACAAAATAGAAAAATGGAGAAATGAATCACTATTGAATAGAAATGCAGAATTAGTGTACAAAATTTGTAAATAACTAACAAAGCGATAAACCAAGGAGAACCTGAGTGAATTGGATGAGTAAATGAGTTTCTATTTTAGTTAAAAATGTAGTAGAATTTGTCAGTGGTTGATATAGGAGTTACTATATCAGATGTAAAATAAGCTAGTAATCATTTTATTGGAAAAACTGATAGAAGTGCTAAACTGGTGAGTTCAGAACATAGATTATTTGAAACAGAAAACATAAACAACATTACACATGCAGTGAAACACTTTTATAAAAATAATAAATCATGAATATATAAAATATACAAGTGAGGAATAGAAATATATTTATATATACAGTCTAGTGGATAAATCCATCCAGACATACCTAAACT
This sequence comes from Viscum album, assembly GCA_963277665.1. Taxonomy (NCBI): domain Eukaryota; kingdom Viridiplantae; phylum Streptophyta; class Magnoliopsida; order Santalales; family Viscaceae; genus Viscum; species Viscum album. Next base: position 2,015,299,573 of record OY728150.1, read on the forward strand.
TCAACACATTTTTATATGCTTGAACATAAAGTGAGACCCCTAAAAAAATATTATGTGAATAAATATTCACATGGACTGATATATTTTTTGTAACTGATTAATTGGAAGAATATTTTTACTATTATGAAATAAAAAATCTAAAGGAAATGGAAGTACAAAAAATTTAACAAAAGATATTAACAACTACGAAAATTTTGAAGATGAACAGACCTGATGCTGCGTAACAATGATCTAACAGCAGGGATGTGAATGTGGGATGAGAGCCGAAGTGCAGTTAATGGAGGTAGGGAGGAAGGAGTGACAGTGGCCGTAGTGGTGAATGAATATCCAATGTGATGGGCATGAGTGCAGGATACGGGGAGTAAGATTGCTGTGAATGGAGAAAGAGACGACGTGAAAAGGGGATGAGGACTACCCTATATGGGGAGCAGTAAGAGACAGATATGAGTATCAAAGCATGTCAGAGATGGGTATCTGAAGTGTGGTGTCTGTAGATGGAGTGCCAGGGGTGGGAGTTGAGAAGAGGAATAAAACCAAAGACATGGAGAGGTAAATCACCAGCTAGAGAGGATAGCTATCGAGGGAGTGAAACATAATGGAAAGGGAACATGGAGATGACAAGACAAGGTGTGATAAAGACATACATTATGAAGAGACATTGATGAGGATCCATGATTGATAGATATGGGGATTCAAAGGTTTGTGTCCATAGATGGATCATTGGAGGATGGTGTAGAGACGAGGTGGAAAAACTAGGATAGGGAGATAAATATCATGAGATGGAGAGGGGGCAGGTCGAGGTAGTAAAATCGGGTAGAGAGGGATTATTTTAGAGAATCTCTAAGAAGGAAACAACTTGTTATTATGAACCATTGCATTATGATTGTATCACTATCATTTTAATGATAGTAGGATAAAGAATATGGGTTCTTGAAATGCATTTAGAATAAAGTATGGTTTCTATAAAACCTTCATATGAGTATATCTAATGAAGTTACATGTAGTTTTAGTATAAGGATCATGTGTTTAAATAGATTTGGAAATTTTCCTATCATGCCAGATATAGTTTCTTTGGTTACCAGATAGAAATATCATCTACTTGGAGATTCATAAACACATTCATAAGAATAAAACATCACAAGAAAAACTTAAATCAAAAAAAATATAAATGTAAATTCAATAATTACAATGTTACATTAGAAATATAATAGAAAAATGGATACATGAATTACAATTGAATAGAAAGGAGGAATTTAGTGTACAAAATTTGTAAATAACTAAAAATGAGAAAAACCAAGGAGAACTTGAGTGATCAAAGATGAGTAAAAGAGTTTATACATTAGAGAAAAATGGAGGAGAATTTGTTAGTGGATGATTTATGAGTTACCATATTAGAGTTACAATAAGGCAGTGATAGTTATTTTGGAAAAACATTTAGAAGTGATAAACTGATGAGTAGAGAACACAAATTATTTGAAATAGAAAAAATAAATTACATTACAGATGAAGTGAAACACTTTTATAAAAATAATAACTTAAGAATGTATACAATATACAAGTGGTGAATAGAATATTTATGTATATATAGTCCAGTGGATAAAGCTAGCCAGACATACCTAAACCACAACACGTTTTTTTATTCTTGAACATAAAGTGTGACCCGTAAAAAAATAATATGTGAATAAATATTCTCACGGACTAATATAGTTTTTATAATATATTAATTGGAACAATATTATTACTATTTTGACATAAAAACTTCTTAATGGAATGGAAGTACTGAAAATGTTACAAAAGATATAAAAAAACTACAGATATTTTAAAGATGAACAGACCTGTTGCAAAGGAACAATGAACAAAGAGCATGAATCTGAACGTAGGATGGGAGCTGAAGTACAGTGAATGGAGGTAGGGAGGCAAGAGTGACGGAGACCGTAGTAGTGAATGGAGAGCCGAAGTGATTGGCTTGAGTGTTGGAGATGGGGAGTCAGATTTCTATGAACGGAGAATGATATGATGAGATAAAGAGATGAGGACTATAGGGTAAAAGGAGAAGTATGAGACATAGATGAGTATCCAAGAGTGTCAGAGATGGCTAACTAAAGAGTGGTGTCTATAGATTGAGTGCAAGAGGAGGGATCAGAGAAGAGGCAGAATCCCTAAGACATGGAGAGGGAAATCGCAAGCTAGAGGGGATAGATATCAAGGGAGTGAAACTATATGGAGAAGGAATATATGGACTATGAGAAGATGAGTGATGGAGACAGACATGAGGAAAAGACATTGATGAGGATCGATGATTTCCGGATATGGGGAGACAATGGTTGGTGTCCGTATATGGATCCTTGGAGGCTAGACGAGAGATGAGGCAGAAACCCCAGGATAGGGAGAGGAAAATCGCGAGATGGATATGGGGAAGATCATGGTTGTAAAATCAGGCGAAATGTGTTATCTAAGAGAATCGCTGGGAAGGTGGCATGTGTCTGAAGTAGATCCCCCTTTAGTATGTATATAGATATATATAGATATATAGACATAGATTATGAGGCCAAATAGGATAACAAATGTGGAAACTATAAACATGAACCTAAAAGTGGAACAAAATTTCCAAATATTGATTGAGAGACAAAAATAACATGATTAAGCGGATGTTAATGATAAGAAACCAACAAAATAGTGATGTTTAAAAAGTCATTTATATTATTAAAATTAATGACTACATGAACATTTTTCTGAAAAATCATTTTCTTAATGTTGTTGAATTTATTTTGTATATAGACTGAGAACATATGAGTATATAATTATATAAAATAATCTTATTATATTGGAAAAATTTCATCCATCTATTGTTACTTGATCAATTTTTACTACTTATCTTACTCTAAGATAAGAATTGATCATGAATTAATAAATAAAAAAGATATATAATATATTGATATATCATTCCTTTTGTTATTATAAAAAAATGTTTTTCACTAGTTATCCTATAATGAATCATTCTTTTTAAACATTAACATTATAATGAATTTTTAAAAATACAATAACATTAAACAAATAGTTTTATGAAGATCATACTAATATATTTCCTTTGGAAACATGGAATACACAATCACTGATATATATGTGAGCTATATTATGTCCCATAATGTTATTCATGACTAAAACCCTTCTTAGAGAGCTCAGACACAATACATACATTCACAACCTGGGGAAGGAAACATAAAAATGGGTGATCTCAAATTCATTGTAATAGGAATCATGGGAGACATGTAAGAATAAACATTAGAATAAGTCTATGATTATGTGGTCATTAAAATATATTAACATACACTACATATCCAAGATGATATGCATTAATCCTGGAATTGAGAGATACATTTCATGAAAAATGAACAAAAAGGAAGTAACATACATAATCCATGATTAATAACATAATATTAATATATAAAATTGTGGAAAACTCATAATTATATATTTATTTTCATACTATCCAACAAATTCTTTACAAGACCTACATAGTATTTTCGCTTTACAACCTATACGAACATAACATTCACAGTTCATTCCCCTAGAAATCATATTTGTCAAGGTTCACTTCAAATACCATATTAATTTATCTTATGTGATATAAAACATTATACAATGCATTGGAGGGTGGAATAGGTCTAAACTATCACATAATAAATTATAACAAATATGTGCCATAAAATCCTAAATGAACAAATCATATCCCATGAAATAAAATGGCTATCTTAAACATGTATGTAAAGACCGGTAAAATTCAAGGGAAATTTTTTCTTAATTTTCTTTGGAATTTTACAAGAATGTGGTTTCAGACGGCGCCTGATTCCGAGGCCCGGAGTTCCCGGAATCAATTTCCGAAGTTTGGCTCGGGTACGTTCAGTGAACGAACGAGCGGGAATTTCTAACTTTTGATTCGGTGCTCGGAATTGAAATCCGAGGACACCGATGAACTTGTAGCGCCGATATTCTCTTAAGGAGACCTTTTCCGAGGTTGCGTTTTATGCGGAATGAAAGTTAGTTTTCGGAGAAATTATAAGATGTTAAATAAAAATGTGGAAACATTTTTTATTTTTAACTTGTTGGTTATCTCCTCCCAAAAGGAGTTAGGAGTGGGACCCACATCCACTTAACCTCCCTTGAGAGGAGAAAGTGTGGTGGGGCCCACACAAACCCTAACTCTTCATCTTCAATTTTTAAACTCCCAATAACCCCTCTTTAATTAACTTGACAAATTGGTTAATTAATGGAGTTGAGTTTTTTGAATTTCAAACCATTGAAATTCAAATTGATAATTGTGTGAATAAAATAATCCTTAGCTTATTTTATTTTGGTTGCTCTCCTTAGCCATCTGGAGAGGTTTTGAAGAATTCTCTCCATCTTCTTCAAACTTCGACGAAGAATGCCACTTTCTCTGGAACCGTCTTCCGCGACGCCATACCCGCGACACTGACGACGTCTCCTTCCGCGTCATCTCTTCCGCGACGGTTTCCCGCGACGAAATCACCGTCAAAGAGCTTCGAATCCTCGCTTCACGACATCGACGTCCATTTTCCGCGACACCAACCACCGCGACGTTCGTCTTCCGCGGGTCGTTGACGAACATCGTTCTTGAAACCGAGGTAGGGGTTTGTAGTTGTTTAATTTATTTATTCTCGTTCTTGGTTCTAGCATGACAATCTTGAGGATAAATGATTTATGTGCTATCATCTAACGAGAGGGGGGACGGACTGCACAAACACGGCCGAACCCCCCCATCCTTTGTTCTTGAATGTTTCTTGCGGATGAAACGAGATGGCGTGGTTCTGTCGCACCACGCAGGAATCACACGGCAATTATTGCGCGGCGCCGTCACGCCGCGCCGTGAAAAGATTATCATGAACGCGACGCCGTCGAGACGCGTCGAAGGAAACCGAAGGCGCCGCGGCAAGAGCGGGGCCGCGGCGGAGGGGCGCGGTGCCATCGCACCGCACCGGACGACGGAGTCCGTGGCCGGTTCCGGGCCATGGCGGAACATGATGACCTGCGGCCAGCCGGGCCGCTGGTGTCGGAAGACGGAAGGAGACCGGCCCTTGCCGGTCCTATTGAGAAGAAGCCGGCCGGCCAAGTCGGGCCAGCAGGAATGGTGAAAAACGGGGGAATTAAATTCCCCCGGGCTGCTTCTTTGGCCCCCCATAGAAGGGAGGGGGCCACGATTAGAAAGGGGGGGCAGCGCCCCCCCGTTTTTCTTGAAGGCAGGCCCCCCACGTGAAGGGGGGGCCGTTTTTTTCCAAGCCGCGGCATCCAGCTGCGCCGCCAGCTGAGGAAGGGCGGGGGCCTTGCCCTCCGCGCATGGCACCAGAGCGGCGCCCCGTCCGCGGCGCCACGCCGGGCCGCGCCACCGCACCGGACCGCGCCGCCACGGTGGTCTGGGTCGGACCCGGGTCGGGGCGACCCGGTTCGGGCCGACCCAGTGGGGGTCGGGCCGGGTCAGCCCGGACCCGGACCCCCTGTTTTCGAATCGATTTCGGTCTTTTGCCCATATCATGAGATACGTGCCTCAAAACGACTCACCGTCGGCGGCAAAAGGATCCTTGGATCGAGACGGTCGTTTCGGTGTATCTCACTCAAGGTTTCAGAATACTTTGAGTTCGGCCGGGTTGGTTTGTACACGAAACCAACCGGGCCCTCGGAGCAGAAACGCTCATATCTTGAGCTATGGACGTCTGATCGACGTGTCGTCGACTTTGTTGAGTTCCTCTATGTGAGACGGATCTTTTGGAATACTACGCCCGAGGTTTGGGCGCATGTGGAGTACGATTGGGTTGGTTTTTCCTTAAAAACCAATCAGGCCCCTGGAACGAAAATGCCAATAACATTCAGACCGGGCGTCCGATTGACGCGCCGTCTGCGATGTTGAGTTCCTGTTGACGATACGGAACTTTTGGATACAAAAACATTGGATTTTGTGACAATTGATGTATCGTCCTCTTTGCTCGTGGAGCGGACCCTCCCGAACGAGCTTGCTGTGTGCGGGAACCCTAGTGCTGGCTGCAACTTCGATGACGACGACTGTGCAGAAATCCTCAGTGGACTGCGACGATAAAGAGTTCTGGTCTCATATCCTATGTGGGTCCCAGCATAGATGATTCAATACTGGTCTTGTATCCTATGTGAGTCCCAGTATATATGAATCAACGAAGATAGCTGGTCTTGTATCCTATGTGGGTCCTAGCTGTGCTGGTCTCGAATCCTATGTGGGTCCCAGCTTAGATGATTCAATACTGGTCTTGTATCTTATGTGGGTCCCAATATAGATGAATCAATGAGGACAGCTGGTCTTGTATCCTATGTGGGTCCTAGATGTGCTGGTCTCGTATCCTATGTGGGTCCCAGCTTAGATGATTCAATACTGGTCTTGTATCCTATGTGGGTCCCTGTATAGATGAATCAACGAAGACAGATGGTCTTGTATCCTATGTGGGTCCCAGCTTAGATGATTCAGTATCTATTCCTGATCATCCCTTTCACCATTTCGATGAAGTATACCCGTGTGAGATGAATCCTGTTGCTTTCCTATGTGGATTGTGTTTCCCTATCCTGTGTGGATTTCGTTTGCTTTCCTATGTGGAATACGTATACTTTCCTCTGTGGACTGAGTTGTACTTGGGCTCGGAGGTTGGAGCGTATTTGAATTTGATGACTTAGGTATATGTATGGGCATATACCTAACCAGTTTCGGTTGTTACTTCATGATTGTATCTTCCTTTGTGGTTTATCCATTGTGGATTTTGGGAGACCTTCAGGGGTCTCGGGGTCCCTACTGAGTAGCTTATACTCACCCCTGCACGGGCTATGCCCGCATTACGTTGTGTTGGTTGCAAACGACGGACATCGTTGATCTTGGCTGAGGCTTGAAGAGCAGGACGGTACCTGGAGGTGGACCACTGGGCGGCACGTGTTCGGAGCGGACGGCGGGACCCGAGGAACAGTGGAGTTATCTGTACCCACCCTTCAGGTGGGATTTCCAATGGACAGCTTGGTGTAGCGGCTTTTACTTTACAATTGTTGTTTTCCCTTTAGAGTTGTACTTTACTTTTAGTTTGGGTTTGTATACAGGCCCATTTACTTTTCCGCACTTTCAGTTGTACTCTGTTCTTAATTAGTGTTTACTTTTCTGCTTGCTTACTCTGTGGTGCTTGTTTACTTTACAAAGTCAATGACTTCCCTTTTTACTGGGATTTTTTCCTTGGTGCTAGTCGCCAGCACCTGGCCTATGGAAGGCGGGCTTGGGGTAGTCACGGCACGGGCCCCGTGGACGGGTCGTGATAATTTGGTATCAAAGGAGTTCGGTTCTACCGCGAACTCTGATCTTTTCTATGTGAAGCAATAGTGTTTAGTGTATTGGGTGTGGTTATTAGTCCAGGGAGTCCAGTGTTGGTGCGGCGGCCGACGTATCCGTACACCAGGACCCTGACTTCTGATTTCCGACATAATGCACGAAAACATTGATTGCATGTGTGTTTCAAGTTTTCATTGTGATTACTTGTGTCAGCTCACCAAGTATACTGTTCTGACCGTGGCGCACTTGTTTACTATTCAGGATGGCCCCATGACGGCAGCCATCTAGGGTTTCGAGAGTGGAGCGTGATGACATCCCACTGAGCGACGAGGCCTCGGTGCAGGGCTCCTTGTCAGCAGAGGCACCGGCGGTACATTTACCCACCGAGCCACCGATGCTTCCCGCCACAACCGCTGACGATTCACGTCGCCTTGGATCTCTGCATGAGTTCTAGCACCAGCGACCACCCAGGTTTCGTGGGGAGATGGACCCCCAGGCAGCTGAGGACTGTCTGGAGGCGGTCGTGCGAGTTTTCAGGTTAGTGAGGACACCAAAAGACCTCATGGTGATCCTCGCAGCGAGCCTCATGCACGCGGCAGTAGGCAGATGGTAGATCATGATGCTCCAGGTGCACGACGAGACATCTCTTCTCTGGACGGACTTTGAGAGCATCTTACGCTCCGAGTTCGTCCCAGTCACCCTCCGTGCGGTGTGAATCCAAGAGATGCTACAGCTACGGCAGGGCAGTATGACAGTGGCCCAGTACTCGGTGAGATTTACTGATCTCTCACGCTACTCCACATATATGGTACATGACCCGTTCTTCAGGGCGCAGACCTTCGAGGAGGGACTGAGGCACGAGATCAGGGCTTCGATGATCTCCCTCAACATTCTGACATAGGCAGAGGTGTTGGATAGGGCCATTCTAGTGGAGAGTTTTCTCACCGAGCAGGCTCCAGTGACAGGACCCTCCGCAGGACGGCCCGTAGCAGGGTCTTCTGCAGCTGGCAGTAGACAGGTGACGCAGAGGTTCAAACGGGCCTGACCATCAGATGGGCAGTCTCAGGATGAAGATTCATTTGTGCAGGGAACCTGAAGGAGAGCCAGGTACTCGAGGGGAAAACATTGCTACACATGCAGTGGGTGAGGTCACATGGCTCGAGACTGCCCGAATCGTCTTACAGATGAGCAGAAGGCGGTAGAGGGACCTCCCAGACAGAGGTTCGGCCACGGTGGACCGCAGGGTGCAGGCGGACGAGGCAGAAGAGCTGGCCGAGTAGCCGATGGTGGGAGACACTTCGAGGTGTTTCCACAACCACCACCAGGAGGTCCACCCCGACCGCAGGGAGTAGGTGGACATGCGAGAGCCCAGCTTCAGGCAGCCGAGGCCTTCGATCATGGAGCTCTAGGAGCATATAGACAGGAGCGGAACTAGTGGATATGTCCTTTGTACTTATAGTTCCTTGTTTCTATAGTGTAGTGTCTTTGTATTATGAGCTGCAATAATAAAAGACTCATACCTTTGTAATGTTTTCATTCCTGTCCTCTTTTGTGTTGTTACTAAGAGGTTCCAGTTTTGACTGTTGACATGACCCTCACTTGTGAGACATCTACTGGAGGAGACCCAGTTACCACACACTGATGTCGACAGTGTGACTCAACCCTTGGAGGCGAGAGTAACGGTTGGATCTCTTGGTAGTAGTGTCGAGGCCTTATGACGTCATCCTTGGTATGGATTAATATCATCCATGTCCGGATTGACTGTATTAGTCAAAGAATGTGGTTCATCCAGGGGATGGGACCGGATTTCTCTTATCGTCAAAGAAGAAATCTTACAGATCTTGTGGGACCTGAGATGGTCCAGGTCATCCAAGGGCGGATGAGTACAGATCAGAGCCGGCAGAATTCATATGCTGACAGGAGGCGGAGGCCACTAGAGTTCGAGGATGGTGACCATGTCTTCTTGTGGGTCTCACCTCAGCATGGTTTGCGGAGATTTGGCCGATGCGGCAAGTTGTCTCCACACTTCATCGGGCCTTTCCAGGTCCTCAGCAGGATTGGCGAGGTGGCTTATCGCCTGGCTCTGCCACCTCAGTTGCACCGGGTGCACGACGGGTTCCATGTATCTCAGCAGAGGAGATACGTGCACGACCCGACGCACATCATTGACTATGGGGAGCTAGACGTGGATGATGGGGCGGCTATTGCGGAGGTCCTGGTGGAGATAGAGGATCGAATGGAGCGGGACCTATGTGGGCGATCGATTCCTCTTGTGCGCATCAGATGGCATCACGGGAACCTCTAGGAGAGCACATGGGAGCGGGAGGCTCAGATGCGTGCTCAGTACCCTCTTTTGTTTCTCTAGTTTTGATGTATCTTTACGGGGACGTAAAACCCTGAGGTGGGAGTAATGTAAAGACCCGTAAAATTCAAGGGAAATTTTTTCTTAGTTTTCTTTGTAATTTTACAAGAACGCAGTTTCTGACGGCACCTTATTCCGAGGCCCGGAGTGCCCGGAATCAATTTCCGAAGTTTGGCTCGAGTACGTTCAGTGAATGAACGAGCGGGAATTTCTAACTTTTGATCTGGTGCTCGGAATTGAAATCCGAGGACACCGATGAACTCGCAGCGCCGATATTCGCTTAAGGAGACCTTTTCCAAGGTTTCGATTTATGCGGAATGAAAGTTAGTTTTGGGAGAAATTATAAGAAGTTAAATAAAAATGAGGAAACACTTTTTATTTTTAACTTGTTGGTTAACACCTCCCAAAAGGAGTTAGGAGGGGGACCCACATCCACTTAACCTCCCTTGGGAGGATTAAGTGTGGTGGGTCCCACACGAACCCTAACTCTTCATCTTCTATTTTTAAACTCCCAATAACCCCTCTTTAATTAACTTGACAACATGGTTAATTAATGGAGTTGAGTTATTTGAATTTCAAACCTTTGAAATTCAAATTGATAATTGTGTGAATAAAATAAGCCTTAGCTTATTTTATTTTGGTTTGTCTCCTTAGCCATCTTGAGAGGTTTTGAAGAATTCTCTCCATCTTCTTCAAACATCGACGAAGAACGCCACGTTCTCGGGAACCGTCTTCCGCGACACCATACCTGTGACACCGACGACGTCTCCTTCCGCATCATCTCTTCCGCGACAGTTTCCCGCGACGAAATTGCCGTCAAAGAGCTTCGAATCCTCGCTTCACGACATCGACGTCCTTTTTCCGCGACGCCGACCACCACGACGCTCGTCTTCCACGGGTCGTTGACGAACATCGTTCTTGAAACCGAGGTAGGGGTTTGTTGTGGTTTAATTTATTTATTATCGTTCTTGGTTCTATCATGAAAATCTTGAGGATAAATGATTTATGTGCTATAATCTAATGAGAGGGGGGCCGGACCGCACAAACATGGCCGAACCCCCCTCCTTTGTTCTTGAATTTTTCTTGCAGATGAAACGAGATGGTGTGGTGCCATCGCACCGCGCGGGAATCACACGACAATTATTGTGCGGCGCCGTCGCGCTGCGCCGTGGAAAGATTATCATGAACGCTACGTCATCACACCGCGTCGAAGGAAACCGAAGGAGCCGCGGCTGGAGCAGGGCCGCGGCGGAGGGGCGCGGTACTGTCGCACTGTGCCGGACGATGGAGGTCGCGATTGGTTCCGGGCCGCGATGGAACGTGATGACCTGCGGCCAGCTGGGCTGCCGATGTCGGAAGACGGAAGGGGACCGGCCCTTGCCGGCCCTGTTGAGTAGAAGCCGGCCGGACAAGTTGGGCCGGCCGGAATGGTGAATACCAGGGGAATTAAATTCCCCCAGGCTGCTTCTTTGTCCCCCCATGAAGGGAGGGGGCCACGGTTACAATGGGGGGCAGCGTCCCCCCGTTTTTCTCGAAGGCAGGCCCCACACGTGAAGGGGGGGCCGTTTTTTTCCACGGCGCGGCATCCAGTTGTGCCGCCAGCTGAGGAAGGGCGGGGGCCTTGCCCCCCGCCCATGGCACCCGAGCGGCACCCCCGCCGCGCCACCGCACCAGGCCGTGTCGGACCCGGGCTGGGTCGACACGGTTTGGGCCGACCTAGGGGGGGTCGGGCCGGGTCAGCCCGGACCCAGACCCCCCGTGTTCGAATCGATTTCGGTCTTTTTCCCATAACATGAGCCAAATTCTTCCAAATGACTCGCTGTCAGTGTAAACGCGATCCTTGGATCGAGACGGTCGTTTCGGTATATTGCACTCATGGTTTCAGAATACATTGAGTTCGGCCGGTTTGGTTCGTACACGAAACCCACCGGGCCCTCGGAGCGGAAACGCTCATATCATGAGCTACAGATGTCCGATCGACATGCCGTCGACTTTGTTGAGTTCCTATATGTGAGATGGATCTTTTGGCATACTCCGCCCAAGGTTTGGACGCAGGTGGAGTATGGTCGGGTTGGTTTTTCCTTAAAAACCAACCGGCCCGCTAGAACGAAAAAGCCAATAACTCTCAGACCGGGCGTCCGATTGACGCGCCGTCTACGACATTGAGTTCCTGTTGACGATACGGAACTTTTGGATACATAAACTTTGGACATTGTGATAGTTGATGTATCGGCCTCTCGGCTCGTGGAGCAGACCCTCCCAAACGATCTTGCTGTGTGCGGGAACCCTAGTGCTAGCTGTGACTTCGACGATGACGACTGTGCAGAAATCCTCAGTGGCCTGCGACGATAAATAGTGCTGGTCTCGTATCCTATGTGGGTCCCTGCTTAGATGATTCAATACTGGTCTTGTATCCTTTGTGGGTCCCAGTATAGATGAATCAACGAAGACAGCTGGTCTTGAATCATATGTGGGTCCTAGCTGTGTTGGTCTCGTATCCTATGTGGGTCCCAGCTTAGATAATTCAATACTGGTCTTGTATCCTATGTGGGTCCCATTATAGATGAATCAATGAAGATAGCTTGTCTTGTATCCTATGTGGGACCTAGCTGTGCTGGTCTCGTATCCTATGTGGGTCCCAGCTTAGATGATTCAATACTGGACATGTATCCTATGTGGGTACCAGTATAGATGAATCAACGAAGTCAGGTGGTCTTGTATCCTATGTGGGTCCCAGCATAGATGACTTAGTGCTGGTCTTGTATCCTATGTGGCTCCCAACATAGATGATTCAGTATCTATACCTAATCATCCCTTTCACCTTTTCGATGAAGTATACCTGTGTGAGCTGAATCCTGTTGCTTTCATGTGTGGATTGTGTTGCCCTATCCTGTGTGGATTTTGTTTGCTTTCCTGTGTGGAATACGTATAATTTTTTGTGTGGACTGAGTTGTACTTGGGCTCGGAGGTTGGAGCTTATTGGAATTGATGACTTAGGTATATGTATGGGCATATACCTAAGCAGTGTCGGTTGTTACTTCATGATTGTATCTTCCTTTGTGGTTTATCCTTTGTGTATTTTGGGAGACCTTCAGGGGTCTCGGGGTCCCTACTGAGTAGCTTATACTCACCCCTGCACGAGCTATGCCCGCACTATGTTGTGTTGGTTGCAGACGACGGACAACGTTGATCTTGGCTGAGGCTTGCAGAGCAGGACGGTACCTGGAGGTGGACCACTGAGTGGGTCGTGTTCGGAGAGGATGGCGGGACCCGAGGAACAGTGGAGCTATCTGTACCCACCCTTCAGGTGGGATTTCCAGTGGACAGCTTGGTGTAGCGGATTTTACATTACAGTTGTTGTTTTCCCTTTCGATTTGTACTTTACTTTCAGTTTGGGTTTGTATACTGGCCCATTTACTTTTCCGCACTTTCAGTTGTACTCTGTTCTTACTTAGTGTTTAATTTTCTGCTTGCATACTCTGTGGTGCTTGTTTACTTTACAAAGGCAATGCCTTCCCTTTTTACCGAGATTTACGCCTTGGTGCTAGTCGCCAGCCCCTGACCTATGGAAGGCGGGCTTAGGGTAGTCACGGCACGGGCCCCGTGGACGGTTCATGACAATGTAAACATATCATAACATGTAGAATTAGATAGGTTTCATAATCATTTCATCATAAACATTGCTTGTGAAAATAAGAATGCTTCAAAAGCATATAACATTTGAATGAGAAATGATTTTCATAACATCTTTCCATGAAAATAAAATTCATTTAGGGAATGAATATAAATTGAAAAATTGAAAACTTTCCCCATAATGGAATTTGTAACAATTCTTAATGTTATCTAATATTGTTAATAGTTGTAAAATATATTTTATAAACATTTATTCTATAAAATATACTTTTTCCAATGAAAATTTCTTTTTTACACAAAACATTTTGAAAACGTTTTCATTTATGAAATTCATTTGAAAACACATGATTGAAGCATTGATAACAATAATAAAATTGTAAATAAGTTTTGTTATAAATGATCTTCAATGATATTTTTATATCATTTTGAAATTATTTTTGAAAACATGGTTTTTGAATACAATAGATTTCTGACCTAAGAGAGAGATGTTATCATATTTTAAATTAAAACATTATATTAAGTACCAATGAGTCAGAAAATGTTACTAAAAATATATTATATCATGAATAAATTTTTTTTAAGGATACTCATGTATATTCTTAAGATATGGATCATTTTTTGATCAATTTATGCATTATCATTAATAATATTCAAAATCAATGAGATTGTCTTAATAACCTCTTATAACATGGAAACATGGGATCATACTACAAATGTAAGAAAAATAAATTTCCATAAGCATAATATATCATTAAAATATTTAGATTGATGATATAATACATTAAATGAAACTATATAAACCACAATAAACTGTATGGGTGCATAAAAAACATGAATCACAATGAATGAAAATTGAGAAAAATAGTTTTATCGATTTTGTTACTCTTGTATATAAGGACCATGAAATATGGATAATAAAATAGTCATGTACATACCTAAACAATTACATAAAATATTCATATAATAAAATAATTCAAAATACATATAACACAAAAAAGGATACAGGGGACAATAAATCATATATCTCACAGAAAATAGAAATGAGATGAAATCGTTTTACATTTTGACTTGACTCCCTACGTACTAATAAAAGATTCCTATATAATAAATATATCTTTTTTATATATTTTTTGAATAATAATATTCATATACATAATACAATATATGGTTGTATTATGACTTTATATTACCCTCTTTTCATTGAACATGTGTTAATGTTTCACTTTATGTGATATTTTCTTTTTTTCCTATACACGTATCTTAGTTTTTTTATATATTTGGTCATTATAATTATGTCATGATTAAAAAAATTTATAACATGACATAAACATCTAATATATAAATTATTTTTTATTTATAATAATCCATTGAATATAGGATTTTTAAATTGATTACATCATTCATGGACATGGTAAGTCATACATTTTCAGGAACATTATTTTTTTCTTTTTTATAATATTGAAAGAATGTTTGTAAGTGAAATATATATATAATTTAAAAAGTATTAATTTAATATCATATATATCATATAGGTTAATTAGAACCATCATTAATGCATTTCATGTTGTGGGTGAACTAATCACATCACATAGTGGGGGTGGTAGTCCACACAAACTCAAACGAGATTATCGTATTAACATCAAATTGAATGTAAATATATCAGTGTTTTATATAGAATAAATGATCTTTAATAAATATTAAATATAATATATTAAATATATAAAGATATTTCCAATCAAATTGGACACCATGATTGGTGGTAATAGATAAATAAATAATCATCGTTTGGTGAGCCACTAGTTCATCGTACACATAAACAATATGTTCAACAATCATTATATGTTGTTATGTGTATGTTTGGGTTATAAACAATGAAAAATGAATTACTATATTATGTAGAATAATTTTTATTTCACAAATGATTGTAATACATATATTAGTGTGGTGGAGATTGAAAATAAAGGAAAGGAGCTCCAGGGAAGACAATACCTTTTAATCAGGTAACTTGTTTTGGTTTATGGAAGAAGAATACCTTCAAAAGCATTATACCAAAAGATATTTGTAATTTTATAAGGGATGAATAATGATCGGAAACATGGGAAGGTCATGGACTATCATAAATTGTTTTTTAGGTGTGAGGAATGGGTTGAAGTAGTGGCCTTTTATTGGGAATTAAATGGAATTTCATGGAATTTTTAGAAACAAGTTAGGTGTGCACATTTTCATATGAAAAAAATAAAAAAACTTAGGAATTAAAATGATTATTAACCATATATTCAAATCCGATTGGTTTTGGATAATTTTATTGGTCATATTTCCCCTTTATATTATGGTTTATTCCATAATTAATCTTAATTTTGCATTATCTATTGTGATTTTTTTTCATTTTCAAATATTTTTGTTAAAAAATTAACTTTATGTTATTAGAATATAAATATTAAATTTCATAAAATTATTTATATAGAATTTTTAAAATTCAATTAACAGAAGTGGAAAAACTTATATTAGTGTTAATCTTACAGAGGAGACTAAATAACACAATTATAAAGTAGAAAAAATTTCAAATGATTGTTAGGATTTATTATTCTGTTTCTTACTAAAATTTATCATAATGTGTTTAAATGTATTAATTAATGTAATAATTGTATATTGTAACTTTAAAACATATTTACAATATCATTTCTAATTAATAATTAATTTCAATAATGGAAGTTTTTTACAAAAAATAGAATTTTTCAATATTCATCCAAAAATTATGTTTTGTATAATAATTCCAATAAAACTCACCATAGGATAAATTTGATGTTATTAGTTCAGAAGATTAGTTTATTTTATTAAATTAAAAGTTAATATATTTCTAAAATTATTTAATTTAATATAAGTTATTTCTTTAGAAAAACCATTGTTTTTATACAAAAGACGTTACCAAAAATTATATATATGATTATCAAATTGTTTTATTTTTTTAAAATATCTATTGAAAATATTAATATTTAGATAAAAATGTGTAACAGTTATGTTATAATAATCTCATTTAAATTATAAAAATATAAATGGTTGTTTCCTAGAAACATATTGTTGTGTATATCATCAACGAGTCATTGTTGCGTGTAACATACACCATGTCAATGTTTTATGTAATAGGAATAGTTGACTCAGTTTATTGAAAAATATAAATGAGGATATTAATTTATACATAGGAAAAAAGTAGGACCATAAATACTCACCTGTTACATTCTACCCCCCTTAAAATGAATTTTACCCTCAAAATTTGTCACTTGGGTAAAAAAAATTGGTATTCTTCATCATCATCATATCAACAAGTTCCCACATAGATTCCACTAACTAGTGAATTTTTTTCCAAAACCTTGACCAAACGATTGGTCTTGTTTTTTAGAACATTTTCTAATCAATAATTAATTTGAACTGGTTTTTCCTCATATGAAAGATCTTGCTCCCATGGTATGATCTCTAATATCATAACATTAGCAATGTTAGGATTGTACAACCACATGATCGTTACATGGAACACATCATAGACTTGAGATATATTTATAAGAAGTTCATGAAATAGGCTATTATATAAATATGATCAATAATTTCAATGGTGCTGATATACATAGATATTAATTTTCCTTTATTCATGAATCTCACAACATTCCTCCAGGGTGATATTCAAAGAAACTCAATTTCACCAACATCAAATTACATATCACACAAATGTTTTTCAGAATAAATTTTCACCTTTCATTAGTAGGATTTTATATGCTGCTATATGGTTATAAATATCTTGTACATTTCATTAGTGATCAGCGGCCCTAAAAGAATTGTTTCTCTATCCTTTTTCTAGCATGTTTGTGTGTCAAATTACATCCTATGAAGGGATTCATACAGTTCCATTTGATTTCTTGAGTGAAATCTGTTATTTTATGAAAAAGTAAACTAGATGAAGGCATTTATTCAATCCACATTTGGAATCTAGGGAAGTTGATCTCAATATATCCTATTGGGTTTGAATTTTTATTTCAGATTCACCAATTGTTTGAGGATGTCATGTAGTGTGTAGACTCAATTCTCTATCAGGTTATTTCTTAATTCTTTTCCAAAAAATATTGTTTATCCTCAGACCCTGATATGATAAATTATGATTTGGTCCTCTATGCATCTTAACAAATTATTTAATGTATATTCTTAAAAACTAATGTATAGAGAAATATTTTTCTATGGTGATGAAGTGTGATTAATGAGTAAGATTATCAACTACCACCCATATATAATTTACCCCTCAATAGGTTTTGGGTAGTCCAATGACAAAATCCATATTGATTTTCTCCTTTTTTATTTTGTTATTGCTAATGAATAGATTCTTTAGAGAGTTCGGTGATATCTCACTTAATTCCATACCACTAGAAGCATTATTTTATGAAATTATACATCTTCATACTTCTAGGATAAATGTAGAATAATGAACTATGAGATCATTCTAAAAAATCCTTATTTAAATATTTCATTGAAGGAACACATACACAGTTCTTGACCATTATCATTACATCCTTTTCAAAGTTAAACTATGGAACATATATAACCTTTTTTTAGGTAATCATATTTTTTATGTGCCTTTATAATATTCAAATGAATAGAGGTTTGGATAACCATTTGAGAAAAATAATAATTTCCAATTCCATCAGGATTTCTAGATCCTTTCATTTCAAATCCACAAATATTGGCTCTTTTTTTATTCTCATCATAGATAAAGTTATCATGTTATTTTCTAATAAATGAATTAGACACCATGTTCACATTCCCTCAGTGGTAATTCATTGAGAAATAATAATAATTTATCAACAATACCCATATTAATTGGAGGATGTTCAACTCCTTTTTTTTAATATATATTTCATCCAATTATGGTTGGTATATATATCAAAAAAAATTCTATAATGAAAATTCCCCCATATGAATAATGAAAAAGTTAACCCTACTAACTCCAATTCGTGAGTTGGCACTTTATTCTCATGAATCATTAACAATCACGAGTCATACAAAAGAAATATTTTATTTTTTATAATAATACATATCAATCCCTACTTGGATGAATTTCTAAAAATTAAAAACACTTCTCCACTATAGGGTAATGTAAGAAAAGGTTCACTAACCATCCATATTTTTAGTTCCATGAAATTTATCTCACATTCCTCTGTCCAAATGAACATAACACCAATCCGAATTAATTTTTTTAGAGGATTAGTTTGTCATGGTATATTCTAAACAAACCATTGATAATATTTATCTAATGAAATAATTCTACAGATCAAAGTCACTATGGATGGAATATGGAAATATTCACTAGCCTTTTAATTTGAAGGATTTAATTCTCTACCATCCCTTGAGATTATGTGACCCAAATATGAAAATTTTACAGCTAAAATTAAATCTTGTTAAATTTTCCTTAATATTTCTCTTTCCATAAGTTCTTCAGTAAAATTATCATGTGATCCTCATGCTCTACCTTGATTATTTAATATAAGAAAATATCATATATAATGACCATAAGAAATTGTCAAGTAAATCACTAAATACTCTATTAATTAAATACATAAAGATAGATTTGGAAATAGTGAGAACAAAATGCATCACCATATATTCATGGTGACCCTATCTTGTACGGAACTCTGTTATGGTATATCATCTTTAATGACCCTCAACTAATGATTTTCAAAACAAACCTCAACCTTAGAAAAGTATTGAGCTCTGTGTAGTTGATCATACAATTCTTAAATATGGAGAAGAGGATACATATTCTTGATTGTGATGTTTTAACAATCACAATATTCAATGCAGAGTCACATTGATCCTTATTTTCATTAGAAATATAACTGGTTCAACCCAAGGTGAAAAACATTTCCAAATGAATAAATTATAATTTCTGTATATTCTTATTCAATTCCTACTACTCGATCAGGGTCATTCTATAATGAGTATTTTAAATTTGGTGGAACTCAGAATATGTTCTATTTATAAAGCAATTTCATTATTTAGTGGTGGAAAAGGAAACAAATCTGGAATGACATCCAAAAAATCATAAACAATAATAATATCATTTATTTCTATCTTCTCCCCAACCATTTGGGATAAAAAAACCCATTAAATTTTAATTAATAAACATACATTAGACATAATCTCAATGGGATGTTCATAATTCTCATCAAATTTATAGATGATCATATTAGGTTTTGAAATAATGAACATAACTTCCCATCTGTGAAAATTGTTGTGGGAATTATGAGTAAATATCCATGAAATTCCTATAATGACATCAAATTCTACCTAATGAAAATGATAATATTTTTAGGAAGACCATGCCCACAAACATCAAAATGAGGGTAATAATATACACGAGCTGAACTAATCATATCATTAGGGTCTATCACTGCTACATCCACATTTAACTATTTTATTTCAATATTAAAACCCTTAAAATTTTATTTATATATGAATGAGTGGGTTGCATTATAAGAAAATATGACCTTAGTAGTTCTACAGTAGATGATAAGTGCACATTTCATCACCTTTTTATCAAACCCCTAATAAGATATAAGAATTTTATTAGATTTACCCTTCACCCTGGCTTAAGAGGTTGCTGACGTTGATCATCATATGCAAACAATGGGTTTTGGCATTAGTTAGCATAGTTTCCATTCACTTTTCACATTTAGCTGTGAATCCAGGTAGGTGCATTCTTCAAGAGTTTTTTTACATTATCATTTTGAGCCAAATTATTCCAATCACTGTGATAATCAATTTTATAATGCCCTTAAATTATACACACAAAACATTTATTAGACCCCTTATGGAAATTTCCACCATGATTTTTTCGACACATACAGAATAGTAAAAATTATATCTTCTTTTCTCAATAGTATTTAGATTTTCCTTTAAACTAAGTCTTATTCCTCCTTTAAAATCCATTAGATTGAAACATGACACCGAAATTTATTTCAACCTTGATTGAAAAAAAATCTCTTCATACCTCCAAAAGTCCCTCATGGGAAATTACCTTTTGTGACTTGGCTATATTCCACTAAAGAACTTATCAACATTACCTTCAGGATGTATGATAATTTTTGAAGTGTACCATGAAATGTCTCATGAAATAATACTCATTTGAACCAACATACTAATAAACCAGTTACATAAACTCAATGAACTCCTTCTATATTTTTGTATGAATATTTAGAGGATTGTAATTATTGATAAATATATTCATGAATTCTTAAAAACCCATGGATTCATTATTATCATGATTCTTCATATTTTTAGTTTGTGTCCACCTTTGATGAGCTTCACATTCTAAACAATAAAAACTAGATTTATCATGCTCTTAACATTAAATAATGAAGAATATCTCTTTAGTGGTACTTATCTATTGTTCTGAAACTAGTGGATCTGGATACCCTCTGAAAGAAGGTGGATGTTGCCTCATAAAAGACTCGATATAATGTTATCCATAATTTTACAATTTAAATGTCCAACATTATTCATAGCTATAGAATGTTTTATGAGCATAACAATTAGGTTATTCATTAAATGTCTCATAGAATTATGTTTACTAAGAGGACAATCATTGCATTTTCTATTGAAATTTCCATTAACATGGTTCTTTTGAGTTCTATCCCTTGACTAAACCCAAAATAATAGAGTAATAAATTTTTATCATAATAAAGAACAACATAATCATGATAAATAACCAATAGGATATATTCCTTATCTAACATTATTCAATATATGACAACTTATGATTATTTAATGTTATTCGTATACAATATAAATTTATATCCTTCATTATGGTTCATGAAGTGATTGTGAATTCCTTAATCATATCCCTTTTGAGAGTGAAACTAGTTGTGCTACAAGGATAATTATAATGTTATAAACTATCATGAGTTAATAAAAAGTATATTGTTAGTGTTGTTAAACCAAGGTACATATATGGTAGAGCCACATCCACTTGCAGAATATAGACATAGATATATTTCTAGGAATATAGTCACTCTATCCTTTTCCAAAATACCAGGAAATATGTTGATACATTTAATTCAATACATATTTCTCATTAGACATGTCTTTAGGGTTCTCACCATGGTTTTATCATCATAGTTTTCAAATGGGAAATAAAATTTCTCCCTGATACCAAATATTGTGACTCACCATTTTCAATGATTATCATTACCTTACACTCATTAAAAAAATAATTCATACTCAAATTGATTTAAAAAGTCCAAAAAAGTATATTATCTTTGGAAACATAAAATATATAAAAAATAAAACCAAAGTAAGATAGATTATCTCTTAATAGGTTAATATTGACTACAGAACTTCTTAGATAAATCAGGCATAATAAAAATATTCACAACATATGGAGGGAAACATAGAAAGGGGTGAGCAAAAATGACCAGTAAGGGTAATAAATGGAGACATATAAGCATAAATATGATATTAAAGGAATAATAATTTGGTCATGAAAATTGAATATCATACCCCACATAAGAATGATAATATACATGAATCATGGATTAGAGCATGTATGTCCATAATACATGAATAAAAATAATGTAAATCACGTAATCCAGGAAAGAATAATGTAGGATTAAGACATGGAATTGTGGAAAATACATCATCATATATGATTTTCTTAGTTTCTAATGAATTACATCCAAGACTATCATAGAAATATGGGTTCACTCTCAATATCGTCATAGTAGTCATGTTTCACTCACATTTCAACCATAGTAGTCATGGTTCAGTCCCAATATCATCATATTTTATCTCATGAGATCTAAAAGTTTACCCAATGCATTAGAGAGATATATAGGTTTCACTAATCACATAATGAAATCATACATATATGTTCTATATGTTAATAAATAAATATATAATATCCTATGAAATTGAATGGGTAGAATAAACATGAAAAAATATAAAAAACTATGGAAATGGACATGTTTCATAATCATTTCTTATAATCACTAACCTGTGAAAAGAAGCGGGTTTCAAAACCATATTACACGTGATAAAGAAACATGTTTCATAACATCATGACATCAATAAAATACCACTCCAACAATGAATATGATTGTAAAAATTTAATAATTTACCCATAAAATCATGAGTAACACAAATACATGTGATCAAAAATGTGAAATTATTTTGAATAATAATTTTGATGTATTTCTTAAGGAAAACACAACCTCTTCTTTAAAAAATTAGTTTTATTACATAAAACATTTTGAAAACATTTCTTAGAATATAAAATTGAAAAAATGATTCTTTTAAAACAATAAAAACATTTTTAAAATCTAATTTCAATGAAACTGATCATCAATGATCTTTTGAAATCTTTTAGTAATATTTTGCAAAAAAAATGCTTTTAAATAGATTGATTTTAGACCAAACTGATAGAAGGTCATATTATATATAAAAACATTAATGTAAGTACCAATGAGTTAAATAATGGTTCTAAAATTAGAGAATGCCATGAATAAATATAGGGGATTAAATCCCAAGAATATTCTTGATATATTGATTATATGATTTCATCAATGGAAGAATAAACATAAATGATCATGGAATGCAATAATATTTCCTCAAAAAACTCTTATAACTCAATAATGTGGGATGATACTCTCCATGTATGAAAATAAGACTACATTAATTAAAATATATCACGAAAATTATTATATAAATTATATAACATGTAAAATGTAAGTATATGTAACTCAAAAAAATATTTTGAGGGAATAAAAAAATAAGAATATCAAAGAAAGTAAACTGAAACAAAACGCTATTAACGATTTTTTATCTTTTGATAAATAAACCCCTTGAAATAGTGATCATAAAATTGTAATGTGAATACCCAAAAATATTTTTCACAAGAATTGTATAATACAGTTATTTTTTGTACATAAACCTCACAATAGGTAATACTTTTAGACCTATATTGTCTCTCACATAAATTAGAAGTGAGATGAAATCCCCTAACCTTGTGTCTTAACTCAGTAAATATATGTACATGATTTAAATATAATAAATATAATAATATTATAAATATTTCACTAGAGAATTTTATTATAAAAATACCATATATTTTGTTATTATAACATTCTATTACCTTAATTTTAATAATCATATGTTGAAGTTTCTCTTCTGGTTAAATTTTCTTTGTTCTTCTCATGTTTCTTAATTTGTTGTATAATTTTTCTTTATACATATAATTTGATTCCATAAATTAATAACTGATTTAAATATTTGGTATAAAATTAAATTTAAATTATAAAATCTAATAAAATATAGGATATTGAATTTTAATACACCGTTCATGGAGATGGTAAGTTGTATGTATGCATGGCAATTGTTTCTATCATTATGGTCGTATTTAATGAAAATATGTTAATTGTATTTATATATATGTATATATATATATTAATATTTATGTAGATTTTCTATATCATATATATCTTGTTATTTTCCTAAAACAATCCTTAATACTTCCAAAATTTTTTGTGAACGAATCACATTGCATTGAGGGGAAGGTAGTCTACACTTCATCAAATGAGATTATCGTATTCACCATAAATGGAAAGTATAAATATGTCTGTTGTAAAATGAATAAGGAAACCTATATACATATAAAATATAATATATGATATATATATACCGATTTTACATCATAATGGCTATAATGATTACTGATAATGGGGAAATGTACATTCATTATTTTGTGATGTAATAGTTCGTTGTACATAGAAATAGTATGTGCATCCTCCAGTAGATGGAGGTATGTTTAAATATAGTTCATAGCCTTTTAATAATGATATCAGAATATATTTATGATATTTTATTTTTCACACAAGAATGGAATAATGATCTTTTACTTGTGGAGAATGAAAATAAAGTAATGATCTTTGATAGAAGACGTCAACTATTAATCTGATAACCCCTTATGTTTTATGCCATAATGATTCCTTGATATATTTTTTCCCAAGGATAGCATTCAAGGAAAATGTATTATTTATGTGAGGATATTTGGGATGTGTTGTAATAACATAAAAGGTTTGAGAGGTTTGAGGAATTTTTAGATGTTGTGTCCTTTCATAGGGAAGGAAAGGGGCTCACATCGATTTTTTAGAAACAATTTAATTGTGCACTAGTTCTTAAATATAAAAAGTCATAACAACCCCTAAATAGATAGTAATAAAAGGTTTATTTCCAATATTTTAATAGAAAATCCATGTTGTTCATGTGGATTTTTTATTTGTGCCCTTATTTTTAATTTTAAGTCGCTAATTAAGCTTAATTTGTTCATCAACACAATGATATATTTTAATTACTTTTACTAATAATTTTGGTCGAAAATTTAATTATCACTATTAGAACTCTATATTTTAATGAACATTATTGTGTTTTTAGGATTTTAAAAATTATATTAATATAATCATAAAAATTATGATTAGTTCTAATCTCATAGACGGGATGAAATAACAGGGTTTTAAATTAGGAAAATGTTCAAAAGATTTTTAATATTTTATATTTAGTTTCATAGATCAAATTATTCCAATGAATTAAATGTTATTAAAATAATTTTTATTTAACTAATGTGACCTCAAAAAATATTTATAATATAATTTATCATTAATAATTAATTAAACAAAATGCCAGTTTTAAACTAAAACTTGTTTTTCACTATTCATATAAAATGATGTTTCACAGAACAATTCAAAAAATTCATCCTATGATAATTTCAATGTTATGAATTGTTAAATTTATTTTATATTATAATATTAAATTTTTAAATTTTTCTAAAATTACGTTCCTTGTTGAGAGTGGTTCATTTGAGAAAGTGTAGTTTTCAAACCTAGAAAGACTACCAAAAATCAAATCATCCATTATAAATATGATTTATTAATATAATATTATTTTAGACAATATTAAAATTGTTATAACTATGACTTAATACAATATTATGATTATATCATTTAAATTATTATAAAAAATTATATGTTTTCTAGAATATCAATGCTCTGTTTATCGTATGCCATGTCGGTGTTGTATGTAACGTACAACATGTCAGTGTTTCATATAAATGGAATATTTGAATTGGTTTATTTTAAGATATAAATGAAAATTTAAATTTATTAAAAAAAGTTCCATAAAAACATTGGGTGTAACATATACAATATGGTTAAATCTTCTTGTTGTAAAGTAATGTGTTTTTCTCTCACCTTATTCTGATGATTTTCGTAGAACATTACATAAAGAGTTAAAAATATAAAAAATATGAAATTATAAATTTATTGTAAATTTCATTAAATTTATTAA
Source organism: Viscum album (assembly GCA_963277665.1). Classification (NCBI taxonomy): domain Eukaryota; kingdom Viridiplantae; phylum Streptophyta; class Magnoliopsida; order Santalales; family Viscaceae; genus Viscum; species Viscum album. The sequence continues at coordinate 2,015,325,285 of OY728150.1, forward strand.
AATAAACCTACAATTAATCCCCCACATATCATAATTTTGTTTATGATTGTCACATACCAATCATTACAACATCTTCTTCATGTATTCTCTTGTAACATAGTAATATCAAGAACTAATATAAAACCTTGTCAAAACCATAATTTCTTCATCATTATTTATTAAAAAACTGAAAATTATCTATATTTCATTAATAAAAAAACTAAATACTACATCCAGGATTACATAAGCCACTTTATCAACAAATCATTAATTAGTTATAATGTAATTAGTACTATCATGTTTACATTATTCAAGTACATCATTTTATAATACATAACACACTTTTTCAAAATTAGGAAAATATTATTGGATACATTCCCATAGTCAAAATATCATTATTCAATTAAATTACTTTTCATGTACATCAGTACCAATCATAATATTTGTGAAAATAATATATTTATATCATATACTAAAAATCCTTTCATGGTTTACAACATAATTTTATAATTACAAAGCATATTCTCAATAATTAATCATCCTCATCATTAATCTATTATCATGGAGTCAATAATGTATTCCTTATTACAATTATCCTTTAAAAATTTTTCCATGGTGTATGAACTTGAATCTTCATTTTAATTATGTATTTTGATTTTTGGTGTTTTGTAGTAAAAAAAGAGATGTGATATTTTTTTAAGTACATGACTTTGATTATTTACATGTACCTAGTTTTAGTTTATAGCTATGTACTAGCTACATAATGGGCATGTACATTGCTGTGTAGGAGACCTTGTAGACCACATAATGTGGGGGCTGCTTGAGGCTAGTAAAGTGGTTGTAAAATATATGAATAGACCATGTAATTTAATTTTTATTTGATAAATTGGTGCGGTTTCTCGTCTCACCTTAGGATACACCTTTTTCTCCACATGTTTTGTAGAGGAGAGGTATGAATAACCGAATAAAATAGAGATCCTCTTTATTCTTTGTCTGACCTATGATTGAGATGTTGTCAGGTGCATTGGAATTCCAACGATGAGTTCTCAATTCCCTTTGAGCCTTTCATCCTGATACCTCATCTCTTGTGTGTATTTCATGGATGGTCATTTTCTCCTTTTTTGTAGATATACATCCTTATAGGCTGATTCAAGGGTCTAAGTTCATGATTGTTGGCCGTGCACCATAAATGTAGGTGGTTTGTGGCTTTAGTTGTTGGTATTTGGATTATATATGCAAAAAATTATTGCATACCCATTTTTTGGGTATTGCATGATTGGGAATTTAAACCTTTTATTTACATTATTTGGATTAATTGTATAAAAAAGGGGTTGATATATATTCATAAACATAGATGCTTTTTTTAAGGACACCCCATGGGATAGTTTCCCTAGTTTGGTAATTTATGGCCATTTAGCCTATTTTTCTTTTGAGGCGTACCTTGTTTTCATTCCTTGTGTAGATTAGGATAGTGATTGATAGATTATATGATGTTAATGTGTTATTAATTTTAATTTTATAGTTTTATTAGTTATAGATTACATGTGATACCTTGTTTTGATATGCACGTTGTTTTACCAATGTATTGTGAGATCCTTGGACCAGGAAAAATTTGGGTGTTTCCATGTTAATATACAGAAGACTATGAAAGCAATGGTGTATTCATTCAACTAGTGGTATCGACCTTGAGGGATACCTAGGAGGTAATTTAGGATTATACATTCTTTGTTGACTATTGGTATTGACCATGAGAGATACCCGGAGGTCGTTTATAAGTTATTATTGCCAAGTTGACCTAGGGGGTGTTGACCATGAGTGCTTCCATGATGGTCGTGTGTTAATGATTAGTGTTATGTTATACCGTAGGGGTAAGACTATGAATTAAGTTCCATAGAATTGTTTTCTATTTATTTCATAATTGTGACGCGTCGGTCAATCCAAAACAGATGATTGGACTCCTTCTTACTATATTTTATAGATGGTCTTTGAGACATCCCTTTGTCTACAACAGCGGTGATATAGAGTGTAGGCCATATTATGTGATTTAATTATTTAATAGTTTGAATAATTAATAAATGTAAATTAATGATATTGATGACTTTATGATTGTTTTTTATGTACTTCTTAGTTTAATACATAATTTTTGTGTATTGCCTACTATATTTATACAATTACACATAAGAAAATTTTTTTACTGCCTACTGGGATTCATCTCACATCGTCTTTGGGTCATTATTTCTGACACAAAAATATTATATGGTCTTAGATATAGATAAGGTAAAGATCCCTTCATTATCAGGTACTTGAGTGTTACTTGACCTGGATAGCGTGGGACAAAGCTAAGGCTTGCTATGTCATTATAGTTTATTGTTTTCTGTACTTTGGGTTCAGTATATTATTTACACCATTTTCACTTTTTTGATGATTTCCTAGACACATGTGACATGAATAATTTTTTAATTCACTAGTTGTAATATTATTATCAGTCATTCATTTTTTACAATATTAAATGGTATTATTTCATACACTATTATTTTATATTTATATAATATTGTGTATACTCTTTTTATGAGGGAATAATTTTCCCAATGTATTCACATGGCATTCACTGCTAATTGGTAGCCTCTGGTGATTGGGGAAATGCACTTGAGATTATGTGACCAACTGGGTTCGGGGCACCTTAGGGTGGCACCCTGATCTGGGACGTTACAAAGTGGAATCTGAGATATTCTTTTCTACTTTTTCTTACTATTTGGATCTTATGGGCACAAATAGCATTGAATAGATCGTTAGTAAAACGCCGTGTCTAGGAGCACCTAACCCATATATAGATAAAATCCATGTTACCTTGAATATTGAAATTTTTCTGTTTTTACCATTGTTATAGTTGAATGATTTCACTATTTGGTGTCACACATGATTTATGCTCTTGTTATTGAAATCATTTTCATTAAATTTATATTCCAACTCGATGAGATGATGGTATTCCATGTAATACATCACATAGGCAAATAAAAGAGATCACATGTCTTGAATTTTGTCATTCCATTAAAGATGAATTACTGATTTCATATGATTGTGATAGATACAGTTCTAGATATGCATGTTGTTCTGATAGAATACCTTCTATTTTGATTAGGTATTGGAATATAAAATGTTTTATTTTGATGAACATTAGACTTTGTTCTCTGAGGTGTTAAATAACCCTCTTGGATAGGAATTTGGCAGATCATTATTGAACATTAATTGAATTTCATTCAGTAATGATGAGAAAATACATTCCAAACATTGACTTGCAGTGAGTATGGGCTCCCAGGGTTTGGAATTTGTCATGACTTTGACAAGGTTTTATGTTTTTAGGGGTTCTGAAGATGTTTTGGAGGATTACTATCTAGAAACCCAAACAACATGGTGTGCGCTACTATGAACACACACCATGTGTTCTTCTATTTTGAAGGAAACAACATTGTTTTATTACATGCCTTGTATAATATATACATTTCATGTTGACTTTGAATATGTGACTAACTGTGTGAGAAATGTGTCTGGGATGGAAAACTATTTGTAGAACAATAGGAATATAGATTAAACACATCATGTCATAACATTCTGTTGATCTAGTTATGTGACCAAAGACACAGATAGACAAATCATTGGATTTACACACCGTATCTATTGTATAAACATCACATAGTTATCAATCCTGTATCTAGACATGTGACCTATTACACTAGTGTATGGTACATAAGTAGTACACACCACATTTAGGGTGAAAAAAGAGTGTAGTGTTACACTGGGAGTGATTTTTGTAGTTTTAGTAGTGTTGATGAACATAGGATGGGGGGAAAATTAAAGTACAAGCAGTGTATTAGGAAGAACATTCATTGTGTAATCAGTGTTACATGACCAAGATTGGTAGAGGTACACACCATTTTAAAAGTTTTAGGGAACCTGCTATGTTGAGTTTATACCTGCCATGTAACTATGTTTTTTATAACATGAATGCTCTTTTTCTCCTATTACATTATTTCAATTCTAAATTATAGTCCTTGATAATATTGAACAATGGTGTTCACTTGACCATGCAGAGTCATGCCACCAAGACGTACTCTGGATGTATGCTAGGTACATGGTGATGATTAGACACTGAAAATGGTAGATCTAGGTAATATAAGGACTAGGATATATGGGAAACATTCACTGAGATATGTTGGTACATTTGAGGATTTGGAGAGATTTGGGCCCGTTTACTATCAGTTGTAGTTACCTGAGAGGTACCGGGGTATGCATGACTTCTTTCACGTTTCTCATCTATGACATTACTTTTCAGACACTTCTCATGTTTCAACCTAAATATGATTATTTGGAGGTGGATGAATCCTTTTAGGAGAACTCTATTTGGATTGTGGATCATAGTATGATGTTTCTCCGTGTCTAGTATATTCCTCTGGTACGGGTTCTATGGAAGCACAGGAAAGTACAAGACCATTAATGGGAGAGTGAGGCTGACGTAAGATCATAATGGCTAGGGGTTTTCAAATGTTCTTCTTCACTAACAATAGATGATAAATTCAGGGATGAATTTCTTAATTGGGGAAAGTATGTAAGAACCTTAATATTTATTTGTGGTATATATGTTCATTTACGGTGGTTTCAAGTGAAATGATGACATGGAAAATTTTCTAAATACACATTGTGTACTTTTGAGTACAAATCGTGTACTTTTGATTGCACATCATATACCCAGCTGCCACGTATAGCTGTGTAATGGTCGTGTGACGTTTGATTACATGGTCGTTTAGGTGAACTAGTAGGCCGACTAATGTGGGGGAAAATTAAGGCTAGTACATGCCGTGTACATTAAATGAACATGCGATGTACGTTTATTTTTATTTGAAAAATATGTGCAGGGTCACGTCTCATATTTGGAAACACCATCATCTCCCCGTGGTTCATACATGATATTGATGAATGATTGAATAACATATATATCCTCCTAATTCTTTTCCGAACATCCATTTGAAACATTTCCAGCTGTGTTGGAATCCCACCAATGAGTTCTCAAATCCACTAGAGTCGTTATTCCTGATTCCACTTCTATCATGAGTATTTCAAGGATGATCATTTTTTTTGTTTTATAGATTTACGTCATTCTAGGATGATTCATGGTTCTACATTCAAGAATGTTGATCATGAAACATCAAGGTAAGTGGATTTTTCATTTTTTTTGTTCATTTTTGGATTATATATGCTAAATGTTCTACATACCCATGTTTTTCATAATTCAAGACTGGGAATATAAACCTATCATTTACATTCTATGGTTTAATTAATAGAAATTTCATTATTTTATATGTGTCTGATTAGATGCGTTATTGATGGGAATCCCCATGGTTGAGTTTCCTTAATTTGACTATGTATGGTCGTTTGGCCTAGGTTTCCTATTAGGCATACCTTGATTCTATGTCTTGAGTTTTTAATGAGGGTGTATCATTGATTATATGAATTTCATGTGTTATTCTAGTCAACAAGAGTGATGAGGTAGTTATATATTACATGTGATAACTTAATATTATATGAACTCTTTTTTCCAATTAACAATGAGAGCCATGGACCTATAAAAATGTGGGGTTTCCATGTTTATTTATGTAGGACCATAATAGCCTTGTATTAGACATTCACCTAGGGGTATTGACCCTGTGAGCTACCTAGGAGGTCGTTTATGAATATTTATGCTAGGATGACACATGGGGTATTGTCCGTGACAGCTAACTGGAGGTTGATTATAAGATATCAGTGTCATGTCAACCTAGGCATATTGGTCACGATAACTGCTCATGTGGTTGTTTGTTAGAGATTAATGATATGTTAAACTATATTGGTTATACTATGATAGATTCTCAAGAGAGTTGTTTTTATTGATGGGATGATTATGACCAGTCTTCCAAACTAAATCCCTTTCATGGACTCATTCTTACAAAATTGTTTAGATGGTCTTCTATAACATATGTTTTCCATTACAAATGGGATACCAATCTTAAGCTAGATCCCTAGATTTCATTTATTAACTGTTCGAAAAATTAATAAATGTAAATGAATGTAAATGAATATTGTTGGATTTTTTACCGTTTATTACATCCTAGTTTATTTCATTATTTCTATGTATTAACTGTAATATATATTCCTTGATAGTTAGGCACATAAATTTTTATGGTTTTCTATTGTGATCCGTCTCACACCCTATTTGGGTGATGTTTTTTGACCTGAACAGATTATATGGTTGTTGGTATAGATAATGGAATGCTCCCTTCTTCATCAGGTACTTGATTGTTTTAGGATATAGAGATCTTCAAACCAAGCTGAGGATTGTGATTGTGTAATATTTGACTATTTTTGTGTACATTTGTTTCAATATTGAATTTCCATAATCATGGCTTATTTGGATCATTTCCTAGAAAAATATGACATGTAGAATATTTATATGCTCCTGTTGTTATATTATTATCAGACGTCTTTTAAATAGGTTGTTGTATGGTATTATTACTTGTCCTATTATTTTATATTTAAACTCATTAATGTATACACTAAAAATGATGGTATAGTTTCCCCAATGTATTACCTTGTCCCTTGATGCTAGTCAGAAGTCTCTATTGTTTGGGGAAATGCATTTAAGGTTACATGAAAAACTGGGATCAGGGCACCATTGGGTAGCGCACAGATTCTAAACATTATACATGGTCACTTCATCATGTAAAAAATAATAATATCACATAACTATTTGTTTATTCTAATTTTCATCCTTCCCAATAGGTTATTGATTTTCATAATACCCATATTTTCATCATTTCAAAAATTCAAAGATCAATAATATCACAAAAAGACCAATTTTACAATCTATTGCATTAACTGTAACATTAATTTTTCAATGAAAATTACATTCATTGGGTCCTTATTCAAAACAGTAAAAATATATTCTAATCCTTATGATACATTATATATAGTTCTCCTTTCCACATTCTCAAAAAATTGGAATCATAATCATATTTCCTTCATGGTCACCACTCTGAAAAATATCAGTAGTCTATATTCTTATTTAGATTGGTGAGTCATAGAGTCAGTTATGGTATACAGAGTAAGTTATATTAAGTGATAATTGATTATACATAATCACAACATCATTAAATTATTTAGTTACCCCTTTCGGATACTCAATAGATGACTCTACATGAAATTCAATACTTGCATCATTAATAATTTTCCATTCCATTGACTAAAACCAAAGAGTAGTTTGAGATATCTTAATCATAATGCGAGACAAAATAATCCAAAAAACAATTTATAGAAACTGTAAATAATTAAATCATCTTTTTGTAATTTGTATCCTTTGGTTTATTCTATTAAATTTAAATTCACCACATATTTGAATTCTTCATGATGGTGAAAAAGTAGTTTATGTAGTTATAAATTCATTCCACTGAGAGTGTCAGACAAGGTTTTTATGAAGACATATTGTCATGTTATGGGTGGTGATCTTGTTCAAACAAATGATCAATTTTTGATGTTAATGCTCCAACGAAACTATCTTACAAACCCAAATCCACGTATATTATACTGATATGGGTGAAATTACTTGAAATACACTTTATCTATACTTATCAAAAAAAATTAATTATTCCCTAGGCATCATATTATGCATGTACTTGAAATTAAAGACATTTGTAGTCATATCAATATATATATCCCTGTAGATATCACAATGTATTCCCAACATAGATTATGATGGATAATTATAAAATTCAATTTGTTATTCATGATATTGATCTAGGAATCTCATTAATAGACATTATATATATTTAGAAAAATATTCAATACATTACCCAAACACCCACCTGATGACCCTAATAGATTAGTGCATCTAGAACATTCAAACAAGATCATCTATATTGTTGACTGGTCTACACTATTTCTAATAATTATCTCCCCATTTAGTAGTCATTTGATACATAAACTACATAAAACATTTCTGTATGTCATGATGAAAGGAAATATAAGAATTTGTGTCCTCATAAACACAATGAGGCTAAACTATGGATATAGATAAACATTAAATGATAATACATGTATAAGAATTTGTGGATAGCATATGAAAACCATTAACTACATATGAATGATCAAATTCATGAGTTATGATATAATTATTTGCTACTCATAAGACATGATTCATCATGAAATCAGGGAACATGTGTCGTGTGAGGAAAATAATAGAATTATAAATTGAATTGTGGAAAACATATAAGTATCAATAAAAATTCGAGTAGTAGCCATGTATCTTATACAAGACATATCTTTTCTATCCAAGGGAGGATATATCTCATTATAAGGTAAAACCATTTTCCCCAATGGAATATCTTTCCTCATAGAATAATGGGTTTACTCCCAAAATCATCAATGTAGTCAGGGATCACTCTAAAGACCATCATACTGGAAAATGACACATACTTATCTATGTTAACTCCTCATTCCATAATTTTCTACCTTAGAAGTTATAAATCATTACACAACTAAATTGAAGGAGATAATGGTTCCACCTGTCTTTTTTTATTATGTATTAACCATCCTTATATATAACCTAACCATCTTCCTTGGTTTTGGAATAACAATTGTGACATAATGAAATCCAAACATATGTGTTCCACATGATAAAGAAAAATTAAATATATAATAAACCTTGAATGGAAATTCATTTTATAAACAATTCAACATATCATAACTTATTGAAAAAGACATTATTAATAATCATTTTAATATTCCTTCATAGCATAAAACCTAAAAATAAGAAGGATTTATAAAAAATTTATAACTATAAATCCCATGGGAGAAAAAATGTTAAATTAAAATTTTGTAATCATAAAAACATTTCATTAAGAGATTAAATAAGGATTTTATTCACAGTTAATATCTTCATAAAATTTAAATTTACATTAATTGATGATATCAAAGATAGAAATTGATTTCAAAAGATAAATCACATGAATCATTTCATGAAAAAGATAAAATCTCATTGAAAATAAATTTTTAAAAATAAAAAAATACATAAAAATAGAAATGAAAATATTTAATAATAAAAATTAATAAAAAAAATTAGTCATTATTAATCATTTAATAAATTTTATGAGGAATATAGCCATTCCACTATGAAAATAATAATTTTTTAACATTACAAAACTTATTATATACTTTAGAATTTTTATTTATCAATTTTCTAAATATTAAAGAATTGTTTTTCCATTAAAATAAACATTAAAGAATATATGGTATTATTGAAATAATTATTTTTACAAGAAATGGATAAATAATAATCATTCCAAATATGATGAAAAATATTAATGTCTTCACATATTCTATAAAAACCAAAATAGAATAGTTTGTAAAATGAAACGATGAATCCACCCAAAAAAATTTGTATAAAAATGTATATATGTGTAGAAAATTTTTATAAATATTTTGATATGTTTTAATAACATGTTGAATAAATTTATTGAAAATAAAATATTTTTCAGAAAACAAATTTATGAAAAAATAGATAGATAAAGTCGGATTTTCTTTGGAAAAATTTCATCATTATATATAGTAAAAAATATTTTAAAAATTGTAAAGGTAAATAAATATATAAATATTAAATATTGTATAAATAAATTTATGACTTTCTTGAGAGATATATAATGTGATTTTTCCTCAAAAAAATAATTAAACATTTACTGATAAACAATGACATTTTAACATTTCCCTATGAACACATTGGTAGCATTTAATTTTATGCCCAATGAAAGAATAACATAAAATTAAAAACATAATATCATGAGGATAAATAAATTTTGTTATAATTGGTCAAATGATCTATATATAGACCTTGAAAAATAATAGATATTCGTAACATAACATACACCTTAAAGAATCTAAATTGTGATAAAAATAGCGTAGTTATTTAGTGAATATTGAACGGCTTACACAATTAAAGAGACATTATATAATGGTTATTTAAATTTCAATAATTCTCTAGATAATATATTAAAAATTAATTAGAATTATATACACCTTATCAATGAAATATGTTATGAGTATGGATTGTGTCTCCTATAATATAAATGTGAGATAGAAATCCCATACCTTATGTATTAACATTTTTCATACACATTACAACATCCTATATAATAAATATGAGATTATTATACTTATATGAAGGAAATATAATTATATATATCATACTGTATATTATTTGATCATATCATTTTATTAACCATTTAATAACAATTCAATGTTAATGTCACATTTCATGTAATAACCACATTTTATAAACTATATGCTATGATTTGAAATTTTTGGTAAAAATACATTGATCATGGAATAATCATATCGATATTAAATATAATATTATAATTTTAATATTTTATTTAAGTTATAATTTCATATAAAATCATGAAAGATTGTTTTGAGATATAATGTAAGTAATTATCTTGGGGATGATATGTTGTATGTATGAATAATTAATGTTCCCATTCTTTAATGATCATTATAGAAATAATGTAATTCATATTTTACCATTAAATAATGATCAAAATATCAATAATAAATTTTTATTCCTTTTCAAATACTTATTAATATAATACATGTTGTTTGGTGATGAAAATATAGAGTCACTTTGCTCTATTAATGCACTAGTCGAAATGGAAATGAATGATGTTATTTTTCATTCCGTGAGTGAAAATGTAAAAATTGAAATATTATTTTATCATTACATAATCATACATATTTCATCAATATTATTATAATATAAATCATTAAATGTATATTTTTTGACTTTATCATTATATTACTACATGTGATGAGTTGCTCAAAAAATCACTTCATTTTGTGAGAAATTAGTCCACCAAAAAAAGAGGAATGTTTTGTATTTCAGGACTCAAACCAATGGGGTTTATCAAGTGACCACCCCAACCACACTTCTATGAGGACAGTGGCTAGAGACCAGTGCCAAAAAGACATATCCCATAAATCAGATGCATTTGACTAATTTACTTGTATCCACACTCACACATACACACACTTCCTAAAGCGTAAAATTATAATATATAAAACAACTGAAATAGATGAGTGAATACATATATAATCCCATAACTATATTACTAGAGTAAATTATTAAAAGTGTAAAAGCGTCCCAATCAAAACATGTAAAAATTATAAATATTAAAACCTACTCTAAGGGAAATGACAACGACAAAATGAAATCTCCATGAAAACACCCTTGTTTGTCAGTCACATCATATACTAATCCCTATATTTGTCCTCCTATTATGTTTTAAAGATGTCATCTTCATATTACATGACACACGAAGAAAGAGACCTTTTAGTGGTGAGAATAAAAATGCTTAGAAAGAAACATAGAAAATAATAAAATGAAGCTTCATGTATAGAAAGATCAATGATATATATTACAATAAATGTATATCATAATCATGCATATATATTTCAGATAGAGACTAAGCCACTAAGGATTGAAATTCAACTACCAGCCACATGATTCTACTCAATATTATTGTCGTTCCAATATAATCAACTCCATGATACATGACACCACATGAGACACTCATTCAAGAGATCATTTCAATCTTTTCCAGCCATAGAATGTTCACTGCTCCCAGAAGACCATGTTACACATATAGGGGGTCACACCTAGAAGCACTGGGGGACTCCATAAAGCCATTATAGATCATTCCAAAATATATCAGATCACGTGACAACAATACGATAAAACGAACTGATATGGAAAGATATATAAAGGATGATTTACCTACTCATGGAGGTCAATAAGACTCCAAAGAACCACAGATGTTATAAACATTATAAAAGATACACTCAAGTATCATGGTGGGACTACACATCTCTATTAGAGAGTCACCATATGCAGGGGTTCACAATATGTTGATATGGATGAAATTACACACAATTACATTGAGGGAATGGACTAAGGGAACACACTCAACCAATATTATACCACACTAATGAAACAAATGGATAAAAACAACATTGAAATAGGAACATCACATGTAATAGTGTTTGCTGACATGTACAATTGTCCCCAGATCATAATTTATGGAAATGAATAGAATTATGTGTAAAACATGATATACATGACACGTGGTAGTGGAAATTTTCTTTTACAGGTCTATGGGAACCCAAAATATTCCTTTCTTTTAGTTTTGATGTATTTCATGTTATTTTAATGTACCACCCCGAGTATAAATTCCTCTGTTTGTTTCCAAGTACATGGAGTGACACTAGCATGGTACATATGTCCATGTTTATGTAAATTATTATGTGAATGTTGAGATATTGTAGAAAAGTCACATAGTATGTGAATTTCACATAGGTTATGGTATTTAACTTTAGCTGATACCGTATATACATAGATACGGGTTCACACATGATGTATAATTAAAGATTAAATTCATTATAACTGATGATTTTATTGATCCCACATGATATTCCAATTTTCTTCAAACATGTCACAATATCTATTTTCCCTCACATGAGAATATATATATGCGGTATATGGATAATTTAGTCACAGATGATAAGGATTATTAGATTTTAATCCTCTTAGAAAACTTCGTATCACACCTTCGAAAGATTCCCCATAAAAAGGGGTTCTAATGATACTGAAAATCCATTATGATTTTCATCAAAATTGTCTACCCCATTGTCGCACCTCAACCACACCATCGATCCTGATCTTGACCTATTGTATAATTCAATTTCACTGATGAATTGTCATACAATGGTCAAATAATCTCTATTCATCCAACAACATCCATAATTAACACACACACTGACAAGTGGAAAAATTGCAGAAGAAAACCATATTCTATAAGATAGGGGTAATAAAACTAAACATTTGTTATTGTTTGTTCAATATATTGTCATTGAATATGACAAATAATGAGAAATAAAAAACAATTAACATATAAAAACGTATCAATTTTAATCTACAGATTATTTACATATTTAATTTTTTCTAATTTAGTATCGTTCATCTGATATAAGGAGAAATGATTTAAAATAACATTTAACATGATAAAAAATATTTTGGATAGTCATTGATGAAGAAATATTCAACACTGATTTCATTAATATGATCCTTGAACTCTGTTGGCATGGAAATCCATGATCACATTCTTCTCTTTTGTTGTCCACAATTAATTTTACTCAATAGTTTTCAATTTGTACATGGTTTTAGTGGAAAACACTAAGGACAATCAAATAACAGTATATTTAGTGGATATATTATAGATTTATTGAAAAAAATAAAAAATTATATTTGATTGATTAATATTCGTAATTAAATTAATATGTTGAATTTTTAAAAAATTCCCATTGCCAATAGAGATAATGTAGTATCTAGGAGAAAAGCCTATTATGAACTCAATGGTCCGTACATATTTTGGATTTAGGAACCTCTTCTAATGTTACTCCACATTTTTATGAAATATATGTGCTCATATTATAAAATATATTTAAAATATTTCAAACATTTAGTCTGGACACATCAAGTATCAGAATCATATATCATCTCTACACATAATCTAGAATATAATCCATAAAATATCCAAGAATAATACGTGGAATCACTGAGTCATTACATTCTCCTGAACACTGAAATTTTTTAATCGGAAATATAAATACATAAATAAATAGATAACGGTAATATGATCCCTTCTGGGTATCCCACTCCCTAGATAACTCCTAATGATTATTTTTCATCCGATGAACATGCACTCGGGGACTCGATCACCCACAACAGATCATATCATGTCGATCCTCAATCTCTAATAGGTACTCAGCAATGGTAGCTCAATCATCAATTTATATCTGGTCCTATTTAATAACATGTGATAGTTCATTCAAATGTCTCCCAATATAATACAAATTGATAATTCACGTATATTTTCCTATTTAGACGATAGGGCTATGTGATATGCCACCATGTTAGCTCTACACAGTATGTGGAATAATCCTATTGATATTATAAACAACTTGTTTCATGACTAAATATCTAAAACCCAAGAAGAGGTGACACACTATATAACCAATGGACTCATTAATTCAACACTATAAGTCTATATAATATTCCCTCATAAGACTTATGATCTCTCTATGAAGTCTTTATTTTCATTTAGATGACACGAATCAGATCTATAGTGGCTCACAAAGTCATTAGAATTATGAATTCTAAATCACATAGGTTAGACTAAAACGTATTATCTATCACATTCACTGATCCAAAAAATAAAATGCTGACATACCAATTGTGTAATGTTATTTTTATATGAAAACTCAACCAAAAGTAGATGATCCTTTGAACTACGACAAAGGTCTCAAAGTCATTCTCACATTAACTCCTCCATTACCTAAATAGTCATATCTATTTGGTCATCATTTTGTGCGTGAAAAACCCTGATCAATCATAAATTATTTCAAAATAAATACTAATATCCATTGTATAATTATGAATTAATGATATCGTCATGTTTTTAAATAATCTTCAAGGATACATCATGGAGTTAGACTATCTTCTTCACATTAAGGTGTCTGATTCACTAAACTAAAATCTTTTCTAAAATGTCTATATTGTGGGTATAAATTTCATGTAAATCTATAACAATATAGATTTAATCTCTTAAAAAAGATATAAGTACTTACCCCATTATTAATTTGATGGATAGATCATCCCTCAATCACTCTGGAATCCCATTTGATTGATCTGAACACTCTGTAACAAGGTTCTCAACCTTCACTATCTATCTAGTGAGGAATTGAGAGAATATTGAAACATCATTCTTATTTCCTTGCCAAAAAATTATTTTCTTTTGTCCTGGTAGATCATAACCACATCCTTTTTATTTCCAAATGGGTTTTTTGGTACTCCCACATTATCTTTTCCTGACATTTGTAGGATACCATTTTACATCCAATGAATGGGATAGTATGATCACCACAATCATAATATCACGAAATGTCCAATGGACTTCAAAATACATTTGGTCACATAGTCAATATCCTGATACTGAGAATCCCCAAAAATATGTAAAATTAGCAGGGTATTAAGAATCAATTGAAAAAATTATTAAAATTACTTTTCCAAAAAATAAAACTGTAAATAATGAACATTATTATAATGCATCTTCGCACAACTACGATAAATATAACTTTTTGAATGAATCTTCCACCACATTTCACATTCAAAGTGTATAAAAAATAAAAAATTCATTGTATTAGAGTGAATCTTACAATAACATCTATTTCATGTTTATATCCTTCACTAAGAAAATATAAATGTGACTCTTGTGGGACGATTAGATGATAATTGGCTCTCCCACCAGGCGTTGTCAACACATCATTAGTATAAAGACTACCATCGATAGATAATGATCACAGGTTATACTTTTATTATCATGTGGTCTCAAATGGTGAAAACATTATGCAATAACCTCATTCATCATCCTCTATACACAACTAATTATGATCCGTAATGCATCATAGAACAATGCAAACTGCACAACTCCATGTATAAATCTCATGATTGGATCTCTCATTAATATCTTCCATTGAGTTGAATTGTCTAAATATATGTGTATCTCATATACATAAATATAACTTATTGAGCTTCACATTTTTATTATTCTCTCGAATGATTTCCAAAACTATCCTCATACTCTGGCATGTTACTACTCACACAATGAATGTAATTGGATTTCATCATTGAATACCACCACAAACTATTCCCTGAATGTATGAAATATCTAAGCCACGATTCCCATGAGCACATATATTGAGTTAATAATACATACGGGAATCACCTTGTACACATAGTTACCATAGATAAATCTAAATTATTTCGTTATTATATCCTTGTTCCATACTCATACATAGTCATAGCCCAATATAAGGTCAATATTCATGAATCATCACACAATTATTGACTAATCAAAGGGTTATATGATCATCATAATTGGATTGAGATTTACCATAGTCACCTATTTAGAGTGATGGAAACATACCGATACCATTATGATATTATCCATATTCCTGAAAATAAATTTATTGCTTCTTATGGGGAATGATGGGTCTTATAATGCCTTTCCCCTACAATCCCTCGAATGACACCCAGAACTGAAGAACCACTCTGGGGCCATATGGTTTTCATGTTCATATATTAGGGTCATCAAAGGACACTTGTTAATGTATCTTTATATATTTTTTTTTATATTTAATCTTATAAAGACCACAATAATGTTTTCCTCATAAGTTTCCACCACCACCTAAAACTACTAACACATATCATCCACTGATCTATGAGTCATTATATCCAAATAATGATTTATAATATAAAATATTATATTATTAAGACCATATTGGTTATCCAATATCTCATTTTACCCCAAAAATAAAATCATGGTCTCATCACTAAATACACAATACATTCACTTCCAAGGATAGTCAATCTAGGTATGAATTGTGGATAATTAGTCAGTTTATATATATTTTATCAAAAGATATTTTTCTACTATGAATAGATACCATAAATACAATCTACTATATGTATCAAATAAAAAATAAATCATAATGGTGTTTCACAATGTCACTTTCTATCATCGTATCCAACTACATGGGATGAGCCAATGTATCATCCTAAATCTCTTTGTCTCATACTCGAGAAGTGGAAAGAATGTAATAGAATCATACATGTCACTACTAATACATTTACTAATGTGTAAAATAAACATATCACTCCTCATGTCATGCTTGGAGGCATAGGTTCACAAGATTCCATAGCCCATAGCTACAAATATCCATGACCACCAGCTCAATGAGTTTGGCGTTGACCACCTAGGGGTGATAATGGTAAAGGTGAAACCTCTAACCACCTCATGTTTCTACATCAAAAACCTATTCTATATATAATTGCTTATGGACCACCCTAATATAGTATCTCCCTCTATCTCAGTGGTCCCTCTAATATCTATTCATCACATATAAAAAATCCATAACATTTTTATCTTGGTTTTTCATTCCTTCATAAGTGAAACACTGCCTTTCCCTCCGCTAATTTATGTTATCCTGAGAGACATGCACCAATGAACCTGCATCTTGGGTTAAGCACCTAAACATTTTGACATCCTTGGATCCTTTTTAAATTCATATTTTTCTTGGAGACATTGTTCTCTCTCTTGGGTTCCTACTATGGGTACCATCTATGTATTTTTACTAATCCGGTATTATCAAAAAAAACTAAGGCACTCCCAAACACCACTACCAAAGTAAGAATACATAGGTTTTCCATGATATCTTCTATTTCCCTAAAATAAAGTTTTTTCAATGTATATATATCTGAAGAATAGATCCTAAACTGTATACATGTAGTAATATGATAGATTAGTGAATATCATTGAGTACACCACCACAGCTAGTCTACTTTACTACAAATGTAAAATCTCATGTATGTGATATAATCATAATGAGGCTAGATAGAATTAATACCTTCCGAGATGCAATATTTATAACAATAAAATAGTAGCCTTGTTGTGTGACTATGGCACTAAGATCCATCACCTTTCAATAGATCATCTATGAATAATATTGGTGAGGACCATCATATTATCTTCATGTGTCCTCACAAGGTGGAAAATGTGATTGATTTCCTCTAACATGTCCTCGTCCACATGGGGGTATTATCACCCCAAAATAAGGGACGTCAAAGCCTTTGATACATGTTCAATGAAGTTAGCCTACATGCCTCCTCATATGGGACTGTAAGTGCTTGTATCTTATTAATTATTGGGGGTATAGTTTTTAAACCACCTAGAGGTTCTATATAATTTAAATTAAAATATAACAATTTGAAAACAATTTTTATATAATCATTGTTATAATTAATTAGAATTTGGATGGCCATCTTTTCGGTGAAATAATGAAAGAAAATAAGATGCACTATAGTCATAAAGTATATATGGGGTGTTGACTAAAGATGGAAATGGAAAACACAACATATTCTATTATGAATTATATACTAGTGTTTTTTCCTATAAGAAATGATCAGATGAACCTAGTCAATCATTTTGTGATCTATATCTTGGTGTATGGATACATTATCTTTCACACCAATACTAGAGTCCCTGGCTAGAAATCCAATCCCAGAACACTTATTTTTCCTCAAAGCCATTATCCACATCTATGTTAATTTTCTTTAAATCACTACTCTGATAAAAATATATCATGGACTTACCCACTAGGGTTTTAACTAGGTCTACTCTAAACTGATGTCCAATATTACAGGTTATGCAAATAATAATTGAGTTGGTATGTCTCAAAAGATTGGAGCATTAACCAAATATACATATACACATTCATATATATTTATGACCATTCAATGATAAAATGATAATCAACTAAAACTAATGTTTTAATAAATATATATATATATATAACCGCAGAACCATAATATAATTTTAATGTATTAAATGAAATAATTGGTCCAACTATAAGAAGAAAAAATATAAAGAGACCATATTTATCAAAGGGAGAGGAACATGAATAAATGAAATCTCAAAAAGAACCTGAGTCTATCAATCTCATGAAATGGTCCACCCACTCCATGTCCTCATAGGACATCATAAAGTGGGTTTTCATTAGCATGAGACACAACAGCAAATGTTATATCCCATGTAGAAGAGAATATAAAAAAACCAAGTAGTATACACTAAAAATACAAAATATGATGAATTAGGTTCATTCATCTCAAAGAATGTTATAAAAATAAACTAATAATATAAACATCCAATTGAATACAACTACAATCTTTTTGATACTTCTCAAATAAAATTTCATTATGGTAGAATCTACTCCAAAATCCAATCTTTCATAAGATACACTCATTATAGAAGTAAATTTCATTGGTACTCACCACTGAATTATCACTTCTATCTCAATACCCTGATACTCAGAGAGGGGATCACACCATGAAAAACATGGGGACCCCATGAAACCAATCTGAATAAACCCAACACATAAGTGATCATATTCCTACAATAACATTAACTATTTTAGTTGGCCTACTATTTGGAGGGTCAATTCCTAACTTAATGAGGAAATTTTGATAACAAAACCATGACCTATTTTTTTAATATGATAGATTATTACAGTACAATATAAAATAGGGTGTCTAAAAATTACATTAGGGACTCATCCTATAGAGGATATTAAAATTATGTTATTTCCTGGTAAGGCTACATTGTGCCCTGGATAGAATTGGAAAAGGAATCACAATCAACCTAGACTAGTCTAGATTAAAGATACAATGGTAAATAAACACAATTGAAATGGGTACATAGTGTGTAATATGGGTAAACAATGTGTCCCACAATCCCCTGTTGGGACCAAGTTGATAATTAAGGTGATAAAGGTATTAAGAGTTGTCTTTTGTTGTCAGGATTGTTTTTTATGAATTGAAATAACTTCACATTGTTTTAGAAACAATTATTTTGATATTTTTTATTATAAATGAATTGATTTGTCTTAGGGAGAATTGATTTTCACAAGAGAATGTATCATGTTAGAAGTGAATTGTTATAGATTACACCCAATAATCGATGTGAATCTTCTTTTTCAATTATGGTGATGATTTAATGATTTTTATTCCATATAAATAATGACTCCTGTTGAGAACCTCTAACGAAAGTTTGATAAGTGAAAGGGGAGTGAAAGAGATTATTCTAATTGTAAAACAATCATATTCAGATTTTTTAATAAAATATACTGAAAACAATTGTATTCATATTAATTTTCAAAACATTCAGAAATTAATTTTATTTATATTTATTGTATTCATATAAAATATAGAATCAAGTGGTGCTGATTATTTTTCAATTCAATCAGAAAAAAATTGTATCCATATTGTATCAATTTTCTTTAAATACATTCAATACCCAGTGAATGTCAATGACCATGTTCCCATTTGTTTTTAGGCAGTGCCGATTGAAATGTTGTTCTAATGATCGTGGTAACGAAGGAAAAGGAGGCGCCGATGAAGTGGGTGATGTTGATGGCAAAATGAAGTCTCGATGAAAAGGGTGATTCTGTGTCCAAATATGAAATTTTAAACACTTCTCGATTATTCTCAAATCTTCTACAATATTCATATCTATATTTCCAGACACCCATTTCAGATTTAAATAAGATTATAATTGATGAGAAACTCATGGGTCTGATCATTTGAATCTGATTATTTCATACTGATTACATCAAAATAATGTTTGATACCGTACCTATTGAATCTGTTTGGGGAAATGAACTTCTCCACTTGAGATACATTCACTATTTTTAATGGAGGTATCCCCGTGAAAATTCATTCATCAATCATGAATTTTTTTCTTTTCTCTTGACCGACTTGAGAAACCACATAATTACATTAAAACCCAATAAAAGCATTAAATATAATTAGTGATCATCATGAGAAGGTTTAAATAAGAAAAAAATCAATTCCATTAGACACAATTCTTTGTATTCAAATGTTGATTTGAATGATGTGTAAGAAGCTTTTGAGAATCCATAATGGGTTTAATCCATGAATGAATAATTTGATCAAATTGAATAGAATAGTATGCGGGAACACATACCCAAGTGTGAAAAAAAACATCAATAGAACAAAAAGTGTTATAGAAACAAGATTAATGGAAAATTTTAATTTAAATGAAATAAAGAAAGACTGGTTTGTAAAGGCTACTCATTGATTGATGGTATTGATATTGATGAAAACATTGATCTAGTTTGAAGATGTGAGAAAATCAGAATCTTTCTGGATATTACCACACACCAAGGCTACAAAATCATTCAAATAGATCTTAAATCTGCATTCAAAAATGGTGATCTCGAAGTAGAGGATTATGTTGAACAGCCTTGTGGCATTGCTATTGGAAATGATGAAGGTGGTGTGTTCAGATTGAAAAAGGAATTGTATGGCCTAATATATGATCCCGAGAAATTTTATTCCAAATTAGATACATGAATAATAAAGATGAATTTCAAAAAACGAAGAGTGGATAGAAATATTTAGATCAGAGAATTTAAATTGTATTCACTTATTTTAATGGTTTATGATGGTGATATTATCATTAATATGAATGTTTAATGAATATGTCAATGATTTTATGATTAAATAAAGAATGTAATTGAAAACTCTATGCATGGATAAATGAAATAATTTCACATGTTACTAATCCAACAAAAGCAAGAATACATTCCCCTCTCTTATGATAATTTTTAAAAAGAACTTCTTAATAGGATTGGCATGGAAAATTAAAAACCAATTTCAACACCCTTTTCAGTAGGAACAACATAGCGTAAAGATGGATTTGGAAAAGATGTGGTTCAGAAAGAGTATGGAATTATGATTGGAAGTCCATTGTATTTTAATACCTCTATAACATACATTATTTACGTTGTTTCATTATGTGCATGATTTTGGTTTGTGCCAGGAGAATAACATCTTTTTTCTAGAAGTCAAATTCTCACAAACATCAAATTCTCAAAATAATTAGGAATTAGATATTTCATCTCAAATAGTATTGATTTATTTGGGTATTCTAATGCTGATTGTGCATGAAATATTGATGATAGAAGATCCACATCTTGCGGGGTATTCATTTTGTGAAATAATTGGGTTAGATGGAATTCAAAGAAACAAAACTCCGTAACTCTCAAAATAGCCGAATATGAGTATGTCGCGGCTAGTCATGTCGATACTCTGCTTATGTGGATGAAAATACAATTGGATGATTTACTTAAAGATGTGAAGATACCCATTCTCTTAGGTTTTGAAAATCAATGTACAATCAATCTCATAAAGAATCTAGTGATTCATTTTCATTGAAAACATATCGATATCAAATGTCATTTCATAAAATATAATGTTGAGAAGAATGACTTAAAGCTGGAGGATTTTACATAATAGAATCAAGTTGCTGTTATTTTCACAAAACCTTTATCGAATGAATAATTCTAAAAATATGAGTTTGAACATGGGTGTCTGATCTATTTCTCTTAATGATTATGGTATGTGTATCTGTATTATATCTTATCTTAACTTTGGATTATTTTGTAAAGGGAGAGAATGATTTTGTTTCATAAATCTATTACACAAAAAATGAGTGTTGCATGTAATATATGAATTTATAATTGTTTAATGTTTGAACTATTAAATTTTTTTGTTGTAGTGGTTGTAAGAAGATAAATTGAATTGTTTTCCATGGATAATAAATAAAATAATGAGAACTGAAATTGGTTATAATGATCACTTTTTTGGGATAGCATGTTTTTTCAATTAATGAAGCTTTTTTACTATAATGAGTTAGATCATGTAGGAAAAAATTGTGGATATGTAATCCACTATATGAATTAAAAAACATTAATGATTTATGAATCATGGTTGACAAGAAAATACAAAGGGGGATATTATTGTGACCAAGCAGATGATGAAGGTGATAAAGGTTTCAAGAATTGTCTATCTTTGTCAAGATGGGATTTCAAGAAAATAAATTACATCAATCTATTTTGGAAACAATTGTTTTCAGATTTTGTTTTATAATTGAATTGACCGGTTCCAATAAGATTATGTTTAATAGGAGAATGTATTATTTTTTGAAATGAAATATGATCGGATTCACACTATAATAGATGTGAAACATGTGTTTAAATTGTGATGATGATTTTTTGGTCTGTATTTGTAACACCCTGAGATTTTATGAGAATTTTTTTTATTTCATTGATGAATTGTTTTATACGCTACACCATGATTTGGTTGTTCTATACACAAAATTGTATTAGCTTGAAGTATACACAAACACTATTCTAGTCTAGTGTTGCACACCAGAGCAACCTTCCTCGATATCATGTGTTGTACGCAATACCCTATTTCACTAAACGAGATATTATTATAATATTATAACGAACAAGCTGTTATGAATAGTAATAACCACATTTTTTGCAATATTATAAATTTTATCTTTCAAAATGGACTTCATTTTTGGATTCGGAATAAAAAAATTAGCTTAGAGTGAATTTTTGTTGTTTTTCTGAAAACTTTCAATTTTTTATAAATAATGAAAAACATTGAGTTATAGTTTAAAACTAAATTTTTATTTTAATAATTATTTATATTATTTAAATTTATTTTATATAAAAATAGAAACATAATACCTATATA
Organism: Viscum album; assembly: GCA_963277665.1. NCBI lineage: Eukaryota > Viridiplantae > Streptophyta > Magnoliopsida > Santalales > Viscaceae > Viscum > Viscum album. The sequence goes on from OY728150.1 coordinate 2,015,348,578, forward strand.
TGTTCAATGTAATTTATTAGATTCATTTTATAATAAATTTAGATATAAATTTTTTTTTGGAAATTTTTACCGTCTTTTACACACTTCCTAAGAGCATTTACAAATTTACATAAAACATAATTTTACCATATCTTTGAGTTGAATTTCAAAAATATGAGAGACACAGTTGATATCATTATGTAAAATGTTGTTCAATGAGATGAAAATAATTTTGTAATAGTAGATTTTTACTTTTATTTACCACGGTTAAAAGAAAATATGGTAATTAGGAGTAAAAATTCTATTATTATTACCATAAAACATGTCATAATCCTGTTGTATAAGTGTAATTCGACCAAAAACAACCTTAAGAATAATATACGACCATTTAGGTCCACATGGATTAGATTAGGACATTTATTATTATTTATTTAAAAGAAGAGTTAAAAGTGTTAAAATCAATGTTTAATAACTAAAACATTTTTAATATAAGGTTATATAATAGATAAATTCGACTATAAATATTCATTAGAAAGAAAAAAATATTTCCTACATAATTTTATTTGCTTTATAATTTTTAGACATTAAATAATTTAATGTATTTATGACACAATGATGATGTAGTAATTACCATATTAATGAAATATTAACATAATTGATATTATAAATATCCAAATAAAGGTAATTTCAAGATTTTTATGAATTAAACTAATTTTATATGTTAATATTACTTATTAGGGTTGTTTAGATGAATTTTTTTTGAAGTAATAATGCTGTTATGAATTTAGAAAAACCAAGATACCAAATAGTGTCGAAATTGACATAAAATAGTTTTTAAATCTAATTTTAAATTATTAATTGATATAATGGTCGTAAAAATATATTTTCCAGAAAAAATCCTTATATAATAATATATATTCCATTAATGAGAAAATTTTAGTTATATTGGTAGTTTATAGTATGTTTATTGACATTATATTGTATGAATACAAAAAGAAATTGTAAAAGTTTAATTATTTAACATAGAGTTAAATCAAAATGATAATGTCAAAATAGTAAACTAAACATGTATAAAACCTATTTTTTGAGATTATTTAGACCCCTACCCACCCTAGCCTCGAAATAAGTCTCCTTGTAGCCATTATAAACCGAATATGACGTTATTATAAAATAATATTTTATGTATTTCCTAAGGAGCCCCTCAGCTCTCTTATAAAAGAGCACTCACTCTTCTCACACATTAACTACTCCCAATAAATTTGGATCGGCCAAAACCAACCCAAATATCATATAAACTATCCTCCCTTCATCCTAGAGGCCTTACATTATTCAGAAATCCTTCATATGGATCCCTTTTTATCAAATCAAAAGTAAGAACACGAAGAAGAGGTAAATATCTCACCACCTATTTCAAGTTCCTTTCTTCTTCCACGTCCTCATTCATTGTTGTTTCCATTGTAAAATTGTAACTCCAATATATAATATATATTGTGATGTTATTATATAAATTTTACAACCATATTAGTTGTTTTATTGATCCTATGAATGAAAAAGTAATCACACGTGCGTACATACGGCTAACCGTCTCCACGTCATGGGGTAGTTTTTTATTGAAACAATTTCAACATTTGGGAGGTATAATAATGAGTATAAATGATATAAATAACAAATATAACATTATTATGAATCTTTATATATGATATACTATCCAATTATATATTATGTTAATATCAAAAGACTGATATTGTCGCTCATGCTTACGTACGGACTACCGTCTCCACAAACGCGATGAGATTCATTCTCCAAGATTAACCATTCAAGTATGATTATATGGTATATATAATAATTATTAATAATATATATTAAATAATAATTATACTGTACTTATTTACAGATACGATTCATTTACTTAATTCCATTCATTTCAATAAAGAAACGAAAACAGCGTTCATGCGTACGTAAGTTCTACCGTCTCCATGAATAGTGTATTTCATTCCATTTATCGCGATCTATCATATATATTTATATGATGAATATATATTATTTATAAATAATTTTTTACATTCTAGAATTTTGTAAATCAGTACATATGTAAAAATATCAAGAATAATAAGTCCAAACACATATTATAAATAAAACAATTTTACGCAAAACGATGTTTTAACATGGAATTGACAAAAGAACGGGTAATATAAAGTCATAAGTGATTAATATATGATATTATAATTATTATAATGGTTATTTTACATGTTAATAATACGTTTAAACCCACTATATAAGAGTTTTTGACACGTATGAAAGAAATTGGACCTATGGTAAGGGATAATTATTCCAATCTCGTTTTTATCTGAGTTTGTTTTTTCGTAAGTATTTACTGGGGTTATGTTTATCATCCATTTCCATGTTTTCTCAAAAAAAAATTCATAAATTTTTTAATATTCTACCATGTATGTTTAATGTAATTTTACCCTTTTATGACTTTTACCACATGGTATGGAAGGAATCTGTATTTTGTTTACCATACGAGGTACTTTTTTACTTTTTCAGCAAAAGTACGAGAATAATGTTTTTTTAAACTTATATGGAATAAAATTATTTTTACGGTTTCATAATGCCTTATTTTCACGATGCTTCCTATAAAATATTTCATGATTATTTTCAACAAAAATCCTATTCTTTTAAAATTGCATGAAATTTATAGAAAAGAAAATGATTTTTAAGAAGAAAGGATATTTTCCTAAATAATTCATTTCAATAGTTTTATCAAAACTACTTTCCATCTAAAATGACTTTATTTAATATGATTATATTCCAAGAATAATGTCGCTATAATTTACATGGTTTGATTTTTCATATGATCAAATGATGTCCATTTTTTATATGGATTATGTTATGATGGCATGCTGTTGAAAAATCTCATTTTATTACATGGGTTATGCTATGATGTGTGATTTGTGATTTTCTGGAACACAAAAGAATGATTTCATTATGAGATGGGTGGGACCTATATATCCCTCCAATGAATTGGGTAACGATTTATATCTCATGAGATAGACATGCCTGGAATGGAAAGTGAATTCAGTTTAGTAATACAAGGCTGGAATGGTAAGTAAACCTGGTTCAGTAATCCACGTTGTCCACTATGATGGTCTTGGTAGCAATGCCTTGGCTACTGTGGAAATCATAACACATGCTTAATGTTTTTACACAGTTAAATGTTTTATTCCCATGTTATTTTACCATGACTAGTGTTCCTTTATGATATATTCCTTACCTACGTCTAAGATTTATGACATTGCTCAAGATTTTGATGTATGGATTTTATGTTCATGTTTTTGCATTCAAATATTGTTCTCTATGTTTACCCTTACTGCGCATTTGAGATCACCATTTTTATGTTTTCTTTTCCCCAAGGTATAAAGAATGGTTTTATCTATGAAGAAAAAAGTGACTGATCTTAATGGGAGATTTTTATGATCATTCACCATGATTAGAATATTATATTTCAAGTTTCCAAATACACTAAACTATTACGGTCCTTGGGTGTTTGTTTTTGTAATGTATTTAGTATTCTACAAAAGTAATGTAATGTCCATGTACATCAAGTATGGGTCTCTACAGTTGGTATTAGAGGGATGTTTATTTAACCTTTAGAAACTAGGATGCGAAAACATTAGTGAGATACCTAGAGATATTTCTAAGGTATGTCTAGGGATTTCCCTAGGGATATGTATATGTATATGTTAATGTCCAAGAATTACGTTAACAATCTTAGTATTAAACCTAAGATGTTACATATTAAAGGTACACCCCCTTTATTATGTTGTTTTCCTAGCATGATTTTTTCGTCTCACACTGTACATTTTGGGTTTTAGACAATAGCTGGATCCCGAAGGAACCATGTTGATAAATGTAATGGATGATGCAATGATTGTCATCCTGAACAAACCAATGTTATGGGAGATGGAGTGGAAAATCTTATTGCTATACTCACACAAGTTATGAATCATTCTGGACATCCAAATGACCAGAGAAGGGAACATTATTCTATTGAGTCTTTCATGAGGCAATGTACACCTTCATTCAATGGGTCTTTTGATCCACTTATTTCTAAACAATGGATCAATACAATTGAGAAGATATTTTCTATACATCATTGTTCATAACATGAAAAAGTCATTTTTTTGTTTACCATTTATAAGGTGAAGCAGACTAGTGGTGAACTCTAATTACCAATTCAAGTCCACAATATGAAATTACTTCCATGGAATGGGGTGAGTTCAAGAACTTGTTTTCCAATAAGTACATCCCTAGTATTATTTTAAGGAAGATGGAAATGGAGTTCCTTGAGGTTAAGCCAAAGGATTATGATTCTATTGGTATATACGAGGCAAATTTTTCAAGGCTTCCAAGATATTCATCTGGCTTTATCATCCTACCTGAAAGTAAAGTTGATCAACTTTTTAGTGGCTTAAAACCAAGTCTTCAAAGGGAATTAGCGATAAGAGAAATCGGTAGATATGAAGAAATTGTGTGTTGTGATATCAATGTAGAAATGGATGTTGGGGTTACATATCCATCTCATGGTTCTGACATGAAATGAAAGATGGAGTTCTAGGAAAAATCTCATAACAATGGTGAAAAAAAGACAATTGTTTACTTATGCTCAATGTGTGGAAAAAAGCATGGTGGATATTGTCTAAAAGGTACTAGAAAAAGTTTTTAAGTGTGGAAAAGAAGGCCATTGAGTAGTTCAGTGTCGAAGTAATGGGAAAATCGTAGCTAATGAATTGAATGGAAAAAATATTGTAGATAACGCACCACTGACACTTCAATGGTACAATTTCAAGTAAATGGGGCATTATTCTAACCAATGCCCTAATCAAATGGTTAATTTTGACTGACCTGAACAACCTCTTAAAACAAAGGACAAAGGGAAGTCACATGCGATCCCAATTAGTGATGTTGAGAATGCCAATGATGTGTTGGAATGATTAAGTGTTTATGTAATGGGATTTCAAAATAGTATCACGGAAGCTCATTTATAGTATTGTGGAATATTAGAATACCTATGTATTGGTTTATTTTGGTTTTAAAAAATTAAATGGTACTGGTAACCATGAAAGGCGATTAAAATATTTTTGGAAAAAAGATGATATGCACATAATGAATGAATAAGGAGAAAATAATATGTTTGATAATATTCATGAGCTCATGATTGATATAAGCCCAAACTGATATCATGGTTTCAGTATAAAGAAATTTTGGAATTTTGGTATGTGGAAAGAGATAACATTTGACATCAGTCATGTTTTCATGAATGTTCAATGGGTATTCAATTTTTTTTAAAAAGAATGCATGATTTAGGTATTCACATATTTTATGTGTGACCAAAAATAAGATAAACCTTTTGATATATGGGGTAGAAATGAAGGTATTCACATGCACGGTAGATTACATTTCTAGTAATCATACAGATGTATTTTCGATAAGCCTAAAGGTTGGAATGTATTAATTTAGACATTAGATAGTATTTATTAAGGCTATAAATTATTATTTTATTTCTGAAATTTTATAAATGTATATTTTTAAAAAATGGAAGACCCATTGTACGGGAGACAACCCTTCGCGTCAGACAAGTATGCCAGAATCGAACCCACAATGAAAGTGTGATAGGCCTTTATTGCCTACAACTATCCAACAGAAAGTCCCTGTTTACTAGAAACTATATTTATTTTATTAAGTGGTATAATATATGAAATATATGCCCATTTTTGGAGCCACATATGATTAATTTCTCCATTTATGGACTAATGTATATTTAATACCTTTTTATAACCTTTTTTTAGAGACAAATGGAATGACCCAAAATTCTTTCATATGATGTATAAACACTTCAAGAATGAAAAATCAAACATCATTTTTTAAGAGATTAAGTGGAAATTGTTCAAGGCATGAACAATTGTGAGATTGTACCAAAATCAAGTAAATATTCAAATTCATCAACTTTAGGGAAATGATATTGAAAACCAAAAATCTTGTCCTAGTGTCCTCATATCTGATGAATCATATGGTATCTTAAATCATCACAAATTTACAGCTTTGTGATTGTTGGCTTTTTCATAGCCACGTCCTCTACCACTCTCCATCAGAACATGATGGTTAGATTTCACTTCCATATCCATGTTTTCACCTATGTTCTCCTATATGGAAACACAATGATGAGTTAATTTGGGTAACAGTTTTGTTTCATACATTAATTTTTAAAATTCTGTTTTCGTATTCCGTTTTAAGATGTGGGTTTCTATGAAAGAAAATTTCATGTAGTATACAATTTATTACCCCGACGAATATCGAGGGTGAAATTAATTTTAAGGTGGATAGAACGTAACACCCTGAGATTTTATGAGAAATATATTTTTTTAATTTCATTGATGTCTTGTGTTATATGCTACACCAAGATTTTCATGCACTGTACACAACACCATTTTATCTTTCATTATACGCAAACACTATTCTAGGCTTGTGTTTTATACTAGAGAAACCTTCCTCAATAGCGTGTATTGTACGCAATACCAAGTTTGACTAAACGAGATATTATTATAAAATTATTATGAATTATCCATTATCAATAGTAATACCCACTTTTTTAAATTTTATAAATTTTATCATTCAAAATGGACTTCATTTTTGTATTCGTAATATCGAAATTATTTTAGGGTGAATTTTTGGTATTTTTCTGAAAACGTTAAATTTTTGATGAATAATGAAAAACACTGAGTCATAGTTTAAAACCGAATTTTTATTTAAATAATTAATTATTTTAATTTAATTTAATTTAGATCAAAATAGATAAATAATACCTATATAAGTTCATTTTTACTAATTAAAGTCATTTTATAAAAATTATATATATATATATATATATATATTTGAACTTTGTACAGTCTTTTACCCACCTCCTAAGAGCAATTGCAAATTTACATAAAACATAATTTTACAGTTTCTGGTAGTTGAATTTCAAAAATGTGAGAGACATGGTTGATATCAGTAAGTAAAATGTTGTTCATTGAGATGAAAATAATTTAGAATGAATAGTAACTTTTTTTTATTTACCACGGTTAAATGAAAAAAGTGTAATTAAGGGTAAAAATGATATTATTATTACCCTAAAACATGTCATAATTCTATTGGATAAGTGTAATTCGACCAAAAGCAACCTTAGGAATAAAATATAACCCATTAGGTTCACATGGATTGGATTAGGACATTTATTATTATTTAATTTAAAAAAGAGTTAAAAGAGTTAAAATCAATGTTTATTAACTAAAACATTTTTACTAAAGGGTTATACATAAGATAAATTAGCCTATAAATATTAATTAGATAGATAAAGAAATTTAATACATAATGTTATTCTATTTATAATTTTTAGACATTAAATAATTTAATGTATTTATGAAACAATGATGATGCGGTAATTACCTTAATAATGAAATATTAACATAATTGATATTATAAATAGGAAAATAAATGAAATTTGATACTTTTTATTAATTAAACTACTTTTCTTGGTCAATATAACATAATAGGGATGGATAGATGAATTTTTTTTTGATTTAATAATGTTGTTATGAATTTAGCCAAAACAAAATACCAAATAGTGTCAAAATTGACAAAAAATAGTTTTTAAAACAAATGTTATATTATTAATTGATATAATGGTCCTAAAACTATATGGTTCAGCCTAAATACGTATATAATAATATATATGACATTAATGAATCAATTGGGGGTACTATTGGTAGTTTATAGTATGTTTGTTAACCATATTGTGTATGAATTCAAGAATACACTGTAAAAGTTAAATTATTTAACATAGAGTTAAATCTAAATGATAAGGTTAAAATGGTGAACTAAACATGTATAAAACCTATTGTTTGAGAGGATTTTGACCCATACCCACCCTATCCTCGATATATGTCACTTCGGTGCAATTATAACCTTAATTTTACTTTATTATAAAATAATATTTTAAGTTTTTCCTAAGGTGCCCCTCACCTCTCTTATAAAAGGGCAGTTCCTCTTCTCTCACATTCACTCCTCCAAAGCCATTTGGCATGGCCAAACCCAGCTCAAATACCCTCTCAACTATCCTCCCTTCACCCTAGAGGTCATCCTTTAGTCAGAAAGCCTTCTTAAGAATCCCTTTTGATCAAATAAATAGGAAGAACCTGAAGAAGAGGTAAATCTCTCACCACCTATTTCATGTTCTTTTCTTCTTCTACTTACTCCTTCCTTGTTATTTCCATTATAAAATAATAAATCTAGTATCTTCTATAATCTGTGATGTTATTATAAAAATCTTACAACCATATTAGTTATTTTATCCATCCTATGAATGAAAATGTCACCACACGTGTGTACGTACACACTATGAGGAAAATCAATATTTGTGACAGGTTATTTGCGACTGATATAAACCTCGTCGCAAATAACCCGTCTAGGAAGTTATTTACGACTGGGAAATTTCCCCGTCGCAACTAATTGGTTATTTGTGACAAGATATCATCTCCTGTAGCAAATAGTTATGTGCGACTTGCGCACCAAACGGTGTGAATAGTATTTGCATCCGGGAGATGTATCCCGTTGCAAATTGTTTTGCGCGACTTGTGCGCCAAATCGTGCAAGAGTATTTACAACGGGTACCGTCGCAAATACCCGACGACGGTTAATAGCTTTTTGAAACGGGATGTCATCCCATCACAAAAAGATTGTCGGTAGGAACTATTTGGGAAGGGCCCTGTCGCAAATACAATTTTAATCGCCGACAACAATTAATGATGCCGAGGGTATTTGCAACGGGGTTGTCGCAAAAGCCCGAAGGCGGTAAATACCATTTGCGACTGGACTAACTATCTGTCGCAAATACTCTTTTAACCGCCGACTATAATTAATGCGGGCGAGGGTATTTGTGATGGGGCATGTCGTAAATACCACCATTTGTGATGGGTATCCCGTCAAAACTAACCTCGTCGTAACAAATCAAACCTATATATACCCCCACCCGTTTTTTTCATATCTCTCAAATCGTCCTCTCTTTCTCACTTCATTATATAATTTTTTGGGAAAATTTTCTTTTAGTTGAAGTTTTTTATACGAGAGCAATTGGAAGGTTGAAATACCTTCAAAATATCAAAGTTTAAGGTATTTATATTTTTTTTTTGTTTATATTTATTTTATTATTTTATATTAATTTTAGTTTTTGTTTATTAGTTCTAATTAAATTGATTTTTAGTAGGAAAATGATATTGTTAGTGATAATTATAAATAATTACTGTTAATTTGCAATAATTAGAGATTATTATTGATAAATTGCATAATTTAGTTATAATTAGAAATAATTAGATATAATGATTAATAATTACATATAATTAGATATAATTAGTAATAATTAGATATAATTAGTAATAATTAGAGATAATTAGTAAAAATTAAATATAATTAGATATAATTAGTAATAATTAGATATAATTAGTAATAATTACATATAATTAGTAATAATTAGATATAATTGGTAATAAATAGATATAATTAGATATAATTAGTATTAATTAGATATAATTAGTAATAATTAGATATAATTAGTAATAATTAAATATAATTAATAATAATTAGATATAATTAGTAATAATTAGACATAATTATTAATAATTAGATATAATTAGTAATAATTAGATATAATTAGTGATAATTAGATATAATTAGTAATAAATAGATATAATTAGTAATAATTAGATATAATTACCAATAACTAGATATAATTACCAATAATTATATATAATTACCGATAATTAGATATAATTAGATATAATTACCAATAATTAGATATAATTAGATATAATTAGTAATAATTATATATAATTAGATATAATTAGTAATAATTAGATATAATTAGTAATAATTAGATATATTTACTAATAATTTTTAATAATTATTAATAATTAGATATAATTAGATATAATTAGTAATAATAAGATATGATTAGAAATAATTATTTATAATTAGTAATAATTATAAATAATTACATATAATTCGTAATAACTAGATATAATTAGTAATAATTAGATATAATTCGATATAATTAGTAATAATTAGTAATAATTAGTAATAATTAGTAATAATTAGAAATAATTAGAAATAATTAGCAATAACTAGCAATAATTAGAAATAATTAACAATAATTAGCAATAATTAGCAATAATTAGCAATAATTTGCAATAATTAGATATAATTAGTAATAATTAGATATAATTAGTAATAATTAGATATAATTAGTAATAATTAGTAATAATTAGAACTAATTAGATATAATTAGTATTAATTAGTATTAATTAGATTTAATTAGTAATAACTATTAATAATTAGATATAATTAGTAATAGTTCCATATATTTATTAATAATTATATATAATTAGTAATAATTATTAAGAATTATTAAAAATTAGTAATAATTAGTAATAATTATAAATAATTAGGAATAATTAGTAATAATTTGCAATAATTAGCAATAATTAGTAATTATTATCATTAAATAGCAATAATTAGCAATAATTAGCAATAATTAGTAATATTTAGCAATAATTAGCAATAATTAGCAATAATTAGCGATAAATAGAAATAATTAGATATAATTAGGAATAATTACGAATAATTAGATATAATTAGGAATAATTAGATATAATTAGGAATAATTAGATATAATTAAGAATAATTACCAATAATTAGGAAAAAATAACAATAATTAGTAATAATTGCCAATAATTAGTATCAATTACCAATAATTCGTAATAATTATCAATAATTAGTAACAATTACCAATAATTAGTAATAATTACCAAAAATTAGTAATAATCACCAATAAGTAGTAATAATTATCAAAAATTAATAATAATTACAAATAATTAGGAGTAATTACCAATAATTTGGGGTAATTACCAATAATTAACAATAAATAGAAATAATTAGTAATAAGTAGCTATAATTAGAAATAATTAGCAATAATTATTCCTAATTTAAAAATTATATTATGAAAATTTATGGAAAAAATATATTAATAATTTTAAAATAATTAAAAATTTATAAAATATTAAAATTATCAATATTCATAACAGGCATTTCTCTATTAATAACATGTTAAAATCTCAAAGGGTCGCCAATTTTCAGGTCATGCACAATAAAAAGTTTTTGTCAGCCATGTCCAATGTAAACTCTATAATTGTCCTTTCTTGGTTGATCACCTCACAATTAGTGTTGCAATAGGACAACCTAAGTCATGTATTTCAGAATACTTTGGTCGTCCTATTGCAAAACTTCTTGTGAGGTGATCTACTATGCAAAGGCAATTATAGAGTTCATATTGGAATGACTGACACAAACTTTTTATTGTGCATGACCTGGCAATTGACGACCCTTTGAGATTTGAACATGTTATGAATAGATCAATGCTTGTAGTGAATATTGTGAATTTTAATATTTTATCAATTTTTTATTATAATAATTATAATAATATTGTTTTTTCATAAACATTGATAATATAAATTTTTTATTAGTAATAATTAGTAATCGACATCTTATTGGATAATGAAGGGAAATTTTTTAATCATCTCCAAAAGTATGATACCAAATTTCAATTCATTATTCAAGCAGTTTTCATTTTGCTAATTATTACTATGTATTTCTAAATTAGTAAGAAATTTTAATAATTAGTAATAATTAGTTATAAATTGTAAAATTAGTAATATATTTTAATAATTAGTATTAATTAGTAATAATTAGTAATAATTAGTAATATTTAACAACAATTAGCAATAAATTGTAATAATTAGCAATAAATTGTAATAATTATCAATATATAGGAGTAAATAAAAATATATAAAAATAAATTGGAATAATTAGTAATTATTAGTTAGGAATAGTTAGGAACAGTTAGGAAGAAATTTTAATAAATTTTAATAAATTTTATGAACATGGCACAATTTCCAGTGGATTGATGACACTCATTTTTCTCGATGACTTTTCTCCATTCAACTCTCACATACTCGAAACATTATGAAAAATGAGATGCTATATAGAAATATTCAATATTGTATGCACGAGATTGGATATGCATTCATAGGATCATATTTTTTATAATGTTTTCAGGTGGTGACAGTTTGGAGAAGACGATTCATCGATGAAAAGGGGGCCCTTTTATCATGAGAATGAATATGTGTACCTCTGACCAAATTATTCATTCTGATTTCAGTGTTAGAAATATGAATGTAAATGATCTGTAGGAAAATAGTGTATCCATAAATCCACTAGAAATTGTGTCTCCCTTAATTAATGGTAATTATTAAGAAGTAGTTGTAATTATATAACTTCTTTTTTCAGATAGTGTTTTTATAATTTAAAATTATTAAAAAATAGCGATGATTTTATATTTTATGTAGAAAAATATAGAACAAGGAAGTAGACATCAGTCATTATTAGATTATCGTTCTTGGATAAATCAGCGTAGAAATCCAAATGGTTCTCGTTTAAATCCTCTATATATTGAGGGTGTTGAAGATTTCTTAGAATTCGCATCATCAAAACCAGAATATGTTTCAGAAAGCACAGTTATGTTTCCTTGTAAAAAATGTACTCTAAGAACATTTGACATAGTTGAAAACATTGGATGACATCTTATGCGGTTTGTCTTTCAACTAGATTATGTTTTTTGGTATCAACACGGTGAATGCAGTTCTAGAGAAGATCCTAATAACGTGATTCCGAATCCATAAAGGTTTCAAAATTTAGTACTTGATGTTGTAGGAAAATCAATGCAACAAATTGAAACTCACGATGATATTGATTGAACTCTTGAGTTTGCACCATCCAAATTTTATGAGTTGTGTAGGTATGCTGGGGATGCATTATATACTAGATGGAAGATAAGAAAAATCGAAGAGGTTGCAAAATTTATAGCTGTTAAATTACATAATTTAATGTCAAAAAACTATTTTGATCAGATATTTTCATTGGTTAAAACACAGTTACCTGAATGATATGTGTTTCCTACAAATTATTATGAGAGCAAGAGGCTGGTTCATTATCTGTGCCTTAGTTATCAGAAGATTCATGAATGTCCAAATGATTGCATCTTATATTCTAAAGAAAATGAGTCCTGGGATAGTTGTTCCACATGTGGACAATCAAGGTCTATAGAAACTCAACCAAGGAATTATAGATCGATTCTAGTAAAAAATTTGAGATATTTCCCACTTACACCAAGGTTGCAGCGTTTATTTATGTCTTAGAATACAACGTCAATGATTTCATGGCACAAAATATAGATTTCAACTGTCAGATGCTTGAATCATCCATCTGATGGTGATTCATGGATACATTTTGACCGTCTACATCCATATTTTTCTATAGAATACTAAAACGTGCGATTGGGTCTTTCTACTGATGGTTTCTATCCGTTTGGTTCTTATGGTAGTCAATATTCATGTTGGCTTTTCTTTATAACTCCGTAAAATTTTCCTCCATGGATGTTGATGAAGGAGCCTTATATCTTCTTGAATCTATTAGTCACAGGACATCCGAAAAATAATATTAATGCTTATTTTAAACAATTGATTGATTAGTTAAATGCATTGTGGTGTGATGGTGTTAATACATTTGATGTTGCTACGAAACAAAATTTTATATTAAAAGACGAATTGATGTGGACGATTAGTGACTTTATTCCATATGGCATGTTATCTGGTTGGAGTACACATGGTTCGAAATCATTTCCTTACCGTATGAAAGACAACAAATCATTTATGCTTGTTAATGGAAAAAACCTTGCTATTTTGATTGTCACCATAGATTTCTTCCAAACAATCATCCTTTTCAGAAGAATGATTCTCATTTCATGAAATGTATAATTGAAAGGGATGAACCTCCAAAGATGATCTCAGGTACAGAGTTAAAATCAGTTGTATTTTCATTACCTCCCATCACATTTGGACCAATAATAAACCAACAGAAAATTCATGGCTTTGGGAAATAACATAATTTGATAAAACGGAGCATTTTTTGGGATCTTCTTTATTGATCTGATTTTTTGGTCCGCCACATGTTGGATGTTATGAATATTGTGAATATCTATTTTGATAAATTATTTCATACAGTTTTGGATACACCAGGTAAGACCAAATATACTGTAATGGCACGATTAGATCTTGCCCAAATTTGCAGGCAACTAGATCTGGAACTATTTGAAAATGTTAGATCACAGAGGTTAATGAGGCCAAAATTATCTTATACACTGTCCAAAGAGAGTGTCTTATTGTTTGGTCAGTGGATTATAGATTTTAGTCTTCCAGGTGGTTATGCTTTCAATTTTGGAAGATGTTTTAAGAATGGTTATATTACTTGATTAAAAAGTCACGATTTTCATGTTATAATGGAAAGACTAATGCCGATTGGATTTAGAGTTTTGTTGAATTATATGATTTGGGATTTGATAATAGGCATATCAAAAAAAAATTGACACATTTGTGCAATGACAATAGACTACGATGCTCTAAAAAAATGGAAGAATGTGTTGCTGTAATTATATGTAAACTGGAAAAAATATTCCCACCAGATTTCTTTGACTCAATGGAACATATGATATTACATTTGACACATGAAGCTGAATGTGGAGGTCTAGTACAGTTTTGATTGATGTACCCATTTGAGGGATGCATGTTGAAATTGGAGAAAAAATTACGTAACAAATAATCAATTGAAGGCTCAATTGCTGCAGCTTATTTGCAAGAGGAAATCTCTTTTTTCTGCTCTCATTATTTTGAATCTCAATATCCCTCAAAATACAATCGCATTGGGTGAAATGAGGGAAATTTTAATGATAAAATGGAAAATCAATTAATAGTTTTTAATCAGACAAATCATAGTTTCATCGGAGTTCATAAAGGATGGATTTCAGATGATGAACATCACAGAGCTCATACAAATGTCCTATATAACTATGAAGAAATGACATCATTTGTCTTGTGCGTGATTATATCACTTATTCTATAATTTATGTAATAGTATTTTATCTGATTTTATTTGTAGGTTATATGATAATCAAATCAAGAAACTACTTCCACAAATTATAATAGCTACCCTTGAAAACCACACGACAATTTTTTTTCAATGGTTTCAAAAACATGTAACATAAACTATTAATGGTTTAATATCAATTTCATTTATTATTTATTATATTGATAATTTTTTTAAATAATTTATGGTGTCTAAATATACTAATATAATTGATAAGAGACTGTGTATATTTAGTAACCCACCATACAAAATGGTTAAATATAATAATGTATATGTGGTGAGTAGTTTTCAATTTCATACACAGGAATATGGGGAATCAAAAAAAACAATTAAAAGTGGAGTTTTATTGAGAGGATCACATCATAGAGAATGTGATGTTTTCATTTATGGCATTTTGGATGAAATTATTGAGTTATGTTATCTAGGACAGAATTACATTACAATGATTAAATGTCGGGGGATGGATACTGGGAGAGGTTTTCATGTTCATCCGACTCATGGAATCATCAACATTAAATATAAATGTCTTCTTGAAGTAAAGGATCCATTTTTACTGTCTCAACAGGGACATAAAATTTATTATGCAAAGTACAGTGCTTCTTCAAGAGACTTGAAACAATGGTGGAGCAAAATAAAAATTAAATCTCAGGAAAAATCAGTTTACTCAAACTGAATGTGGTTCCACTTAAGTGGATGGAATTGAAATTTTTCAAGAGACTTCTCAAAATCCATCTGATTCACAAAGAGACATGA
Source organism: Viscum album (assembly GCA_963277665.1). NCBI lineage: Eukaryota > Viridiplantae > Streptophyta > Magnoliopsida > Santalales > Viscaceae > Viscum > Viscum album. The sequence goes on from OY728150.1 coordinate 2,015,364,436, forward strand.
ATATCGATGATGACACCCCATAATTAAGGATCGATAGTGATGAAGATGTTAATGATGTTACAAATGAATTTGAAATGACAAGAGATATCGAAACTGAAACTCATATGGATATTGAAGATGCTGAGGAGGAAGATGAAGACATTGACATTGGCTACTATGGAGAAGAGTATGAAGACGAACATTGACAAAATTAAATTCTAGTTATAATCATAATTAATAAATATATCTAATTAGATATAATTAGTATTAATTAGATATAATTAGTAATAATTAGATATAATTAGTAATAATTAAATATAATTAATAATAATTAGATATAATTAGTAATAATTAGACATAATTATTAATAATTAGATATAATTAGTAATAATTAGATATAATTAGTGATAATTAGATATAATTAGTAATAAATAGATATAATTAGTAATAATTAGATATAATTACCAATAACTAGATATAATTACCAATAATTATATATAATTACCGATAATTAGATATAATTAGATATAATTACCAATAATTAGATATAATTAGATATAATTAGTAATAATTATATATAATTAGATATAATTAGTAATAATTAGATATAATTAGTAATAATTAGATATATTTACTAATAATTTTTAATAATTATTAATAATTAGATATAATTAGATATAATTAGTAATAATAAGATATGATTAGAAATAATTATTTATAATTAGTAATAATTATAAATAATTACATATAATTCGTAATAACTAGATATAATTAGTAATAATTAGATATAATTCGATATAATTAGTAATAATTAGTAATAATTAGTAATAATTAGTAATAATTAGAAATAATTAGAAATAATTAGCAATAACTAGCAATAATTAGAAATAATTAACAATAATTAGCAATAATTAGCAATAATTAGCAATAATTTGCAATAATTAGATATAATTAGTAATAATTAGATATAATTAGTAATAATTAGATATAATTAGTAATAATTAGTAATAATTAGAAATAATTAGATATAATTAGTATTAATTAGTATTAATTAGATTTAATTAGTAATAACTATTAATAATTAGATATAATTAGTAATAGTTCCATATATTTATTAATAATTATATATAATTAGTAATAATTATTAAGAATTATTAAAAATTAGTAATAATTAGTAATAATTATAAATAATTAGGAATAATTAGTAATAATTTGCAATAATTAGCAATAATTAGTAATTATTATCATTAAATAGCAATAATTAGCAATAATTAGCAATAATTAGTAATATTTAGCAATAATTAGCAATAATTAGCAATAATTAGCGATAAATAGAAATAATTAGATATAATTAGGAATAATTACGAATAATTAGATATAATTAGGAATAATTAGATATAATTAGGAATAATTAGATATAATTAAGAATAATTACCAATAATTAGGAAAAAATAACAATAATTAGTAATAATTGCCAATAATTAGTATCAATTACCAATAATTCGTAATAATTATCAATAATTAGTAACAATTACCAATAATTAGTAATAATTACCAAAAATTAGTAATAATCACCAATAAGTAGTAATAATTATCAAAAATTAATAATAATTACAAATAATTAGGAGTAATTACCAATAATTTGGGGTAATTACCAATAATTAACAATAAATAGAAATAATTAGTAATAAGTAGCTATAATTAGAAATAATTAGCAATAATTATTCCTAATTTAAAAATTATATTATGAAAATTTATGGAAAAAATATATTAATAATTTTAAAATAATTAAAAATTTATAAAATATTAAAATTATCAATATTCATAACAGGCATTTCTCTATTAATAACATGTTAAAATCTCAAAGGGTCGCCAATTTTCAGGTCATGCACAATAAAAAGTTTTTGTCAGCCATGTCCAATGTAAACTCTATAATTGTCCTTTCTTGGTTGATCACCTCACAATTAGTGTTGCAATAGGACAACCTAAGTCATGTATTTCAGAATACTTTGGTCGTCCTATTGCAAAACTTCTTGTGAGGTGATCTACTATGCAAAGGCAATTATAGAGTTCATATTGGAATGACTGACACAAACTTTTTATTGTGCATGACCTGGCAATTGACGACCCTTTGAGATTTGAACATGTTATGAATAGATCAATGCTTGTAGTGAATATTGTGAATTTTAATATTTTATCAATTTTTTATTATAATAATTATAATAATATTGTTTTTTCATAAACATTGATAATATAAATTTTTTATTAGTAATAATTAGTAATCGACATCTTATTGGATAATGAAGGGAAATTTTTTAATCATCTCCAAAAGTATGATACCAAATTTCAATTCATTATTCAAGCAGTTTTCATTTTGCTAATTATTACTATGTATTTCTAAATTAGTAAGAAATTTTAATAATTAGTAATAATTAGTTATAAATTGTAAAATTAGTAATATATTTTAATAATTAGTATTAATTAGTAATAATTAGTAATAATTAGTAATATTTAACAACAATTAGCAATAAATTGTAATAATTAGCAATAAATTGTAATAATTATCAATATATAGGAGTAAATAAAAATATATAAAAATAAATTGGAATAATTAGTAATTATTAGTTAGGAATAGTTAGGAACAGTTAGGAAGAAATTTTAATAAATTTTAATAAATTTTATGAACATGGCACAATTTCCAGTGGATTGATGACACTCATTTTTCTCGATGACTTTTCTCCATTCAACTCTCACATACTCGAAACATTATGAAAAATGAGATGCTATATAGAAATATTCAATATTGTATGCACGAGATTGGATATGCATTCATAGGATCATATTTTTTATAATGTTTTCAGGTGGTGACAGTTTGGAGAAGACGATTCATCGATGAAAAGGGGGCCCTTTTATCATGAGAATGAATATGTGTACCTCTGACCAAATTATTCATTCTGATTTCAGTGTTAGAAATATGAATGTAAATGATCTGTAGGAAAATAGTGTATCCATCAATCCACTAGAAATTGTGTCTCCCTTAATTAATGGTAATTATTAAGAAGTAGTTGTAATTATATAACTTCTTTTTTCAGATAGTGTTTTTATAATTTAAAATTATTAAAAAATAGCGATGATTTTATATTTTATGTAGAAAAATATAGAACAAGGAAGTAGACATCAGTCATTATTAGATTATCGTTCTTGGATAAATCAGCGTAGAAATCCAAATGGTTCTCGTTTAAATCCTCTATATATTGAGGGTGTTGAAGATTTCTTAGAATTCGCATCATCAAAACCAGAATATGTTTCAGAAAGCACAGTTATGTTTCCTTGTAAAAAATGTACTCTAAGAACATTTGACATAGTTGAAAACATTGGATGACATCTTATGCGGTTTGTCTTTCAACTAGATTATGTTTTTTGGTATCAACACGGTGAATGCAGTTCTAGAGAAGATCCTAATAACGTGATTCCGAATCCATAAAGGTTTCAAAATTTAGTACTTGATGTTGTAGGAAAATCAATGCAACAAATTGAAACTCACGATGATATTGATTGAACTCTTGAGTTTGCACCATCCAAATTTTATGAGTTGTGTAGGTATGCTGGGGATGCATTATATACTAGATGGAAGATAAGAAAAATCGAAGAGGTTGCAAAATTTATAGCTGTTAAATTACATAATTTAATGTCAAAAAACTATTTTGATCAGATATTTTCATTGGTTAAAACACAGTTACCTGAATGATATGTGTTTCCTACAAATTATTATGAGAGCAAGAGGCTGGTTCATTATCTGTGCCTTAGTTATCAGAAGATTCATGAATGTCCAAATGATTGCATCTTATATTCTAAAGAAAATGAGTCCTGGGATAGTTGTTCCACATGTGGACAATCAAGGTCTATAGAAACTCAACCAAGGAATTATAGATCGATTCTAGTAAAAAATTTGAGATATTTCCCACTTACACCAAGGTTGCAGCGTTTATTTATGTCTTAGAATACAACGTCAATGATTTCATGGCACAAAATATAGATTTCAACTGTCAGATGCTTGAATCATCCATCTGATGGTGATTCATGGATACATTTTGACCGTCTACATCCATATTTTTCTATAGAATACTAAAACGTGCGATTGGGTCTTTCTACTGATGGTTTCTATCCGTTTGGTTCTTATGGTAGTCAATATTCATGTTGGCTTTTCTTTATAACTCCGTAAAATTTTCCTCCATGGATGTTGATGAAGGAGCCTTATATCTTCTTGAATCTATTAGTCACAGGACATCCGAAAAATAATATTAATGCTTATTTTAAACAATTGATTGATTAGTTAAATGCATTGTGGTGTGATGGTGTTAATACATTTGATGTTGCTACGAAACAAAATTTTATATTAAAAGACGAATTGATGTGGACGATTAGTGACTTTATTCCATATGGCATGTTATCTGGTTGGAGTACACATGGTTCGAAATCATTTCCTTACCGTATGAAAGACAACAAATCATTTATGCTTATTAATGGAAAAAACCTTGCTATTTTGATTGTCACCATAGATTTCTTCCAAACAATCATCCTTTTCAGAAGAATGATTCTCATTTCATGAAATGTATAATTGAAAGGGATGAACCTCCAAAGATGATCTCAGGTACAGAGTTAAAATCAGTTGTATTTTCATTACCTCCCATCACATTTGGACCAATAATAAACCAACAGAAAATTCATGGCTTTGGGAAATAACATAATTTGATAAAACGGAGCATTTTTTGGGATCTTCTTTATTGATCTGATTTTTTGGTCCGCCACATGTTGGATGTTATGAATATTGTGAATATCTATTTTGATAAATTATTTCATACAGTTTTGGATACACCAGGTAAGACCAAATATACTGTAATGGCACGATTAGATCTTGCCCAAATTTGCAGGCAACTAGATCTGGAACTATTTGAAAATGTTAGATCACAGAGGTTAATGAGGCCAAAAGTATCTTATACACTGTCCAAAGAGAGTGTCTTATTGTTTGGTCAGTGGATTATAGATTTTAGTCTTCCAGATGGTTATGCTTTCAATTTTGGAAGATGTTTTAAGAATGGTTATATTACTTGATTAAAAAGTCACGATTTTCATGTTATAATGGAAAGACTAATGCCGATTGGATTTAGAGTTTTGTTGAATTATATGATTTGGGATTTGATAATAGGCATATCAAAAAAAAATTGACACATTTGTGCAATGACAATAGACTACGATGCTCTAAAAAAATGGAAGAATGTGTTGCTGTAATTATATGTAAACTGGAAAAAATATTCCCACCAGATTTCTTTGACTCAATGGAACATATGATATTACATTTGACACATGAAGCTGAATGTGGAGGTCTAGTACAGTTTTGATTGATGTACCCATTTGAGGGATGCATGTTGAAATTGGAGAAAAAATTACGTAACAAAGAATCAATTGAAGGCTCAATTGCTGCAGCTTATTTGCAAGAGGAAATCTCTTTTTTCTGCTCTCATTATTTTGAATCTCAATATCCCTCAAAATACAATCGCATTGGGTGAAATGAGGGAAATTTTAATGATAAAATGGAAAATCAATTAATAGTTTTTAATCAGACAAATCATAGTTTCATCGGAGTTCATAAAGGATGGATTTCAGATGATGAACATCACAGAGCTCATACAAATGTCCTATATAACTATGAAGAAATGACATCATTTGTCTTGTGCGTGATTATATCACTTATTCTATAATTTATGTAATAGTATTTTATCTGATTTTATTTGTAGGTTATATGATAATCAAATCAAGAAACTACTTCCACAAATTATAATAGCTACCCTTGAAAACCACACGACAATTTTTTTTCAATGGTTTCAAAAACATGTAACATAAACTATTAATGGTTTAATATCAATTTCATTTATTATTTATTATATTGATAATTTTTTTAAATAATTTATGGTGTCTAAATATACTAATATAATTGATAAGAGACTGTGTATATTTAGTAACCCACCATACAAAATGGTTAAATATAATAATGTATATGTGGTGAGTAGTTTTCAATTTCATACACAGGAATATGGGGAATCAAAAAAAACAATTAAAAGTGGAGTTTTATTGAGAGGATCACATCATAGAGAATGTGATGTTTTCATTTATGGCATTTTGGATGAAATTATTGAGTTATGTTATCTAGGACAGAATTACATTACAATGATTAAATGTCGGGGGATGGATACTGGGAGAGGTTTTCATGTTCATCCGACTCATGGAATCATCAACATTAAATATAAATGTCTTCTTGAAGTAAAGGATCCATTTTTACTGTCTCAACAGGGACATAAAATTTATTATGCAAAGTACAGTGCTTCTTCAAGAGACTTGAAACAATGGTGGAGCAAAATAAAAATTAAATCTCAGGAAAAATCAGTTTACTCAAACTGAATGTGGTTCCACTTAAGTGGATGGAATTGAAATTTTTCAAGAGACTTCTCAAAATCCATCTGATTCACAAAGAGACATGAATATCGATGATGACACCCCATAATTAAGGATCGATAGTGATGAAGATGTTAATGATGTTACAAATGAATTTGAAATGACAAGAGATATCGAAACTGAAACTCATATGGATATTGAAGATGCTGAGGAGGAAGATGAAGACATTGACATTGGCTACTATGGAGAAGAGTATGAAGACGAACATTGACAAAATTAAATTCTAGTTATAATCATAATTAATAAATATATCTATATTAAATAGTTATTTTCAACTATCTGCTAAAAACAATCATTTTGTTTTTCAGATAGAATCTGATATATTCCGCGAGTTGCAGAAGGCTAACCTACAATTGGATGAGGTAGATTTTGGATCATCTGACCCTGAGCCTACTGGCGGTTCAGTGGGTATGTGAAGGGGGCATAGTCTTTCACAACTTATGTTTCATGACCCTATCCTCGAGCGACATCCATATCTTGGTTTCGATCCACACACACAGAGGTATGGTAACATGTATATTTTTGATAAAAATTAATTAATTTATTTATATATATATATATACTAATTGTTTGATTATTTATTCCTTTTTCACAGTTTTGCGCATGTCGCTATTGGACAGGGGAGTTCTATCTTGCACAATTATTTTCCTCAGCCATAGATCACATGGGAACCGATTCTCGTTGATGTGTGACACGACATTCCTCATCATTGGCTGGTAAATAAATAAATAATATTTATTTTGAAATTTATTTTATTAATAACTTGATATCATAAATAATTTGTTGGGTATATGGTATCCTATCGATGATAGAATGCATGACACTATCCAGGCGGCATGGAAGGTTTCTATGAACAACTGTTTCTGTCAGTTTTTGCACCATTTGATAAGGACATCCAATAAGAATGAAAGAGTGAAAGAATTTGATGAGTCTTGTAGAGATCACCAACCAGAGTAAATTTTATCTCATGTTTGGGATGGATTATGTTTACACTGGCTGGGTGGTGGATTTTAGAGGAGATCATCAGTGGGACGGTAGAACCAGGGGAGACAGGAGGTGACACATTTAGCTGGTAGTCGTACATTCCATTCACATACAGAGCATCTGGTAAATATTTTTTTTAAATATTTTATATAACATTAAATATAAATAGTTTATTTTATATTTTTATAGGCAGTTGAGCATCCTTATATTACAGAGATCGACGTTTATCGGAGGATGTATAGTGATCCATCCACTGGAATGATTGGAGGTGATCACCAGTGTCTGATTGTGGTTAGTATTATTTTTTCAGTATGGAAATTAAATGCATATAATATTATCACAATTTTAATTTTAAATTACAATTGAAGGAGTCATATGAGGCTGCGACCTCTTAGACCCAGGATGAGGGTCCGGACGAAATGAGCGAGCAGACATTTGCTCACCATTTCGATGAGGTGGCCTGGATGCAGGAGACTCAGTATGGCTTTGAGAATGGCCGAGTAGTTGGTATCAACTCTTATTTGACTCCTGTAACTTATTATGGTACTACTTTGATGTCGTTGTCTAGCTCAAGAGGAGCATGTGGAGAGACATCATCTTATAGATCATAGTATTTGGAGCAGTTGAGAACTAAGGTAGAGCTTATAGAGACTTTGTAGAAGCATCATGAAGAGATGAGTCGGCGGTAGCACCAGCAGGAGCAGCATCATGAGGAGCAGATGCGTCAATGGAAGCAGAAGCAGCAGAAACAACATTAGGACGAGATGCATCGATGAAAGATACAACATCACGAGCAGATTGAGTACATGCGCCATATGACACGTAGTTTAATGATGTAGTTTCCTCCACCATCTCCATCAGCTCCTCCACCTCCTCGAGAAGACGACCCGCCCAGTGATTTTTGTATGTTAAAAACAATTGAATTTAACATTCTAATATGAGTACTTTACATTTAATTTCTTTTATATTGGTGCAAAAATTACGTAATTTAATTTATTATTTTTTATTATTTTATTGTATTTTTTTGTGAATGTTGATAATTTTAATTTAATTTAATTTTTTAATATTTCAATAATATTAATATTATTTTATTAAATTTACTTTTTTATTATTATATTTTTTAATGTTTGATTTTTTAGTAAAAATAATACTAATACTAATAATATTTTATTATTTTTTTTCTGAATATTGATAATTTTAATATTTTTTATTTTTTAAAAAATAGTAATATAAAATTTTCATTAATCATAATTTTATTAAATTTATATTTTTAAATTAATTTATTATTTGTGACGGGACCTTTTGCGATGGGACCCTGTCGCAAATAAGCTAAATAAATATTTTTTAAAAACATATTTGCGACGGGACTACTTACCCATCGCAAATACTATGATGCGACGGGCCCGTCGTAAATACTTTGTTGCAACGAGCCCATTGCAGAAGGTTATATATATATATATATATATATTTATTTATTTATGATGGGGCAACGGGCCCGTCACAAAAAAATAGTTGGTGATGGGCCCATCACAGAAATGTTTATGTATAAATATTGCATATAATCGAAGACTTATTGCGACAATGATGTTCCCCGTCGAAAATACAATTATTTGCAACAGGCCCATTGCAAATAATGGTATTTGCGACAACATGTTCTGGAACTGGCTATTCACAATGAAGCCCCGTCTCTAAAGCATATTTGCGACGGGATCCCGTCACAAATAAGCCATAAAAATACCAAGAACCCAGTAGCTATCACGACCCATCCTTGGGACCCGTGTCGTGACTACCCCATGCCCGCCTTCCATAGGCCAAGGGCTGGCGACTAGCACCAAAGGTGCAAATCCTAAAAAAAGGGGAAGGAATTTCCTTTATAAAGTAAACAAACACCATAGAGTAAGCCAACAGAAGTAAACACTACGTAATCACAAGTACAAGTAAGTGCGGAAAAGTAAGTGGGCCGGAATAAAAACCCAAACTAAAAGTAAAGTACAACTGGAATAGAAGTTCAACAACTGAAAAGTAAAGCAGCAACACCGTGTTTTCCACTAGAAATCCCACCTCAAGGTTGGTTACATATAGCCTCTTTAGCTCCTCGGGTCCTATCGTCTGCCCCGTGTATGTCCCGCACAGTGGTCCACCTCCTGGCACCAACTCGTCATGATATCCACCTTCGGGCACTGACATGTCATGATTTCCTCCTCTGGGAACTGTCCAACGATAACAAGCCTCATCCTCAATCAGTGATTTCCATCGACTGCAACCAACACAACGTATTGCGGGCGAAGCCTGTGTAGGGGTGAGTATACGATACTCTTTAGGGACCCCGAGACCACCGAAGGTCTCCCAGAATCCACAAAGGATATTCCACAAGGAAAGATAATATCACGAAGTAACATCCAACACTACTTAGGTATATGCCCATACATATACCTAAGTCATCAATTCCAGTTCGGCTCCATCATTCGAGCCCAACTTCGATCACGTCCACATAGGATAGTACAACCCAATACACATAGGAAAGCACAACCCAATCCACATAGGAAAGCACAACCCAATCCACATATGAAAGCAAGTCAATCATATCAAAGATAATGATTGAAATTCAAGACTCAACTCACACATGTATACTTCTTCATAAGAAAATAGTGATGATCAGATGTATCCACAGATTCATCTACGATGGGACCCATGTAGGATACTAAACCAGTTAAGCGGTCGGAACCACATAGGATACAGACCAACTACTCTGCCAGACCCATGTAGGATAGAATGAACATAGTCAAACACTGCCAGACCCATGTTAGATACAAGAATAGTAGTCATCGTCATCGAACCCACAGAGGATTTATGTATGGTCTTCATCACTGCCGAACCCACAGAGGATTTCAGTGCAGTCTTCATCGACATCGAACCCACGAGGGATTTTAGTAAGGTCTTCATCACTGCTGAACCCACAGAGAATTTTAGTGCAGTCTTCATCGATGTCGAACCCACGGAGGATTTTATTGCGGTCATTATCGATGTCGAACCCACAAAGGATATCAGTGCAATCGTCGTCACTGCAAAACCCACAGAGGATTTCAGTGTAGTCTTTGTTGTTGCCGAACCCATGGAAGATTTCAGTATAGTCTTCGTCACTGCCGAACCCATGGAGGATTTCAGTGCAGTCGTCATCGTCGTCGTCATAGTTGCAACCAGCTCTAGTGTCCACACACACATCATGCTCGATTCCGGGAGGGTCCGCTCCACGAGCCTAGGGGTCGATACATCAACTGACATGTTGTCCGGAGTTGATGTATCTAATGTTCTGTCTGGAAAAGAGGAACTCAACGTGACAGACGGCGCATCAATCAGACACCCGGTCTGACAGTTATTTGCTTTTTTCGTTCTAGGGGCCCGATTTATTTTTAAGTCAAAACCAACTAGACCGCACTCCAACTGCGTCCAATCATCAAGTTGAGTAAGAAAAAAGGTCCGTCTCACTAATAGGAATCCAAAAAAGTCAATGACACGTCAATCGGATGTTCGGAGCTCAAGTTATAAGTGTTTTCGCTCTGAGGGCCCGGTTGGTTTTGTGTTCTAACCAACCCGACCATACCCAAAGTTTTCTGAAACCTTGAGTTCAGTAAACTGAAACGTCTGTCTCGATCCAAAGATCTACATGCAACTTACAGTGCATCGATCAGAAGTTCGTTTCCCATGTTATGGGTAAAAGACTGAATGTTGTCCGAAAATGGGGGGTCTAGGGCCAGACCGACCTGACCCAATCCCCCTGGGTCGGCCCGAACCGGGCGACCCGACCCGGGTCCAATTACGACCCGGTGGGGAGAGGCCTGGCCCGGAGAGGTGGGGCCTGGCCTAGCCGGCACGGCAGGGCCCAGCCTGTGCTGCCCGACCAACCAGGACGGCCAGTTGGCCAAGCGCTAGCGCGACGCCCGCGTAACGAGGCAGCTCGGCAAAAATGGCCGAGTGGAAAAATGGGGGGGGGGGTGATTTCCCCCTTGTCTCGAAATGGTGTAGCATTAATCCGCACCCTCCCCAAAACATGGAACGAAAAAGCCTTTCCAGTCCACCGCGGCTCAGCCACGGCGGTCTCCTCATGTGGTGCGTTGCCATGCCGCCTTTGTTCGAGCCGCAACGAACACAACATGAAAGGGGGAGGAGGGTCATCCATGTTCGTGTAGTATGACCTCCTCCAGTTATAACAATTACAGGTGACCCAAAATATTAACATTTGATGGAAAAAAAATAAACATGAACGCAAATACAAACCCATGCCTCGATAACGAGTTGACGAACGAAGAGTGTCGCGGAAACAGCGTCGTGAGGTAATGCTTCATATGCGCTTGACAAATATCGTCCAAGGTGGAGCGGCGTCTCACACCAGATGCGGAGAGGAGAAGAAAGGCATGACGATCACTCCTTGCGGTGACGGAGTTCTTCGTCAAGGACTTGACATTATTCACGTTCTTCAACGTGGAAGACGATGTTCTTCGAGACCTTGGTTATTCCCTCCCCAAACTCCACACAACGAACCCACCAAAAATAAATTAAGAATTTCTACTTAATTTATTCACACATGCCAACTCATGTTTTAAAATTCAAAACAAATTCAATTAATTAATGTGTTCAATTAATTGAGTAGAGAGTGTGTTGGCATTCATTATAAGAGAAGAAGTAAAGTCACAACATTAATTAAAATGATGATTTTAAGAGGAGTTTTAATGGGTTATGGGGAATGTGAAAAAGTGGGGGCTCGTGTGGGCCCCACCAGTAATTTATTGTCCCATGGGAAGTTAGAAACCCAATGGGTCCCACTCCAACACCCACACCTAGGTGTTAAACCACATAATAGAGGGAAAAAGTGTTGTGACAGAACACAAAAACCATATTCCTTATATAAAATTTTTACACAACAAATTTTATCTTTTTTATTCTAAATCCTCATTTATTAAACCTCAACCTGCATGAAGCACAACTACGACAAAGGTTCCCCTAAGAAAATATCAGTGTTGTGGTTTCAACAATACCCTAATATTTCGATTCTGAGCAACGGTTAAAGAGTTAGAAAAACCCGCTGGTTCGTTCACTGAACGTACCCAAGCTAAACATCGGAAAATGATTCTGGGCACACCAGGCCTTTGAATCAGGTGACGTTAGAAGACACAGACTCACAAAATTCCAATGAAATTAATAAAAAAATTTCCTTCAAATTTAGGGGACTTTACATTACTCCCACCACTAGGCTTTACATCCCAGTAAAGCTATAACACAATCTAGGGAGACAAAAGAGGTACTGAGCATGCAACTGAGCCTCCTGCTCCCATGTGCTCTCCTAGAGGTTCTCGTGCTGCCAGTAAAAGTGAACCTGAGGAATTGACCATCCATGTAGGACCTGCTCCTGTTGATCCTCGTTCTCCACTAGAACCTCTGTGAATGTCTCCCCATCATCGATGTCCAACTCCCTGTGGTCGATGATGTGTGAAGGGGCATGCACATATCTCATTAGCTGAGATACGAGGATGACATCGTGCACTGGGTTCAACTGAGGTGGAACGGTCAAACAGTAAACCACCTTTCCTACCCTATAGAGGACCTAGAAAGGTCCGTTGAACCTTGGAGACATCTCTCCGCCTCGGCTACATCTCTGTAAACCTCATCGAGGTGAGACCCGTATAATAATGTGGTCTCCATCCTCAAACTCTAGAGGCCTCTATTTCTTCATTAGAACTGAAATTCAAAACTCCTACAACCATGAGGGTAAGGTTGGCTGACCCAAGAGTGATATTCTACACCCTCCTATGAAAGAGTTAATCATGTGCTGCCTTGGGTTTCCTCTTCGTCATCCAAGGAAAACCCATCCTGATGTTTGCCTAATACCGTCATTTTCTGTATGAACTGTGATTGCCCGGTTCATACTCAAACTAACGTCGTAAGGCCTTGACGCTTCCACCAAGAGGTTCAACTGAAACTCTCGCCTCTAGGGTCATATCACACCGTCGGTGCAAGTGTGATTATCGAGTCTCCTCCCAAAGGTATCTCCAGACAAGAGGTTCAAGTCAACGGCTTAACCGGAAACTCTAGGTCTGGGACATGATTTATGGAAGGAAGGAATGATTTTTATCGATGTCTGTTGTTACGGCAGCTATTAAAAGACATAGTCCTTAATTCTAATCATCCTTAGAGCCCTTCGGTCGCACTCCTTGGCCCCATGCAGCTACTCTTTCCCCTTCCCTCTAGCTCCCTAAGCCTTGCCGGGATTATAAAGGCGGGTGGTTTCAACATGCCAAAATGTTCACCACCCCATGCTTCTCTCCTAGTTCCACTTCCACGTCTGCTGCCATGCAGATTCATCTTTCCTTTTCACTTCCTTTACTTGAAACATTTTACACGCCCCTGTCTCCAACACTGGCGCCAGTTTACTACTTTCCCAATGCTAACCTGAACTATAAGCATCCAATCAGCCAAAGAATTATCAACCACAAAGGTTCTCTCTATCACCCTAGTATAAGTAAAAATGCATAGAAGAAGAAGTGTTGCCTCGGATATCCATTAGACACACCTCACTCAGATGTCCGAGCCCTAAAGCACCGATCACATCGTAGTCATCGAGTACCAGTAATGGTTTGGTATGCCCCGATGAATTCTTAACTACCGACACGTCTTCCTTCCAAAGCTGTATAAGCTCTAGGAAACTCTCAGCCACCTACTCAAGTCAGCCCTCAACCGCATGTGAGTCAGGCTTTCCTCGGAACATGAGGGTTATTTGGTGCTGAAAAATGTAAGGCACTAAGCCTACAAGTGTCCACAACCGGTACCGCTGGTAGTGTCTTCTATCCAACGGGTAATGATGTAGCTGACACAATACCCGAAGTTACTATCTCATGCATCAGTCCATATACCGATGCATTTTCACTGTACAGACCATCCCCATGGTCACTCACTGGAAAACACAAGTATCTAAGTCCACTACCAGCTCTACTAGTGTCCAAAAAATAGGCATAGAACTCTAGAAATCGCCTCCATCCAGTCCACTACTACCTGGGAACTGCCACACCTCAAAATCTCAGAGGCCTATGATACTACCTAACGGGTGGTGGTGCTGCTGGTACACCACCCGATGTTTTCAACATAGTAAAAGGGCCCTGCACCGGAACCTCGTCTCTCGGTGGGCCATCATCTCGTACAACACTCAGAACCCTAGCTGGCTGCCATCGTGGGGCCATCCTAAAAAAGAGACAGGTGATCCATGGTCAACGATTGATAGCTAGTGAGATAAAACAATGTAATCACAACGAAAACCTTTGAACACACATGCAATCAATGTTTTCATGAACTGAGTCAGAAATCCAAAGTCCGGGTCCTGGTGTACAAATACGTCGGCCGTCGCACTGCCACTGGACTTCCTGGGCTGATAACCACAACCAATACCCTTAACATTATTGCTTCACATTAAATAAAGATTAGACTCCTGAGTTCTGCGGTAGAACCAAACTCCTTTGATAGCAATTTGTCACGACCTGTCCTCCGGACCTCTGCCGTGACTACCCCATGCCCGCCTTCAAAATTCCAGGGGCTGGCGACTAGCACCAAAGGCAGAAATCCCGACAAAAAGGGGAAGGCATTTTCTTTATAAAGTAAACAAACACCACAGAGTAAGCCAATAGAAGTAAACACTATGTAATCACAAGTGCAAGTAAGTGCGGAAAAGTAAGTGGGCCAGAATACAAACCCAAACTGAAAGTAAAGTACAACTGAAATAGAAGTACATCAACTGAAAAGTAAAGAAGAAACACCATGTCGTCCACTGGAAATCCCACCTAAAGGGTGGGTAATGATAGCCTCCTTAGCTCCTCAGGTCCTTCCATTCGCCCCGTGTACGTCCCGCCCAGTGGTCCACCTCCAGGTATTGACTTGTCATGATATCCACCTTCGGGCACTGACTTTTCATGATTTCCTCCTCTGGGAACCGTCAAGATCTACAAGCCTCAACCTCGATCAGTGATGTCTATCATCTGCAACAAACACAATGTAGTGCGGGCGAAGCCCGTGTAGGGGTGAGTATACGATACTCAGTAGGGAACCCGAGACCCTAGAAGGTCTCCCAGAATCAACAAAGGATATTCCACAAGGAAATATACAATCACGAAGTAAAATCCAACATTACTTAAGTATATTCCCATACATATACCTAAGTCATCAATTTATGTTCGGCTCCATCATCTGAGCCCAAGTTCGATCATGTCCACATAGGATATTACAACCCAATCCACACAGGAATGAAAAACACAATCCACATAGGAAAGCATAAACCAATCCACAAAGGAAAGCTAGGCAATCATATCAAAGATAATGATTGAATGTCAAGACTCGGCTCACACAGGTATACTTCATCGTAAGATAATTGAGATGATCAGATGTAGCCACTGATTCATCTAAGATGGGTCCCAAGTAGGATACTAAACCAGCTAAGCTGTCGGAGCCGCATAGGATACATACCAGCTACATTTCCAGACCCACTTAGGATAGCATGAACAAAGTCAAGCACTTTCAGACCTATGTAGGATACAAGAACAGTAGTCATTGCAATCGAACCCACAGAGGATTTATGTATAGTCTTCATCGTTGCCAAACCCACGGAGGATTTCAATCCAGTCTTCATCGCTGTCTAACCCACAGAGGATTTCAGTATGGTCTTCATTGCTGCCAAACCCACAGAGGATTCAGTGTCGTCTTCATCGCTGCCGAACCCTTGGAGGATTTCAGTGCAGTCTTCATCACTACCGAACCCAAGGAGGATTTCAGTGTTGTCGTCGTCACTACTGAACCCATGGAGGATTTCAGTGCAATCTTCATTATTGTCGGACCCACGGAGGATTTTAGTGCAGTCGTCGTCCCTACCAAACCCACGGAGGATTTCAGTGTAGTCGTCGTCATCGTCATAGTCGCAACCAGCTCTACGGTTCCCGCACACAGCATGCTCGATTCCAGGAGGGTCTGCTCCACGAGCCAAGGGGTCAATACATCAACTAACACGTAGTCCGGAGTTGATATATCTCAAGTTCTGTCTATACAATAGGAACTCAATGCGACAGACAACGAGTCAATCAGACTCCCTGTCTTAGAGTTATTGACTTTTTCATTCAGGGGCTCGGTTGGTTTTTAAGTCAAAACCAACGCGACTGCACTGCAACTACAACCAAACATCGATCAGAGTAAGCCAAAATGTCCATCTCACTAAGAGGAATCCAACAAAGTTGATGACACATGAATCGGACGTACAAAGCTCAAGTTACAAGTGTTTCCGCTCTGAGGGCCCGGTTGGTTTTGTGTTCGAACTAACCCGACCATATCCAAAGTTCTCCGAAACCTTGATTGTAGTATACCGAAATGACAGTCGAGATCCAAGGATCTCAATGCAACTAATGGTGCGTCTATTGGGGATTTTTATCCCAATTTATGGGTAAAATACTGAAAGTGGTTCGAAGATGGGGGGTGTGGGCCCGGTCCAACCCGGCCCAACCCCCCTTGGGTCGGCCTGAACCGGGTCGACCCAACCCGGGTCCGACCCGGTTGAGCGCAGCCCGACCCAAATGGCACGGCCCGGCCTGGCCTGGGCTATCGGTTGGCCTGGCGCTGGCGCGACGCCCGCGTGACCAGGCAGCTTGGCCAAAACGGCCCAACGGAAAAATGGGGGGGGGGGGGGGGGGCGCGGCCCCCCCTTGTCTCGAAAAGGCGCGGCCTGAAGTCGCGCCCTCGCCAAAACCTGGAATGACTTTGTCGTTCTAGTCCTCTAGGGGCTCAGCCGCGGCGATCACCTCCGGCGGCGTGCCACCGCTGCCAGTCACCGGCACCGCCGTTCTCCACGGACCACCGGACGCGCACCGGTCGTCTGTTTCACCCGTCGTCTACGCCTGGAATCCTTACAGGACCCGAACTTCACTGTGTAATCATCAAATCGCCTCTATGGCCTGTTTTGTCATCTCTCGTCGATCCGTAGATCAAATAATCAATCTACATAGCCTTCAAATTACCTCTGTGGCCCCGACTATGGTGGCAGTTTCGTTCAACCTCAACAGCACCGCGCTTCTTTGATGTGTTCCTTCTTGTTTCCGCCCGGTGTTGTTGTACCGCGCCGCCTTTATTCGAGATGCATCAAACACAACATCAAAGGGGGAGGAGGGTCGGTCGTGTTCATGTGGTCCAACATCATCCCATTATAACGTTAATTGGTGGCCCAAAATTTTAATGTTGGATGGAAAAATAATAAACACGAACACAAATCCAAAACCCTACCTCGATAACGTGTTGACGATCAAAGAGCGTCGCAGAAACAGCGTCGAGAGGTAAAGATCTGTATGCACTTGACAGAGAGCATCCTAGGTGGAGCGGCGTCTCACACCAGCAGCGGAGTGGAGAAGAAAGGCACGACGATCACTCCCTGTAGTGACAGTGTTCTTTGTCGAGGACTTGACATTCTTCGCGTTCTTCAACGTTGAAGACGATGTTCTTCGAGACCTTGGTTATTGCCACCCCAAACTCCACACAACGAACCCACCAAAAATAAATTAAGACTTTTTCTTAATTTATTCACACATGCCAACACTTTTTTAAAATTCAAAACTAATTCTATTAATTATTGTGTTCAATTAATTGAGTAGAGAGTGTGTTGGAATTCATTAAAAGAGAAGAGGTAAAGTCACAACATTAATTACAAGGAAGTTTTAAAGAGGTGATTTAAGGGGTTATGGGGAATGTGAAAAAGTGGGGGCTCGTGTGGGCCGCACCAATCCTTTATTATTCCAAGGGATGTTAGAAACCCAATGGGTCCCCCTCCAACTCCCAAACATAGGTGTTAAACCACATAATAGAGGGAAAAAGTGTTGTGACACAACACTTAAACCACATTCCTTATATAAAATTTGTACACACCAAATTTTATCTTTTTTTATTCTAGATACTCATTTATTAAACCTCAATCCACATAAAATGCAACTACGACAAAGGTCCCCCTAATAAAATATTGGTGTTGTGGTTTCAACGGTGCCCTCAGATTTCGATTCTAAGCACCGGTTCAAAATTTAGAAAAACCCCCCAGTTCGTTCACTGAACGTACCCGATCTAATCTTCGAAAAATGATTCCAGGCACAACAGGCCTCCGAATCAGGTGTCGTTAGAAGCCACAAACTCGAAAAATTCGAAATAAATTAAGAAAAAAAATTCCATGTAATTTACAGGTCTTTATAGTAGCGACGGCTTACCGACTCCAAGCCATGGTTTAGTTTGTTATTCAAACAATTTCATCATTTGGATTGGTATAATAATGAGTATAAATGATATAAATAATAAATATAACATTATTATGATTCTTTATATATGATATACCATCCAATTATATATGATTTTAATATCAAAAGAATTATATTTTCGCTCTTGCGTACGTACGGACTAACATATCCACGAACGCGATGAGATTCATTCTCCATGATTAACCATTCACGTATGATTATATAGTATATTTAATAAATAATCATAAAATATATTACATAATAATTATACTGGATTTATATACATTTATGTTTCATTTACATAATTCCATTCAATTCAATAAGGAAAAGAAAACAGCATTCATGCATACGTACTACCTACCGTCTCTATGAATGGTGTATTTCATTCCATTTATAGATCTATCATATATATTTACGTGATAAATATATATTATATCTAAATAATTTTTGACATTCTAGAATTAAGTAAATCCGGATATATGTAGTATCATCAAGAACATCAAGTCCAAACACCAATGAAAAATGAAAAGATTTTACCCAAAATGATGCTTTAACATGGAATTGACAAAAGAACGGGTAATATAAAGTCATATGTAATTCATGTCACGACCCGTCCTCGGGGCCCGTGCCTTGAATACCCCAAGCCCTCCTCCCATAGGCCAGGGGCTGGCGACTAGCACCAAAGGCATAAATCCCGACAAAAGGGAAGGCATTACCTTTATAAAGTAAATAAACACCACAGAGTAAGCCAGCTGAAGTAAACACTAAGTAAAACTGGGTACAAAAGTAAGTGCAGAATGTAAATGGGCCTGAATACAAAACCAAGCTGAAAGAAAAGTACAACTGGAAGGAAAGTATAACAAGAGAATGTAAAGCAGCAATGTCGAGCCATCCACTGGAAGTCCCACCTGAAGGGTGAGAACAGATAGCCACCACAGCTCCATGGGTCCAAACGTCCGCTCTGTGTACGTCTCGCCCAGTGGTCCACCTACAGGTACTGACTTATCTACAAAAGCCAACCACTATCAGTGTTGTCCATCATTTTCATCCAACACAACGTAGTGCGGGCATAGCCTGTGCATGGGTGAGTATACGCTACTCAGTAGGGACCCCGAGACCCCTGAAGGTCTCCCAAAATCCACAAAGGAAAATCCATAAAGGAAAGATACAATCATGAAGTGACATCCACCACTACTTAGTTATATGACCATACATATACCTAAATCATCAATTACTGTTCGGCTCCAACATCCGAGCCCATGTTTGGTCACGTCCACACAAGATATTACAACCCAATCCACACCGGAAAGCACAACACAATCCACATAGAAAAGAAAGTCAATCATACAATAGATAATGATTGAAAGTCAAGTCTCAGCTCACACAAGTATACTTCTTCGTAAGGTGATAGAGATGATCAAATATAGCCACTGATTCATCTAAGCTGGGACCCACGTAGGATAATAAACTTGCTAAGCTGTCGGCCCTACATAGGATACAGACCAGCTACTCTTCCAGACCCACGTAGTATAGCAAGAATAGAGTCAGACACTGCCAGACCCACGTAGGATACTAGAACAGTAGTCATTGCCATCGAACCCATGGAGGATTATAGAAGGGTCTTCATCGCTGCCGAACCCACGGAGGATTTCACTGCAGTCTTCATCGCAGTTGAACCCACATAGGATTTCAGTGCAGTCTTCATCGCTCCCGGACCCATATAGGATTTCAGTGAATTCATCATTGCCATCAAATCCACCAAGGATACCAGTATGATCTTCATCATAACCCAACCCACATAGAATTTCAGTGCAGTCTTCATCGTCGCAGTTACAGCCAGCTCTAGGGTTCCCTCACACATCATGCTCTTTTCCTGGAGGGTCTGCTCCACGAGCCAAAGGGGGGTTGATACATCAACTGACATGTAGTCCGGAGATGATTTATCAGAAAGTTCCGTTGTGACAAGAGTAACTCAACGTGACAGACGACGCGCCAATCAGATGGCCAGTCTAAGAGTTATTGTCTTTTTCTTTCTAGGGGCATGGTTGGATTCTTTAAGTCAAAACCAACCCGACAACACTACAACTGCGATCAAACCTTGAGCAGAGTAAGAAAAATGGTCTGTCTCACTAAGGGGAATCCAAAAAAGTCGATGTCATGTCAATCGAATGTCTGGAGCTCATGTTATAAGCGTTTCTACTTTGAGGGCCCGGTTGGTTTTGTGTTCGAACCAACACGACCATACCCAAAGTTCCCCAAAACCTAGAGTGTAATATATCGAAACGACCATCTCGTTCCAAGGATCTCCACACAAATGATGGTGCGTCGATCATAGGTCTGTAGCCCACGATATGGGCAAAAAAAGAATATGTTAGGTTTAGGTGGTTTTGGGCCCGGACCGACCGGACCCGAGACCCCCTGGGTCGGCCCGAATAGGGCGACCCAAACCGGGTCCAGGGATGGCCCTTTAGGGCATTGCCCAGCCCAGCCTGGGCAGCCTGGCCCGGCCGGGGTAGCCGGGTGGCCCGGCGCTGGCGTGCCCCGCACGGCCATCGGTGGTGGCCATGTCGTTGCGGAAGGGGGGGGGGGGGGGGGCAGTTCCCCCCCTTTGATTGAAGTCGCGGCCCCACGTGGGGGGGGGGGGGCGCTTCCTTATGCCACCGAATGTGGCGCTGGGTGCCGCGTCTCCCCCAGGTCCCGCGAGGCAACAGGATAGGTCGCCTACCGCCGCGGCTGAAGCCGCGGCGGTCCCTCCTTGCGGCGCCGCCTTCGGCCGCTGGCACCGCCTCGCCGGCGACCCATGCCGCTGGTGAAGTCTGTGGGCCACCAGAGACACTCCGGTGGTCCATTCTTGCTCCCGTCTGTGCCTGGGGTCGTATCGGGACACATAGATTATTACGACGACCTCCAATCGCTCAACGGTCCTGTTTCATCATCACCCAACGTTTTGCACATCAAGAACAGAGAATCGGTGGGTTCAGACTTGTTCGTTGGTCCGCACCCACCGCGTTAGTGGTTCAAACGACTTTCAACAATTTAATCATATTCCAAGGATATAATCCACATAAATAAAATTAAACTAATCCTAGTACCTCGATGAAGTCGTCAAACAAGGTTTTTCAAGGGAAAGGGACATCGTAGAAGACATCGTCGCGGAAGGTGGATCGCTGGCGTCACGGTACACGGCGTCGTAAAGAAGAGGATCGTCAGCGTTGCGGTACATGGCGTCACGTCGTCGATATCCATGGAATCAGCATTAATCTTCATCCTTCGTTGGAGGTCGGCATTCTTCGTCGGTGACGGTGTTTTCTGCGTGTTCTTCAAGGAGGAAGATGATGATTCCAAGGCTTGAGCAATTCCTCTCCAATCCTTCTCGCACAACGAAACAACAATAATAAAATAAGGTGTTGCCTTATTTTATTACTCAAGCCATCCCTTATTTTAAATTCAAAATTAAAACACGATTTAATTAACGTGTGTTGACCAATTAATGAGGCATTTAATAATCCAATTAAACGTGAGAGTTGACTTGGCATTTATAAAGGGGGTGTGGGTGAATACCAAATTAAATTCTTGTGGTAGGTGAAAAGGAAATGAAGGGGGTGGGGCTCTTGTGGGCCCCACCTCAATAATATCCTACCTAGGAGTTAGGGTTAGAGTGGGTCCCACACCAACCACCATGCCTAGGTTATCATTACTTAGAATAAAAATAAAATTTTAGTACAATATTTTATTTTTATTCTTTAGTTAACCCAATTAATTATAACCTCACCCAAGCAAATGCAACTCCGGGAAAAGGTGTTCCTAAGAAATTACTGGCGCTGCTGTTTCATCGGTTTCCTCGGATTTCAATTCTGAGCTCCAGTTCAAATGTTAGGAAAACACGTTTGTTCGTTCACTAAACATACCTGAGCTAAACATTGGAAATAGAATCTAGGCACACCGGGCCTCGGAATCAGGTGTCTTCAAAACCTGTGTTCTTGTAAAATCTCGAAGAAAATTAAGAAAAAAAATTTCTCTTGAATTTTACTGGTCCTTACATTACTCCCACCTCAGGGATTTACGTCCCCATAAATATACATCACAAACTAGTGGAAAAAATGTGGGTACTGAGCACGCATCTGAGCCTCCCGCTCCCAAGTGCTCTCCTGGAGGTTCCCGTGCTGCCATTTGATGCGCACTAGAGGAATCGACCACCCACGTAGGACCCGCTCCAGTCGATCCTCGATCTCCACTAGGACCTCTACAAAAGTCTCCCCATCGTCAATGTCCATCTCCCCATCATCGATGATATGAATCAGGTCTTGCACATATCTCCTAAGTTGAGATATGTGGAAGACGTCGTGCACCCGGTGCAACTGAGGCGGTAGAGCTAGGCGGTAAGCCACCTCGCCTACCCTATTGAGTACCTGGAAGGGTGAAATGAAGCAGGGAGATAACTTGTCGCCCTGGACAAATATCCGTAATTCACGTCGAGGTGAGACCCACAAGAAAACGTTTTCACCATCCTCGAACTCTAGTGGCCTCCGCCTCCTGCCAGCATAAGACTTCTACTGGCTCTGATTTGTCCTCATCCGCTCATGCATGACCTGGACCTTCTCTGTCGTGGCCTGGACCATCTCCAGTCCCACAAGTAATGACTCCCGAGGGGCTGTCTAGCACAGAGGTGATCTGCATGGCTAGTTGTATAATGCCTCGTATGGTTCCATCCTGATGTTGGAGTGATATCTGTTGATGTATGAGAACTCCAATAAGGGTAGGTGGTCCTCCCAGCTACGACCAAAGTTGAGGAGACATGCACAGAGCATTTCCTCAGGAGTCTGAATGGTCCTCTCTGTCTGACCATCCGTCTGTGGGTGAAAGGCGGTGCTCAGACGTAGCTGCGTCCCAAATTCCTCTTGCAACCCATTTCAAAGACGAGAAGTAAAGTGATCATCTCGATCGGAGACTATAGATTATGGCACACCATGAAGTTGTACGATCTCCTAGACGTAGAGGTGTCCCATGATCTCCACTGAGTACTGCTCTCTGATGGGTAACAAGTGGGCCGACTTGGTGAGTCGGTCGACAATCACTCAAATGGAGTCATGACCACTTGATGTGTGTGGATTTACAATCATGAAATCCATAGATATCACATCCCACATCCACTCCAGGACCTCTAAGGGTTGTACCAAGCCTGCTGGTACCTGGTGTTCTGCCTTCAACTACTGGCAAGTGAGGCATCGAGAAACGAACTCTGCCACAACCTTCTTCATACCCGGCCACCAGTGCTGGATGTACCACTAACGGGGAAGTGTGAAACTCTCTCATCACCTCCTCCTGTAATGAAACTGGTACCATTGTACGTCCTTTGAAAATGACGATGTGCTCTCCTCCTACAAAGAATCCATCAGGAGCCTGTCTTGAGGATATATGCGCACGCCGAATCTCACAGTCAGTGTCCCCACTTTTTGCCTCTCTGACCCACAGCAGTAGTGGAGGAGTGATTGTGAGTGACTAAAGAAAGGCTGCTCCATCTCTATCCATGATGGATATCTGTAAAGCGGATAGCTGCTCTGTCACCTCCCCAAGTAGCGAAATTCCCATCCTCATGCAGATAGCATCAGATACTACATTCACCTTTCCAGGAGTATAGACTATCTCAAAGTCATAGTCTTAGATGAACTCGAGCCATCGCCACTATCTCAGATTCATGTATTTCTGTGAGAATATGTACATGAGACTCTGTTGGTTAGAGTAGACTGTAAAGCGCTCACCCATCAGATAGTGTCACAACATCTTCAGAGCGAAGACCACTACTGCTAACTCTAGGTCATAGGTAGCGTAGTTCTTCACATTCTGCCTCGACTGATATGATCCATAGGTGATCACTGCCTGATCCTGCATCAGGAAAAATCTGAGTCTAGTCCCTGATGCATTGCAGTAGACTACTTACCCTACTCTCTCCTCCAGTAGCCTCAAGAATGGTACGCGGGTCAATCTTTATCTTAGCTCTTGGAAGCTCTGCTGACATTTGTCTGACCACACGAAGGGTTTCCCCTTCTTCGTCAAAGATGAGAGTGGTGCCGCAACTCTGTAAATGTCTAGCACAAATCCCTAGTAGTACCCTGCTAGCCCCAAGAAAATCTGCACCTCTGTCACGCTTCTGGGTGGCTCCTAAGCTATCACTGGCTCGATCTTCACAGGATCCACCGCCACTCCCGCCTCAAAGATGATGTTTCCTATAAAGTGGACCACAAGTATCCAGAATTAACACTTCAAGAGATTTCCATAAAGCAGGTGCTCTCGGATTGTGTCTAGCACAACCCGCAAGTGGTAGGCATGCTCCTCCTTAGTGGTCAAGTATATCAAAATGTTGTCGATGAAGAATATGAAAAATCGTTCGAGGTATGGCCGAAAGATCCTATTCATGAGACTCATGAATGCAGCTGGAGCATTGGTTATGCCGAAAGATATAACCAAGAACTAATAGTGGCCATACCAACATCTGATGGCCGTCTTCTGTATGTCCTCGTCCAGAACTGTGAGCTAATGATAGCCTGACCTGAGGTCTATCTTCGAGAATGATCGTGCTCCCCTGAGCTAATCGAAGAGGTCGTCAATCCTTAGTAGTGGATACTTGTTCCTCATGGTACCTGGTTCAGGCGACGATAATCGACACACAGTCGCAAGCCCCCATCCGCATTCTTGGCGAACAATATCGGGGAAGTCGAGGGTGAAACACTGGGTTGGATGAATCCCTTGCTCTGTATTCCCTCCAGCTATACTTGTATCTCTCGAAGCTCAGCGGGAGCCATCCGATATGATGGAGTGGATATCGGGGCTGTCCCAGGGTATAGGTCAATATAGAAGTATACCTCTCTACGAGGAGGAAGTCTTGGGACATCATTGGGGAAAACGTCCGCATACTGATCCACCACTACAGGAATACTCTGTATCCGCATGTCAAATGATCCTAGGATGAGGATAGCCAACTGATGAGTGATGGGTTGTCCTCTCCTCTGCGTGAGTCCATCCTGCGTTGCAAAGGCTCCCTTCTCGCCGGTGAAGGTAAACCTGCTCCCATCGGTGCGTACACATTGCACATTTCACCTAATACAGACAATCTGAATATGGATTGTAGATAACCAATCCATGCCCAAGATGACGACGTAAGGCCTCGACGCCGCTACAAGAAGATCCTAGATGAAGACCTTTCCTCCTAGAGTATGGTCACACTGCCGGCACCAGTGCGTAATCGTTGAGTCTGCTCCAGCAAGAGTCTCTAGCTGTAAGGATCGAGCCAATGACTCCGTTGAAATCTTCGAGCTCTGAACAAGGGTAGCAACAATAATAGAATGACTCACTTCTATGTCTATAAGAACTGAAGAAAGGGTGGAGTAGACACATATAGTACCTCGAATCATCTCTGGCGTGCCGTGGTCGTAGGCCTCTGCATACTGAAGTTGTGCCTGCCTCTGCCCGCCAGCTCCCTGTGGTCGGGGTGGACATCCTGGTGGTGCTGGGGGTAAACCCTCAAAGCGTCACCCACCACCTGCTGCTCGGCCAGCTCCCCTGCATTGTCTGCCTGCTCTCGGAGGACCGCCACGTTTGACCCTCTGCCTCTGCCAGGGTGTCCCCTCAATCGTCTGCTCCTACTCTGCACGGCGGGTCGGGCAGTCACGAGCCATGTGGCCCTGCCCGCTGCATGCATAGCACTGCCTGCTCCTCGGAAGGATGGATCTGCACCCTGTGCCCCGCACCTCTAACCCAGTGTCCTGAGGTCGTCTTCCTGATGGTCCGGTCCGCCGGGACCCCTATGACATCCGCCGATTTCCAGCTACAAATGACTCTGCTACGTGCTGCCCTGCGGTAGGTCTTACTGCTGGTGTAGGCTCAGTAAGAAAGCTCTCAATGAGAAGGTCTCGCTCCAGTACTCCTTCCTACGACAGAATGCTGAGGGAGATCATCGATTCCATGATTTCATGCCTCAGTCCCTGCTCGAATGTCCTGACCCGAACGGAAGAGGCTCTCAAATTCCATCAAGAGGAGTGATACCTCATCGTGCACCTGGAGCACCAAGATCCACCATCTGCCTGCTACCGCATGTAGGAGGCTCGCTGTGAGGATCACCATGTGGTCAGCCGGTGTCCCCACTAACCTGATAACTTCAACAACTGCTTCCAGTAAATCCTTGTCTGCCAGAGGGTATGTCTCACCGTGGAACCTAGGCGGTCTCTGATGCTGAAACTCGTGTAGTTCACTAAGGCGATGTGCAATCTCAGTGGTTGGGGCTGGTAGCATCAGTGGCTCGGCAGGTAGAGGTACAGCTGGTGCCTCGACTGAAAAAGGGCCCTCCACTGATACCTCGTCGCTCGGTGGGTTGTCCTCTCGCACAAAGCTCAGAACCCTTGTTGTCTGCTATCGTGGGGCCATCCTGAAAAAAAAAACAGGTGCGCCGTGGTCAAAACAGTATACCTGGTGAGCTGACACAAAGTAATCACAAAGAAATATTTTGAAACACACATTCAATCAATGTTTACATGCATTGAGTCGGAAATCAGAAGTCAGGGTCCATGTGTACGGATACGTCGGCCGCCACACCAACACTAGACTCACTAGACTAATAACCACACTCAATACCCTAAACACAATTTCTTCCCATCGAAGAAAGATTAGAGTCCTGAGTAATGCGGTAGAACCAAACTCCTCTGATACCAATTTGTCACAACCGGTCCTCGGGGCCCGTGCCGTGACTACCCCAAGACCGCCTCGCATAGGTTAGGGGCTAGTGACTATCACCAAATGCATAAATCCCGAAAAATGGGAAGGCATTGCCTTTATAATGTAAACAAACACAACATAGTAAGCCATCAGAAGTAATCACTAAGTAAAACTGGGTTCAAAGGTAAGTGCGGAAAGTAAAAGGGCCAGAATACAAACCCAAAGAGAAAGTAAAGTACAACTGGAAAGAAAGTACAACAACTAAAAGTAAAGAAGCAACGTCGAGCCGTCCACTGGAAGTCCCACCTGAAGGGTGGGTACAGATAGCCACCTCTACTCCATGGATCATGCTGTTTGCTCCGTTTACATCCTGCCCAGTGGTCCACCTCCCGGTACGGACTGCTCCACAAACCTCAACCACGATCAGTGCTGTCCGTCGTCTGCATCCAACACAACGTAGTGCAGGCATAGCCCGTGCAGGGGTGAGTATACGCTACTCAGTAGGGACACCAAGACCCCCGAATGTCTCCCAGAATCCACAAATAAACATCCAAAAAGGAAAGATATAATCACGAAGTATCATCCACCACTACTTAGGTATATGCCCATACATATACCTATGTTATCAATTCCAGTTCGGCTCCAACATCTGAGCCCAAGTTTGATCATGTCCACACAGGATAGCACAACCCAATCCACATAGGAAAGAACAACACAATCCATATAGGAATGCAAGTCAATAATATCGAAGATAATGATAGTAAGTCAAGACACAACTCACAGAGGTATAATTATTCGTACGTTGATAGAGATGATAAGATGTAGCCACTTATTCATCTAAGCTGGGACCCACGTAGGATACTAAACCAGCTAAGCTGTCAGAACCTCATAGTATATAGACTAGCTACTCTGCCAGACCCACGTAGGATAGCAAGAACAGAGTCAGACACTGTCAGACCCATGTAGGATACAAGAATAGTAGTCATTACCATCGAACCCACAGAGGATTTCAGTATGGTCTTCATCACTGCCGAACCGAAGGAGGATTTTAGTGCAGTCATCATCGCCGTCAAACCCACGGAGGATTTCAATACGGTCTTCATCACTGCCGAACCCACATAGGATTTCAGTGCAGTCATCATCACCGTCAAACCCACGGAGGATTCCAGTACGGTCTTCATCACTTCCGAACCCACATAGGATATAAGTGGAGTCTTCATCGTCGCAGCCGCAGCTAGCTCCAGGGTTCCCGCACACAACATGCTCTTTTCCGGGAGGGTCCGCTCGAAGAGCCAAAGGGGGGTTGATACATCAACTAACATGTAGTCTGGATTCGATGTATCCCAAAGATACGTTTTGACAAGAGGAACTCAATGTGACATACGATGCGTCAATCGAACGCCCAGTCTGAGAGTTATTGGATTTTTCATTCCAGGGTGCCTGGTTGGTTTTTTTAAGCCAAAACCAACCCGACCGCACTCCAACTATGTCCAAAACTCGAGCGGAGTAAGAAAAAAGGTTTTTATCACTATGAGGAATCCAAAAAAAATAAAGGCACGTCAATCGGACGTCTAGAGCTCAAATTATAAGCATTTCTGCTCTGAGGGCCCGATTGGTTTCGTGTTCGAACCAACCCGGCCATACCCAAAGTACTCTGAAACCTTGAGTGTAATATACCGAAATGACCGACTCTTTCCAAGGATCTCCACGCAACTAATGGTGTGTCGATCAGAGGTTTGTATCCCATGATATGGGAAAAAGAACGAACCTATCCGATTAAGGGGTTTTGGGGCCGGACCGATCCGGCCCGAGACCCCCAGGGTCGACCCGAACTGGGTCAACCCGAACTAGGTTCGGGTCCGGCCCTTTAGGGAGCGGTCCAGACTTGGTGGCACGACCCGACCCAACTGGCACGGCCCAACCCACCGGCGCAGGCATGCCCCGCACGGCCAGCTCGGTGCTGGTCCAGCCGTTGCGGAAGGGTGGGGGGCTGGCCCCCCTTGATTGATGCCACGTCCCCACTTTGGGGGGGGGGCATTGCCTTATACCAGTGGAGGCGGCATAGGGCGCCGCGTCTCCCCTGGGTCTGGTGCAGCTGCTCCTGGGGTCGTCTCGAGACCCTTAGATTACTACAACGACCTCCAATCACTCAACGGTCCCATTTCATCATCGCCCAATGTTCTGCGCATCAAGAACATAGAATCAGTGGGTTCAGACTTGTTCATTGGTCCTCACCTACCGTGTTAGTGGTTCAAACAACATTCAACAATTTAATCATATGCTGAGGATATAATCCACATAAATTAAATTAAACCAAACCCCCTACCTCGATGAAGTCTTCAATCAATGTTTGTCACGGGAAAGGGACGTCATGGAAGACAGCGTCCCGGAAGGAGGATCTTCAGTGTCGCGGTACACGACATCACGGAGAAGAGGCTCGTCAGCGTCGCGGAACATGGCATCATGTCGTTGATCTCCGAGGAATCAGCGTTAATCGTCGTTTTTCATCGGAGGTCGGCGTTCTTCATCGGTGACGGTGTATTCATCATGTTCTTCATGGAGGAAGATGAGGACTCCAAGGCTTGAGAAATTCCTCTCCAATCCTTCTTTCACAACGAAACAACAATAATAAAATAAGGTGTTGCCTTATTTTATTACTCAAGCCATCCCTTATTTGAAATTCAAAATTAGAGCAAACTTTAATTAACGTGTGTTGACCAATTAATGTGGTGTTTAATAATCCAATTAAATGTGAGAGTTGACTTGGCATTTTAAAAGGGGGTGTGGGTGAGTTACCAAATTAAATGTTCGTGGGAGGTGAAAAGGAAATAAAGGGGGTGGGGATCATGTGGGCCCCACATCACTAATATCCTACATAGGAGTTATGGTATTAGTGGGTCCCACTCCGACCACCATGCCTAGGTTATCATTACATAGAATAAAAATAAAATTGTCGAAAAATATTTTATTTTTATTCTTTAGTTAACCCAATTAATTAATAACCTAACCCGAGCAAATGCAACTGCATAAAAAGGTGTTCCTAATAAATTATCAGCATTGTAGTTTCATCGGTGTCCTCGGATTTTGATTACGAGCACCGGTTCAAATGTTAGGAAACCCCACTTGTTCTTTCACTGAACTTACCCAAGCTAAACATCGGAAATTGATTTAGGGCACACCAGGACTAAGAATCAAGTGTCGTCAGAAAATGCATTATTTTAAAATCCAAAGAAAATTAAGAAAAATAATTCCCTTTAATTTTACAGGTCTTTACAATTCATATATGATATCATAAATATTATTATGGTTCTGTTAAAAGTTAATAATATTTTTAAACCCACTATAATATAGTTTCAGACATGTATAAAAAAAATTGGTCCTAAGGTTAGGGATTATTATTCCAATCTCTTTTTTATCCAAGATTTTTTATTTATCAGTATTTACTAGGATTATGTTTATCATCCATTTCCATGTTTTCTGAAAATGTTTTCATAAAATGTTTACTATTATTCCATGTATTTTTAAAGACATTTTACCATTTAATGGATTTTAACCTAAGGTATGGAAGGAATAATTCTTCTGTTTACCGTAAGAGGGACTTTTTAACTTTTATGGAAAATGTATGAGAAGAATGTTTTTTTAACATATACAGCATGATCATATTTTTACGGTTTCATAACTCCTTATTTTCACGAAGCATCCTATATAAGATTTCATGACTATTTTCAAAAAAATTCTACTCTTTTAAAATTGCATTAAATTTTGTGAAAAGAAAATGATTTTTAAGAAAAAGGATATTTTCCTCAAGAATTCATTTCAAGTGTTTTAATGAAACTATTTTCCATCTAAAATGACATTATTTGATATGTTTATATTTCAAATATAATGTATCATTTATTTAAATGATTCAATTTTCTTATGATTAAATGATAACCATTTTTTTATATGGATTATGTTATGATGGCATGATGTTTAAGAATCCAATTCTATTACATGGGTTATTCTGTGATATATAATTTATGATTTTGTGGCACATGAAAGAATGATTTCATTATGAGATTGGTGGGGCATATATCTCTCGAAAATGCATTGGATAAAGATTTATATCTCATGAGATTGACATGGTTGGAATGGAATGTGAATCCGGTTTAGTACTATAGGGATGGAACTATATGTAAACTCGATTCAGTAATGGAATTTGTCTACTATGATGGCCTTGGCAGCCATGCCTTGGATACTATGGAAATCATAACATGTGCTTAATGGTTTTCAACAATTAAATGTTTTATTCCCATATTATTTTACCATGAGTAATGTTCCTTTATGATATATTCCTTATGTACTTCCATGATTTATGTCATTGCTTAAGATTTGGATGTTTAGATTTTATGTTCTTGTTTTAACATTCAAATGTTGTTCTCTATGTTTACCCTTTCTGAGCATTTGAGCTCACCCTTTTTATGTTTTATTTTCCCCAGGATATAAATAAATTTTTTAGGTATGAAGAAAATAGGGGAAGATCTTTATGGGAGATGATGATGTTCTTTCACCATGAAAAAAAGTTTATATTCCATGGTTCCAAAGACACTAAACTATTATGGTCATTGGGTGTTTGTTTTTGTTATGTATTAAGTATTCCGAAAAGTAATATAATGTCCATTTATGTCAAGTATGGGTCTCTACAGTATTTCTTAATGATCGTGAGTTGTACTGAGATGGTTTGATATATCCCTGATAGATGAAAGAGGTAGAGAAAGAGATGATTCCAATAGAAAAAATCATATTTATATAGTTTCTCTAAAAATTTAAGAAATAATCATAATCATATTCGGTTTCAAAAAAAAAAGAAAAGAATCATATTTCGATTTATTGTATACAGATGGAAGAGTGAAAAAATATTACTAATTGTATTAAAAAAATCAGAAAAGAACCATATTCAGACTGTAACGATTATCTTTCAAAATAGTTTGATACCGAATAGAGGTAAATGATCAGGTGCTGATTTTCAGTTATGTTGTGTGAATGGAACGGTGGTTCCAATTAATGTTGAACCAAAGGAAAAGGAGGTGTCTATGAAAAGGGTGATGTCGATTCAAAGGGAGATGCCGATGAAAAGTAGTTCATATTAAATGTGTGTCAATGGAAAATGTGATACTGATGGAATGTGGATTCGATCAAAGTGGTGTCGATGGAAGAGGTGATATCGATAGAAGATGAGACACATATTGTTTTTCTAAAAAATCATATTCATGTAGAAGAAATATAAAGAGATAGTGTTGATTGATAATGAATGATATTCAGATTGTAATTGATCGGATCTGGGTAAAAGGGAACTGGTGATAGCATTGATAATGAAATTGTATTCAAAATGTATTTTATCATATCAAGGAAATAATTTTTTCTTCAAATTTTATAATATATGGCCACATCATTGTTTTCATATATTATCATATCTATGAAAATCATAATTATCCAATTGTATTATTTCATACCGAACAATCATAACCAGAATGATCATAACCTGAATAATCGTAACATGAATGATCGCAACCAGAATGATCGTAACCAGACTGATCATAACTATCATGATCATAATAAGAATTATCGTAACCAAAAACATTCTTTTCCAAAAATAGAGTATTCATTATGATCACATCAAGGCTATTTGTATTCATAAAATATCATTTTTTTGTTGAGATGAAAATAAATAATTAGGAATAAATTGAATGTTACAATACATTCCAGTTGAAGTTAGACAATGAAAAAGGTTACCCTTAATAAATTCAATGTCATGAAAGTATTCATGATTCAACATCGAGATTTGAATTTGATGATGTGGTATCTCTAGTGGGTCAAGGGAGGAAAAGTAAAATAGAGATTGGTGATGGAATTTTCAAGGGGGATCCATTAATTGAAATGAGTGATTCTATCTCAAGTGGAAAATTGCAATTCTTTAAACACATTCAATTAGTATTGTATCAATCAGTTTTGGGATTAAATCAGCATAAAAGAATTATATTAGGATGATTAAACCCATGTTTTTCTCATCAATTGTAATCACATTGACATTGGAACTGGGTTTCTGGAATAGAAGAGATGATGATTGTTGAAGACTCAAGAATCATTGAGAGGTGTTGACAAAGTCATAATTGGGCCGATATTATTTTTTGAAAAATTTAAATTTGAAAAAATTTATGTGAGATGGAATGTGTTTGGTGATTCATGCCTAAACCATTTTAAGTTCACCTATAAAATGGTAATGAGTAAATTTTACTTGTGGTGACCTGATCTGTTCAAAACTGAATAGAGAGAAGCTCCATGTTTATAGAGAGAAGAATACATCAGTTATGTTTTGATTGAGAATTGTCTTTAGTGGTGCTGATTCATTCATATTCATTTTTCATGGAAATAGTTTTCATGAATTGGATTGCTGCTGATTTTTCTCTATTATTTTCCAATTATAAATTCAGTCTAGGGGAATTTTTTTGTATAAATCATACTCAGAGAAATCAGATTTTGAGGAATCGGATTCTGAAATATCAGACTCAACATTTCATAACAATTTCTAGGTGGTTCTTACATTACTTCTGGGTATGTAATTGATTAACTTAATTTAAATTTGAATACATCTTATAAATTTAAAATAAGTTTAAGTAACATGATTTATTAAAAAAAATGTAATTACCCTATTGTGTTAAGAGGACTAACATGCACTAGTTTTATTGTTTCATATTGATATATGAGTGTAAGGATATTTTCTCCTAGTTGTAATCAAAGGATTGTTTTCTTAGGGGATTGAATGGTATTGTCTAATTTCCAAACCATACCAAAGAAGTAGATATTCTTATTTATTAGTGAGTTTTTTAAATAATTCTATTCCTGTGGATGTGTGTATAGTTTTTTTATATAGTGAATTTGAATCTGTAAAATGTAGAGATGGATGTTTCAATTGAAAAGAAACATAAAAGAAAAGATTATCACTGATTTATCCCTCCCCTTCCCAGTGATAAATTACTCCAACTGGGTAGTATCATCCTCATGTCTACCAGTTTGGTAAATCCTTAGAAAACAAGTAAACATAATAAATACATGGCATGTGAGAGATACACAGGTCATGTTGTGGTCACCCAAAACATAGGTTGTTTTCTCTGGTCATTTTAATGTAATTCTGTTTGGACATGTGTACACAACTCTATGTTGATGTCCAAGTACATTGCATTCCACTAATCATGAACTTTAGGATGCAATCAAGTACATTCTTAATTACTTGACGACCTATCATAGATGGGTCACATGGAATGTGATTATGTCACTGGTTATTTTATATTATACTTTAGTCAAAACATTAGTGTTCTAGCATGTGGGTACACAAAATATTGTATCAAAGGATTATCGGTTTTGTAACAAAATATTTTATTGATATTTTTGGGATCTTCATCTCCATCACACTTTAAGTCCCTAGATTATATTTTATCCCCGTAAAATATAGATAATGGGTATGTTAGGAATGTATTCATTGGATATCATGATTCTAAGACTTGAATCTACTCCGAAAATATCATCTAACACCATCTGTGCCCTCTTAATCTAAAAGATGTCAAAGTGGTACCAAAAATAAATTCTGACCTATCTCTTATCATACACCAATTTCATTTCACCTCAATCTCATCATCGATCATGAAACACACCATTTGTATCAATCTGAGGCAAGGAAGAATATATGCTAAATTATCAAACAATGGTTATTCATTATTATTTAGTATAAAAAAATGTCAAATTTGAATATTTGAAGGTTGCGGGAAGAAAAATATAATTCATGGGATGGTGAAGAATGATCCTATGCATTTATTAATTATACATTGATCCATTATTTTGGAAGAAGAAAAATAATGAGGAATAAATCCAAATGAACATATAAAATTGCATCATTTAAATATACTAACAATGATAATATCAATTATATTCATTGAATTGATCCACATTCATCTAGGATAATATCAATTCTATTTATTGAATTGATCCACATTCATCCAGGATTAATAATCAGTATAGATGATTAAACTAAACCTATGGGCTATAGTTTTGATTTATTGTTAATGATCAAATATTTGACATTTCTTCCTATGAAGAGTGAAACGACCAAATGTTTTCAATTGAAATTACCAATTTATGAATTTTTAATATAATCAAATTAAATCACAGTAAAATGAACAAATAAGTACTATGTGACCTTTGATCATAATATTTACACTTCTATGTTATGAATTTTGAAAATCTGACGCACACGGTTGTGGTCAGTAACTTATTTGGATTCTAATATGATCATCAAATTTTTTGGTGAATAGTAAGGTTAACCTTATAAAGAATTACATATATACTAAATTGTAACATTTAATATGATTTTATGAAAATACGAATCATCTGGATGTACAATATACCTATATCTATGAATAAAAAAATAAATGTTTTTAAAATAGTAGTTTTTTGGAGTAAATTTTGATTTTAATAAAAAATTAATGTATCCATATTTAGGAAATTATTTATGAAAATTTATATAATTTTAAGATTTTAAATGTTGAAAAATAGGTATGGTGAATTTATAGTATTTTTCTAAAATACTTGAAGTGTGGGTGAATAGTAAAATACATTAATTTATCGTATTAATACATTAAATCTATTATTACTAACATCATAGGCAATGTAAGAACCCAAATATCAACCTCACATGCATTTATTACTATTCATGGTCATGTAATCATCATTATATCTTATCATATGAAAAAATAATAAACTAATTAATATAATATTAGAAAAACCCTCCTCTCATCCACTATAAATACCACCCATCATTTCCTCTTATATTCACTCCTGTAAAGCCTTTTTTCCTTACTTATATTCTGCTCAAAAATATACTCAAGCTCTTCACCCTTTTCCAACAACCCTTAACCTCTTCAAAAGACAAAATCCTCTCCCCTTAAGAGTATCTCGATGAAGATTAATTCAGAAGGTAATATTCCTCTTCTCTTTTCATTCAGTTTTAAGATCCTTTATTCTTTTTTCTTTCCTAAGCTTTACTCATCAAAATGATATGAAAACTCCAGTAACATACATATACTAGAATGTTGTTATTATAATGTTATAATTCATTTACATCTATCCTTTCCAAACAATTTATTTTAAATAAGTGAAAACACTATTTTTGATGTGTTAATTTATAACATTCAAGGATGACATGTTATCAGTCACTATTACTATCTTCAATTCAGGTCGACAAACCATTTTTATAGTTAAAAATAACTATTATGTGTTTATTTTATCTTATTTAATGTTCTCAAATATTTTTTCAATTATGATCTAAAATAATAATACAAACCAAGTTAATTATGATAGAAATCACTAAATTAATTAGTGTTACTATCATTAATATTTTTTAAAATTATTCAACATCACTCCAACTAGCAAAGTATAAATTTCCATCCTTGTAACCATACATGTTTTAAATAATTGTATATAACTTCAATTATTGACAACAACCTTCATCTTACATGTTTTTACAAACATTAATTTAAGTGAACCAATCACAAATTTCAAGTAATCTAACAGACCTGAACTATAAAAGATGACCCCATTACAAAGCAATATGGTTATAAATGAATGTAAAAAGATTGTAATAATAATTATAAATATATAATATGCTCTTGAATTATTATTTACTGATCCTAAATTGAATTTTCAGGTCATTGATATCATGTGGAAGACACAGTAAGTCATAAGGTAAGGAATCCACTCTATTTCACTTTTATTAAATATTGTTCTCTTTGTTATGCCCTTCTATGTGTAATTTATTGCGATTTGTGTAGGATGTAAATGATAATGATTGTAGTATCTAATGATTTAGTTTCTCAATATACAGGAGGGGGTGTGAATTGTATGCTTTAAGAAATTCCTTTGGATCTTTTAAAGATGGTAATGTTTAACAATGTTAAGAAAGGTAAATTCAAATGAACTCAAATTTCTACAAACTTGCATGATTCCAGAAAAGTGGTTCTAGAAATGAAACATAAAAAAATTAAGAAAGATAATGATTATATCGTAATGCATATATAATCTTTCTAATAAGTTTACAAGAATAAAAAATTATAATATAGTTATACTTTTCTCAACAATCAAAATGCAGTAGAAAAAATGATAGAAGAACACTAATAATTAGTAATTCATTTAACCCAAAGGGATGGGTATCCAACATCCTTGGATAAAGGTCCGTTGATTTATACTTTCAAGAAAGTATATCTTACCCAAACCAGAGTAATCCCTTGATATGAATATCAGAGCCGATCTTGCTATCCCCGCAAGCCCTCAACATCAAGGTAGTCGACACCCCTCTCTTCCATAGCAAGGATGTCCTTAAACATTAAGGTATTCGGCACCTCTTTCTTCCTATCCCCGGAAGCCCTTGAAAGTACTCAACAATATTTGGAGTCACACGAAAAATGTCTGAACATGAAGTTAAGTATGCACAAAACAAGAAAGTCCCTCTCTCTAGAAATCACTTTAGCAGCATGTAATCTCTTGATTAATCATCATATTCTGAGCTCTTTCAAATGATCTCTTATTTATATGCACATTCTCAATGGTTGACTCCCTCCACAAATGGTCATATTTTTCATAGAATTTCAGAGGGGCCTATAAACGTATCACTCAAACAATGGTTAGTTAGAAATAGAAATCACGACATTTTTTTATAACTATTAGCAAAAATATGGTTTCTTAACCAAATCCATTTTGTGTAGTCTAAGAAAAAAAATAATTTTCAGATTCTAACCAAAAAATATTTGGAGTCTATCATACATGGATATTTGTATTGTTTTATCAAGGAATTTTGAGTTAGAATTATATAAACATCAGAGCCTAAATTCATATGAATTCATATTCTGAGCATATAAGAATTCAGATTCTCAACTTATAATGTTCGGAGTCTAAATTCAGGAAACTCGGAGTCTAAACTTACAGTGTTCAGAGTCTGAATTTAGATGTATTTGGATTATAAAAATATAATTTGCGGAGTCTGAATTCAATATAATTTGGGGTCTTAACATAGGATGTATTGAGTCTAAATTTAGATAAATCAGTGTCTAAACTCATAAGAGTTCGGAGTCTCAATTCATAGTTCTCTGAGTCTGAACTCATAATGTTCATTGTCTGAATTCATGAAACTTGGAGTCTGAACATAGAATGTTCGGATTTTGAATTCAGTAGAATTCAGAGTCTGATCATTGAAATATCGGACTTTGAATTCAATGAACACGTAGTCAGAACTCATAAATGTTCAGAGTCTGAATTCAGAGAACTCAGAGTCAGAATTCATAATGTTCAGAGACTGAATTCAGATCCTAAAAACAGAATGCTTTATATCTAAGTATATAAATGATTTCGAGGTTTTGGATACAAAACCAAATTTTACATATAATATGAATAGTTAATACATGGTAAGGACAAATATCCTTGGGGAAGGAAAATTTTCATTATGAAGATTAGACATAGGGGAATATAACTTTGCCTTAAGAAAGAGTGTTTGTGGTTTTCAAAATATAATGTAATGGAAAAGTAATATGGAAACCATATTGACTCAACAATCTCCAACATTTTTGGAAAGAACAAACATCCTTACAAAAAAGAATATAAGGACTTAGAAAACATTTTTATAGACATTGTAAATAAAACTTATCCCCCATAACACATGGGCAATGATAAATTGGACTAACTCCCCATTTGGCTTTGGAACACTAAGGATCGTATTCTGATTTCTTGAATGAGATTTTTCGTAATCTATAATATGGAAATCTGGATAGTGAAAAATCTCCCTTATATTAACTCTTCATGACTTAAGGAAGATTCTCCTTTCTATGTATTCTTTTTGAGATTCCTTTCTCCGCAATTGTGATATTCAAAAACGATTAATTGGAATGGAAAAGAAATTATGGTACCTGAAAAATTAGTACTAAACATCCAATTGACTGGAATCCAAATTTTATTATTATTATTGTGAAAAAATAGAAATGAATAATACAAAAAAATATTTCAATTGAAAAACTTTGTCCTTCCTTCTCCTTGGGAATCATCTTCTTCACTATTTTTCAACTTTTTGAGCTCCTTGTGATCATTTTCTGCTCGCTTAAGAAGCTGATTTTGATCCTATTCCTTCTTCTCTATAGATTTGATCTTTTCGTCCTAAGGCTTGTGGGATTCTAGCTGACACTATAGAGCTTATTTCTTCATAGAAAGATTCTCTTCTATCTAAATCCAGAGATCTCTTTCTCTCTTCCAACTCTAAGAAACTGAATACCTTGACCCATTCAGATCATTTAGTTCTTGAATCCGAGAATTATATTGTAGAGTTAGCTTTTCCCTAAAGCTATTTGTGAGATCCTTGATCGTCACTTTTTTGGTGTCATATGCATGCTTGATACTTTCTTGGAACTCATCATGGTTTCTCATGTCTTCTATAGTTTTCCATGACCTAATATTCATTTCATGCAAGATATTTTCTGGGCATCATAGTTTATGAAAAAAGTATTGAAATTAGCATCAAGATTCACACACTTATCCATCACCATTTATAGTGAATTTGATTTCTTATTTAGGGTGTGTTGAAGTATCTATAATCTAGAATATTTGCTTGGAATTATAGGTATTTTCCCAGAAAGCTTCCTCAAATATAGACCTACGAAATCATGTCTAAGTGAGGACGATTCAAAATCCGAGTCATTACGTGGTGATGATTCATTCTCTATTTCAACTGCCTTCCTATTCGATGATCCACCAACATCGTTCTACATTGCAATAGCTTTACTAGGAGTATCAACAACAACCAGTTTTCCCTTATATGCTTTTAGAATGGATTATTCTTGATTAGGATATATATGTTCACTATCTAATAGTTGAACAATTTTGTCTTCATCAACCAGTTCCATCTCAGCTCCTACCTTAGCATCCTCAGGGTGAATGAAATAATGATTAGAACTTTCTTCTTCAAACAACGTATTCACTTCATCTTCAATCTTGTCATCTTCTACTTTCTCATCATTCCCAGGGGTAGCAAGCTTTGAAGAATCATCTATAGAAGTTTGGATTGAATGTTTCTTAGATGGAATTTACTTCTAATAAAAATAATCAATTTGATTAAAGAGTTCTTTAGTATCACAACTACCCTATTCTCCCTCTAATTCTTCTACTTATGATAGATCTTTTTCTTTGACTTTTTTCAGAGTCACATATTTAATTCCAGGTGTCTCAGGTAAATCATCTACTATGAAGGATTGGGGTATCAGAATATTTTCAAAGGATTTCTATGAATTCTTCAAAAGAGATTTCACAATCTCTACTTCAGTCATATTCTTCATTTGTTTCTTTTATTCTCCATGATTTTCAATCTCATCAGCAGTCTTTTCATTCAAAGAATTTTATTTAGAAGGTTCCAAACCAAAGCTAGGATCCCCTTCATTCCATTCCACCTTGTCTTCCCTTTATTTTTCTACTACCTCTTCGAGTTATGGTTTTTTTATTAGGCTTTAGTGGTGCAGATTGGGTTTCTATAACCTCCAGGTTCTTTTATTCCTCTTCTACTTCCTTCAAATTCCTCTTTGTTACACCCTTTTTAGAATGATCATACAAT
The DNA here is from genome assembly GCA_963277665.1 of Viscum album. Lineage (NCBI taxonomy): Eukaryota > Viridiplantae > Streptophyta > Magnoliopsida > Santalales > Viscaceae > Viscum > Viscum album. The sequence goes on from OY728150.1 coordinate 2,015,405,578, forward strand.
TCATGTTTCATCGATATGAATGCATCTTCTTCATTCAGAAAGACAATGAATTATCCAGATTCTCTAAAAAAACCAATTTTCATCCTCTTTAGAGTATCATCACTTACCAGCATGACATTTCAATTACTTGGATTAGTACTTCAAGGTATTTTGAAAGACAATAAGCACCAAACAATCAGCATTGAGAGAATGGATGGATACATAATAATGTGAGCCTTCATATTTCCTTTATTTATATTCTCAATTGTATTCAGAATATGCTTAAACAGGTTAATTGTTCATAGATTCACCATGAAATCATGGATATGCATGTCACTCTTATTCAAAGTATATTTTTCTGCATTTCTCGAAATTAGGAATCTTTGAACCCATAATTCAAGAATATGAAAAATTTTATATAACTGAACAATATTCTGAGTCTTTACATATGAATGACATAGGCATTCCATAGCCTTTACCTTATCAAAACATCATTTAACATTAGGCATCTTATCTGAGTAGAACACTGCCTCACCCTTATAAGGAACTCCAATTAAACTGGATGCCTCTTTTAATTAATCATCGATCCATTATTATGGAAGAAGAAAATTAATGTGGAATATATCCAAATGAACATATAAAAATGCATCATTTAAATGTATTGATGATAATAATATCAACTATTTTCACTGAATTGGCCCTCATTCATCTAGGATTAATAATCAGTTCGGAGGATGAAAATAAATCAATGGCCTATTGTTTGGAATAATTGTTGATGATGAAATAGTTGTCATTTAGTCCTTTGAAGAGTAAAATGACCCAATTTTTTCAATTTAAAATACCAATTTATAAATATTTAATATAATCGAATTAAATTACAACACAGTGAACTATTAATTACTATGTGACCTTTGATCATAATTTTGACACTTCTGTGTTATGAATTTTTAAAATCTGATGCACACTGTTGTGATCAGTATATTATTTGGAATCTAATTTGACCATCATAATTTTTGGTGAATAGAAAGGTTACCCTTATAAATAGTTACATAAATAATGAATAGTAACATTGACTATGATTTTATGCAAATATGAATCATAGGGATGTATAATATACATATATCTAGGAATAAGAAAAAAATGTTTTAAAATTGTATTTTTTGGAGTAAAATTTGATTTTAATTAAAAATTAAATTAACCATATTTTTGAAAAATATTTTTGAAAAATAAATTTAATTTTTAGATACTAAATGTTGAAAAAGGGGTAGGGTGAATTTTTGGTATTTTTCTGAAATACTTGAATTGTGGGTGAATAGTAAAATACATTAATTAACCGTATTTATAGTTTAAATATACTATTTTTAATATCATATGCGATGTATGAACCCAAATATTGACCTCATGTGCATTTATTACAATTCATTTTCATGCAATCATCACTATTTTTTGTCTTATGGAAAAAAAGAAACTAATGATGATAATATTAGATAGACCCTCCTCTCATCAACTATAAATACAAACCATCATTACCTCTTAAATTAACTCCTATAAATCCCTTTTTCATTACATAAATTCTACTCAAACATATCCTCAAGATTCTTACCCATGACCAACATCCCTTACCCTCTTCAAAAGACCAAAACCACTCCCCTTATGAGGCTCTCATGGGAGATTGACTTAGGATGTAAAATTCCTCTTATCTTTTCATCCAATTTTATGATCCTTCATTCTTTTTTCATTCCTAACCATTACACATAAAAATGCTATGACAAATCCATTAATATACATATACTAAAATTTAGTTCTTTTAATGTTATAATTCATTTTCATATATCATTTCCCCACTATTTATTTTAAATAAATGAATACACAATTTTTGAGGTGTTGTTTTAGCACATTCAAGGATGACCTGTTATCAATTACTATTACTATCTTCAATTCTAATTAGGAAACCATTTTAAAAGGTAAAAATTACTTTTGTATGTTTATTTTATCTTATTTAATATTCTGGAATATTTTTTCAATTATGATGTAAAATAATAATACAAACCAAGTTAATTATGATAAAAATCACCAAATTAATCAGTGTTATTATCATTAATGTTTTTATAATGATTCAACTTCACTCCAAGTGAAAAAATATAAATTTCAAACTATGTAATCATACTTGTTTTAAATATTACTATATAACTTCAATTATGGACAACCACCTCCATCTTAATTTTTTTTCCAAACGTTAATATAAGTGAACCAATCATAATAACCAAGTAATCAAACATACTTGAACTATAAAAGTTCACCCCCTTAACAATCTATATGGTTATAAGTAAACATAAAAATATTGTAATTATAATTATTAATAAATATTATGTTCTTTAAAAATTAATTAATAATCCTAAATTCAATTTTCAGGTCATTGATATATTTTGGAATACAAAAAAAGGGTTAATGTACGGGATCCACTCAATTTCACTTTTCTTGAAGATTGCCCAATTTGTTATTCCCTTTTATGTGTAATTTATTGTTATGTGTTTAGGATCGAAATGATACTAATTTTAGTATCTAATGATGTATATGCTAAATATATATGGTTGGGGGTTAATTTTATAATTTAAAAAAAATTCCTTTGGAACTTTTAAAGATGGTAATGTTTGAAAAAGTTAAACAAGGTAAATTCACAAGACCTCTATGTTCTACAAAAATGCTTGATTCCGGAAAAGTGGTTCTAAAAATGAAACTTAAGAAATGTTGACAAAGATAAAGATTCATCCTTAATGTTTATATAATCATTCTAATTAGAGTACAAGAATTAGAAATTATAAAATAGTTATACTTTCCTCAACAATCAAAATATTGTGGAAAACGTGAAACAAAACAAGTACCAAGTATTAAATCATTTAACCCAAAGTAGTGGGTATCCAATAACCTTGGATAAATGTCCCTTGATTTATACTTTCATGAATGTCAGTTTTACCAAAAATAGGGTAAGCCCTCGATACGAAGATCAGAGTCTGTCTTGCTATCCCCGCAAGGCCTCAACATCAAGGTAGTCGACACCTCTATCTTCCTATCCTCAGAAGCCCTTGGATGTACTCAGTAACATTAGGAGTCACACAAAGAAAGTCTGAACAAGATGGTTAGTACGCACGAATCAAGAAAGTACATCCCTCTAGTAGTCTCTTCGGCAGCATGTAATCTCTAGATTGACTAACTTATTCTGAGATATTTCAAATGATCTCATATTTATAGGAACATTCTCAATTGTTGTCTCCCTTTTCCAATGGTCATATTTATCCTAGAATTTTGGAGGGACCTGTACACATGTCACTCAAAAAAATTTTGGATAGAAATAGAAACAAAAACATCGTTTTATAACCAATAGAAAAAGTATGGTTGCTTAACCGAATCAATTTTTTTGGAGTCTGTGAAAAAAATGACTGTTCAGATTCTGACCAAAAATAATAAGGAGTCTATAATACAAGGATATTCAGATTCTATTTCTCAAGGAATTAGAAGTTGGAATTCTATAAAGTTAGGAGTCTGAATTCATAAGAATTTGGAGTTTGAGTTTATAAGAATTCAGAGTTTGAACATACAACGATCGAAGTCTGACTTTAGGAATCTTGGAGTCGGAACATACAAAGTTCAGAGTCTGAATTATGAAGAATTCATAATCTGAAATCAGAATGTTCAGAGTCTGAATTAAAGATAATTCAGAGTCATAACATATAAATTTTGGAATTCGAATTCAGATAATTAGAGTCTGAACTCATAAGAGATTGGATTCTTAATTCAGAGAACCCAGAGTTTGAAATCATAATGTTCAGAGTATAAATTTCGGAAACATGGAGTCCGAACATATAAAGTTTAGAGTCTAAATTCAAGATAATTCGGAGTCTGAACATAGAATGTTCAGAGTCCGAATTAAGGGATCACGAATTCAGAACTCATAAGAGATCGAAGTCTGAATTTAGAGAACTCGGAGTCGGAACACATAATGTTTACCTCTGAATTCAGAACCTGAAAATAGAATGCTCTATATCTATGTATACAAATGATTCTGAGGTTATGAATATGAAACCAAACATTACATAGAATATTAATAACGAAAACATGGTAAGGAAAAATTTCATTATGGGAGGAAAATATTCATTATGAAGATAAAACATAGGGTAATAGAATATTGGCTTTAGAAAGAGTGTTTGTGATTTTCAAAACATGAAGGAATTTAAAGGTCATTAGGAAACCTTATTGACTTAACAATCTACCCCTTTTTGTAAATCACAAAAATCATTACAAAAAATAATATAAGGACTTGAAAAATAGTTTTCTATACATGGAATTAAAACTTATCTCCCTTAACACATGGGAAATGATGAATACGACTAACTCACCCTTATGTTTTGTAACACTAAGGATCATAGTTTGATTTCCTGAATGATATTTTTCATTATATTTAATATAAAAATCATTATAATGAAAAATCATTCTTAGATGAACTCCCCCTGACTTAGGGGAAATTCAACTTCCTAAGTATTATTTTTGATATTCCATTCTGCCCTTTGTGACATTCAAAAATGATTAATGGGAATGGAAAAAAATTAGGTTACCTAAAAAATTAGTACTAAACATCCAAAAGACAGGCAACCAAAAATTTCATTATGATTAGGAAAAAACTACAAAGGAAAATACAACAAAAGATTATAATTAAAAAATTTTATCCTTACTTCTCTTTGGGCATCATCTTTATCACTATTGTTTTCCTCTTTTTGAGCTACATATATTCTTCCTCTTCACGCTTAAGAATCTGATCATGATTCCTTTCCTTCTTCTATAAGGCTTTGATCTTTTCTTCCTGATCCTTGATGGATTATTCAGAGCCCTTAAGAACTTCTTCCAGCCTGGAAAGCTTCGCTTATATCTCAATATTTAGATCCCTTTCTCTCTTCCAATACTGAGCAACTGAAGACAATGACCCATTCAGATCTTCCACTTCTTGAATCCAAGAATTCTGTTCCATAGTTTGCATTTCCTAAAATATATTTTTGATATCATTTATCATCACATCTACGATGTCAAATAAATCTGTGACACATTATTGTAACTCATTAAGATTTATCATGACTTCTATAGTTTTCTTTTACGAACTTGTCATTTATTGTGAGATATTTTGTGGGCTTCGTAGTTTATGAACAAAGTTTTGAAATCAGCCTCAAGATTCACACACTTATCCATCAACATGGATACTAAATCTGCTTTATGATTTAGGGTGTGTTGAAGCATCTGGAATCTCAAATCTAGTCTTGGAAATATAGGGATTTCCCCTACAAGATTCATCAAATACTCAACTATGCAATCTTGTACAAGGGTAGATGATTCTGAATCTAAGACATTAATTGGTGAGGCTTCATTATCTATTTCAAAAGCCTTCCCTTTCCATGATCCACCAACATCTTTATTCTTAAAAATATCTTTTCCAGGTGTATCAACAAACACATGTTTTCCCTAATCAGCTTTCAAAATGGATTCTTCTTGATTAGGAGATATATGTTCACTATTTGATAGTTGAAAAATTTTGTCTTCATATACCAGTTCATTCTTATATCTTAACTCATAATCAACTGGGTGAATGAAATAATTATTAAAATATTTGTCTTTAGATAGAATATTCACATCTTCTTCAATCATGTCATCTTCAACTTTCTCATCATTCTAGGTGTAGCAAGATTTAAATACTCAGCAAACAATATCGGATTGAATGTTTCTCAGGTTGACATTCCTTCAAATGAAAATCTCCAACTTGCTTAATGAGATCTTCAGTATCACCATTTCCTTCTTCTTCCTATTCTTCTTCTACTTCTGCAACTTCTTTTTCTTTGACATATTCTGGAGTCATATATTTCATTCATGGGGTTTGTGGTAAATCTTCTACTAAAAAGGAATGTGGTACCATAATATTTTTAGAGGATTAATCAATAGCCTTTAGAAGAGATTTCACAATATTTGCTTCCTTCATATTCTTTTTTTGTTTCTTTTCTTTTGCTTTATTTTCAAGCACATCAGAAATCTTTTCTTTTAATGCTTTCGCTTCAGTAGGATCCAAACCAAAGCTAGGCTCCCCTTATTTTATTTTCTCCCTGTGTTCCCTCCATTTTCCACTCCCTCATCCGATATTGTTTTTTTTCATAGGATTTGGTGGTGTGGATTGGGTTTCCTTAGCCTTTGGGGACTTTTCGTTCTCTTCTACTTCCTTTAGCTTACTCTTCCTTCGACCATTTTTAGAAGGATTAGACACTTCCTGTTTCTTCTATATGAATTCATCTTCTTCTTCTGGTAAGTCAAATAATTCTTCGGATTCATCCGAAAAACCAATTTTCATACTCTTTAGAGTATCATCACTTGCTATAAAGTATTTTCAATTCCATGTCTTAAAACTACAAGGTATTTTGAAATACACTAAACATGAAACTATCATATTTCAAGGAATGGATGGATACATAATAATACAAACCTTTAGATTTCCATTTTTTATATTCTCAATTGTAATCATAATATGCTTAACCAGGATAATCATTCATATATTCACCAAGAAATCCAGGATATGCATGTTAATGTTCTTCAAAGTATCTTGTCCCCTTTTCTCGAAACGATGAATCCTTGAAAACACAATTCATGAATCTAAAAATTTGTAGATAATTGAAAAATCATCATTGTATTTATATCTTAAAGACCAAGGAACACCATATCCTTCACCTTATCAAATTTTCCTTTAACATCAGGCAGCTTATATGAGTATAACTCTAACTCACCCTCAGAAGTAACTCCAATTATATTGGCTGACTTATAGTATGAAGGGGCACAAGTCTTCCACTATCTCTTGAAATAGAATTTTTCTTTTCCGTCCTCCTTGAAAAAACTTGCTGACTCATTGAATTCAACCAATAAGTATGGATATACCAAATCCTGAGCTCCTTGTTTCAATACAGAAACACTCTCCCATCAATTTATGTTGATTTTCTTTGAGATGATAGATTCATACATAGCAATGAAATTTTGATGTATCAACCTTTCTTCGTAAATATTCCATAAAAAATTGATTTTAAAGTTGACATGTCTTTTGAGAATATTATTCGACAGACATTTGGAGTTGAGGAAAATATGAGAAGTTCAGAACGAGCTTATGTCAGTGGGTAGAGCTTCAGCTTGCACTATATTGAGTTTCAATGTGGGACAACCATCGGGCGGTCCTTTATAAATGTTTTTGAAGTGATGGTTCATCATCAAATCTCAGTCTATCGGTTAAAAAAAATATAAGATCTAATAGATTCGATGATAGCTGCAAGGAGTATTTTATAAAATCTGATATTTTGAGGTTTTAAAATAAACATTCAAATTTAAGGAAAATAGAATCTTGAAAATTTAAAAAACAAAATGAAAATAAAATTAAGTAAAAGATGATTACAAAAACTCAAGAATGGAAACATACCATTCATATTGCTAGGAAGATTATTCGTAGTTGGGAAAATTATTCTTGAAGAACATTTAGAATCTGAAAATTTGGTAACAAAAATTTGAAAATCTGACAACAAAAAGATTTAGAAAGTTATAATTACAAAGTATATTTGGAAAATAATCATTACGTATATTTAGAAAATTATTATTATGAATATTTAGAAAATAGTTATTACAAAAAATTTAAAAACATTCATTATGAATATTTAGAAAATCTTCATTATGAAATTTTAGAAAATCTTCATCATGAAAATTTATAAAATATTCATTAATAAGATTTAGAAAATCATCATTAGGAAAATTTATACAAACTTTATTATGATAATTTAGAAAATCTTTAGAAATTTTTTTTTACTACAAATAAATATTTCTAAAAAAATGTTAGACTATGAAAATGTTTTAGTCTACGAAAAAAATTTATTCTACAAAAAAGAAATCATTTGAAATCTAACAGACTAGTATACCCCCCCCTATGAAATGAATTTTATTACTATAAAGATATTAGTTTTTGTTGGAAGTTAATGAGTAATATTACCTTATAGATATAAATCCTAACATCTGTTTAATGTGTTAAAATCTATCAGATGGTAATGATTTTGTTAAAATATCCGCAAGTTGATCTTGCATTACGTTAAATTGAAGAATGATATCCCTTTTTCTGTGTGATTCCTGAGAAAGTGATGCCTAATATCTATTTTATTTTTACAATAGTGATGTTCAGGGTTTTTACTAAGGTAAATAGAACCTGTATTATCACAGAAAAATTGTGTTTTGGTAAAACTCATAACATAAATTGTGAGTTTGTGTTACATCAAAAACACTTGAGCACAACAACTTCCAGTTGCTACATATTCAGCTTCAGTAGTGGAAAGTGCTATTGAGTGTTGTTTTTTACATGACCAAGAAACTAATGAATCTCTTAAGAACTGACATGTTTAGGATGTACTTTTCGTATCCATTCTATATCCACCAACGTTAGAATCTGAAAAACATTTTAAAACAAAGTCATTTCCTAAGGTATGAAAGAGTCCAAGATGTATGTTTCCATTTCTGTAGAGAAAAATTATTTCAACTGCCATTAAATGAGATTCCATATAAATGGATTGATATCTTCCATATAAGCATATTGAAAACATTATGTACGGATGACTAGATGTCAAGTAATCTAGACTTCCTATCATACCTCTAAACGATGTTTGATCTACTGGTTTCCCATATTCATCTAGATCATGTAAAATTTAGGTACCAATGGTGGTACTTATACTCTTAGTTTTGTTATATCCATACTTTTTAAGAAGATAATTAATATACTTATATTGGGATATATATATATTTTTTCTGGTTTTTGAGAAATTTGAAAACCAATGAAAAATGTTAACTCACCCATCATACACTTTACAAAATTATATTTCATTATATCCACAATAGAATCAGTTAATGATTACTGAGTTGAACCAAATATAATTTCATCAACATAAATTTCAACAATCAAAACATTTTTCTTATCTTTTATTAACAAATGGGTTGGATCCACATTTCCCGTAACATTATTATTTTTTAGAAAAAATCATGTAAGTCTATCATACATTGCTCGAGGGCCTACTTAAGTCCATACAAAACCTTTCTATGTTTGAAAACATGTTCATGATTTTTTTTATCTTCACAACCAAGAGGTTTTTCAAAAAAAACTTTCCCTTTTACGAAACAATTAAGGAAAGAACATTTAACATCCATTTGAAAAAGTTTGAAATTTAATAATGCTGCAAAGGAAAGTACAATATGAATTGATTCAAGTAGATCTACTAAAGCATGGGTTTCTGTATAATCTATTCTTTCTTCTTAATTATAGCCTCTAGAAACCAATCTAGATTTATTTATTACTATGATCACATTTTCATCACACTTATTTCTGAATACCAATTTGAATCCAATAACAAGAAGTTTCCTTAGGTCATTCAATCTAGGTCTATTCCTTATTCCTTTAGAATTTTTTAGCTCATACTTCATGGATTTTATCCAATCATCATCACCTAAAGCTTCATTAATTCTTTTTGGTTCTAATTAGCAACGGAATGCTAGATGTTCTATTTTATTTCATAAGGATCTTCCAGTCCTTACAGGTTCATTCACATCAGCAATGATACTATCACTGGGATGAATCTTAAGAAACCCCTGATTTGGGTTTTGTAAAACCTATTCATCCATGTAGGATAGGAAATATTCTGGGGTAAATGTCTCAGAAATATCTTCTTGGACATTTTCATTATCAGAAGGATCTTCTATCAAGGGTTGATAATTAGGTTTTAAAAAAACATCTGATGATGTAGGTTGGGGTTGTTTGAAAAAAGAAATCAGTTTCATCAAATTTGACATGTACTATTTCTTCAACAGTACAATAACGTGTATTGAAAACTATATAACACTTTGATGTTGGGGAGTAGCCTAAGAAAATTTGTTCATCAGATTTTGGAGAAAATTTGTGTAGATTATCATTAGTATTCAGAATGAATTCCTTGAAACCAAAATCCATGAGGTAGGGAAGTCTAGGCTTTCAACTATTACATAACTCATAATTAGTTTTATTAATAAAAGGTCTTTTTAAAACTCAATTAATATTATAAAAGTAGTACTTATAACTTTAGCACAAAAATGTTTGGCTACTGAATACTCACTCAACATTGTTTTTGTTATCTATTGAATAATACAATTTCATCTTTCGACAACACCATTATATTAATGTGTTATGGGTGCTGAGAAGTTATGAGTAATTACTTTTCTACTACAAAAAGTTTCAAAATAAGAATTTTGAAATTATCTTCCATGATGAGTATGGATAGTCACCAAAGGAAGGTTTTTCTTATTTTTAAGCTGGGCATTAAAACATTTAAAATAAGAGAATGCATCAAATTTATTTTCAATAATATAGACCCATGTAAATCTAGTGTAATCATCAACAAAGACAAATAAAAAATATTTTCCTCTAATGATTCTAGTTTGTGTTGGACCAAAATGATCCATATGCAATAACTGTAATGCATAAATGGTTGAGACTTCACCAACAGACATAAAACCTGATTTATGGTGCTTTCCATGTTGACAAGAATCAAAAAAAATTGATGAATAAAATCTGAGATCTGATAGATAATAAACTAGTATTTCCATAGAGAGTTTTCATAGGTTCTTAAGGTTACGGTGACCAATCCTTCAATTCCACAACCATGAATGATCTTCCATCGCACTAAGGAAAGGTAATTATTGGTTCTTAAGGTCTTATATGTTTCTTGTGTATACATTCTATATCCTATAGGAAGAAATACTAAACTCTTCCTTGTATTTGTGTGCTAAGAAATTTTTATTCCTAAATTTTATAAGGAAACATACATCACATAATTGACTTATTATAATGAGGTTGTTCTTAAGACCCTTAAAAAAAGCATTTGAAATCAAAGTTTTTACTAGTAGAAAGATGTTACCTATACCAATAATTTCTCCCTCAGCATTATATTTGAAAGTTATTTTTCCACCTATCGTCTTGATAATATTTTAGAAGATGTTTTTGTTACCAGTAATATGTCAGGAATATCCACTATCCATGCACCATGTATTGCTGCTGATACAATATTTATTTTCCTAAAAAAAGTTAGACTTTCAGAATCCTAACATTCTTGAATCCGGAATCATCAGAAATAAAAATCTATGGAATCCACATTATCTATGAAAAAAAAAATTATGATGTCTTAAAGACTTGGTTTGGTTTAGGGAAAAAATTTTCCCAATGCCCACCACACTGACACTTAATGCAGAATGGAGAACTATGGGGAACAAAATAATTGTTACAAAAAATATGTTTAGACAAATATAACCATAAGAAGAATTATTCCTTAGAGGTCGGATTTGGGAATACATCTTATCAAAGTTTTCCTTACCTATGGTAATATTTTAAAAACACTTCCCCAAGGAAAATATTTCGGACTTTAGTCTAATGAAAAAGTTCTTGTCTTTCAAAACATTAGTTTCATCTCTAGAGTTAGGCTCAAAATCATTTTTCATAGAAAATACATTTTTTAGATCCATAGTAAGATTTTACTTCTTGGAATTTACTTCCTCAATTTTTTTGAAAAACATTCAAAACAAACAATTTCATTAACAATATCTTTAGAAAAATATGATATTTTCTTAGTAGGAAGAGTATTTATGGAATTTCATTAATCAAGTTTTTTCTTGAGTTTTGAATTCCCATTCTTTAGAATTTTAGAAATCTTAGAAACTAATTAATAGGTAGGTAATGTAATATCGTCATCAAAAGAAGATTCTTCATCTGAAGAATCATAGAATATATTATTACAATATAAAGGTACATTGGTCATGGATTCAACATTTTCTACCTTATTTATTATGAAACGATTTTCAATAGGTAGTCTAGCTATTAAAAAAAGATTCCTTTATCTAGAAGATTCGTAATCTGATGATTCATTTAAAGAGTCACCACCACTAGCACTCCAAGAGTTATTAGATTTTGGAACATTCTTAGATTTAGCATTATAGTACTTCTTCTTATTTCTCTCAGAATGCTTTTATTTTCTATCCTTTCTCTTATGCATAGAAAAATATGGTCTTATATGTCCCTCTCTCCTACATTCATAATAAGTGACTTATGATTTTTTTCTTATCTTTATGTTCCTTCTTCTTGTATCTGGATTGAAACTTCTTCTATCCAAAAATATTGTTCATTCATTGAGTAAGATTGGCTAGTTCATTTTCTAAAAATTCAATTCTACTAGATTTGGATTGAATAACAACCTTATTATATTTAGATCCTAAAAATATCTCAGGAGTCCTGGATTTCAAATGATTTGAAGTAGTTGTAAAAGAAATAATGACATTTCCATTATTATCCTTAATATTATCACCATATCTCTTCATTCTAGTATCATGTTGAAGAAGAGTTCTGAAATTCTCATCAAGAGAAATCTTTTTAACCTTTTAATTTTCGTCTATAGCTGTCCTCATGGATTCCCACTCATTGGGCATTATGACTATGATTTTTTTCCACAAGAGCATCATCATCTAATCATTTCTCACCAATAGATTTTAAACTATTATCAATATTCATGAAGATTTTTTGCACATTACATATGTGTTCTCCATAATTAAAGGAGAAACCATGATATTCATCTCAGAGAATGCCTCTTCTAGTTTCAATAACATTTTATGTTTCAAAGTGAGTAACTTTAAGCTTCATCCAAATACAATTTTATTCTTCAGAAGATAAAATTATTCTATATATTGTTGTAGTAATTGAATAATGAAAAGTATTGCATACCTTATAATTAGGTTGATATTCATGCATTTCTTGGTTGGTTAATGTACTGACACCCTTGTAATGGATTTTATATATGCCAGTAAGCATAACTAAATTGTCTACTCCAGTATTGATAATAAATGTCTGTATGCAATATCTCCAGTATTCGTAATCATTTCCATCAAAGGTAGGTGGTCTAGTATGATTCAAGTTGCCTATGAAACCAAAATTCATTCATATCATCTTAAAAGAAAATATCATTCCACACAATTATGTTAGTAATAATGGTTTGTAAACAAGGAAAATATGAAGAAGAAAAATTTTCCAAAGAAAGGAAAATATTATTAAAAATGAACACATGAGAAAGAAAACTTATATGTGAATATAAGAATTTCAGAAACCTACTCTAATACCAATTATAGAATCGAAATTATACTGATTGTAGTATCTAATTATGTAGATTCTCAATATACAAGGGGGGAGTGAAATATATACTTTAAAAAATTTATTTTGATCTTTTAATGATGGTATTGTTTAACAAAGTTAAACAAGGTAAATTCACATGAACTCTATGTTTTACAGACATTCTTGATTCTGGAAAAGTGGTTGTGAAAATAAAACTTATGGAATGTTAACAGTGATAAATATTCTACATTATAGTTTATAAAATCTCTCTAATTAGAGTACAAGAATAAGAAAGTATAAGATAGTTATACATTCCTCAACAATCAAAATTCTATGGGAAACTTGAAACAAAACAAGAAACAAGTAGTAAATCTTTTATCCCAATGAGAAGGGTATGCATCAACCTTGGATAAACGTCCCTTAAATTATACATTCATGAAATTCTATATTACTAAAACCATTGTAAGCCCTCGATACGATGATTGAATTTGGTCTTGTTATCACCTCAATCCATCAACGTTAAGGTAGTCAACACCTCTGTCTTCCTCATCATGGAAGTTCTCGAACTTTAAGGTTGTCAGAACCTCTATATTCCTATCTCTTGAAGCCCTCGAATGTACTCAATAAATTTCAAAGACGCATGAAGCAAGTCTGAACAAGATGTTCAATACACAAAAACAAGAATATCTCCCACTCCAGAATTAACTTCTACATCATGTAATCTCTAGATTGACCAACTAATTCAGAGATCATTCAAATGAGTTCTTATTTATAGGCACATTCTCAACGATCGGATCCCTCCTCAAATGGTCATATTTTTTCGTGAATTTTGTATGGACCTATACATATGACACTCAAACAAAATTTGGTTAGAAATAGAAAGAACGACATTGTTTTATAAGTGTTAGCATAAATATGGTAGCTTTACCAAACACATTTTTCTTATTATAATAAAAAAATAAATATTCGAAGTTTTAAAAAACCAATTCAAAGTATATAATTCATGGAAATTTAGATTCTGTTTATTAATGAATTTAGAGTTAGAATTATATAAACATTGGAGTCTGAATTCATTATAATTTGGAGTCTGAGTTTATAAGAATTTAGAGTCTAAACATACAATATTCAGAGTCTAAATTCAGAAAACTCAGAGACTAAACTTAAAAAGATCAGAGGATGATTTTAGGAGAATTTGATGACTGATCATAGAATGTTCAGAGTCTGAATTTAGGAGATTTAGGAGTCTAAACATAGAACATTCAGAGTCTGATTTGACGGAACATGGAGTCTGAACTCATAAGAGTTCAGAGTCTGAATTCAGAGAACTGAAAGCCTAAACATAAAAAGTTCGGTGTCTGAATTCAAGAAATATGGAATCTAAACAAATAATGTTTAGAGTATGAATTTAGGAGAATTCGGAGTCTGAAAATTGATTTTTCGAAATCTGAATTCAAAGAATATGGAGTCTTAACTCATAAGAGTTCAGAGTCTAAATTCAGGGAACTCGTATTCTGAACTCATAAAGTTCGTAGTCTAAATTCGGATCTTGAAAATAGAATGATTTATATATAACTATGCATATGATTCCAAGGTTATGGATACGAAACCAAATTTTACATGGTATATGAAAAATAAAAACATTGTATGGAAAAATATCCTTGGGGAAGGAAATTTTTCTTATGATGTTAAAACATAGGGGAAAATAATTTTTCATTAAGAAAGGGTTTTTGTGATTTTAAAAACATTAATTAATAGAAAAGTCATATATAATCCTTATTGACTCAAAATTTTAGGGTATTTAAACCCCTCCACAATATATTTCTCATGATTTTTAAATGATGTGAAATACCTTTCTCAATCATTAATACCACTTTAGTACAAATTATACCATGCCGATATTCTTTGAGGGATTCAACCTGCACCTCCATTATTCCTTAGAGTTACATTATCTTTATTTTTACCTATATTAGGTTATCTATTCATATTATCTTCATCGTTTACATGATATTTGAATTTAAAAAACCCATTTATCATTTTCCATTCGTCATTCTTTTTTGGGGATATACATGTTTTTATGTGATTCCATCATCAATACTTCTTGATAAGATAACCTATTTTGAGGGAGTTTCCCGAATTCATACCAAATTTCAAGTGCACTGTATCTTCTATTTTAAGCCACATTTTAATTTAAAAATATTTTTTTTTATTCTTAATTCATTCCTAGTTCACTTATGGTTTTCTATAAAGGATTTCTCCCTATACTATTTTGAAAGCTCTATAGTATTTTCCTCAAAACCACTCAAAAATGTTTTAATGCCAATATGACATAAATACATTTAATACATGTGGTCACTAATATATGACCTAACTCACCATGATACATATAAAATTTTCATTATAAATTTCTTTGTATAATTTAGTTCCCTTATTTTTTGGACTCTTTTGTGTTACAGACACTTTTTATGCTTTATGTCATGATTGTGTTACCTCATTATTTCTAAGGGCAATCCTTATGTTTTAGTAAGATTGATTATCTATGACTCATTATGTGGAAAAAATATTCATAAAAATATATGATGGGTGAAAATATATTGTGCTCCAATACATTGGGTAGAGTTAAGTCTTATGAGATGTTATGTGAAAAGGTCTTGGCAGTTAGCCTTGGCTTGTTCTATTATGTGAAACAATCATGGTAGTTATCCTTGACATGTACTAAATTCATGTATTATTTTTCTTCAAAATTTCAATAAATCCATTTTATATGATTCTAGGATTATATTTTAGGGTTTAATAGGATAAATTCCTCTTTATATCATAATGTCATGCCTTATATTCTTTGTGCTCATGCTTTGTTCTTTTGGTTACTCCCCTACCTAGAATTTTAGCTCATCCCTTTTTTCATATTTTCCCCTGGTTATCCTATGATGATTTATTATCACAATCTATATTAGGGAATCATTTTTAAGACTAAATAATGAAATTCTATAATTAATTCCATGTTTTCATTTTTTTATCCTAGTTTTCCTAGAAAATATATTTTTTATCCATGTCTTAAACTATGATGTATAATTATGATCAAAATATAGTAATGTTACATGTAAAAGAAGGGTGTTTCTATAGGTTGAATTAGAGGATGTTCTAGTTTTTTTAGTGATTAGGAATAGAGCACATTATAGAGAATATTAATGATGAGTGATTTATAAGAAAACAACCCTAAATATGGGAACGTATAGGGTTAGTGGATTATCAAGAATATGAATACATGTTTGGATACAAACAGGTAGATGAAGCTCTAGCACTGACGTACCTAGTGGTGAAAACAATATCATTGCATATCGGTCTTGACCCCAAGTATCTTAGTATATGGGAACGGGGTTTACTGCACTCTTCGATTGACACTCTGGGGGTATTTTCTTTGGTAAATTCATGATCTTAGTAAAAACCATTATTAATAGAATAAAAAATCACATAAGAATATATGTTATGAAATATTTTAAGGATAAACAATAATTAAGCCTATAGAAACACATGTTTGGATATTCCTCTCCTTTGAATGTTTATCATTTTATGTTTAAATTTTTATTCTTATGATCAATAGCTAAGTATTCAATCTCTATAACTATGTATCTTTTTCTTACATATAGGAGGGAAAAAAAAGAATGTGTCCCCAAAAATAGTGTGATATGGAATTTGATGATCGTATTAATGATATATCTAATATAATGAGAATAGGTCCTCAAAACATCATGACAGGACTTGCTCAGGTGGATCATGTTACAAATAATAACTTCAGTCATGTGTAACTCCCTCCTCTTCTAAGGAAAGAGAATGTTTTCACTGAATCCTTCATGATATAAAGGCCTTCAAAGTTTAGCGGATCTTCTGATCCCCTCCACAAAGAATAATGCATTAACTTCATTGAAAAGATATTCTCTATCCTCATGTTCTTAGAAGAAAATAATGTTTTAATGGAAGTGCATCATTTTGAAGTGGATATTTAATAGTGGTGGAAACTGATCTAGATTACAATTTCCCAAGAAGAAATTTATTCCTTTTATTTTGGATAATTAATGATTATGTTTTTTTAAAACTATTTTCCTCGAACCCTGCATCTCAGAATAGATGGAGAGTTCTTCAAACTCAAGGAAAAGTAATATGAGTCCATCATGGAGTATGAAGCAAAAATTTAAAAAGATTGAAATGAATGCCTATGGCTTTTTCATGAAGACTAAAATCATGGGAGATTACATATTTCTTGGGATAAAGCTGTGTAAATGAAAAGAGTTGGAGATTCAAGCCATCAATAGTTATGAGAACATTCTTCATTGTGTCATAAAGGTAGAAATGGAGATTGGAGACTCATTGCGGTCTTATGGCCCTATTGAAAAGAAGAGATAAATGGAAAACAACATGGTAGTTTTGACAACCAAATCTCACAATGGAAGGAAGATTGAATATACCACTTGTAAAATTTTTGGGTAGAAGAATCCTGGGAACTGTCTAGAGGGAATCATGAATTGTTTTAAATATTGAAAACTGGGTCATCTGGCCAAGAACTACAAAGGGGCTATGAAAAATCCAACAAATTTAAATGAAGATATAATAGTTTATATCAATACACATCCGTTGGGGTGGTTTAACAACTGCAAGAGGAAAAGGCATTACGCAAGAAATTTCCCTATGCCATAGGTTGTTAGAGGAAATCAACAGTAACCACTATGGAAACAATGAATGGATTATGATATCACTGCTACTATGTTTGAGCGGGATAATGATGTGGTGTCATGTACCCTTGTTATTCATTCATGAATAATAAATATACTGTTTGTTTTTGGTTCTACGCATTCTTTCTTATCATGCATTTTTAGAAGAATAATTCAAACACCGCTGCAAAATTTTGAGGATATGTTATCTATGAGAACCACAAATGGGGAAATTATTTCATCCATGGTTCATATCCCATCCTTTGTTATTTTGTTTTGATTGAACCTCCCATCGAACCTCATAATAATATTTAGTGGAGTTTGATGAAACCTTGTCAATGGATTAGATTTCTTTATGAGAAACCAAAATATACTATCAAAAAATGGAGATCACACTTCACATCCCAAATTATCCTCCATTTATTTAAATGTTTAAAGATTAGGATGAATCTCTTTTAGAATCATTGTTTGAACTGTTGATATAAATTCCTTATAATTAAGCATTTCTAGAACAAATGATTGAAAAAAGGAGAGAATCTCACTCAAATATAAGACCATCGTGGGGGATTAAACTTATGTATTTCCTAAATAGTTGCAAGGACTCCCTCCTAATCTGGTGGTTGAGTTATAAATTGAACATATTCCTAGATATTTTCCTATATAGATGAATCCTTGTAGTACGGACACTGTAGATATAAAGGACCTTAATAAGTAGTTACATGGGAATATAGGGGAGGGTTTTATATGCCTCAAAGGTTCACCATTGGGTGTGCTAGTACACTTAGTCGAGAATAAATATAAATCAACAAGCCAATGCATTGATTATCAAGATCTCAATAAAATCACAATAATGAACAAGTATCCCTTAACATAGAGAGATGACATGTTTCATCAAATTCATGGGCCAATTATTTCTCTATGGAGGACCTTAGGTCAGGTAATCACCAATTCAATTTGAGGAAGGGAGATTTTCCCATGAATTCATTTCGAATGATGTATGGAAACTATGATTTCATAGTGATTCCCTTCGGTCTCAATAAAAATCCTGACATTTTCATGGATTTAATTAATAGAGTCTTTTGAAATTACCTCATCAAATTTTTGGTAGTATTTTTTTAAGATATTATGAGATACACCAAGATATAGGAGGAATATTAGAAGAATTTAAATACTATGATAAAAAAATTTTGATGGGAGAAGATGGATGAAAATTAAAATAACGGTGACTTATGTATGGAAGAACTATAATTATTAGGTCATGTTATCACCAATAAAGGGATATCTGTGGACCCATCAATATAAAGGAAATTGATAAGTTACCTAGGCCAACATCTATAATAGAGTTACACATGTTTCAGGGTCTAACATGATATTATTAATGATTTTTGAAGAACATTTCATGATTTTTGAACCCAATTACCATGATTACAAATATGGGAGTAATGTTTTTCTAGAACCAAGAATGTGATTATTATTTATACGAGTTGAAAAAAGAGGCGAATCACTGTGCTAGTTCTCACACTCCAAACAAGTGGAGAACTCATTGTGGAGTATAGTGATGGTTCAAAGAAGGGTATAGGTTATTTTCTTATTTAAAATAATAATTTGATAGCCTATGCCTCATGATAACAGATAAGCCATGAGAGAAACTATCCTATGCATGATCATGGGGTTGAAGAAGTTATTATTACATTAAAAATATAGCGGTATTATCTCTGTGGGAAGAAGTGTGAGATATATAATCAGCACAAGAGTCTCAAATATATATTAACAAAAATGGCAAAATATGCACTAGTGAAGATGGATATAGCTCATCAAAGATTATTAATTCTCAATCTGCTACCATCCATGTAAGGAAAAGAAGATGGTAAATTCCCTATTTGAAAATGGCCTCCATTATTATCAATGAAAAAAAATGAATGGGAAATGCTCTTCTAAAATTTTCATAGGATGGACATGGGAATCAGTATGGGAGGAACATAATTAATCACTTATCATATTATTTCTCAAAAATCCATCATAGAGAAAATAATAACAGTCAAAGGAATGATGTAGAAAATTCTAAAAATGATGGAATATATGAGAAATTGTAAATCCTCAATGTTCATGATTGATGAGGAAGGAGCTGTATGGTTTGGATCATGATTGTCTGTACCATCTGATCCAAATATAAAGAAGGAGTTTCTAAAATATGCACATAACTCCTCCTTCTCTATTTACCCATGGTCACAATGTTGTATCATGATATGTGAGAAAACTTGTGGTGGGAAAATATGAAAAAGGGAGATTGGTAAATTTACATCAAAGTGCCTGGTATGTCAGCAAGTGAATGTTTAGAGGCAAATGTTTAACGGTGTTTCGAAGAAACTACCAATACCAACATGGATGTGGGATAACATCTCCATGGACTTTTTCACTAGACTTCCATGGAAATCTAAAAGAAACATCTCTCTATGAATTTAATTGATCTTTAGTACAACCAATCATCCTAAAACTGATGGCCAATATGAACAAAATATTCAAATACTGGAAGACATGTTGTGAGCGTGCTCTATGGAATTCAATAGAGGATGGGACCGACATCTTACACTGGTTGAATTATTTTACAATAATAGTATCTAATAGGGAATCTAAAAGTCACCTTATGAATCCATTTATTGGAAAAGGTTCAGAACACCTATGTGTTGGGATGACATCAATGAGCATAAGCATCTAGGACCTAAAATGGTCGAAGAAATGGTGGAGATGGTGAAAAGAATTCTGCACCAAATCTGAGTATCCCATCATTGATCAAAGTGTTATGCAGAAAATCACTAATGTGACCTCAAGATCAAAGTTAGAAAAATTGTATTTCTATGGATATATATGTCGAAGAAGGTCACAATGTTTGGATAGAAATATAATTTTAGTCCCAGCTATATCGACCCCTGAGAGATTCATGATCGTGTTGGGGTTGTGGACTATCAACTAGTACATCCACCAACGATGGCCAAAGTACATGAATTATATCATATATTCAATTAAGGAAGTACATTCCAGACCATTCACATGTAATCTCTTCTGAGGTGGTATAGTCAGGGGATGATCATTATTATGAAGAGAAACCAATGATGATCATGGATTGTAGATATGAAGACCTACTTAACGTGACTACTAACCTGGTCATGATAATATGGAATAACAATAAGTACGAAGAGGAATCATGGGAAATAGTGGCAATAATGAATGAAAATAACCCACACCTATTTATGGCCTATAATTTAAAACGAAATTTTGTGGTTGAAATTTCTTAAGGGGGAAAATGTAACAAGAAAAATATTTCAATGGAAAATTTCTTCTTTTAAATATGTCATATAATCTCATGAAATCACAATACAATGAACTACTAAGTTCTTTGTTAGCACTGAACATTTCATTTACACTTATGTGTCTTGAATTTTTAAAATCAGACAGACATAGTTGTGATTAGTAATTTATTTGGAGTCAAATATAACCAACTTAATCATTCCGAATAGTAAAATAAACTTAATAATTGTAATGACTCCCTTATGAATAGTTAGATACCCAAATAAATAGTAACCTTACCTATAGTAGTATATATATAAGATAAATATGGAAGCACATTAAACCTATATATGTGAATAAAAAAATGTTTTAAAATTGATGTTTTTCAAGTAATTTCTGATTTTAATTATGAACTAAATTAATCATAATTATGAAATTATTTTTGAAAAATGTATTTAATTTTTGGACTCTACACATCAAAAATTGTTTAGGGTGAAAGTTTTGGGACTTTTATGAAATACAAGAATTTTTGGTGCATTGTAAAATACATTAATTAACAATACAAATATATTAAATCAACAATTCTTAACAAAATAGGGTATTTATGAAATAAAATCGTGAAATGAAATGAATTTATTAGTATTCATGGTTATAGAATCATTAATATTTCTTGTCATATGGAAAATAGTAATCTAATGATTATATTCTTATGAAAACCCTAATCTATTCCACTATAAATATCACCCTTCCTTAACTCATCTCTTCACTCATCTCAAAAAATTTACCATAATAAAATTATACCAAAATAAATCCTAATAACTCTATCTGACGTCCAACATCCCTTATCCTCTTCAAAAAACCAAATCCCCCCATAATATTCTCTCAATGATGGTTGATTCTAGAGGTAAAATTCATATTCTACTGTCTTTCACTTTTAGTTTCCTTTATTATCTTTTCATTACAAACATATACTCAACAAAATGGAATGACAGATCCAATAATATACATGTACTGGAATGGTTTTATGATAATTGTATATTTTTTTCATCTCTCCTTTACCCACAATTTATTTTAATGAAATGGAAAAACTATCTGAGATGTATTAATTTACCACAACAACGGACGACGAGTTATCAATTTCTATTGATGTATTAAATACATGTCATCAAACCATTTTTATTGATGAAATATACAATTAAATTTTATTTTTATTATTTAATTATATGTAATATTGTTTCAGAAAATGATGTAATATAATTATACAAAACAAGTTAATAATGAAAAAATTTCAATATTGATCAATGTTTTTAACATTAATGTTTTATATAATGATTCAATTTTACTCCATGTAACAAAATTATATTTATATCCATGTAACCTTCTAAATGTTCAATAATAATATATAACATAAATTGTGGAAAACCACCTACATCATATATTTTAATGCAAAGATGAATATATTTGAACAGATCATTAATACAAAGAATGAAAATGGACCCAAAAAATGATATTGAAACTCATTACAAATCAAAATGATTATAAATTAACATAAATAGAATATAATAAATATTCTACATATATATTTTAACATAGAATTATTTATTAATGAACACAATTTTACTATTCAAGTCATTGATATCAAGAGGAGAACACAAACATACTTAAGGTAAGATATCCTCTCAATTTCACATTTATTCAAAATTTCGCTCTATGTTATTTCATTTTATGTGTAATTTATATTTATGTGGTGTGTTTAAGAACATCCCCCATAAGGTATGCATTATTTTCAAGTGATGAGAAGCCAGTTTCTCTCTCTTTAAGTCCTCTTATGTACACACGATATCATGTGGATATTTGGTGAAGGATTCAACCTGAACCTCCTTTATTCATTAGAGTTTCTTTATCATTATTTTTACCTAAATGATGTTATATATTATTCATATTTTCATAATATAAATGATATTTTATTCAGCCAATTGAATTTAAAATATTCTATTCATCATTGTCTTTTAGTGATATACATGCCCTTAAGTGATTCCATCCTCAATACTTCCTGGTAAGAAAACCTACTTTGAGGGAGCTTCCTGGATTCTTACACAATTTCAATTGGAATATATCTTCTATTTTAATCGATTACTATCTTAAAATAATAAGACTTTTTATTGTGATGTCCTTCCTTGTTAACTTTTTGTTTTTTAAAATGTATTATTCTCTTATCTATTTTAAATGCTCTATAGTATTTTACTTAAAACCACTCAAAAAAAATTTTATACCAAAATTTTAGGAATTCATTTATTTCATGTTGTAACTACTAAATGAAATCACGAATCATGATACATATCTATTCCTTCTTAGTAATTTACTTTTATTACATTAGTTCTTTTAACATGTGGACACTTTTGTGTTATGCCCTTCTATTATTCTTTATGAAATGATTGTGGTAACAAATTATTTCCATGGGTAAGCCTTATGTTAATGTAAGATTGATTAAAAATGATTATTTACGTAGAAAACATATTTATGAAAATTTATGATGGGTGTGCCTAGAATGTGCTCCAATGCATTTGGTGGGGTTATGATTCAAAGGATGTTATGTGCAACTGTCTTGGCGGTCAACTGTGGAGTGTCCTACAATGTGAAATGATCATAGAGGATAGCCTTGACTCGTACTAAGTTCATATTTAATGTTTCTACCAAATTTATATGACCCCATGATTTTATGATTTTATGTTTATATTTGAATGTTACATATGTTAAATTTATTTTTATATCATTATGTCATGCCTTTTATTCGTTATGTTAATGCTTTCTTCCTATGGTCATTCTCTTACTAATATTTTTAGCTCATCCCTTTTTTTATATTATCTCTTGGTTATCCTAGGAGGAAATATGATATTAATGGAATTTAGGGGATATTTATTAATACTAAATAATGAAATGTTATATTTGGTTCAATTTTTTTTATTTTTACATACATAGTCTTCTAGGTCACTAGTCTTCATGATTCTTTTCTGGTAATCTGATTTATAATTATACTTAAAATACATTAATGTTATCTGTAAAAGGCTTAGGGTCACTATAATGAGGGTCATGAACTCTATTATCACAATGTTCCCTAGTCTAGTTCCAATCATTCATCATTTTATATTAATCCACTCTTATCTTCATTTAGATCTCCATGGGTTGAGTATCCAACCCCGATGAAGGGATTATTATTGTATAATTAATGTAATATTTTTAGATGCAACAAATGATATAAATTAAAACAAATTAATTAAACTATTATATTAATTAATCTCCCACAATGACATTTTGACAAATTCAATTAACAAATAAATTCTTATGTCACACCTAGGTAAAATCCATCTTTCTAATCATAATGAAGCACTTGGATTTGTGATACAAGAACATCATTTGGATTTATTCCTTTTTTTATAAACTATGTGTGAGTATTATTTAATACATATAATATATTTGAAAAAGTTATTTCGGGTAAAATAGGGGCAGGATTTAGAATTCATCTCAACACATGGCCTGGAAAATAGATCATATAATATTCACAAATAATACAATGAAAATAAAATTCATTATAATTGTATCCCTAATAAATGGAAAATAAAATAGTTAAATGTGATATAATTAATATTTTAGAATAATTATGCTATTAATATCATATATATAATTTTTATCCATCAACACACAAAAATTTGATAGGTTGTAATGAATTAATAAATGATAGAGGTTCATGAGCCTGTAGTTTGGCATACACACAAATGATGATTTAAGAACTCATTTAATAGAAGAAGAGATTATTATAGATTGTGAAATTTAAAATAAAAAAAACATTTTCTTATTTGAATGATATTGATTTTATTATATAATAATTCTTTAATATTAACTTATGTAGGTGAATGATGAAATAAAAAAATGAGTGTTGTAGACCACTACCTCTTCCTTCGATATCCATCATATAATTGCACGTAATTGCATTCAATGATGTATTTATGTAAAAAAATATTATAGTATGACATGAGGGATGTTTTTATATTATCAATATGGGTTATGGTAGTTATTAATGATTTAAACAGTGTGAACATGAGAGGATAGGTTGTGTTCTATTATATGTGAGGTGAGTGACAAAATTGTAATTTTTTCAAAAATATTTGGTTTCACTCACATTTTCACCTACAAAAAGGATGAAATAATGGACCATTATCAATAAGATAAATGATAAGTTAAAATTATGGACATATAGTGGATTTTGGAAATGTATTATTTAATTTTCCACATTCTTTATATATGTTTAACACTAGATAATATCATTTTTTCAATAATCACTGTAATTAATTTAATCTATTTGTCAAATTAAAATTGTCAAAAATTATATTTACTTATTATATGGTTTCATTATTATAATTAATAATATTTAATAATTAATTAAACTATAAAATAATATAATTGGAAAATTTTATTATAATATTAATCTTGTATATGTGATGAGAAAGAGTTTTTTAAAGAGAAAAGTTTCAAAAGATTGTTATGTTTTTCTATAAAAATTCAAAATAAAATTTATTCTAATGACCTAAATGGGATTAAAAAATGAATAATATCCCTAATTAAAAATTACAATCAATATTATATATATTCTTTCATTATAAAAAAACTAATCCATAATGAATTTCTTAAATAATATAAGGTATTTTTAATTATTCATAAAAATTGAAACTATTCTGAAACATACAAAAAATAATAACTTATAAAGACTTTGATTATATAAATAACAATATAATTTTATATTTTCAATTACTTTTTTCAAATTTTGTTTAATTAAATTTTAACATAAGTTTAGATAATGAGATAAAAATAGTTTTTAGATAAAATTGTTTTCAACAAAACATGGGAATTATTCTTATATATGTTCCTTAAAACACATAATATGAATGTTAAATACTTTATTCAATATATAGTATATTTATTTAATCTAAATAATTTTCCAAAAGTGATACATATAATTAATTATTTTAAAATTAGTTTATGTTCACGATTTTCAAAAAAATACGATTCTTTGGCATTCAAAAGGTTATTATTTTAATTTCTTGTTACGTCCCAGTTTCTGGTGTCGCACAGAGGTGCCCCATACCTAGTTGGACACATTTCCTCAAGCTCATTTCCAGAAAAACTAGAGGCTGAAAAATATCATTGAGGGCCTTGGGTTTGATAGTGGGGAAACTATGAACTCATTTGAAGACTAATACAGCAGAAATAAATAGATAACAATATCTGAAGCAATAGTAATTTCCTAGAAGAGTAAAAATATATAGACTGAAAGTAAATAAACAAATTGAGAACATTCATGAATGATACATGATACACATGTCTTGTAAAGTATCAAAAAAGTATCAATTCTGGAATAACGTACTAAACAATGTACAACGAAAACAAATAAACTCCAACAGTATCACAAGCCTTAGCTTGGTCTCATGCTCTCGAGTTCCACTGCAGTCAATTACCAGATGAAGAAGGGGGATTTCCCATATCTATACATTTAGCAATATAATCAGTTTGGGACCAAATTAATGACCAAAATATGGTGTTATATGAATCGTAGTAGGCAACCATCCAATGATTTGTCCCTAATAACCAATGAATATATATGGCAGTCAATAATCTAAATGAATCAGTAACTAGAATGTACTAAATGTACAAAATCATATATTTACAATTGCATTAATTTTCATATATCATGTAAGAAGATAATAAAAAATAAGGAACCCTATGGGGTGTACTAATATCCTAACCCCTCTGGTTCAACCAAACAAGCACAGAAAACCCTCTTGGATGTACTCACAGTCTAACCCCTTTTGTATAGCATTAACAATGACTCTAGGAGGATGATGTCAATGTAAATTCCCCTTGTAGGTTTGTACCAGTGACTATTGACACTATGTGGTATCAATCAACTTCAAATTCCCCATATAGTCTCACAACATCAAACTACATACACTAGGAGGGATCACTCACATCCACCCCCCTATGGTATCACAACGAGAAAGTAAATAGACATTCTAGAAAAACCCTCATCGTACATTCTCCCCATGGTATGATACATCATGTTACCAAAACCACATGTATGTCAAACATGAACAATAAAATTTGGTACCCAATGTAATCACCAAGAACTACATAGATAAAAAGTATACAACATATCAGAGCATGTCAGATAAAATCACATCAAAATAACAACACTATGCATAGAAAACAAAGTAGCCTATCTGGTAAAGCTAGACCAAATGGTCAACATTGATAAATCATGAAAAAAAACATCCATATCAAGTAATGTAACCGTATTTACAATCATATATCCTGTATTCAAGTACACCAAGCATAGTAGGAAATAACAGGGCTAAAAACCATAAACACACAATACCATGAACAAGGGAATTTGACTCTTTTGCACATATAACTAAAAGACTATCTACATAAAGTCACTAACATCCCACCTCGATGTTGTATGGGTGATATACACCTTATTTGGCTCTTGAATTGTCCTGTAACATGGTAGATATTTAAAATCATACAAAACATTCAACAGATGATATTTCATGAGAGATGGGAAATCATGAGATATGGTTCTAGAAGAAGGATGAACTCGCCGTGGTGATTCCAACTTAATTGATGGTGGTCAAATCAGAGAAAATATGACTGTTCGGGGGATCAGAGGTAATTCACCATCTTTGGGTGCTCTTGGAATACACAGAACATGAAGAAGACAATTCTTCCATCAATACGTGACCCAGGTCCATTTTAACAATTAAATAGAAATGTACATGGAATGTATTTTTAAAGTACAAAACGTGTACATTCCTTTACCAGGCCCTAATTTCAATGGTCTATTGGTCACCCCACACATCTCTGTACTCAGCAATTGCATAGCCAATACATGGTCACCACTGCAACCAGGTACATGACATGTACATACAGTACACGGCATGTACCCCTGAAAATTACAAAAACTCATCTTTTCCTCAAAAACACCAGAAAACATGATTCATACCAAAATGAAAGATATGGGTTCTTATAAACAACCCCCCTTAAAAAAATTTCCTACATGGATTTCCCATGCATGGAAACGTAGAATAAAAATCCACAAATATCTCTATCCATTGTGTTTGTACATCGATCACCCTCTCCTAAGTCTCAACATGTACTCACCTGTTCTTCTGTAGAACCCATACCAAATGAAAAAACTAGCCACATCACCCCTTCATGCTATGATAAAAAACCCAGATAGGATGCTCCTAGAATGGTGCCTTCACCTCCAACTCAACCTTCTTAGTTTCAATAACTTGAGATGGGTTTGAGAAGTGATGTCGTAAATCAGAAACATGGAAAATGGCAGGCATAGCCTGATACCTCTTATGTAACTGCAAATAATAGGGTACCATCCTAACTCTATCTAAAACCTATAAATACCACATTTATCTCTGAAAAAGTTTTCCCTATCTCATAATCCGCTTAGGTCCCAACCTTGGTGTGAAACACAGAAAATCCTGATATCTAGTCTCGAACTGCAGAGGTCGACTCCATCGATTAGAATAATACTTATGTCATGACTGTGTAGAATCCAACCTCTTCTAAACCAACTCTATATGCTCTGAGGTCTCCTGGGAAATATGAGGTGCCAACATAACTTCCTGTCCGGTCACCAGCAAACAGAAGGGTGATCGGCATAGCCAACTGTACAATGCCTTAAAAGGTTCTATCTGAATAGTTTCTTGAAAACAATTACTATTGGAAAAATCCACCAAGATACGTGTTTCTCTTAATAACCTCCAAAATTGAGGATGTATGCATGTAGAATGTCCTCTAGAACTTTAATCATATGCCCAGACTGGCCATCTGCTTGGAGATGGTAAGTTTTAATCAGAAGTACTAGTGTACCCAATTCCCTCGATAGTCCTTTCCATACTGGATAAGTAAAACTGGCATCATTGACTGAAAAATGGTTTTTTGAACCATATGTAGACATAAAATATTATGGATGTACAACCTTCCCAACACATCCACACTGAATGTCTCCTTGATCGGTAATAAGTGTGAATCCATCGTGAGCATGTGAATAACAACCCATATTTCATCACTCCCTAGAGGTGACATTAGAAATCCCATAATGAAATCCATCGATATATCATTCCAAATCCACTCAAGAAAATGTAAGTGCTACAAAATCCATGCTGGTTGGTGATGGTTCTCTTTCACATGTTGAATGGTCGAACACTGACGTACATAAAAAACATTATCTCTACTCAAACTTGGGCACCAATACTGATGATGTAGATCTAAATACATCATGGAGACACCAGGATGAACATCCCAAACCAAGGAATGAATGTCCTGCATCAGCTCCTCATGTATATCTACTGACACCCATACACGTCCATGGAAACAAAAGTTATCATCCTCACCTATGGTCTATCCTAGAATAGGGTCCTGTCCTGACACACTCTCCCATAAGACTAGGCCTTCTAAATCTGATAGTTTCTCATTCGAACATGATTAAGGGGAGTAGAGGTAACGACTAAATAATAACGACACATCTTCCCATGTCTGTCATGCACCTCCAAATTCATCTCAGATATCATATCAATATTATTCCACTCAGTACTGCCCTCCTAAACATCCTGTATATGAGTCCTCCCGCAGAACACATCTTCCACTGTGTTTCCTTTTCTAGGCATATAGGAATTCTCAAAATTCTAAATACCTAAGGTACAGAACCCACCTTCATTGTGTCAGATTAAGATCATGTTGAGTGAAGATATACTTGAGACTTTTGTGGTCGGTGAAAACAATAAAATGAATTCCTAGATGATAATGTCTCCTACAGTGTAACGCCTGAACAACTACATCAAACTCAAGAATGGGTGTCAGGTAATTCTCTCATGTTCCCCAAACTACCAAGACCCATATGCAATGACTCCTTCCACTTCATTAGCACTTCTCCCTGCATGTTACCAGATGCATCACAGTAAATTGTATCACTCTAGCCCAGCTCAAGTAAACCTAGTATCGGTTCTCAAGTCAACATCCATTTCAGCTCTCCAAAAGGTTGACTCAAAAAAATTTAACTACAAGTATTTCACACTCTTCTCAGTCAGGAACATCAGTGTTGCTACTAAGCATGAAATTCCCTGTATAATGTTCATTTAGTATCAATACAGCCCTAGGAAACATCGATCTTCAATGATGTTCTTCAAAAGCTCCCAAGAAACTACCACTCTCATATTCTCTAGGTCTAATAATACTCATGTTTTTTTTATAACAAGTCCAATGAATTGAATCGTTTCATCCAAAAGTGTCATTTTAAAAGATTAGCATATTACTAATGCTCTCTTAGTGTAATATAAACGATATCAAGATGTGTGGCATGGTCGTTTCGAGTTTGAGAGTACACCAAGATATCATCCATGAAGACTACCGAGAAGGAATCCAAATAAGGATGGAACACTCGGTTCATCAGTCCCATGAAAAATGAAAGACCATTCGTGAGACCGAAAAACATATCCAAATACTCGTATAGACCATATCTACTTTGAAATGCTGTTAGAAGAATTTATGATTGTCTAACATGAAACTGATGATAATTGTATATGAAGTTCATTTTCGAGAACACCTGGGATCCTCAAAACTATTAAAAGATATTTCCAATCCCCGTCAAGGGATATCAATTCCTGACCATCAACAGTGTCAACATTCGATAATCCACAAAATGTTGAAGGGTTTCATCCACCTTCTTTGAAAAGAGAACATGGGAACTCCATGTATAATTACAAATTCACATGAAACCCTTTTTAGGAAACTCCTCCAAATCCCTCTTGAGCTCCTATAACACTAGTTTAGCCATCCTCTAAGGAGAAATGGACACTCGTACTACCCCTGAAAAAAGATCAATGTGAAAGCCTACCTCTATCATTAAAGGAAAACTTAAAAATTTATCCAGAAAGACATCCCAAAAGAGTTTTGTCAATGGAAGAAAGTCCATTTTTAAAGTTCCTTGGTCATCCAGATATAGAATAGAAGTCTGGGATGTAACTCCTCCAAACCAATGATGATCATGTCCTGCTCTCCTCACCAGGACATCACATTCAGAATTTTTTAAAAAGTATCTGCCTTTTAGTAATGTGATTATCACCCTACGAGGATAGAATTAGACAACATCCTAGAAGAGAACTAATTATCCCATTCTAAAACTGACATCATAGCATGTCATCTATAAGACATAGAGGTCCCATAAAAAGTGACACCCACTAATATCAAGAAGTAATTCATTGCACTGGCATACCCAAGTCGTTCTAGTCCCTAATGAAGTGTATATTGTTAATAAATGAGTTTAAATAATGATATAGAGTCCAAGGATCTCCATAAGAGAGACAGATATATAATTTTGGGAAGCACAAGCATTGAAAAGAGAAGTTGCTAAAAATTAGGCAACTAGAATCTTACCTCAAGCTGTAGAGGGTACCAGATCCGGTTCCTCCTGGTTCTACTTGACTTCAAATGTTTAGTATGTACCGCAGCCCAATGTCCCTACCTTACCAAACTATGTTGATCCATCATGTTGTCGCTAAATTACAACTGACTGGCTACCATGGCTGCGACCTCCACCTCGACCTGAATGGATTAACGGACTCCAGTTCCCAGACTGATGAGAAACTAGCGGTGCTGCTCCTGAATGAGGATTTTAATATGAACTCCTTTCTCTAGATGATGGAGAGAAAAATTGACAAAAACTCGGAAGATGACTGATCTTTCTACACGATAGGCACTTCATTGGGTGTCCCGAACAATGTGGCATCATATTTTCTCTCTTCCTGCACTAGTATCACACCTCCTAGCTATAAGAAGATTTATCCCACCTACTATAATATCCAAGAGTTGGCTACCTAAATCACTTCGTGTTATTTTTCTAAGGGGTACCAACTCTGATGTCAAACCACACTTGCTCAATGCTACAGAATGCATTGGATTGTGCTACATGACCAGCTCTAGGTTGAATATAGAAGTGATGGAATTCAGCCAAAAGATGTTCACCAGATATTGGATGTCTTGCGTGAGACCGTACTCAATATTTCTTTCTAGAAATAACTCATCACCTACTGGAATGGGTGTAATGTGCTATAACTCTGCTAACCAGTAATAATAATTCATGACTGAGGGAGTACCCTTCTTCAAACTCATGAACTCTTGGGCTCAATCATCACTAAAAGTATATGGGTAGAAATATTATTAGATGGTACAATGAAAATCATCCCAATCCATACTATTTTGTCTTCCCACCTATGAGATCACATCATACAATATCAGGGCGGAATCTCGAAGCATATACATAGTGAGGTCGACTCTCTTCTTTGGAGGCATCTCTAGATACACAAACATAGATATCATGGATTCTATTCATGAATCAGTAGCTTGAGGTCCTCCATCACCTGAGAGTGTGGGAGGATGCTGCTACTCAAAGACCCACACTAACCCATCTATAGAAGAGGTTGTATACATTACTCCTTAGAAGATCTACATGAACTTCATAAATCCGTCTTGGAACTATCCATCAACACCTATGTCCGGGATGATGATAGGTGGCAAGATAGGTACGATTATAGGATCTATGAGTAGACCTAGATCTACTATGTCTAGTGTCTGATAATATCCCTATAACAAGCGTACAAATGGAGGACGTCTCGTTGGCATGAATATGCAATGTTAAATTCACACCTTAGCTTAATATTATTAAGGACATAAACATAGAAGTGAATGAAGGGAACATGAGAAGGAAAAAAATCATGTTATTCAAAAAATAGATATTGTACTTGTTCTTCTAACACACTACGTATTCTTTAATCATGTTCCCCTTCCATGTTCTATTATTTGATGTACCCACACGGTTCTCCTAGAAGGATACAAAACAGAGTGTTTTTGATATACATGACATGTACTAGATAGAACATCAACAACCCATGTTGTTATCCATGGGGAAGGTTATCTAGATGACTCAATACAACATTCTTTTTCTTGACACGGCATGTAATAGCTACCCATCATCCACCTGTGTTGGTAGTCACACATCCAAAAAAATTGTCTCTATAACATAGTGTGTATATCTGTTACCCATCTTTTTCACCAATTATTTCCCAGCATCGTGTCTCTACCCACACAGCCAGTGGCAAGGTTTGAGACTACACGAGACATACATAATGAACACATCATGTATTAATGAAAAATAGTTCTTTCCCATTCAGAAAGATATACCACATGTATTTATCATTAAACGTCATGTATTTCGGGATTGTTCTGGAAAGTAAGCCTAAAAAACTATTTCAGAAAAAACAAACAAACATTAAATTTCCATATTCGGATCCATGCAGTCCAATTATCAACACAAATCAAATATTTTCATCTTATACATGTAACATTAAAGTATAACATTATAATGATCCATCAAATTACTTTCCATGAGGGCTCGTAATACCTCATGTTCCAAATTTTGGATTTCATTCAAAGAAACCATTACACAAAAAACACCCTATCAAATAGAAAGTATTAGATCAAGGAATAAATCACAACAACTTGCATATCTAGCACAAGATCAATCACAAGAACATACAATTGGTACAACACCGTAAAAGGCAAGGCAAGAATGCATGAAATGTGATCTCTAGAACATGTTGATATGTTAAATGAAATGGAATACCCGTATCTCATTGTGATTAAATTGAAATAGAGAAACAATAATATCATTAATAACAGCATTGAACATATGAATCGCCTAACAGTGAAATGAAATCAATTTTAAAATTGAAAACTAGAAAAATTGAAATAATCGAGGTAAAATAACATTTCCAGGTACATAGGTTAGCTACTCTTAGGAAGAACTGATTTCCAATTACCAATTCCATCATATCCCTAACTATAGGCTCCATACAGTAAGTCAAGAAGAAAATAATTCCTCTGATACTACTTTGCAATGTCCCGGTTCATGGTGCCTCCCTAAGGTGCACCTTACACGGTTGGTCACATGGCCTCAAGTGAATTTTCCAATTCGTCAGACTCTGCCAACTAGCAACGGGGGCATTTGGTGTGAGAGTGGGGAAACTATCCCATTATTGACAGAGTAATGTAGTGAAAATATTTGCAAGAATGAGTTCATGAGGATCTTCCAATTCCTACCTCCCATGTCCTAACATACCTAATCTTCATCTACAAGACACCCAAATAATCTATAAAATTCCTCTAATTGAAATTTTTCTCAAACCAACCGTGGTCAATCCTGAACAAGACATTCAAGTAGGAACGCGACATGGCCTGAAAGGAATTCTCAATTCCCATGGGCTCGCAAATAGTGATAGACATTAAAATTAAATAGATTAGAATGATTTGGACCATAAATGAATGAAAAATAAATAAAAAAAATCAAGACATATAAAACAAAAATTAATAGAGGAATAAAATATAAAGCTGAATATACCTCTATGTGACTCTACGGTTCACCACCATCCTCAAACCAACATCACATTATGGTGACCAAATAATATAAATGCACAACCCTAAAAGCTAAAAACAAAGATAAAATTTTATGTGTATGTATTAAATATCATTAGGATTTTTTATACAATATATTCTAATATGAATTTCATTTAAATAAATTACCAATCAATTTCATGTCTGAAATAAATTGTATGAAATTAGGTTTTCACATATTTTTCTCTAAAAAACACATTCCATTGACCTTTTTCAATTAATAATTAGATTCCAATTTTAAGAAGATGGTACTAGAATTTTGATGGTGGTTATGTTTACAAAATAATGGTATAAGGATGTTTAATTAATTTTCAAAGCATTTTTTCATAAACAATTAAAACCATTTTATCAACTTTAACAAGAAGGTACACTACACAATGATACATGATCAACAAACATACAAAATGAGAAATGGAAAACACCACACAAGGGAAACCAATCAACATATTTATCTCAACCATCCATTAAAAATACTATGTACCAGGCAACATAGGATAAAATGTTAGCTCATGATTAATTGATAATATTTCATACATGTGACTCATCACAAATGAATGAACTACCGGATAACATCCTAAAACCTATACGCCTGATCGTCTACACACATAGGCTAACCCGGTGACCCAGTCTTATAGCAATGATAATAAAATAACCCCATACATTGATCCATTTGATTTTTTAATATCCTCTATTGGTGCATCAATCATTCACTGAGAATTCGATCTCTTGTCTTGTCTCTCATGTTCAAATAGAAAATGTGGTGAGCCACAAATGTAAAAACAATCTATCATATATACAGTAATCACACATAAGAAACACACACACAATTCACCAAAAAATCACTCAATGGGATTTCCCCTTTCTTTTACATGTCCCTTCTAAGTACCACACATTCCCAATATCATCCAATAAGGCATGAGGTGTATCTAAAATAATTTTTTTTCAAAGAATCTAATATTATAATGGTCTCAAATGGTCCCTAAATAACCATTTTGTAAATAATCACATGCACGCCTCATTAAGAACCAAAACCACACCTAGAAAACCATTTATGAAACTAAAAACAACATTTTCAATCTAAAATACATTTATAAACTATAGAGGGGAATTCAACCAAGCATGTGGTATGCACTTCAAATAAAAAACTTCCTGAAATTCACGTACAATGATGTAATCACTAAATTTATCAATAAACATTTATTCCAAAAATTATACACTATTATATGACATTAAAAATGTGTGAAATGAATCAAATAAAAAATTCATTAAATTTAATATCTAATGCATTGGGAAACCTACATCAAACATGTCACTTTTTGAAAAGTACCACTCGAACTGGCCCTTCTGGCATACATGCCCATACATTTATACATATATATATAAAAATTTCCCTAGATTCATTGCACGTATTATGAGATCCATGATGGAATATGTAAAAAGTGGTTATATATATAAATATATTATTTAACTATGCATATTCATGTTTGATCTTTTGACAACTTCAGATCAAAACCTCTACAGCGAGGTCCAATGAAATTAATAATAATTATCAAAAAATAAGAAATCAAAATACACTTAAAATGAAAATAATCTGAAAAAATAAACAAATAAGATATTAAAAAAAATTAAATATTTTATAAAAACATGGAAAACTACTTATCAATACACATTAAAAACATTTCAAGTATAAGATCGTAAAAATTTGAAAACAACTTTAAAATTATCTCTAAGAAACTACTCAATGATCCAAAACCAACCATTCTAATGAATATTAAGAAACAATAAACATTAATTTAAAATCATGGAAACCCTCTCCTAGAACCATTAAATATACACACTTGACCAAAATATCCCTTAATTTTCACACTAATCAAAATTAATAAAATTAAGACTATTTTTTTCTGGATATTTTAATGAAAAAATATCATCACAATTAAAAGATTTATATTAAAAAACAATTTGCATTTTATCAAATACATGTAGCATATATACACAATAACATAATCAAATAATAACTTCAAACAATATTTTTAAGTAATTTGACTTGTTTTAAAACACCATAATTTGAAAAATAAGAGGACAACATGTATGTAAAACATGTATAAATTTTTTGAAAATAATATCTGGATTTTGATATACTCACTGAGAAAATAAACACATAGGCATAAACAATAAAATACTGCAAAAATAATTTTTATAAAATTCTACCGTCACAAAAACACCAACATAAGCTAAATGAAGAAATTAATGTGGTGAAAAAATTATAATAACTTGTATAATCGTACCTAATATGGTGGTGATGAACCCATTAAATCCAAACCGCATCCCCTTCAACAATGGTCCCTCGAACATACACCAACAAGACCTGAGAGAGCCTTTTCATAACCAACATCCAGAAAACAAAATTATATTACCCCCGTGAATATAATTTTGGACGAACAAGTACTGTGATGAGAGGACATAAAATCGGCCAATGAAATGATAAATGAGGAGAAACCATCCAATCCTTGAATATCCATATTGAAACTTATGAAAAATTTGAACAAAACAAGTATAGAAAGAGGAGGCCAGGCAGTGAGCTACAAACTGCAGACCGAGTGGCTACCAGGGTGTCACATAGAGGGATATTGCACTTTAGGTGAGCTATCACAATAGGTTATCAAGTGAGTAGTGATGAAACACAATAGGATTAAGAAATAGGGAACTCATGGCCATAGAGGAGACTCGAAGATATTGGTTGCACACCTACGGGTTATAGGGAGGGGTTGTGTCATGATATGTGTGAGGAGAGGAATGGGAGAATACACCCTTTAGTGTTTTACTAAATTCCTAAAACTAAATAATAATAATAATAATAATAATAATCATCATCATCATCTTCTTATTATTAGTAATAATATTTATAAAATATCAATATCCCTTTTAATACTGATAATAACAATAAATAACATCATTTATATTAATATTAATGTCTATTTTAATAATAGTAATAACAATTACAAAATTATTCATTATAAATATCAGGCTACCACACTGTCACTTAGGACAACCACGCGATTACCGCTAAATGTGCGGTTCTCATGCCCCAGCCCCAAACCCACCAAAAACCTCAATTATCAAAAATCATAATCATACACTAAACATGAACCTCAGTGAGAGAACATGATGCCAATAAATAATAAAATAAAATAATATTAATTGTTTGGGATTTACACGAAGCCCCTTTATATTACCATTGATTTCTAGGGAAAAATTTTAACCTCATATATAATAATTATAAAATCTTAATTAAATATTTCATAACAATATTCTCATACACATTAATATATGCTATTAATTAATAAAATATATCTTAATGTATTAAATTGGGGTAATATCATTCAATCTTATATATTAATTACTAGGATCATTTAAAAAAATGTTTATAAAATAAATGATGAACATCTATTTTCTAAAAAAATAACATTTTTTAAAATTTTGTATTGTTAATATATTTCTTTAATGTCATATAAATTTATAATCCCATTAGATGGGATTCTTAGTTCTGTTTTGTGAGGATGATTATAGTGATGATCTAGTTATGGGTTATTTATTCAAATTGGTAAATTGAAAAATAATGATCTATACTATTTATGTTATCACGAATGTGATATTTTAATGAAAAATAATAATATATAATATATAATATAATAATATTTAATGTAAAAACAACTCTATATGGATGTAATAAAAATATTTTCTATTTTATTTTTCTATTTTATAGTATGCAAAACACAAAAAGTACATTTTCATTTTTTAATTGAATTTTTACAATATTTATTAATTGTACTATCATTAAAAGAAACTAAAATTAATATAATTATAAATATGATTTTATTTTTAATATAAAAAAATTAAAATTCATGAAGACGAAAAGCACATTAGTTAATAAAAATAAATAAATACGAGAGTGTTTGAGATTATACATCAATTAATTTAATTTTTCCTCTATGAAAGGGATTAAAGAAATGAATGATGTAAATGTTGGAGTACTATATAATTTTCAATGTGATTATTTTTCTACAGGATACTTTTTGGAATTTTTTGGGACAAATATATTTGGATTTGGTGTGAGAGATTGGGATAAAGAATAATACACTTTTTTATGTGAAAGGCGTACAATTTAAAAAAATATAATACAACTCTTAATGAATTTTTCTGCAAATTTTATATATTTTGCAATGAATAAGATGTATTTTCTCCAAAAAATATACAGAAAAATTGAATTAAAAGTAATTTTTATAACAATATATGTGATATAATTTTATAATACTCATTTTCACAATTCTGAACTTCATCGTGATAACAAATTCTACAATTTTACATAATTATTTATTATATAAAATAAATTTCTTATACATTAAAATACATAATTAATGATTAAAAAAATAAAAAACCCATTGATTGATTCAATTTTTATATTTAAAATAAATAATTTTAAATACCAAATGTATAATATATTATAAAAATATTTACATCATAAATATATTATAATTTTTAAAATTTAAAAATTAATGATTCTAAATTATAAAAAAATATTATAATTTAAAAAATACATTATGAAAATATTTATTGATAGTTGAATAAGGTTTTACAAATTTATAATTATTTTTATTTCAAAATAATAATTTCATAAAATTATTGTAATTTGTAAAAATAATATTCATCTTTATCAAACTATATATATATATATATTAAAGAAATAATTAATACCAAAATAATAAAATAATTTAAATAATAATCTAACAATAATGAGAATTTTTCAAAAATGAATCCAGAATTTTGTATATTTAATTTTAAAATAACAAAATAAAAAATCATGTCAAACAATGTTTTTAAAGGAAATAATTTTTTGTATAATGTATTTCATTATCATTATTCATATAAAAATTATTTCAATTTAATTATTGATATATTATAAATAAACATAATATGAAATATTTTTAATTGTATTACAGGATGTACTAATGGAGTTTATATGTAATGTATATATTGTTTCCTTTTATTCTTATTTTAATATATATAAAAACTTATATGTAATAAATAATTATATTAATACTATTTATAACATTTAATTATATTATTTCCATATAATGTATTATATTTCTTTGGTTTTGGTGTTTTTTGTAGAGAGATACATGTGGAGAAATATTTTTTAATGGGTGGAAAATCATGTTCATTAAATTATGACCATAATAAAAATAATGATAACCAAGAAACTTCCTTTCATGGATGCATAAAAGTGAGTGTTCATTTGACTCATAACATCCTCAAGTTGCAAATTGTCCTCCTAAAACAAATAACATCACCAGATTTCTTTAACATGATGGGTAGTCCAGTTTAGTAATTCATAAAATATTAAATCTATAATTTCCCATTTTTTCCTTATATATGTGATTACATTCAAATTTAACAAATTCTCACCATATCACAGTATAGGGTCTCGTAACAACATTATCCAAAATAATACATGGAATAAATCAAGAACATGATGTATGATTATACAAAGTGATATGAGATATGTTATGAACATAACATTATCATGGATCATTGAGGGACTTATTTTTCTCAGTCTCATCTTCCCTATCTTCCCAAATCACATAAATGTATTCTACGGAGTTTTCTATTGGAATACCTTGTCACCAAATTCAAACTATATATATCATCATTTATAATTTATTTAACTATAGAATTGATTTTTTTCACATTAATATTCCATTAATGGTTATAAAATTCCAATTAATTTTAATAAAATTTTATAGACCAGTCACCTACCCCTAACCAACA
This sequence comes from Viscum album, assembly GCA_963277665.1. Lineage (NCBI taxonomy): Eukaryota > Viridiplantae > Streptophyta > Magnoliopsida > Santalales > Viscaceae > Viscum > Viscum album. Next base: position 2,015,446,165 of record OY728150.1, read on the forward strand.
TCAAAATATATTGTTTTTTTCCCCAATAGAATTCCATACAGAGCCTCATGTAGTTCTTTAAGAATTATATAAAAGAAAATTATGATAATTTGAGAACTCATATAGAGGGATTCATTTATCCCAATATCATTTTTAATCCCTAAAAAATGATCTAAACACATTCCTTAGACATTTAAATATCCACACATACTAAAAATTTGAATGAGGATGATATACAGTGTTATTGCATAGCTTTTTTTCCAACAATTTCTGAAGACATATCTTTATACATAAAGGAAACATATGATAATGAATTGATAATGTTGATAGTGGTTCTATATGAAACCTCCACAATACTATTATTTATAACATATTTTGATGTTGTTAAGAGAAATAATTATTTATTTGAATAAAATTCACTAAATTTTTATGTATATTGAATAAAATCAAAATCACAAAATTTAATTTTGATGTTTTTGTAGTCTTATAAATAGGATTGTGTTGATATTTTTTCATTTATATATTAGAATGGTAAATAGTTAAGACATGTTGTTATTCAATTTTCAATCATCCATTACACATTGTCATGCCATGATAAAAGATATGTAGTTTTTTGATATCACTATTAATATTATACTATAAAGAATTATTTTAGGTACCTATTCATAATCATACTTCTAGGATGTATAGATAATGATGAAATATGGGTACACCCCAAAATTTCATCATAAATTCCATATATTAGAGGATAAATATTTTTCATCCATACTTATCAAATTAATTTTATCAACGATTAAATTTTGAAAAATTAATTCATTTTTATACAAAACAACATCTCGTTTTGGTGTCATCTTAATCATTATTTGATAGCATGGTTGAGTGGCATGTAGTTAAGTATTAGAATTATATCCTCCAACTAAATCTCCATTATCGACACTTTCAAAATACAATATCATTATTTTTAACAACTCTACAGGAATATATTAGCATGGTCTATCATTCTTATTTCATAAATCACATTATTTCCTATCCCTCAATTGTAATATATTGAGAAATAATATTATTTTATCACTTAAAACCATATCCCATAGAATATATTCAAATAAATATAAGTGAATAAATATATATACACCTTTTAAATGTATATATATATTTTTATAACCATTCTCTGTAAATATTATGTAACCAAATCATTATTAAAATGAACCATGATAAATGATCTAAATCATGATCTATGTAATATATATAACGAGTAATGTATAGAAATGATGAATAATCCATTACCATGTCATTTTTTCTTTAGTATACTAAAAATTCCATTATTTAAAACACCACGTTATCTTATAAACCCCTCTACAATGTTGTGTATGATATGTATAGTAGAAGTGACTGGCCTCTTCATCAGTTTTTGTTGAAATTATTATTTTTCTTTTAATAGGTACAGTAATCCATTATTTGGTAAAAAAGGTGGTAGATTTTATTTACATGATAATATTCCCACAATTTCTTGGTAATATACTACTATCCTACAAAAACTATGCATCATTCATACATTTAATGATCTTGGGTATTCCTCAACAAATATTTTGTTTTATATATCTACTGATATTCCATATCTTTTAATTATATATCCTTTTATTGATATATTATATTTTGATGAATAAAAATCATTTATTTGGAATAAACATTGTATATGCTCATGTTAATTACAATGATTTTAAATTGATCTTCATACAATTTCATGAAACATGATAACAACATAGTCTTATAAATAATGAAAATAATTAATTGATCAATATGGTCAGGTCACCATTAATATTATCTATAGAGGTATATGGGTAAGTATTTTTTTAATAATAAAAAAATATAAAAACTTTTAACCCAACCATTTATTAAATATATTTTTTGCAACATCTATATATTTTACACAAATATGTAATACAAGTCAATTGTTAATCTTTATGATGTTTTGAGGTTCTCTAATATAATGTAAAAGTTTTAAGATATGATGTAGATGATTTCTTATATTCATTATGGATTTAAAAAAAATATGATATGAAATACAAATACACATCATAAAATCATTCTTTTTATGAACTAGGACTTCTGTGGAACATGGTGATCGATTGGAGAGTATAAAACCACTACCACAATACTGATCCATTTTCTTCATTGACACTATGAATTCATTAGGATTTATTCTATATTGACACATTGAGAGGATAATGGATCCCGATATATGTTTAATATGAATCCCACATCACACAAGGAATGAAAAGTACTTTATCTTTAAATAAATATATTTATTCTTCTAAAATAAAAAATTTATCAATATTTACTTCCCCCATGACCATTTTAGTCATAAATTACACGTATTTTTATTCATAACCCACATTATAAATTTTGTTCCCACATTGATATCACAAATGGTATGTATATATTAATCTATGTGTATTTAGTTTTTAATCAATATTAATAATGGTTATATATATAATCAAACTATATATATTGATATTAAAAATTCAAAATAATCGTTTGTAATGATAAATATATTCTCTATTACACATACATTAGGTTTTTTGATTGATGAAGTGTTGTAGGCCAAATTGTTATCTGAAATGTAATTGTCTTGATAATTTAAAACACACCATATTTTCTATTTTTACCACTATGAGAAACTATAAAATAATGTTTACAAACATTTAATATCCCCACAATGTAGGAATTTGATGGAAAACAACACAATTTATACACTAAAATACTTTATGTTGTTATTCAAATACTACACACATAACATAGACTTATTTATATGGATTTAAAATATGTTCCATACAAAATTTCAAAGAATAAAAAAACATTCTCTTATATGAACTAAATATACCCATGATAAATATAACATAAACTATAAAATAATATGAGTATTGAAAAAATAAATCACATAGTAGTCATATAATCAGTGAATGAAATACATTAGTATATTAGAAATAATTCGCATAGACATCTTCTTTTATTACACATGTAAATAATTCACAATTATCATGATCCTCCATATCCTTTTTAAGATATCACCCAATATATAATACTCTTCATCGTATTGGTATTACAAATATGAAAGCATGGGATCTATGAAATGCATTAATTGAAAAAATATATTAATTTGTTAGATAAAAATTATAACCGAGTACATGATGTTGAAATAAATATTCTAATAATAAATAACAATACATTAAAATATATCAGAAAACATGTAAGAGAAATATACAATCATAAACGGGATCGTTAAGGATGTATAAATTATATCACATGTGAAAAATTACTTCAAATGATCAAATAACATGTTAGGATGACATAAAACATTGCAATACTTTAAAAATAATGCATAATATATAAAATTTTTAATTTCATAGAATTAAAATAAATCATGAAATACTTTTAAAACATTGAGAAACTATATTAATGTAAAAACGACAAAACTATTGGAAAATGTTTTTAAAAAACCTATAATTCACATTCATATATGAAATAATCCATTAATCTCATGATTTTTTTTAAAAACATCATCTCCAAACATGTGTGAAAAAACTCATTATTCTCACTCATGTCCATCTGCTTGGATATAATTTAGATCGAATGAATTAGACTGTGTCATAGGAACTCAAAATTTAATTTACATATATCGCTGTGAATATAAAAACCATTCATAAAAATATTTTTATGATCCATGATAAAATAGTTGGGTTCATATCCATGAAAATAGAAATGATTAACATTTTAAAAATATCCCAAGGGGAAAAGGGTATTATATACATTCAAAAATGTTTGTAGTTTATACCAATTATTATATCATTAAATACATAAAATGTGATAAAACTAAAGAATTAAATAAAATATATAATATATTATGAATTGTGAAACACAAGTCCATTATAGATAAATCATTTGATGATATTAAAAATAAGACAATGATTAAGAATTTTTGAAATCATTTTATATTAATCTATGTAATATTATTTGTTATAATTCAATTTTCAAAAAGTCATTTTCATAATATAACTATAAAAATTGATGAAAATGGTTTTTTTTCTCAAAAAAATATTTTACCATATAAATAATTGATGACATAATCTCGAATTTAAAATCCATGAAAAATGAAGTCATATTAGAAATTGTATTACTAAATAGATATACTATTATCTTCCATGTGATGTAACATTTCAACATAATTTTACAGAATTTATGTACCCTCATATATAATACTGATAATCAACATAAATATATATTTCCTAATAGAAATTAATATTCATTTCCATTTATACTAATAAATAATAACAATTAACTCAATGTATTTGATTTGAATAATAACATTCAGAAATAGGTTACATTTAACATGACCATTTAGATAAGGGACTACAAATAATTATCAAAATTACTTACTATCCGAAATAAATTTATTTACATCTATGTAAAGGATCATTAATTTATTAATTATAAATAAATAAAATTTTATAGTTCGATTTCCTATTTTTATTACCTTGTATTACCAGGATGACAATGGAAATGAATATTTGGTTTTTTATTTAACAATTTAAATGGATTACCATAGAATGATCATTAAATTGTTTATCTATAAAATTCCACATTAATGATATATATTTAATTCATATATCATATATAAATATTATATATTATCATTAATTATATACTATTTTTTGAGATGGAATTTGAAACACATTTATCTGGGAGTTGAGGTAGTCTATAGAACAAAAAATTTAATTTTTTTCATAATATAAATTTAAAGGGTGGTTAATAATTTTACAATAATTATAATAACATACTAGTATAATAATTATATTTTTCATTTTACATCATTATTGCTAAATGATATATGAGGATATTGAAAAAATGTAAATAAATAGAATAAACATTGAAATGTTAGGAACATATAACTCAATATTTATATTATCCCACATTGGAAAGGTATTAAACCTTTATAGGAAGACATTTTTAGAATACCAAACCTTCTTTTTTTTCTATGTGGGTGGGTGATAATTTTGGATGATGTTTGGGATGAAATTAATGTTTTTTTGAGATAATGTGATAAATTTTGTTCTATAATTATAACAGAAAAGTTGTTGTATTTGTAATTTGGCCTAAAATTTTTTCATACTGGTTTTTCTCCCTCATGTAATGTGACTAAAATGTTTATATTTGTTGGATTGGAAAAGATAAATTTTCATTCTAAAATTCTAACACTAAATAAAAACCATTTCATAAACATGATATGCCTTTTATTTAATTGTATAAAAAAATTTACCATTTTTATATTTCAGCATAGTTAATTCTTCATATAATGGAAAATTAATATTTATTATAAAAGTAAATTTATTATTTTATTATATTTAACTAATGATAATTTTTTTGTAAATGTAGTATTATTTAATCATTAAATGTGAAAAAAATATTTTATAAATTTAAAAGTTTAATTTATTGATTTTTTTTAGAAAAAAATAACATATATTATGAATTTTAAAAATTGTGCTAATAAATTAAATAATAATTTTATACAATTATAATTTGAAATAGTAAGAAATATGTTGTTTTATAAAATGTTTTAAAGAATTTACAATATACACTTATAATAATTATATAATAAAATTACTTTTGTTAATAAAATTTTTATTTTAAACTATTTAATTAAATATTCATATTACAAAAAAATCTGTAAATCATCATTAGAAAATGTATCCATGACTAATGATAAACATATTTTTACATTTTCAAATGAAAATTTGAAAATATAAATTCTAAAATTTCAATAAATGTTTTTGAATGAATATTTTTATAATAAATAAATTTTTAGAATATTAATTATTCTTAATAAAATTTTAAAATTAAAAATTTAACATATTTAAAAAATTACATATCTATAATAATTATTTTTAGTATTGAATAAAATATTTTATTAGTCACTTTTATGTGTACATTTAATAGTTATTTAATTAAAATATATTTTTTATTTTTTTATATGTATATATTATAGTTTTATTAAAAATATTATTTCCTTATAATTTAATATCTGTAAATTAAAGCTCTTTACTTTGCTGGTTTCAGTATTACCTGTGGACTTAGCCAATGAACTAATTCTTAATTTAATTGGTATGAAATAGAATCGTTAAATGAAACATACTATGTTATATAGTTAGAAGAAATTTTATGTGTTGTATTTTTATATATAATAAAAATACTATATGAACATAACATTAATTGTTAATTACAAAATGTAATATTCACAACAATCCATCGACATTGGATATATATATTCCATGAACGAAAAATTGGGCTATCCTCCCAATGCATGAAATCTACTACCCTTAATAAATGTTTATCACAAAATATTATATTTTTTGATAAAGTGATAAGGTAATTTTGGGTAGGATTTCATAAAGATAAATTAAATATTCTAATAAGGTGTACAAAATGTTTTATGGGTTGTATAAACAACCACATATACATCATAGGGTGTCATACACATGGTCTTTATTATATAATTGGTGTATGATTCATATTATTATGTCCCTTATATGAAATGATTCAATGATACATTGAATATGAATATTTATTCATTGATATCATTAATATATAATCTTTTAGGCATTGATAATCAGGTGGTGGTTGGGTAATTTTTTGATTATATACCGTGTTTATGATTAATTAAGATATTGATTTTCATATTATATGAAAATAATGATATCATGGCCCTTAAAGTATATATAATAGAAGTGTGTGTAATCATACCAAGATAATAAATGTGATTTAATTTTCTATTAGATTTGTTGAATGTGAATTGATTATATATAGTAGTGAATGACATCTAGTGTATTTATATACATTTTTAGTCCATGTATGTAGAAATAAGAATGAATGAGAAGTTATATGAAATTGAATTACTCTAGATTATTGAGTCACATGAATTCATGAAAAAATTATTAAATAAATATCAAGATGGAATATGATACAATTGGAAGAAATATGAGTAGATATATATATGCTTGGTAAATATCACACAATGTATAATTGAAGCTTTAATATAACTAATATTTTATAGAGGCCTCTATTTTCATATATTGATTGATTTTTGGAATTATTATTTATTTTCATTTATAAAATGTAAAAATTATTCACATGTTTAAGATGGATGAATATGTATAGATTATTAAAAAAATATAAATTGAATCATGAAAATAAATTATATTACAAACAAATTTATTTGAAATGAATATTTAGAAGGTATTGAATATAATGTGATACAAAATTAATTTTATGAAATATCCAAAAACATGTATTTGAAGATATCAAAAATTATTTGATGATATATTTTCATGATAATTTATATGTGATAAAATATAAAATTAAATATCAGTAAATCTACATGCATATGGTGACTATGGAAGATTTATTAGTATTCACAAAAAAATAGATATACATATTATGTGTAATTAATTGTTTCATTTTGTATGATATGGTTATATCATAAGGTATCATATATGATATAATGCTACTAAAAAATTCTATCATAGTATCAGATAAGGTGTATCATATGTCCATGTTTTTTAGTAAATAATATTTTAAAATTCAAATCAACACATTATAAATGAATAATAAATTCTAATGAACGGAATAAACATTTTACTATTCAATATTTGTTATCATTAGTCATGACATTTAATATAATGAAACACTGATAAAATGAAATATAAATATGGATACAATATTTTTATAGAAAATTTAAATATATTATATCTTTTAGAAATTAACATATATTTATATAATCTTATAATGTTTCATCATGGTCGACTGAAGGTTGTTGACAAAATAATGTAAGGGGTTCATTCAATACAATAGTCCTCAATGATATTGTTTCTATGTTTCCCTATTTCTCCTCCTTCTAAATCCCAACAGGTCAAAAAGTCCCGTAGGCCATTATTTTATATAATTCTGATAATCCACCTTTCAAGTGGTTAGGTTGAACCCTTACAAAGCCCAAATGCATTGAGATAATTACATGACAAGTAGGTCTTAGAGGGAATCACCCAAATAAGACAGCTAGGAACGACACATCCCCATCATATTTCATGATATCTGTAATCCTTTTTCGCATGGATATACGGTACGTTGTCCTATGCAAAGCTGCACAGGCCCAGTACCAATGGCCAAGCCATGCCGGTTCATTCTTCCCATTTCGTTTAGCTCGTCTCTTGTGAATGTTCCTTCCATGAATCATCTTATGAAACCTTTTCCTTTTTATTTTGACTGGAACATTTTCATTTCATGTGGCCCGAAGGTCTTGGACTGGCCTTATGGACATTAATGTTGCCCAAAGGCCTTGAGAATCACTATCTTGATGGACTTGGGTTCACCAAAAGCCTTAAAGGACTCGAGGACCAAACTGGTGGTCCGAAGACCAAGATGATTGAATAGGATTAACTGCAACAATACCAATCAGCTGCTGTAATAGTTCCTCCTACTGTACCCCATAAATAATCCTCCACCCGGATTTGATATCAGGTCTCTTGGATGCACCTACCGTGTCCTCACCAACCAGGCTGAGGCTTATGTGCCCCATCTGTGTTAATCTAATATAATGGATTTGAAGAGGGTCTAACACAGAAATCATGTGATCATATTGAACATTTTTTTGTCACAACGACAAAATTTTAATAGTTTCTATTATGGTAAATTTATTATATATATATATATAATTTTTTATTTTACAACAAACATCAATGTAAATTACACATTTTCATCATTTCAAATTCATGAATTTAGTAATTGTAGAATATGGATAATAGTAATGTGGTTAATAATGACTTATAATACCTTTAATATGTGTCATTTTGGACACTATAAGCACATTAATATTAATAATAATAATAATACACATATCACATATTTATAACCACAATACATAAATGTGAAAAGAAAATATTATGAAGGATTTTTATAAATTAGAAAAGAAAATATAATTGTAAATATTTAAATAAATAATACTATTATTTTTATTATTTAATTTATTAATAAATCTATAAATTAATCATTAATATGTTTTTAGTTTTAAGGTAATGGAAATTTTAATTTATAGCCTCTATACTATGATTTAAACAATCAATTTCATTTATATAACACCCTAAAATTGTAAAATGAAATCCTTTTATATAATAGAGTTTACAAAAAAACCCAAAGTGTATACATGAATCTAAAATTACAAGACATTAAAATATTTTCAAAACATCAAATAAATTCATTTTATGATAAATATTTCAATGCACCATAAAATCTGTTATCATTCCTCACATTTAGTAATGACATTTTTTTTATTTTTTCATCTCACACTGGTAAATTTTTAAAAAAATACTCTTAATAATTTTAATTAAAATTAAATTTATATGTAAGAATTTAAGTTGAATTTTATTAATATTATTAGAAACTAAATATATTTTTTGATTTTGTTGTTTACTAACTGTTAATAAATTTATATAAATACAAATTTAATCCAAAGTAAGCATTTTTATAAAAAATAAAATTTATGCTCGTATAGTTATTTTAACTTATAAAATAAAATTTCTTACTTTTATTAAATAATCATAATGAAGATTAAATATTAAATACTAAATAAAATAAAATTTTTAATATTACAAAGTATTTTGAAAACATAAAATAATAACAAATCATGTTTTATGAATTATAAAAACATATTTTTTTAAAGGATGTTTTTCATCCTTGTAATGGAATAGTTATTTCAATACTGAATTATAAATAATATATTAATTTTATTCTAATATATGAACCTAATTTTTTAATGTCGAATTTTAGAAATAGAATATGGTGAACTCGTTTTATTTTTACAAAAAATCATTTCGTAATAATTGTGCAAACATACTAAATTATTATTGAATATAATATTTTCATCAAATTAAATAATAATGAAAAACTTTACATTAAAATGTATTAAATTCAAAATAATTAAATTTTACATATATTAATAATATTTATTTCACATTAAACATTTTCCTACAGAATTTAGATATAAAATCATAGTAATCTTTTGAACTTTTTTACTTTCAATCCTCTCTTTCTCGTCCTATCAACCATATATATTTTAAATTTATTTTTTCAACTAATATGAACATACTTTTTAGAAAATTATTCCATATTATTAAAAATAAATATTTATAGGGACTTATAAGATGAAATTTAATTTTTTACCAAATTCATTAGTGATGTATCTTAAAATTTTGTATTTTGATTATGGAAAAAACAAGATCACCTTTGGACTAAACATTATGTATGAAGAGAATGAGAACCTATAAGATTTTACCAAACCCATTGGATATAAATATTTATACACTATCCATTCAATTTTAGAAATATGATAATTTTTGGAGACACCTGACATGTAAAAAATTTGGATGGAATGCCCTCTCTAAAAAATTATGATGTTTTGCACTCACCCAACTTATAAAACACCACTGCCTCTCATAAAAAACCAAATTTTTACCCAACACCTGAATAAATAACAGAAATGAATCTACACCCACATATTTGAAGACTTATATTATGAAAAAATCCATCTTAGAAAGGAATCAGTAAAAAACATAGGAGGATACCTAATGAAGAGTTATTTTTTTCTAAAATCCTATAAACATAATTTATTTATCTGATTACTTAAATTAATATTATAATATAATTATATAATATCCGTTGTTTTTAAATTTGTTGACATTTTATTATATTATTGTAATAACCAATAAACACACACACTTCCATCAAATGGGATACATAGTCATTATTCATATATATGGTGGACTACCACCTCATGAACTGATGTGGTACATTCATCCATTACCACATTTCATTGTTTTAATTAATGATGGATTCATAAATTATGTATGATATATATTAATTTTATGATGTTTTAATTTTTATCCCGTTAGTATATAAAATATACCTTCCTACATTCCATTTTAATAGAATATGAAAAACGTTTTCCGTGTCTACGACAGACTACTGCATCAAAAAATTGATGTAATTCATTCTAGAATAACATTAGATGTATTAATTATGTATTCATTAAAAATATGTGATATATATGACTTTATAATGATAATTTAATAATATATATATTATATTCATTTCATTTTAAAGGAAAATGGATTCACTTTTTTTCATACATGTGACCAATAATATCTATGAATGGTATTTACCATTTTATATAGTTAAATTTTAGTAATTACTCAAAAAAATATATACTAAATATATATTATATTTAAACTATGGTTTAAAATATATCAATTATTAATTAATTGTATTAGTAATAAGAACATAGAATAACAATATAATATATACTCCAAAAACAATGAAGTTATTACCCAAAATGTTCAAAATAATGAATAGTTATTAATAAAAGGTAATAAAATTATTTTAAAATAATAATATATGATATATTACCTATTAATGTGGTTATTTAATAACTATATAACATGTTTTAAAATACTATATTATAGGTTAAGTAGGGTTCGACACAAATTTTTGTATGGGGTAGGGGATTTCCCCTCATCTTACTTTTCTTTAAGGCTTACATAATATAACAAAAAAATTAAATTTTTATGATATATATACAAAGCCTTGAAATTTAATATTGTGAATAATCATTTTATCACGGTATTTTATTTTTTAATTTTAATTATTTCATCTATATAGATTTTAATTTTAAGACACTATATGGTAAGAATTTTCAGAACCTAATTATTTGTCATTTCATTAAACAACTTTTTATTTGTCATTAATATTATATGTCATTGCACGTATTATAATTTAGGTATATATTGTTTTATGAACACTTGATTCAGTATTGTTTAATGTTGAGACACATAATTTATTGATTTGGTTATTCTGAAATTGATGTTATAACCTTTGGAAGGGTTCACTCTACGATCACATATTTGAGTGATTGCTTATACATATATTTTTGTTAAAGTAAATTATTTGATAATTTTATAATAATAACTTTTTTTTCCAATATATTTATTATTAATTACTTTTGAGTAATATTACCATTTATCCACTAATTAGTACATAATATTTCTTAAAAAATGTTTTTTTGATAATTCGAATCAATTTATCTATTTGGTCAAAAACCGTTTTTGTTAAATCCATGTTTAAATAAAAGGATATTGGAACAATTTTCTAAAATTTTAATAATGTTTTATTATATTTATTTTGACATATCTAATCTTTTAACAATTTTTTGTGAAAACAATATTCTTATCATATTCTGAACAAGAAATAATTTTTACATTTTTATAATGAAAAAAAGAAAATTCGATCTTAATTTTAAGAAATGTATAGAAATACAATACACTTTTTCACTGAATCATAAATGGGGGTTTTGGTAATTTTAATAATGAATTTATTGGATTAGTGATTTTCAATGAAAATTATTTTTATTATTTTCTATAAAAATAATGTTGTGAATATTTTTGTTAATATTTATAACATATCTTATTATTAATTCAATAAGGATATATCGAATTTATATCATCCTTATTATTTAACTGGATATATTATGTGTATTTTATCCAAGGATATTATTGAAATTCCATTCCATTAACCATTTGTTTAATTCATTTAATTCCCCGTGTGTTATTCATTTTAATCTGATCATTGAACATTTAATTTAACATATATATACTTATCATTTATCATAAATATGATTATTCGATAAACCATTAAACATTATTACATATGGTGTTTAATTTGAAATTTACTTAATTTAGTGGGTAAATATTTATAAATTATATCTTTTACTGAAAACAAAAATTTAATAAGGAGAATTATTTATTAGTTAAATGTCATATTCTATATAAAAATTATTTAGAAGTGACCTCATTCGTGGGGCCCGATTAATTATATTTATATTTATCTTGACCATAATAGCCCAAAGGCGGTGCCTTAAATTATTAATTTGGAATAATAAATAAGAAATTAACATCATTGAGGGTCCAAATAGCATAGTAGATTAGTAAAATCAGATGAAAACCTAATAATTATTTTAAAACATTGAATGGAAAACAGCATAAAAATACATTTAAAACACCAATAAATTACTAGATTATCTATAGAAGTCATTCATAAAATGCATCAACACTTTATTGGGAAATATAAAACAAAATAAATGGGTGAGAATAGATATTCAGTGGGGGTAAATAATATAGGGAAATCTATCATTAATAAACAAAAATAATATTGCATGAGTAATAACATTATACCCACGACATTAAAACATAATCACGATCATTATATATATAGAATATAAAATGATTTTTTGATTCAATATATAATAACATGAGAATGAAACTAAACATGGATATAATACAAGACAAATAATCACATTGATTATTAATTACCATTATCATAATGATCAACTTTATAATGACAAACATCTTAAACATATCATAAGGCATCATCACAAAAACTAGAAATAAATATCTTAAATCCCAGTCTTGTCTCCCTCATTAAACCTACTAATGAATCTAGGGGAAATACTAGTCCCCTCTAATCAATAACTAAGTATCATGACCTGACCCATGAAGGGACTTGAGCTACAACTACCCCATACCCACCCCCATGGGCTAGGGGTGGAGACAAGAACCAATGGAACCACAATAACATGGTGGCCATTGTGTGTGTACCAGAACAAACACACAAACAAAAAAATCATTAGAAAAGTGCATAGGGAATGAAGTAAAATATGTTACACATCTGAAAATAAACCAAAAAATAATTAACCTCTAAACTAAACAAGTATACTAATGTAAACACAATAGAAAAAGGAAATAATACACAACCAATCATAAAATTGTCACAAACTGATTGAAAAAATAAATGTAATATAGAATAGGGATGCCTGCTCATAGATCCCATGCTACGACCTCCATATGTGGTCTAAACACCAGTGTTCTTAAGCTAATCATAAGTCATGAACAACATTTATATCACATACCTAAGGATGGATATGTGTGGGAAAAGTCCATGCATGGGTTTGTATAAACATTCCACATAGCATGAAATATGATGGGGGAGTAGTAAGAGATACACTAAAGAAGAAATTTATAGATAGAACAGGGTACAATAAGAAAAATGTAGCTCAAACCTACATGAGAGTGGAGTAAACTCATGTTAACACAAGGATATATAAATGGTGAGAATAGTATATTCTTTTCAAGTTTATACTACATATAATAGGAGAGTAGACTCATCTAGTCACAAGAATATAGAGAAGGAAATCAGATCGCTTAACCCTTGAAATTTTGCCTCTCTTGGAAAGAGTGTAACATGATACTATATAGTGGGTACTAAAGAATGATATATATAAATATATATATGATCAATGAAAAGACACCCAAATGAGAGTATAAGGGGATCTCGATCTCCCAGCTCAGTCCAAGAAGAATATTTTCCAACGGTTTATGGAGTATCAATCAATGATGCCCAATATCCCACACATCATCTATGTACACAATAGTCAAATGGGGATCAATCACCACACATTGATTCTATTTTCTTTAGTAAGAACTAACATTCCAACATGGATTTTGTTCAGGTCATAAGGATTCATCTTGCTGCAGAACATACACATCATTCTCATTTGTTGAAAGGTATTAAAATAGAACATCTCTCCCCATATCCATAACTGGAATGTGAAAGGTCGATGTAGAGAAACCTCAATCCAGTGAATTAGGGGGGTTACACTAAGATAGTGGTAATAGAAGAACTTCTCCCTAATTCATTTGATTGTGAGTGGGGTTCCACTATAGTAGTAGTCGTCATGTACCTATACCTCAGTATCAAAAAGTTGTTCAACTCGAGTGCATTGAGGACTCGCGCTCAACCTAGTATAGGGTTACATTATAAATGTAGTCTTAGAGGACCCACAACGAAATTCATTAGGGGTGTTTAACTCTAGTAGTTGGTGTAGAGTTCCTACACAATGGTGAAACAAGGTGTTCCACTCTAGTTCATTTTGGACGTGTTCCTAACTTTATTGGGAAATATTATTAGAAGTTATTATAGATGATCCATGAAAATATAGATGATAATCCTACTTTGATATTGTAGTGGACTTGCATGCTACTTTGTTGGGGGGGGGGTGTCCTCTTAGAAATCCTTATTATCTTAGTAGAATAGTACTATAATCAAACACCTCTTAAATAAAATTATTGATCGGAACAACATGTATCATAACTAAAAAGACACCTCCATTGTAACTATTAGTATTTACATGGAAAAAATATAGTGTAGTCAATTTGCATGCCCAAATTTGTTGACCGGTGAAAAAGGAACTTTTCACTAGAACATTATTGAATAGGACCACATTGGGATTTTTCCCTAGTATGAATTTTAAATTATAAAAAATACTTAAATGGTCTTCCTCAAATAAAGGATTATATTTCCCCAAAAGAAACATAAATTAGATTCTCATTTTACATGTTCTACCTATTTGATGCTTCAGTGTAAAGACCTATTAGGGATGGCGCATATCAAGATGTGTACTGACCAAAACGGTCGACTGCCTATGGTCTTACCATAGCCACTATACCTATGAAAGCTTGGCCTTCTTGGCATCAAGGCCAACTGGAACCTTGATTTCTCATAGTCACCTCATGTTTGAATCAATTCCGGCCTGGTTCTACCTATGTCTGGACCATATGTCCATCCTCGTTCTTACCCAACTACTTGGCCCGACAATACAACCTCACTCTATCTTTGATGGATAGTAATCACTACCATGTGTCTTGTCACTACTACAACAGCCCACCACCGTAGCTCTCGTGGCCCTACAATGGCCACCGCTGCACCTATTTCACACATGTGATCCATTCTATGGACAATTTATCCTCATATAGTTCAAAAATCAAACAATAAATGTTGTTTTGGAATCATTGGACAGTGATCTACAATGATATTTTTCCTACTCAACAATCTAGTGATTTTTTGGTGTGTTGAAAATTAAATGACAATGATCCATTAAAAATAGAGGTTAAACAAGAAAATTACTATGATATAATTATAGATCAATAGTCATGTTATTTTCACAATCGAAGATGATGTTCAATGTGTTGAAAAAATTTATACTGATTTAATTTTTCTACTATGATCACCAATAGAAAATATGAAATTCAATTGAAAGGATCCTACCTTGATTTCGATTTTTCATTCATTGTTGAACACGATCTCCAATGAATAGTTGAAGATTTTTCACTTATACTCCATTGGAGGAAGGAGATACCTTTATCATTGATGGTGGGAGTAATGAGGAATCCCTAGAAAATCCGTATAAACACTTATTTATAAAATTATAATGAGGTTAAGAATAATCGGATTAACCGCACCCACTAAGGGACACATGATCTGAACATCCCAACTCCTCTAACATTCGATTTCTATTAGGTAAAACACTGCATAAAGAACTCAATAGTGGTCTCAAATATACAATATGGGTCATTTATCAAGAGTTATTTGAATCAACATCTGAAATAAAATAACACTATTTAATTATGTTATATATGTTTTCTTCTTTTGTGTCTATTTATACATAAGATCTGTGGTGACAAAGTTATGTTCCAAATAATGTAAATTCCACATTCCAAACACAACAATGGACCTAAATTCTTGATCTGTGCAAATTATTAAGAGTGATACTATTTACTTCATGTGAAGAGTTTAAAATATATTTAATATTTTAAAAATTTAATTTTGAGCATAGTGGTTCTTGGAATTGAGCACTATTTCAATCTATATGTCTATATATCTAAATAAAAATATTTCATAGTCTTACATGTGAAAACCAGAGTCACTACATAATTCCATCCTTCATTATTTATGTCACAAAAATAAAATAAGGAAATCAACTCAGGATACAAAGACCACACCTAGGTCTCTCATTTCCGGAAACACTCATGTACATTTCCTATCATCCACAACATGAAAACGAAAGGGATGGTCTGTCTACATGAGATATGCTTATGTCATTCCCCAATTTACACTATGAGAGTTTACTATTTTATCCATCTTAAATGTATTTATCATCCATGTCGATATAATGCATATGATTTTGAATGAATCCATTGAACTACAACATGAAAAAGTCATCTTGTACCCACTCCAAATGTGGGAGTAGGCATGGAAGTAGGAAAACTCTCTTTCAATCTTCATGATCTCAAAATTCCTGATGAACCTTGGGGATAACTTCAACCCATGGCTGAGCCTCCCCATTTCACATCACAGGGAGACTCTTAGGAAGATTTTGTTTCCAAAGATGTACTCTAATGGCCTATGAATGTGATCAATTCATGATTTCATTGTACACTAGGTCATCTTCATCCATTCATAGAAGAATTTCAAATTCGCGATTGTCTAATTCCCCATCTCTTTTAACACGAGGGATGACACCCCAAAATATTCCTAGCATAATTATGACATGCAAGGTCTCCCATATAGGCCCTCAAATGGTGTGATTCTGATAGTATAGTGGTAGATATTATTTTACATAGACTCTAAAAAATAAATTTTATCTTCCCAAAATCAACCGAAATCCATCATGCAATCCCACATCATAACATATTACACATGAATAGTTTGCTTAGTCTATCTATCATTCATGGGGTGAAATGGTATACTCATCTATAGTTGGGTACTGAATTTGACCTATGAGCATCTCCATTATCTAGACATTAGTGGAATTTAACTTTCAGAGACAATCTTCAAGGGTACACAATGAAGGTAGACGATATATCCTACATAAAACAACATGATAATCTCCGAAGACATATTCTCCCAGATCGAATATAAGTGTTAAAAATTCATTTTTGGTCTATTATCATCCATATTATGACATTTAACATCACTATATGTGTAATATCTATAATTATATCCAAGGATATTTTGTCCAATTTCCACTAAGGAATTTCAAGAGAGCTCAAAAAACAAAATGGAAACATATTCTCAACAATCACATTCTGGAAGATAATACATCTTGAGAGTATAATATATATGATTTATCTCACGTTGGAACACATAAACTAACATTTATTATTCATTTACATCATCCAAACATCGGGATGTACAACCATGTGATAATTTTGGAACTCATACATCACATCCTCCAACATCATTACCTGAATGACGATTTTTTCCTATAATAATTTCTCATTATTCCTTAATTAATTATAGCTATATAGTGTGTCACATTTCGATATATGATGATACATAACAATATAGTATATGTCTCATAGACTGTATTTTTTTCATTCTCTTTGATGGAAAGAGTCAGAAAAATCTACCGTAGAAAAATCTATACCCTTCTGTTATACTAGGTTTAGTTAAAGGGAAGATATTTTCTCTTAAGAATCCCAAAGTATTAATGAACTAATAATTTTATAAGTACATAATCTAAATATTTTCCCTTCACTATAGTATAGAATATCTCAATGTCTTAGTCTTATATGAACGACTACATTTTTCACTACCTTAAATTATGGTATCTCTAGTTGAAGATGTACCAGAGTCACTATTTATCTGAGTAAGCCAGAATCCTCTATCAAAGAAGGTAGTGCCTCCAAATCCATAGGCAGAATACTACCACTTATATCTCTAATTAATTAGTCTCGTTGTTCTTCTAATGGGGTCTCAACTGCATTGAACGTTTTTTTATGACAATCTATTCTTGCATCAACACAAAACTGAGATCATATCTTAGGGAAACCTAAAAGAATACAAACTCAAAACCTTTCTCCGGTAGACTAAAAATGGGATAATTCTTTAGCCTCAGACTCAACACCATGAATAAATTATAGCACTACACATACTAGGTTAATTGTTGTTCTGTCCATGTCATAGTATTCAAAAGGGATGTGATCCAAGAGATTTTTTCAAACAAATCCCTTGTAGTTCCCTACCAAACAATGAAATATTTTCACCAATAACACATTATTGGGTGGATCCCAAGAATGAATTGGATCCATTTTTTCTAGATCCAGGGTTAATCCTTGTTCTGAAATGAGTAGCCTTAATTCTGATCCTCAGTAATCTATAACAAAATTTTTTTGAGCTTTTCCTAATTTTTGTTCCCTTGATGTAAATAAAAAACCAAACACAAGTGGTCATGATACACCCCATATATAGAACAGTTGATGAGTTTTTCAACAATTAAGACAACAAAAAACAAGTCCAAGAACGGATGGATGATCTGGTGCATTAATGCCATAAAATGTGAGGGAATCATTCACAGCAAAGGGAATCACTATGAGATCATATATACCGTAACATCATTGAAATTCCAAATACAATATATCATCATTTAAAACCCACCAACATTCATAGAAACACCTGATACTAATTTTTTAGAACAATATTACACCTCAAAAGTAGTCAAAGATTTCATTGTTCCTCTAAAAGGTGTAGTTTTCCATTATCGTGGCTAGTTCATGTGATAAAAATCCATGCAAAGCTGTAAGATCTAGCCTTCCATTTCATGAATAGAACTAGAGCTTCCCAGGGGGAACATTGGCCAGACGAGACCATTTAGGATAAAGTACTCTAATAATACTCATAGCACCTATATCTTAGTGGGTGTCATCTGATATGCCACAAATTATATTAGGGTAGTCACAAGTTATATGTCAATTAGAAACTCCAACTGTCACCTTAAAGGTAGTCTTGGATCTTCATCATGGAAGACTTCTATATTTTCCTCCGCAACTGATGGAAACCAGATGCTTCAAGAATTTAATTCAGAATGACTTAAACTCTCTTAATGATGGGTAAAAGGCTTCTACTTCCTACTAGAGCACATGTCTACCATGCAATGATGTTCCTTTCAATGAAATGGGAGAAACATGTCCCATTAGTGTGAAGTAATCTGAATTTTCTATTATAACAATACATCTATTCTCAAAAAATAGAAATCAAATCCATGACTATGATGATGTCATAGGATTCCATCATTATGTCCATTAGGTCCCATAAGAACATCTATCCTCTAAACAATAACTCACACATCCATCATATGAGAGACATAGATAATGTTATCCCCAAATGAACATTGAGGAAGAGATGGTGCTATAGTTCCTAAAACTGCGAATTTAGCTCCCATCCTAGGCAAAGTACAATAAAAGTGTAATTGGCACATGTTTCTAATAATTATAAATCACGTGTTGAATAAAAACCGATTGTACCCCAGATCATCTCATTCGTTTAGAGATCGCATACATCAATGGAATGTAGTTATCTGTTGATCTAGCTACCAACTCCCTATGCCTTATACGGGTTTCCATATAGTGGTGCAAGAACCTCATTCCATAACCCCCATATACAACTCCTCCAACTCCTCTACCAGAACCGCCTTAATGGGGACCACCCTCCCCCCCCCCACGATGATCGATGATCTCAACACTCTCTCACCAGTGGTGGTCCACTCTTTATATTACTAGGATGATCAGTACATCTGGTTTTGGATGTCTCATGACATGTGACCTCTCTCATCACTCGAATAGAATTTGTTATCCCCAAGATTAATTGGTACTCTATGTTTCCTTGGGGCTGCCTTACTATGGTATTGAGCTTGATCATGGGGAGGCCTCCTACATCAAGATCCCCTTGACTCATTTTTTCTACCTAACAAAGTAGTCTAAATTTAATATAATTCACTTCCAGTCTCCGATTTCTAGCATCCCTATTATAGAACAATTTATATGACCTGTTAAACTCTAGCACCCTAACTATGATGGGGTTATAATAGGGTACATTGCTTTTGAAATATCTCTCTAAATTCCCTACCTAAGCAACTGGGCTTGTATGTAGCTGTCAGGGATCATGTCCATAGTGTACCAAATTAGGTCTATGATCCATGTTGAGTAATCTTCCTCTATCATCCTTAATGTAGAAGATTAAGAAGCACCTATATTAGAACAGATCAGAACTAATAGGGGTACTGCTCCTAATAGAACAACTACTGGATGTCATCCAATGAGAATGTTGGCTAGTCATGCAACTGAGTAAACATGATCCAATTATTTCCATTCATTCTTTGGAAAATAATCTGTTCCAAAGGCACCATATTATTTGATGGGTTCTGAATAGGGCAGATGATATAGACAATTCACTCCAGCCAATCATCCACTCCCTAAAGATCTAGCTCCTTGTGGAACCTCAATGGTCTCTGGGACTATATCACATGGAGTTCTCTTATATTGCGCATGTACCCATATTCTTATAATGGGACTATCATTGATCAATAGGTGGAGGTTTGACTAACTTCCCACCGAAGTGAATGAGATTTCATGATGGACGCCGATCTGAGGCCTCATCACTCATAAAGTCATTTTCTCAAATCGATGATGTTATCCTCGTTGGCTATCATCATGGATGCATATTTCTATTAATCTAGGAGTAACATAGTCAAATTACAATATATATATATATATATAAACCAAAATGGGGAGGTGACTTAAGAAGGATATTCGAATATTAAATCCTATATGATGCATGTACCATTGTTCCCTATATCAAATGTCTCATCATGCGGAGGAGAAAATATTGTAATCATGTTCCTAATGAAGGGATTCATCAACATCCCACACCATCACTAGATCACCTGACCTGAGATACATTCTCAAGATAAATCAACACTATTTATATGTACCCAACAAATACATTTAAGGGGAAATGTATGAATAATTTCCCAAGGATTTAAATTACTCTCATACCAATTTTCCATACCTAACTAATGTTGGGGCATGAGGCGCATCTACCACAAGACTTCCATCATAGTCTAGGGGGTGGGTACAAGAAGTGAAGGGAAAAAACATAGGTAGGCCATTTCCTAACTACCTACACACATGTAAACTACCATCTGAAAGAAAAATTATAGTGAGATACCAGTAAAAGGTGTAACAATATTGTAAATAAACCAATCATTCAAAGACCATTGTACATTACATGTAAAATATTTCAAATTTAAATGAAAAGGGGAGATACCTCCATAATCAAAAATGTATCCAAACCTAATAGAAACTGGAAAAAGTAAAATAGAGGACATAGCCTTTCTCCATGATATCAAACTACCACACCATACGATTTCTATGTACATGTATCCCTAATCTAATTTAAAGTCATGATCAACTAGTCTTTTACACGCATAATGTAAGAAATTTGTGGGAAAATCCTATGTAGGGGTTATTATAAACATTCCTATTTTGATTCCCCACATGATGAAGTGGGGTAATTAAGATATACACTAAAGAGGAGTATCGAATATATAAGAAGGTATAGTGAATATAGTGAACCAAAACCCAACCAGATATTGAATTAAACTGATTAAATCACAAAGAAAATGAAACTATGAGAAGATGAACATATTTTCGATACATCGCTACCTATAGTAGGAGAGTAGACTTATAAAACCATGAAAATCTAGACTAATATAGAATGTTCCACACCTTGCATGACATTCCCAATCCAATTAGAAGTGTAACCAAAACACATTGAGTGAAACTGAACAAGGATATATATTTACTCAGTGAAAAGAAACCCAAAGGAGAGAGTAAGGGGATCACCCTCTTATTCATTATCCCATGAATAAGAGTTAAAATTTATTCTATATGTATCCATCAATGATTCCCATTATCTCACATGCCTTCCCGGAAAATACATGTCAAAGGGGATCAATCACCACAACTTGATACTGTCATATTTATGCATAACTGAATCACCGCAAAAATTTTAGGTCAAATCAGAAGGATTTATCCCTATAGAGAAAGAATTCATATATCTCATGATTCCAAAGGTATAAAAAATAACATATCTCCACTGATATGTAGCCATTTGGTGCATACATAAAGTAGAGGACCTATGCCCTAGTACGACATGGGGTTCGACTCAAATATTTTTCATAGATGACATGCACCCTAATGAGTCAGGGGGTTTAAATATAGTATTATTCATAGAGGAATCACGCCTTGGTATCACAAGGGTGTTCCAAAATAGGACAGTGAGGAACAAAACCCTACCTGGCATGGGGTTCAACACTAATTGTAGTCATAAAGGACCTATACCATTATGTGTCAGGGGATTGACTCAATTAGTGCCTATAGAGGACATTATCCATGTAATCACAATGGGGTTTCACTATATTCTATTGAGGACCAACACCATATTTGGTAGGGGGTACCAAAAAATTGTTACAATAGAGGACATGTTCCCCAGTTCGTCTGAGGTGTTCCACTGAGAACACCATGATATCTCACATTACCACTACTATCATCGAACACTGCATTAAAATGTTTCACGATCTGAAAATAATGCATCATAATTCAAAATCCACATTATATGTAACCATCACACTCTTCATAGAAAAACACGGTCAGTGGGATACATACATACCTGAACATGAATCCATTGAAAAGGTTACTCTTCACTAAAATATGTCTGAATGTGAACTCATGTTTCCCACTCCATTTTAAAAAATAATTATATTCCCAAACAACCTCATTATTTCCATATAGAAAAGAGGATATTGTTTCCATTGAAAATATGAAAATGGGGTGCACCATTTAGAAGATACAACTATTTGAAGATGTAGCCCAAAGACCTATAGTGGCTCGCAACTGACCGACACGAGACCAAATTCCATGGTTACTCCACCTACCTATATGTTCAATCAGCATGGTCAATAACACATGAACTGACCGTCTGTGGACTGAACTCTAAAATCAATCATCTAGCCACACTGACCATTCGATGTGGTCAACCACTATGGTCCTTACATGGTTGCAGACACCACAAAAACTGGATTTCATGTGGATTCATGGTCGACCAAGGCCTTTCTCTACACTTTATCACCATAGGCTAGACCCTACAATTCCCTATGTTTTCCATACTCTATCCTACTTAGTACACCTTTTCCTGGACAACCTATACCTTTTCGTCTTAGCCGACATAGCCCATATTGGGACACCCCAACTAGTCAGCCCATCACCATGGAGTGCCACCACATTCCACAACCTGTTTTTATGCCTCATCGAATGGATTGACTTCTACATCACTCCACTACTACCCCATAACTCCACCATCGGCCACAACAACATTGATGTCACAATGGTGTTCACATTCATGAACCATCGTTCCTCCAATAATGCCAAAATCTTTCTAAAAACATATTAGGAATCATTGGAATAATATCTATATATATATATTCCCTACTCGATTATCCATTGATGTTTCCACTTGTCAAAAAATTAACGATGAATATCCAAGATGAATAGAGGAAAAAAATGCAAATAAATGGAATCCAGGAATAGATCAATGGTGATGATAGCTTTCCCATAGATAATATGGTATAATATTATGAAAAATGAAATAAATAGATTTATATTCAATAAAGAACATCAATCAGAAA
Organism: Viscum album; assembly: GCA_963277665.1. Taxonomy (NCBI): domain Eukaryota; kingdom Viridiplantae; phylum Streptophyta; class Magnoliopsida; order Santalales; family Viscaceae; genus Viscum; species Viscum album. The sequence goes on from OY728150.1 coordinate 2,015,470,655, forward strand.
CATTGAGTTCAATTAAAAGGATCATACAACAATTTGGATAGGTTCTTTGTTTATGTACATGCTTGTTAATGCTTAGTCTAGGATTTTTCGTTGAACACCCAAAGGATGAAGATGATAGCATTGCCTTCGGTGGTGATAGTTGTTATAAAACCCTTGAAACATATCATAGATTTCTATTTATAATTGTTTAATTATTTCAAATTTAAACTGCTTAATCACAACCTATAATAGTGATGAAATGCAAATGTCGCACAACCTATCACTTTAACTCATAAATATGTAAAACGAAAAATTAAAAACACAACAATGGTCTCGAATTTATAATATTAATCCTCGAAAAGGATGTATTCTAATATATTTCAGATATAAAATAAAATAATATTATTATTTGTGATGATTTTATGAATTTGGATGTTTTGGACAAATGACATGAGCCGACAAAAGTTATTTCCATCGAAAGGAAAAGGTTGCATTATGGACACAATTGTGGCCTCAAATTTCTAATATGAGCTAGTTTTTATGATCTATCTCATTGATTTTACATGAATAGTATAAAATATACATAATTATTTTTTGAAATTATTTTTATGCAAACCGGTTCGTGGAATATCATGGGGTCATAGGTCCTAGCTTAGTAAATATATATTGAAATATTTCAAAGTTAAACAAGGAAAAAATGGTTTCACTACACTAAGACCAATTAATTAATAACATGTATATTAAAAGATTTTAAAAGTAAATAATAAATAAATTTTTCAAATAATAAATTTAAATATTTGAATCAAAATATTAGATGACCATACTCTAATAAAATCATTATTAAATTTTTAAGAGAAATAACATTTCTACATTGGAAATTTGAAGTTATTTTGGGAAATAATTTCAATTTTTATAAAATCAGATTATAAACATTTGTATAATTAATATAACAATGGAACAACAATAAAAATGTGTTTGATGCATAAATGATGTCAATCATGTGAAAATATGTTTTAAGATATTTCAGAATTGGGACAGTTAATTTTTTTTAAGTGTAAATATAAAATAATAATTACAATGAAAATGTAATAATTTGTTGTATAAAACAAATAATGGAAAAAATATAGTGTTTCATGAAAAATTTATTTATTTTTTGAAAATAATTTTGTCTCAAATAGGTTATTAATGGTACTAAAAAATGGGTATGAAATATTGAATTTCCCATTAATTGGGTTATCTTGAAGGAAAACATTAAGACAATTTCCTATATAAACAATGTATTTCAACATAAATGATTCATGAACTATTATAGATAATTGAGTTTGGAACATATGAAAAAATAATAATAAATATATAAAAATAATGGTGTATTGCATTGTGGTAACAGATGAAAATGAATAGCGTGATTGAAAAAAATGTGGATAAAGAAGAATCCCATGTCACTTTGTAAACAATCGAATCTTCCTCCCCATAAAATTAATAATAATAAAATGAAACATATAATACCGTTATGATAAATAGATTAATTATATGATACAAAAAATTCTAATATACATACACAAAAAAACTAGAAATATTGTTGAATTATAAATATATCCTATAAATAAAAGTTAGATGAGAAAACCCAAACATTATGTCCGAATGTGTTATGCACTTGAACAAGATGTATTGGAAAATAAAATTTGATTAATTAATAAATTATTAAAGAACATATTTGAAATGTAAAGTATTAGTTAAAATTTTATTATATAAAAATTTATATTTTTTTTATGATTAATAATTTTTAATTCCGTCATTCAGTGTTTTTTTTTGCGTTGGTTTTCTTGATTGGTCCAGTTGTCTACCTGTATTAATGATAATGCGAAATGGGAATAGTTATATAAAATTGAAATTATATTTTATTTGTTAAAATCCTTAATATTAAATGTTTATAAAAGTCATTTTTTATTTGAGGGTTAGGATTAGTCATCATATTATATATCATTGATAATCAATAAGAATATATTACTGTGTTTTTTATCCTCAGAATGTAGTTTTGTCTCATTAATTAATATAATGTAAATATTTTGACTCTATAACTTAGAATAATATTTATGAAATAAATAATTTTTTTTTATAAAAAAAATAATATTTTTATGACCATTCAAAATGGTGGAATTTAAAAACTGAAGCACGTCAGCCGTAGAGGTGGTAAATCGACAACTGATGGAAGTGGTTTTTATTTTTAGAATAAATTAAAAAGATAAGATACATGATGGAGGATATTATATTGACATAATAACATTAATTTATATATTTAATACAAGATTAATCATTCATGTTGGGATAAAGGGTTTGATGATAGGATAAAAAACTAAAAGAAACTGAATGATAATTTGTATGAACGAGACAAGATTTACCACTGCATGTCTCCACCTTGTGAATCTCTTAAAAACATTTGGATGCACTTTTGGTGAGTCCAAAAATACCAAAACGTGTAGGATATATTTGGTAGATGAAATGGAAAGAATATTATTAGGTTTCATGTCTATGTTGGGTGTGAGGATAAGGGTTGTTGGGATTTGAATTAATAATGGAGAAGATGGGTGTGTTTTAAATATTTTAATAATTTGTGAATTATTTTAGCTCAGGAATAAGAATAATTTGAGAATTATCATTAAATATATTAAAATCATGAAGATAAGTTTGAGATTTTGGGCTTAGAACTGGCATACATCATCTACGAATCAATAATTCAAATATTAATTAAATATTGTAAATTACAGTATATCACTTTTCATAAAAATATCAACTATTTTAAAAAATATCCAAAATTTTCAGCGTAACCATTTTTCGACATGTATAATTCATAAATTAACACCATTTAAAAATATAGTTTTCTAAATATCTAAAAATCAATCTTCAAACCTAATATTTATTTACATAGATTTTACAAATATCAAATTTATAACAACTTTATAAAACATTTATAAATTAATTAAGGTATCTTAAAATTATTTTATAATCAAAATTAAACAAAATATTATGTTTTGAATAATTTTTTTGAAAATAATTTTTTAAATTTTTATATAAATTTTAAAATAGTAATTAAATATTAATGTTTCACAGAAATACCTCTACTTATTTTACCATTTATAATAAATGTATTTACTTATTCAATTATATAAATATATTTTATTATCCTTAGTAATATACAAAATTTTAATTTATACATCATTATCCAATGATAGTATTAATATCATAAATACAATATTAGTATTAAAAAAAAATATAGTTTTAGAAAAATTATAAATTTTTATTATTTACTAAATAATAGATATTTTCATAAAAACACCACAATATCCCCAAATGATAATTTTTATATTCTAATTTTCAAAATGAACATTATTTTTCAATTAAATTATATAATAGAGTAAAATTTTTGTTTAAAAAAATTGTATTATAAAAAGATTGGGATACAACAATTAGGGAAATATAGTCATTTTAATGCATAAAATTGGATTTATTCTTATATTATTACTATAAAATCATTTTAATAACTATAAAAAATTTTCATTAAATATAATATGAAAATTTTATAACATAGTTAATTCTATTCATCCCCGCAAATTAAATGGTTTTGTTAAAATATATTTTAAAAGTAATAATAATTAATTGTATATCATTGTTTTTTTGTTTGGAATTGTGTAAAAAAAATTTTGTAAGTAAAATTAAATTTTAAAATAAATTCAATTAAATTCATTGGTTTAACATTCTCCAATTCATCATCATAATATAATTTTTTTTTGAATTTCAATGTTTAATTGATAAAAATTTCTTCTTCTGAAACACATATTACAATTAGGGTCAATAAAATGTTCTATTAACAATACATAAGAGGAAAACTAAAATTTCACCACAATACTATGATTTTGAGTAGTAAATAATTAATAAATATTAATAAAATGTACACAGAAGATAAATAATAATTTTTCTTTTTTATGGAGTGTGATATAGAAAATTGTCATTACAAAATATCCTATTAAAAAACTTTAAATATTTTTATTGGTTAAAAGAAAATTAATTTCACAGAAATAAATTTTAAAAAATAAAATTTATATTCCAAAAACATTTTCCCAGAGCCATTCTATTCTTTAAATAGTAATATATATATATATTTGAGAAAATAAAATAACATGATTGATTTCCATGACATAATAATAATGTAATCCTTTAGTAGTGATTCCAACTATTTATACTTTTTAAAATGTACTTTTCAAGCCCGATAAAATTTTAGGAAACTAATATCCACCATTCTTTTATTGACCCTTTAGATATTTATTTAATAAAAATTCATATCACACAATATCCAATAAATAATAAGTTAACCCCATTCGATAATATATAATGTTCATCATCATCATCAACTTAATCCATGGGACTCATCCAAAATACATATGTATAAATTTATAGTCCAAAATGGTGTCTAAATTTCCATTATATGCTATTAATTTCCATAATATCCATAATAAATGTAAGACAAAAATAAAATAATATTTCAATTCAAGATACTACTGAACTGTAATTCCATAAAATAACTTAAGTCTACTGAAATAACATTAATCACATAATTAGTATATCAATTTCTAATATGAAGGTTATTAATTAGATACAATATTTACTTAATATAAAATTACCCTCATCCCAAAAAAGGTCATGATAATCATTACTTCATCTAGAATAGTGTTTTACACTTTTTTTACCATCAGTTTTGGGATTAAACCTCACAAACATTCCAGACGCAACTGGTTTTCACCCATACCATGGGTTTCAATTTTTTCTCAAACAAAACAAATATAACATCCAAAATATAATCCATGTGCATTCATGAAATATTATTAATAACTAATATATCAATATGACCCAAATATATAAATACATCATCAATTTATTTATTCATAAGTCCTTTAGTATTGTACAATTTTTCATACAGAAGAAAGAATTAACTTTGTTAATTCCAAAATTCTACAATTTTATGGAAATTAGCTAAAACCGATTTAAATTATGTGTTTTATTTCATTCCATTTTACTCTTTATTTTTTCTATGAAATTAATTGATTTATTTTATAATTTCCAAAATATAAATCACATATTCATTCCATCATGACATGTTCTTGGGTGACCCCTTCCCATTTCTTGAATGATTAAAAGCAAGACATATTTTCTCCATTGTCTCCACCATAGGAGATATCAAGAAACTCTGTTCTTATTGAGTTTGGTTTTTTCTAGAGATTTTAATGTGATATATTGTTAATAATATTATAGGAAATTTTTTTAGTAATATACATGATATCATTAACATATATAATTATACCTTTTGGTTATCATCCCCAACAAAATGTACATAATGTTTAATATTAAAATTACTTCATTAGGTTCCTTTCATTTATAAAAACATGAATTCATATTATGAGTAACAAAAATAATTGATAAAAAATATATAAAAAATTATAGAATATATTGAGTCTTTAATTTCAATATGAAATAAATAATTATATACCATGATTATGAATTTTCATTCTGTATAAAAATTCATTGAAATGGTTTGTAAAGGGAATGAGAATTATCTTATGCATATCTCCCCGGTGTGTCAAACTATATGCGTAGTAATCCCTATTCTCAGGTACTATGTAATGATAATTCAAGCATGACACAACATGTCAATGTTGTAACCTCTATGATCATCAATTCTACAACCATTTCCTCATATAGTATACAAAGCCCTTCATATTTATAGAATGACTCTTATAATCTAAACCATACCAAAATTCTCATATATTCTTTATTCATTATCCACAATGTTAGTCTTAATGTAACATTACCTAATGTATGTTTCAATGAAGAGTTTATATGTATTAAACTGAACATAAAATGACAAGAACATTAAATTCCCCTTTCATAGTAGCCTAGTGTCAGTTCCTTACATTATTACACAAATATAACAAACATAGATGTTACATCCACATGGAGTGAATAGTTTCGTATCTTTGGAAAACTATATTCCAATATTATTTTTACATTACAAAATTTAATTTGAAAAATTTTATATCTATTGGAATCATCAATTAAATCCTAGATTTTCCAAGAATGAAATTCATAATATACATATTTTCATTTTGGTGAATAATTAAAAAATGAAAAATGTGATTTTGGATTCTCATTAAGGGTATGTAATATAGTAGAAGATATAATAATTGAACATAAACAACAATGCAAAATGAATAAATAAAGAAATTCCATTTATACATAATCTTAAATATAAAATGCTATGGATAAATATTCTGTAAATATTTCAATATTTGTTCTCAAAAGAACGTAACATAACCATGAATATTCAATTAGTCGAATAATAACAAGTATTATCAATTTACAGTATCATAATGTGGGACAACACAATTCCATACATAATAAATATACCTTAATGTTTTCATTCAAGACACCACATATAAATTGTTAAAAACCCTATTTATTTTGAAAATTCCATTACATTTTACCCAAAAAAATTTGATATATTTTAATCATAATCCAATAAGTAAATACTGTTATAAAATCATTGATAATTAATTAGATATATAAATTTTTAACTTTTAAAAAAGTTTTATTTGGGAAAATATTTTTTATTTTATATAAAATATTATTTTAAAAATATATATATAAAAAATAAATTGTAAGGATAATGAAATTGTTTTGGAGGCGTAAAATTTTGTCCAGCATGTAAAAATACTTTTTACAAAACAATTTAATTAGGACCCCTTAGTACAGTTAATGAGAAATTAAAGAAGATCTTCTAAATGAGAAACGTCAAAATTGTTTCTATAATATCAGAAAAAAAAATATACATGTTCAGGGAAAATGAATTATTTTTGAAAGTGGATGATTATTTAAATAGATTATGTATTTAACATGAAGATTTGTAAGAAATGGGAATAACACCTTAATTATGGTTTCAAAACAAGAATAATTGAAAATGGAACCATATAAAATTTATATTTACACATAAAAGAAACATTAATGGATATAGATACATGATTTTGGAAAATAAAAATAGAATATATACGATGTGAAATAATTAATTGAGATTTATATTGTGGTAAGGTGATAGAAATAATAACCTAAATAACAGTTGTAGTTTTGAGAAGAAGCACTTACTACAATGTAATCAATTGAAGCATATGCATAATAAGATTAATAATAAAAAATTTAATCATTTAATAGAATGAAAATAAATTGATTGATGATATGATACATCAAAGTGATTCATATATATAGTAAAAACAAGAAATAGTTTTGAATAAGTTATATTACACAGATATAAAAGTGTTATTAAAAAACCCTTACATTATATAATAAAGAGTTATGAACATAAACATAACGTCATGGATAATAAAATTATATTTATAAATTAGTTATTTAATTAACTATTTATCTTTATTTTATTTATTGTGATTTTATTATGTTCATCTGTGGCCTTTTTGATGAGTGATAAGTTTTAATTACATTATTCATGGGTAATCTTCGTCATAAATTTCATGATTTGTTAAGTTGTATGGTATATGATAGATTATATGAAATGGGAATTGATATCATGATTCAAAATTATATTTTATTAATATTCATCAGGAATAATTAATCATTATGTAATTCATTCTTAAATATTGGGTGAGGTTAAATCATCAGATAATATGTTACTGATAATCATTTTTATTTTTGGAAGTTTGTTGTCTTCCTAAACATGTTTTTTACATTAATTAATATTATAAACATATATTGGTCCATAAAAATAATAAAATGATGGTATATATTAAAATGTTTTTAAATCATAATAATATTTTTATAACCATCCTTGAATTCTGAAAATAAACATGAAAACAAGTCATCAATGAAGGAAGTAAGGAGACAACTCACAAATAATATTTTTCTTTTTAGAATAAAGAATGATGAGTATAGATTTAATGGAGGATTTTCAATTTAAATAATTAAATTAATGTATATATAATATCATATAGTTATCTTTAATGTTTTTATAGAGGGTTTTATGAGATGATAATAATTTAAAAGATAGAAGAAGAAAAATTAAAAGAACGAAATATGATTTTACTCAAGAATTCTCAACCAAAAGTACCTCCTAATTGATTTTGGGAACTGTATTTTGGTAATAATTGTAATACAATACCATGAGTGATATGTCACTTAGAGGAAATTCCAATAATATAAGGATGCTAAAATTATTAATAGTTTTGAGAATAATGGGTGTTGAGGGGTTGTATTTATAGTGGAGATGAAGACAGTTTTTTGAATATTTTGTTAATTTTTTTGATTTTTTCTCACGAATAAGAATAACATTATAATTTTAATGAAATATATTATACTAATTTTGAATATTTATATATTATGCTGTTAAATCATTAATTAATTATCTATGACATAATATGTTATGTATTTATTAAATATAGTAAATTATTGTATTCCACAATTCAGTATAAATTTATCAATTTTAGAAAAATTCCAAACATTCCCCTTAACCATTTTTTGTGTGTAGAGTTAAAAAATAACTAATTTTTATTAATTTTTCATATAAATATGTAAAACAAATTTAAAAAAAAAAATTAAATTACTAAAAAAATACTGATTTTAATATTATAACCTATTTAATGACACTCAGAAAAATTAAATATGGTCCCACAAAATTTTAATATAATCATAATAAATAAAATTAATCTATGAATAAATTTTGGAAAAAAATTATTTTATGTAAATAATATATATATATATATATATTCACATGTCATAGCAATTCCAATAATTAATGTATCATTATTAATAAATTTATTTTCTTATACCATGATATAAATGAAATATATTATAATTTATAAGATACCAAAATATAATTCATAATTTCATAGGTTATATTAATTTTTAAATTATTAATATAATATTAATATAATAAACTTTAATTTTTATAAAAATATGAGGTTTTCATTATTCACATGAAAATAAATTCATTTTGAAAAATAAAAAATTTACCCTAATTTAATTCTGTCATTTTTCATTTAAAAATCCATTTTTTCTTGTTCAATTGAATTTATGAATGTTTCAATATTTAGTTTTAAAATAAGTATTACATTAAATAGTGCTAAGACTAACATTAAAAAATATATCCCTTTTAATGCAGAAAATTTAACTCATACTTATGATATATCTATAGAATAATATGTATGAATGTGAAACAATGTAATTAAATTTAGTATATTAATTTCAATATTTGGATAATTGTATTCATTCCAAACAATTTAAACGGTAGGTTATAATGGCCACATAAACACAATGAAATTTTATTTTATATCATTTTTTATTATAGTTTGGTGTTGTGTATAACTAATATTGTTAAAGAAATTAATTTTTTAACAAATAAACATATCAAAAGATCTTAGGGTGATACAGTATTATGTTGATTCTTTCGTAGTCTCATGGAATTAATCATTTAGACATATTTTGTTAAAAAAATTTCTACACATCAGTTTTAAACAACCTTTAGAATATATCATGATAAGGGTAATGTTTCACGTGCCTTTGAAATAATACATCCAACAATTAATAATATTTTTTAATCATAATTATGTTATTATTATCTTTTTAGATTTTTCTATGAAGAAATATATATATTCATTTATTTATTTGTAATTTGATTAAATGGAATATGTTTTCTGTTATTTCTGAGAAAATATTTATTATTTCTACTCCAAATATTTAAATTCAATCCATAATAATTTATTTTACCATTATATAATGTTGAATGGTTAAATAGTTATTTAAATATATTGAGTTTTATATTATTTTCTATTTTAGATTGATTATGTTTTTTTATAAATGATATATCTGATGTAGTTATACTTTTCTTATCATTTGTGATGACCCTAATTTTTTTTATTTTCCCCTATGATTCTGTGATGCTTACATGGATAGATATCAAAAAATTATATAGGGTGAATAAAGTTATTATCAAAAAAATTATTTATTAATTTTTATATTCATATGTAATGTTATACTCAAGTATGTATATAGTTTACCAAGTCTACTAAACTGATTGATCCATCATGATTTTATTCTGGGTATCTTATTCCAATGTAATGGTTCCAGACACTACCTCCTAGAATACTAGGCTCAGCTATCTACTCTTTATATCGTAGTATCTTTATTAGAATACAGGTAAACTACATAGAAGAAAAAAATTATTAGAGAATAAAACCATAAGTTAGGATTTCAGGATATGTATAGAAAAATATAATAATGTTTTTAAAAGGTAATGGTTATTTGGTTTTTAATTGTTGTAAAACAATATATAAACACTTCATGTAGATATAGTTCTATAATAAAAGTACTAATGGATAATATCTTCTAAAATGGTGTGTTAGGCCTGACACAAATATAACTAGTACACTACAATGGTCATTACTTCTCACCTAGTATTACACTCCCATGGGAAATTCATATGATTTTCAGATTTTATATTCCTTAAAATATAAAGGATTATAATAGATGATGAAAATGAATTAAAATTTTTAATCCATATACCAATGAATAACCCGTGATTAAGTAATATTGATATTGTATTGATATTTTGTGATTAAACAATAAAATAATTGAGGTATTTTTATTAATGTTTTTTAGTTATATGAATTATGAAACATATGGGTATTTTGTTAAATTTTTTTAGTACATGTGTTTATAATAGCTTAAGAGTTCAGAATACCATAAAATGTTTATGATATTATTGATTATCATAAGATTTATTTGATAGAAATGTTATTTTAGGTTTTAGGTGATGTTTCTCTACCATGATTATGGATAAATTGGGTGACATTTTGATGAAAAAAACATTATATTGGAAAAACTATTTGAGTAATAATGCCACTAAATTTTATAATCAAATTTTAAATGTTATAGAAAAACATTATGGTGAATATTATATTTAATTACATTGTGATAATAATAAAATATTATTAGTAAAAATTGTAGTAAATAAAATGTTTTATTGGAACCCGTAGTGAAAAGAAAAATAATTGATTAAATTTCAAACTATCCATCATATTTTTTTGGGAACATCATTAATATACCTAAGAAACAGGACAACTTTTATGATGAGTTAAAAACCCTCATATCTAAAAAGGCAACAAGTTGTGAACTTATGACAAATGGATGATAATATTTTAATGTAAACTACTGACAAAGAATATTACCTAGTTCATATTTCATTTTTTATTTAAATGATTTGATGTTTAAATATAAATAATGGCCTTATAGTGTTTATTATGGGTATTATAAATTAATTTATTAACCATAGTAGTTACAATTGTTTTTTTACAAAATGTAAATAATTTTTGATGGATATAATGATCCATTAAGAGAGAATTGTTGTCTATCATGAATAAAAAAACATTTATTTGGAATAAATTTAAAGAATTTAATGGGAATACATTTGGAATTGATTAAATTGTAGGCAAAGAATAAAATTTTTATTTTAAAAAACGTACATATCAATTAATACATTTTTTTATATTCGTAGACATTATTAATAATATTTAACATTATAGAATGAATGATGAAGAAATACTTTATCATAATTAATTTACTTAAAATTATCAAAATTCTCAATTATATCACAAAAATATATGGTTTTGAGTCCAAAATCATTTAATTTAATCACACATGTTATTTTCATAAATTATTTCAATAACATTAGATAATTTTTTTAATATTTCTTCCATGATCATAAAATAAATTTCCACTAATGTTATACTACATATAATCATAGTCATATGTTATTAAAATGGTTATTCTACAACCCATTATCTCTAATCTAGGTGACTTTATAGTCACTATTTTGTGATTTGGGATTTCAAAATTGTTATTTCTATATTTAAAACCCTTTATTAATGAGATAATGTTTAAATTTGGAGGATATAATTTTTTAATATGGGGATAATTTAACATCCTAATAGTCATAATTTTTTTTAATTCGTTTATCTGTATAAAATGAGACCCAAAGCCTACATAATAATATAAATTTCATAGAATTTTCAATATATAAACTATTATAGTAAAATTTAATATATTTCATATCGTTCAATAAATGAATCAACATGTTATCTAGTGTTACAGAAAACAATGAATTTATTTCTTAACATCTATTACATGCTATACCTATTTTTACGAAATAATTACAATATTATAAATTAAAATAAGAAAATTTCTTGACCATTAAATTTTTTTCTCTTTAATAGGATTTAATAAAATATAAAATTATAATTTAGACTTCAGTTGAATCCAATTTATATTAAATGAAAAAAAAATCAATATTTTGGAAGTGTTTATACAAAAAACTATTTTTATGCTCCCTAGTAAATTTTATTTTCATAAATTAAAAGATTTATTATTAGTAAAATAATATTAAATAAATTTACATGAAATATATTAAATCATTTATTTCTGAATGTTTTGCAATATATTTTATAGTCATATGTTAAGAATGAAATCCAATTTTATACCTAAAAGGATGAATTTTTCCATAGTTAAATTTTCTACCTATAAGTAGAACACCTATATTAAAAATAAATTTTAAAGGATTTAAAAATTATAATTAAAAATATTATTATTTTAAAAATATATTTGGGTGGTATTTTATTATTTTCATGTCATGTTTCAATTATTGAAGAGTAGTTAAAAATATATACTTATAATTGAAATTTAAGTTTCCATCTATAAAATAACTACTGCTAAATTATATTTTGAACATGTATCAAATTATCTATATTAAAAAATAAAAATCAATTAATAAAATTTAGGTTATCTATATATATTCAATATTGAATTTATTTTGTTTAATCATATTCACATTTTGATCATTTTACTTCAAAACCCGCTTTCTTGCCACGCCTATGGCATTAATTTTAAATTAATTTTTTTCAACTTCTATAAAATAAATATGGAAAAATGGATTAAATATATATAATTATAATAATTATAATATTATTTTAATGTCAAATAATTTTTTTACCAATGAAATTAATGATTAAATGAAAAATTAATAACATTTATTAAGTTAAAAACATGATTAACAATGAACTAAAAATTTAAATCAATGGGTAACAAATCCTAGAAAAATTTCCAAAATCCCTTGAATTATTATAGATTGACCATATAAATTATTGGATAGAACATGTATCATAATTGGATCCAAATGATATAGAAAAAATCATCGGTGGAATTCCCACCCTAAAAAATGAACATGTTTTCCACTCACCCATCATCTGAAAGTCCAAACCTTCCCCCTATCATGAAACCATAAATCATAATTGAACTATACAATAATGACCCAAATCATCTAAACACTAAAATCTGATAATTATATAATCATTATCATAATAATAATGTTTTCGTTGGAATGTATTAGTGAAATCCTAATAATGATACTTGAATAATAGATAATGTATTTCAAAACCATTTTTATTTAATTTCCAAATCTTTCTTTTTAAATTACGTATATATCATGCATACATAAAAACCAATGTATTATAAATATAAATAAAAGTTTTTTACTGTTATTACCAAAAAACATAGACACTTATATCAAATGGGACACACAATCATTGTTTGTTTGTAAGGAAAGATACTGCCGGGAAAACTAGTGTTATTTGGTCTGTGATTTCCACCATTAATGATTTAGAATATTGATGGAATTATAATTTATATTTGATATATATTATATTTAGGATTTATGTATTATTATTTATTTATTATATAACACACATCATGTTTGCTTCAATTTTGTGGGATTAAGATAATGTTGTTTGTGTGTACGACAGAGGACCGCCTGATGAAGCAATGTAATTCATTGACCCTTTTCATGGAATCTGTTAATGATGATTCAAAAATAGATATGTTTAATACATGATATAGTAATTATAATTTAATGATAATACATATATATTATTATAATTTATTTATTTCAATAAATCAATAAAATGGATACAATATTCATGTGTTTGTATGTCCCACTGTTTCAATTAACAATGTTTTCCATTTCCAACCATTAAATTTTATGGATTTTAAAAAATAAATATATAATTATTATATATTATTTTAAAATCAGGGCTTAAATAGTTTACATTATGAAATCAGGAATAATATAATATGATCAATAAATACAATTGAATTTTCTTTAAAAAAAACAACTATTACCCTAAATGTTGAATACAATGAATTATTATTAACAAAAGAGAAATAAAATGTTATAAAAGGATTATATATGAAATAATTAATATAAATATGGTTATTTTATAATTTAAAAACACATATATAGACATATTTAATGAGATTAAATAATTCACTTCAAAAAAGAAATCACGAGTTAAGGGATTTGGTTTCAATTTATCAATTAGAAATGAATTTCATAGTCTAATTCATTTTCATTAGGTTGTAATACTAATTAATTATATCCAATATTATAAGATTTATTTTATAATGAATTTTAGATATATTTACTTTTCCTTCTAATGGATTAATGTTTATTTAAACTTTATACACATTATCGCTTCATTGGTTTATTGTCAATAGAACATTTTGTTATTTGAAAGGGATTAGTTTATAATATTATATTAATTAAGCTTATTTTAAGAGATATTATTAACAAAAAATATATATTTTTGTTAATTATTTGGTATTTTAATAATATAACATTGTTTTATTCTCCTATTGTTATTCATATTTTTATTTTCATTTAATAGTACATTTATCTCACAGTTTTGTAATTAAATGTTATATATATTTTTATGAAATCCCAATATCATTTCACTCATTAGTAGTAAAACATATTTTAATATAAAACCATGTTTTTGAAAATGTTTTTCTAAAACGTTTTTTAATTTTTTATATGTTATATTTTGTCATATTTACCAATTCTTACATGGAACAAAATTTCCTAAACGAACTCTTCTTATCATTTTATGAAAAAGAAACTTTTCTAAAAAATTTAAATTCAATAAATGATTGTCCTTTTTAACTTTTATTAAATAACGAAAATTAGCCTATACAAACAAATTGTAAGATAAATTTAATTTTTATGAATACAATTTTTTGAAAATTATTTTAAATGTGGTTTTCAAAAAAATATATTTTCAAAATAAATTTCAAATGAAAACGAATAATTTTATTAATAATGTTTTTGAAGATTAATTTATTTAATAAATTATAAAAACACTTATTATTAATCCAATTGGTATAGGTGTTATTTATTCCATCCATAATTTTCGGTTTAATGGATTATGATTATTTCGACCATGTATATTATTGAAATTAATTTCACTAACTAATTCACATTATAGTTAACATCCCCTTGAGTTATTCATTTTCCTATGACTGTATAACATAAAATTCCCCCTAAATATTCATACCTACTATCATGGATATGATTACATCCTAAAACGTATATCATTATTACATATGGTAATTTGTATTAATATTACTTGATTTAAGGAGGAATTATTGATAAATCCAAATAATTTACTCTCATCAGACATACATAATATTTAAAAATTAAATGGATTATTACATATAACATAAAATATTTATTCCAGAAGATGCTAATGGTAATAGATAATTATATCCCCTTGATGCTTTTTTGGTACCATAGGATGAATAATTTGGATAGCCTTAGTTAAATGGGTGTCTAAAAATACGATTTAATCTAATATATCTTCTATATAATAGTTTAACATTCATAGAGAACATGACATCTAATAATTATGCATTAACTTCATTCAGAAATTCGTTATAATTATATATGTGATATTAAATTTGAGAAAATTGTACCTGTTATAATTCATTCCAATTATATTAATTGAATGGAATGTGTATTCATTTATTAATCGTTTTATTTATATTATTCGTTATCTCTTTATTTAAATGGAATGTATGTTCAATTATTTAAAATTCCATATTGACTACATTTTATCTAGCTATATAAATGTCATGTCTGTTGCTTTAATTACAATTATATACATATTATTCTTATTGATTTATGATTACTTCTATTATTTAAACCAATTAATGAGCATTTTATGTCACCATTAATTTTTTTCTTTCCTTAGGATCCTTGATGTATACTTTGAATGACATAGAATATCATTATAGATAGAAAAATATAATTATGTATAAAAATATGATATATATTTTGGTTAAAAAAATATATATCAGTCATTTATGTATTATGTTTTCTAAGGATACAAAAGTTTTTGAAAATTTAGGATTGTATTTCATGTATCTTTTCAAATGAAATACTAGAAAACTATGGGTTTGGTCTTATTGGAGTCATTTTGCTACATTTTATGTTTGAATATAATATTCCATTATTAACTATCATTGATTCAAATGCCACACATCAAATCATATGAAATATAAAATATTTTAAATGTAATTATATTTTTTAAAAAACATATAACTAATAATATATAATTAAAAAATTAAATATTGTGTATTAAAATTTTAAACACTATTGGGTTTTCCTCAAATGTTTTTGAATTTGAGGATACAAAAATATATATATTGTAGAATAATATAATATTATTTAAGTGTAAATTGAAGGATAAAAAATTTATTTAATAGTTATTTTTCTATATATCTAAAGTTTCAATTTCAATTTGTGTTGTGATCATAAAAATATTAAATCTAATGACAACACATTATGAATATTTCAGGACAATATTTCTATATTATAATTTATGAAAGGAAATATCCTTATGTATTTTAATGGGTGATTCATTTTTACTTTTTTATAATGTATAATTTAGTGGATATAAGAATAGATATAGATTTACAATTGGATTCACATTCACATATGTTGTAATTTTATTATATTAATTTCTCAAGAATAACAAGTAGTTTAGTTATCTTATAGATAATAGTATTTTGTAGAAGAAACATAGGATTAAAAAATTATATTTTTACAATGTTTAATAATAGAAATTGGAATGAAATTTGTTAATATAATTTTTTTAATTAAGTATCAGGGGTAATAAATGTTTTAAATAATCATGTATTTAATTAAATGATGTAGAATAATAAATAGAAGAAAAACATCATTTTAAGAATTAAAAAAACTGAGTTCTATATATATTGACTATGATTTAATGTGAAAATATATTAGACATGTTATTAATGGATATAATTATCAAAATATTCAGGAGGATTAGGGAGTCAATGTGATTTGGATGCCTTGATAGTGATCAAAAGATCAATTCATGTGAAATGGTTGCAATTTGTTGACATTCATATGGTTTTTGAATTTAATATTTAGAAATTTTTAATCAAGTATGATATTATACAGATGTATATATCGTTTCCATTATCAATAACTATTACAGACTGTGTCAATGAGTTATATTTGAAATTTTATGTGAAATAACATTGATTTTGACATATTAATATAATATGATAAATTCAAGTGTTATGATGAATATTAATGTAATATTGAACCTATAATGATATGAAATTAGTTGTTGAACATACAGTTCTGCAAAAAATTGGACAAGATGATGATTTAATTGTCTCATGTAGTGAAATGTGAGTAATAAAAATTAAATGTGTATATTGTCATTGTGTTGAATATTAAATAGAAACAAATTTGTGATTTTCTTGTAAATTTTTTTTCTAATGTGGATAATATTTTTACTAGTCAGGAAATTACATTGAATATATTGATTAATAATTAGATTTATAAACAGTGATTTTGTATCCTACCCATTTTAGTGGAATCATTTCATTGTTGATTGATATATTCAATTTTTAAAACCTTATATATTCCATATAATATTTTTTGTCAATTAATATCATTTCAATAATTTTATTTCAAGATTAATGGTCAATATGGTATGGGAATATTTCTCAAATACATCATTTTTTAGTCCCATCTGATATTCAAGTATTTGTATATACTTTAATATCTACAAGTAGGATCCTGTTTTTTATAAAACTAATATCTCTCAAACCATTAATATCGATGAATCCATTTCACAACCTAAATTTATAATTTTTATTCACTACATATTTTTGTATTTATATAAATTATTCGTATTAGGATAAATAAACAAGGATTTTACTAGTTTATATAATCTCTCAATATAAATTACCAAAATAAATATTGATAATTTCCATGATAAAATTATCCAAAAATATTTACACAAACATTAAAATACATTTGTGACTCATGAAACACTAAATTACTCAATGTTGATGTGGTTTATACATACCCGAGTTGTTAGTTTAAATTTTGAATTCCTAATTCTTGTAACCCAAATTTATATTCATCATTGTCATCATTATTATATTCAATGATTTAAAATGTTATGAATAGTATTACTATATAGATAATTTCAACAAGAATAAGTCGAAGTATGTATAAAAATAGAATAATTCCACACTTAATTTCCCTGAACACTCAATATGTATCTCAAAAAAATAATATTATGAATCAATATATATTCATAGTAATTATATTGAATAATGGAAGTTAAATATCAATAAAATTTATAAATAATGATCAAATAAGTTATATTGTTTTAATATAATGATAAAAACCAACAGAAATATAATATCCTTAAAACTTCCACATAGAAGAGAATGTTGAAATAAATATATGAAAAACATCCACCACAAATCTATTATACTATTCATCCAATAATATCATGTGAAACATCCATAATAAATTATGTCATGGATGAATATGTATTTTTTGAGAAATAGATTCATTTAGAAATAAATTAATATGGTAAATTTAATTTTAGTATTTAAATATTTTAACACTGTACGAAAATAATGATATTATGGAATCATAAAAACATTAACAGCCTTGAAACAAAAAAATGTTTCCATTATATTAACACTATTATTGTAACATCCAGGGTAAATAATGATTAAAAAAATTTCATATTTATTAATATTTATGAATTAAATAATAATTTTACTTTAAAGGGGCTGCTATGTTTGATAACGTACCCGATACGCAACAAAGAGTTTCATTGAAATCTTACGTTGCACACTAGTAATAAAATAATATTATTTTAAATGGTAGTTAACACATAGCCGTTGTATTTGTGAGAATGGATAGAAATAACTAAAATATGATTATATATGTTTTTACTTTTATCTAATAAAAGATAATGGCTTAAAATACAGAAAGAATTCAATTTTAGGCGTATATGCCCTAGTTTTCACTAAAGGTTCACTTATCACCTTTTGATGGCGAACCATCATTAAATATAGTTTTGTTCGCTATTATACATTCTATTGGACTAAATAAAACTCTTCATTAGAATCAGGACATCAGAATTCACTTTGTGTAAATTTTTGGTATTTTCCGATAAAGTTCATTTTTTAAATGAATAGTGTAAAATGTTGTATTTTAATTCAAAACCGCTTTTTAATCTAATTTATTTATATGATTATATTATCATTTGAATAGGTTTTAAAGTTAAATTAGAATATATTTTTACCATTAAATCCAATAGTGGTCGTTGGAATTAATTTCACTTTGAAATCCTACATAAACTAGTGTCAATCTTTTGATACTTATTGTTTCATAAAAACACGGTATATGCTCTGACAACAGGAATTAATTATTAAATTATTTAATGAAACTTATTTGTTTTGAATTTTGTAAAATGAAATTCATTTTTGAATTCATAATATCAAATATAGCTTAGGGTGATGTTTTGGTATTTTTCTGAAAAACTTCAATTTTTGATGAATAGTGAAACCAATAAGTGGTACTTAAAAAACGGATTTTTCGTTTAAATGAAATTTTACAACCTCTGTGTTTTTAATTTCAAACATCCGACAAACATGGTTGTCATTAAGATGTAGAATGTGGTTCAATGGGAATAAAATAATTTTTTGGTGAATAATAACTTATTAAGTTTTAATCGCGATTAGAGGTAATTAGTGTAATTTAAGGTAAAAATAATGTTGCAATAATATGAAATAAACATGACACATGTGCTAACCACATTGGATGTGTCATGGACGACCAAGACAATCCATGGGTCAACTTGGGGACCACATGAATCCACATTGGTTGGAAAAATGACATTGATAACATTTTATTTAAAGTTAAAATAAAAATGTCACAAACATGAGTTGTTTTACTAAAACAATTTTTAAATTGGGTTATACAAATCATATTTTTGACTATAAATATTTATTGGAAAGGTAAAATTATTTCCAACATCATAGGATATTTTTTATAATTTTTATACATTAAATAAATTAAATTATTTATGACACCATGATGATGCAACGTTTACCTCATTATTTGTCGATTTAAATAAAATGGAAAGATAATCTAAAATATAAGACCTACACATGTCAAAAACCTATTGTATGGGTGGATTTCAAACCCTTATCACCTTATCCTCGAAACACATTAATTGGGGGCCATCAAAAATCCGAAACTCATTCTAAAATAATGTAACATTTCCTTACTTTCCAAGAGTGCCCCTCCTCTCCTCTTATAAAAGGCCCCCACATCTACCACCATACTCATACATAAAAAGACTTTGGATCGGCAAACCAATTCCCATTTTGTCTCTCCAAATCCCTATATTACTCCATGAAGCCTCACTTTGGGCAGAAGTCTTCCCAAGGAAGCCTTTGAGCTCAAATATAAGATAGTTACCCGATTTTATGGTAATGTCTTCACTTGAGTCCTTTTGTTTTATTTTTCATCTCCAACACCCTAAACTCTTTTTATTCATTTATTTTGTAAAAACTACAATATATTAAATATACTAGGATGTTGTTATAAGAAGATTTCGAGCTACACTTACACACATCTACATCTAATGGTTAAAGAACTTACTGTATCTGTGGTTGGCGAATTTCATCCTCACGAAACGATGATTGTTCAATCTTCTTTTAAACACCTTTAATGGTGGCCGTTAAGATGTCACTATATTTATATATGATATATATTATGTTTATTTTTTCCTTATGCTTCATTATTTTTTTCATTGGTGGTATACCTTTATGGTTTCCATTGTGGGTAAACACGATAATTTCATTTTTGGAAGTGCGGACTACCGCCCCCTCAAAGTGACGTGATTTGTTAATGCCATATGTGGGACGTATAAAGGATGGATTTAAAGTTATTATATATGATGTTATAATGGAATTTTAATATACCTCTATATCATTATTATTTCTTTCCACTAATGTATGAGATATAAATGAAAGTAGCATTCATGCGTACGTACGGCTTACCATCTCCAGGAACGGTGCATTTCATTTCTTATCCCCAAATGTAATGTACTATTATAAGTACATATATATAATGGATATATATGATGTATGTTACATCTAAATGATTAATATAATTCTGGAATTAAAATATACATACCTCTTATTTAGTTTTAATTCCATTAATATGACATATAAATGAAAGTAGCGTTCATGCGTACGTACGTCATACCGTCTCCATGAATGGTGCATTTCATTTCTTACCTATAAATGATTATGTGATACTATAAATACATGTATATTCTAGATATATATGATATATATGATATCCAAATCAGGAATTCCTTTCTGGATATAAAGATCCTTTGACCACACGAACAATATGTAATTGTAAGAAGTCCACTTTCGACATAAGAACCAAATATCTACAAAACAAACATTATTAACATAAATGATTAAAAAATGTTTATAACATGGCAATAAGTGATATAAACGGAATAATTAACTTGAAAATGGTTCTTAAGAAAGTAGAAATTAACTCAAGTTTATTATTCAGGACATTAAAGAATGATCGAGTCAAGTCAGACCCGAGGTAAGGGACTTCGTCTCAATCTCCTATCATTGAGGAATATTTAGTTTTATACACAACTTTAATTTATATGGTGTATAAACCCCTTTGACTTTAAATTTTATACAAAAGTAATCTTTTTCTACGAAGTGTTTTACAAAATGACAAAAAGGAATGTTTCTTTTAACGTGTGCGGTGACAACGACCTTTTTCACCGTCGCGAGTATTATTTGGTCTTTGGCTACCTGAACAAGCCGTAATGTTTTTTTAAAATGAAATAAATACCATATAATCTTTTATGGATTTTGGTATTGAAAAGGTTTTTTTAATGGATTTGTTATGTCAATATATTTCTGTGATATATTTTGATCAAAGTGTGAAAATATTTTCTTTCCATTATATCTGTTTTCTGTCTTATGATTTTATAATGGTACTTGGACATTTGATGGGTGGTTACGTGATAAACCATGTGACGGGTGGTGCCGTGAATACTAGGATGGGTGGTTACGTTATAACCTCCAATGCATTGGGTATGGAAGTCGGTCGTATGGCTATTCCATTTAGTATGTATGGAAGTTGTCCGTATGGCTATTCCATTAAGTGATATGTGTGGAAGTCGACCGTATGGTTATTCCACTTAAGTATGTTTATGTCCCAAGATACCATTATATGTTATGTTTTCTTTATATGGGTCTTATGGTAATCCTTTCGTTACAAAAGGGTAAGTAATGATATTTTATTCAGTGAAGAGTTTTTACTACTTCATGAAGGTGAAGGTATTACTTTGATAAAGTATAAATTGTTTACTTGATGTTTGAAAAACTAACAGTTTTCATTCTTTGTGTATCCCTTACTGAGATTTTTATGCTCACCCCATGTTTTTTTGAAATGTTTTTCACAGGACTTAATGTGGAATAGGGTCAAGGATGGGATCAAGGGAAAGTCATACTATATAAAACGTGGAACTAGACATGTTTCTTTTTAAGAGTTATTTTATTCTATGGAAACATAGTAGAAGTGTCTACTTTGTAATCTTTTGAGATGTAACAGTTATGTCCTAATTCTCTAAAACTCTAAACGTGAAAATATCCTCAATGTGAATTATTCATTTAATTCAATATTAAGTAATGTTTAAGGTCGGGGCCTTATAGTTGGTATCAGAGGTTGATTTGGACAACTTTAGGAGTTATAAAATTGTTAAATTATAAGTTAATTTATGGTATGACTGAAATGATATAGCATTTAAAGATTACCATGTTGCTTCACCTAAGATATTTATATGTTAAGAATGGTTTTTCGTAGAGGAAATAGAATGACTTTTCTGGGAAGGCATACAGTGGGAAATGACCATTCAAAGTAGTATCCTGAGATGGTCAGAATCAGAACTAAACATTTTATTGTAGTAATGGCTCAGTTGACTAAGGAGTTGAAAAGAAGTTGGTGAATGTTCTAGTTTTGGAACTTCCTTCCAGGAATGTTGATTTTGTTATATAGAGTGATTTTTCGTTGAAGGGACTTGGTTGTGTCCTTATGCAGAATGATCAGGTAATTGTATACGTTTCACGTCAGTTGAAAACTCATGAGGTAAATTACCAAACACATGATTTGAAATTAGATGCTCTTGTTTTTTCTTTAAAAATTCGGAGGAATCATTTGTATGGAGTAAAGTGTGAAATATAAAATGATCAATAAAGTTTAAAGTATATATCCACTCAGAAACAATTGAACATTAGAATGAGGAGATTGCTATAATTAATCAAGGATTTTGATTCTATAATTCATTACCATCCGGGAAAAGCAAATAATGTGACTGATGCTTTCAGTCGAAAAAGAATTGCTTCATTAACGATGTTGTGTTTAGAACGTGATCCATTGGTTAAGGATTCGATGAGCTTTGGAATGAATGTTTTTGGTGCAGGAAGTCCTTCTGTTTTCTTTTAGGTATCGGCGAAATCTTCTCTATCAGACAGAATTAAGCAAGCACAGAAAAAAGATAGTGAGTTGCAGAAAAAGGTAGAGCTGGTTCAGAAGGGTAAGTTGCCTGATTTCAACATTGATAATGATTGTGTTTTGAGGTTTGGGAAGAGATTATGCGTTCATAGTGATTCACAGTTGAAGAATGAGTTGTTATGTGAGGCTCATTGTTCCCCATTTTCAGTTCATCCTGGAAATACTAAGATGTATAGGGATCTGCGGGAGTATTACTGGTGGGATGGAATGAAAAGAGATATTGCTGATTTTACTGTGAAGTGTTTGAATTGTGAGCAGGTTAAAGCAGAGCGACAGTTATCGAAAGGGATGCTTCAGCCTTTACCAGTGCCAAAGTAGAAATGGGAAAATATATTCATGGACTTTTTTGTGGGATTACTGAGAACATCTCGAAGTAATAATGCAATCTGGGTTATTGTTGATCGCTTGACTAAATCTGATCATTTCCTTCCTATTCGATATACATTCTCTCTAGATCAACTTTCCCGTTTGTATCTTAAAGAGATAGACATGTTACATTGATTTCCTCTCTCCATTGTATCTAATCGTGATCCCAGGTTTACTTCTAACTTTTGGAAAGGCCTTCAAAAGTCGTTGTGTACAGAATTAAATTTTATTACAGCTTCTCCTATACAATCAGATGGGAAGTCAAAACAAACAATTCAGACCTTGGAGGATATGCTATGAGCTTGTTCGATTGATTATCAGGGAAGTTGGGACCAACCTCTTTCTTTGGTTGATTTTTCTTATAATAACAGTTTTCATTACAGTATACAGATGGCACCATTTGATGCATTATATGGGAAGCGGTGTCGAACTCCATCATTTTGGGATGAAGTGGTTGAAAGGAAGCTGATGGGACCAGAATTGGTAGAATATATGGCAGAAAAATTTTAGTTGATTCAGGAACACATGAGAACAGCTCAGAGCAGACAGAAAAGTTATGCGGCTAACCGGAGAAAGGATCTATCTTTCGAGGTAGGTGATCATGTTTTTCTCAATGTTTCTCCATGGAAAAGTTTGATAAGATTTCGTAAGAAAGGAAAGCTGCGTCCAAGGTTCATTGGAGCATATGAAATTCTGGAGAAAGTTGGATTAGTTTCTTACCGGGTGGCTTTACCTCCGAGTTTATCTTAGGTACACAATGTTTTTCATGTTTCGATGATAAGGAAGTATATGCCAGATCCATCTCATGTTTTGAGTCCAGAGGTAGTTCAGCTAGAAGAGAACCTATCTTATGAAGAACAACCAGTCCTGATTCTTGACCGAAGAGAGAAAGTGTTGCGAAATAAGGCAATTCACCAGGTAATGGTTCTGTGGAAAAACCATATGGTTGAAGAGGCAACGTGGGAATCTGAAATTTCTATGAGGGATAAATACCCCCACTTATTTTGACAAGTGAATAAAATGGCGAGGACACAATTCCCAAAAGGGAGGAAAGATGTAACATCTCAGGTAAATAATGAATAATACATTTTCATATTTATTTATATTTATGAATTAAATATTAATTTTACTTTAAAGTAGTTTCTATGTTCGATAGCGTACCCGATACACAACAAAGAGTTTTTTTGAAATCTTACGTTGCACACTAGTAATAAAATAGTAATATTTTAAATGGTAGTTAACACATAGCCGTTGTATTTGCGGGAATGGATAAAAATAACTAAAATATTATTATATATGTTTTTACTTTTATCTAATAAAAGATAAAGGCTTAAAATACAGAAAGAATTCAATTTTAGGCGTATGTGCCCTAGTTTTCACTAAAGGTTCACTTATCGCCTTTTGATGGCGTACCATCATTAAATATAGTTTTGTTCACTCTTATACATTCTATTGGACCAAATGAAGCTCTTCATTAGAATCGGGACATCAAAATTCATTTTTTGTAAATTTTTGGTATTTTTCTGATAATGTTCGTTTTTTAATGAATAGTGTAAAATGTTGTATTTTAATTCAAAACATATTTTTAATATAATTTATTTATATGATTATATTGCCTTTTGAATTGGTTTTAAAGTGAAATTAGAATATATTTTTACCATTAAATCCAATAGTGGTCGTTGGAATTAATTTCACTTTGAAATCAGACTTAAACTAGTGTCAATCTTTTGATACTTATTGTTTCATAAAAACACGCTATTTGCTCTGACAGCGGGAATTAATTATTAAATTAATTAATTAAACTTATATGTTTTGAATTTTGTAAAATGGACTTCATTTTTGAATTCGGAATATCAAATATATCTTAGGGTGAAGTTTTGGTATTTTTATGAAAAACATCAATTTTTCATGACTAGTGAAACCACAAAGTGGTACTTAAAAAACAAATTTTTCATTTAAATGAATTTTTACCACCTCTATGTTTTTAATTTCAAAAATCCGACATACATGGTTGTAATTAAGAAGTAAAATGTGGTTAAATGTGATTAAAATAATTTTTTGGTGAATAGTAACTTATTATGT
Source organism: Viscum album (assembly GCA_963277665.1). Classification (NCBI taxonomy): domain Eukaryota; kingdom Viridiplantae; phylum Streptophyta; class Magnoliopsida; order Santalales; family Viscaceae; genus Viscum; species Viscum album. Next base: position 2,015,496,984 of record OY728150.1, read on the forward strand.
TTTAATCGTGATTAGATGTAATTAGTGTAATTAAAGGTAAAAATAATGTTGTAATAATAGAAAATGAACTTGACACATGTCCTAACCACATTGGTTGTGTCATGGCCGACCAATACAATCCATGGGTCAACTTGGGGACCCCATGAAACCACATTGGTTGGAAAATGACATTAATAACTTTTTATTTAAAGATAAAATAAAACTGTCACAAACATGAGTTATTTTTCTAAAACAATTTTTACATGGGGTTATACAAATCAGTATTTTTGACAATAAATATTCATTGTAAAGACAAAAATATTTCCTACATCAAAGTATTTTTTTATAATTTTTAGACATTAAATAAATTAAATTATTTATGACACCATGATGATGCAATGTTTACCTCATTATTTAACGATTTAAATAAAATAGAAAGATAATGTAATATTTATGACCTAAACATTTCAAAAACCTATTGGATGGGTGGATTTAGAATCCTTATCAACTTATCCTCCATGAAAATCAATTTGGGACCAGTAAAATCCAAAACTCATTCTAAAATAATGTAACATTTCCATACTTTCCAAGAGTGCCCCTCCTCTGTTCTTATAAAAGGCCCCCACCTCAACCCCCTTACCCACACATAAAAAGACTTTGGATCGGACAACCCCTGCCAAATTTGTCTCTCCACATTCATATCTTACTCCTTGAAGCCTCACTTTGGACAGAAGTCTTCCCAAGGAAGCCTTTGAGCTCAAATATAAGAGATTTACCCTATATTAAGGTAATATCTTCACTTGAGTCCTTTTGTTTTATTTTTCTTCTCCAACCCTCTAAACTCTTTTTATTAATTTATTTTGTAACAACTCTAGTATCTTAAATATACTAGTATGTTGTTATAATAAGTTTTCTAGCTACAATTACACACATCTGCATATAATGGTTAAAGAACATACTGTTTCTATGGTTGGTGAATTTCTGCCTCACTAAACGATGATTGTTCAATATTCTTTTAAACACCTTTTATGGTGGCCATTAAGATGTCACTCTATTTATATATGATATATATTATGTTTATCTTTTCCTTATGATTATTTATTTTTTCATTTGTGGTATACCATTATGGTTTCCATTGTGGGTAAACACGATAATTTCATTTTAGGAAGTGCGGACTATCGCCCCCTCAAAATGATGTGATTCGTTAATGCCATATGTGGGACATATAAAGGATGGATTTAAAGTTATTATATATGATGTTATACGGGGATTATAATATAACTGTATATCATTATTATTTCTTTCCACTAATGTATGAGATAGAAATGAAAGTAGCATTCATGAGTACGTACGGCTTACCGTCTCCATGAACGGTGCATTTCATTTCTTATCCCCAGATGTAATGTACTATTATATGTACATATATATAATGGATATATATGATTTATGTTACATCTTAATGATTAATATAATTCTGGAATTAAAATATACATACCTCTCATTTATTTTTAATTCCATTAATATGACATAGAAATGAAAGTAGTGTTCATGCGTACGTACAGCTAAACGTCTCTATGAACGATGCATTTCATTTCTTACCTATAAATGATTATGTGATATTTTAAATACATAAATATGCAAGATATATACGATATATATGATATCCAAATCAGGAATGTCATTCTGGATATATTGAACCTTTGACCACAAGAAAAACATGTAATTATAAGAAGTCCACTTTCGACTTAAGAACCAAATATCGACAAAACAAACATTATTAACTTAAATGATTACATAATGTTCATAACATGGAAATAAGTCATATAAAGGGAATAATGAACTTGAAAAAAGTTCTTAATCAAGTAGAAATTAACTCAAGTTTATTATTCAGGACGTTAAAGAACGATCGAGTCAAGTTGGACCCGAGGTAAGGGACTTCGTCTTAATCTCCTTTCATTGAGGCATATTTTGTTTTATTCACAACGTTCTTTTAAACGGTGTATAAACCCCTTTGACTTTTACTTTTATACAAAAGGAATCTTTTTCTACGAAGCGTTTTACAAAACGACAAAAAAGAATGTTTCTTTTAACAAACACGGTGACAACGACCTTTTCCGCCGTCGCGAGTATTATTTGGTATTTTGCTTCCTGAACAAGACGTAATGTTTTTTTTAAAATGAAATAAATACCATATACTCTTTTATGTATTTTGGTATTGAAAATGGTTTTTTAATGGATTTTTTATGTCAATATATTTATGTGATATATTGTGATCAAAGTGTGAAAATGTTTTCTTTTCATTATATTTGTTTTCTCTCTTATGATTTTATAATGGTACTTGGACATTTGACGGGTGGTCACGTGATAAACCATGTGACGGGTGGTGCCGTGAATACTAGGACGGGTGGTTACGTTATAACCTCCAATGCATTGGGTATGGAATTCGGTCGTATTGCTATTCTATTATTTATGTATGGAAGTTGTCCGTATGGCTATTCAATTAAGTGATATGTGTGGAAGTCGACCGTATGGTTATTCCACTTAAGTATGTTAATGTCCCAAGTTACCTTTATATGTTATGTGTTCTTTATATGGGTCTTATGGTAATCCTTTGTTTACAAAAGGGTAAGTAATGATATTTTATTCGGTGAAGATTTTTTACTACTTCATGAAGGTGAGGGTATTACTTTGATAAAGTATACATGGTTTACTTGATGTTTGAAAAACTAACAGTTTTCATTCTTTGTGTATCCCTTATTGAGATTTTTATGCTCACCCCCTGTTTTTTAGAAATGTTTTTCATAGGACTTAATGTGGAATAGGGTCAAGGATGGGATCAAGGGAAAGTCATTCTATATAAAACATGGAACTAGACATGTTTCTTTTTAAGAGTTTTTTTATTTTATAGAAACATAGTAGAGGTGTCTACTTTGTAATCTTTTGAGATGTAACAGTTATGTCCTAATTCTCTAAAACACTAAACCTGAAAAGATCCTCAATGTGAATTATTCATTTAATTCAATATTTATTAATGTTTAAGGTCGGGGCCTTATAGTTATGAAATTAAAATTTTCATATTACAATAAATATATCCATATAGTTTCTATAAATTATTCGTTAAATAATTTTCACCAAAAAACTATAATAATTTTAATAAAAAACTAATAATATTGACAACATTCAATATTTTAACTAATAAATCATTCAACTCATATAAAAATGATCATGGTACTATTTGTTATTGATTTATTTAATTATTATTTATAATTTTGATTATATATCCTTTACAAAGAAAAATAAAATAACAGGTGTAATAACTATTTATTCTTCTATCAACCAAATAAACAATGGATCCCAATTTTATTAGCAAATCCATGAATTCTTCATCAATCCCATATACACAACAATATAGACAAAGAACAGTGGAAGAAAATCTCAAAATAAATACAAACCATATGACTAACATCTCATTGAGAGTTTAATTTTACTTCAATCATAGTTTGATTATATAATTATTTTTCCCAATTATCCATTACTATCAATAGTTCAAATTTATAAAAAATTTCAAAAATATTATATCTCTATATAAAATATAATAAAAATGTGTTAACAATTTAAATATTTTTACTATAAATTTTGTTACTCATCCAGTAATGGATAAATATTATCAATCATCACCAGTAGTACAATACTAAAAATTATGAAAAATACTAATAGATATTAGTCATATTCCTATGATTGTAACAATTTTCATTGCCTATAATCAGGTATTAATGAATAAATTATGGTTTATGTAATTATATAGATAACATAAAATATAAATTAAATATTTTATAAAATTTATATTTCTTATATCCAAATATATTTATAAAAAATTACTAATTATTGATCATGGATAAGCATTATAACACTTTGCATGTTCGACCTATTCATGCATGAGACATATAACCAAAATTCTAATTTAAACATATGATTTATTAGAATCACAACCATTGAATAGAGAATTTTCCATATATTAAAAAAATTAATATATATTTTTTGGTATCTCTAAAAATGTTTACCTCATATATATATAATCACTTATTACATCTTCATTATTCTAATGAATCGTGTAATGACCCGACATGGATCTTCCATCAACCTATTTCATAAATTTACACACTTGAATAGAATTACATGATCCCAATGTAAATGATACTATAATTATGGGTAAAAATTTAATATATGATTAATTTACAATTTTTTACTGATATTCTTCATCACATCAAAATTTGAAATAAATTTTTTTATTACCCATGCACATATAAGATGTATTTAGATAATGTAAGATATGTACTCTAAATACAACCTATTTTTTCTACAAACCTTTAAAAATAAATCAACATATATAAGAATCAGACAAAAAAAATTTTATACATTATATAAAAAATATAACAAAGAGATAAAGATTAAAAAAATTAAGAGAAATTATATTCAAATTAAGTCGAAACGAATACTGGTTCAATGTTAATAACCTATCTCTCTAAAAATAGACTGTCATGATCCATATATTAATAAATTCATAAACTATTTACAAAAATTTTATGATTCACACTAACATTCTTGTGTAAATCCCCCCATCAAATTCTCACATGTAAAATATATATAGTATCGTAGAATTTTTATTTGAATTAATTCTTTGTCTGTGGGAACCTAAACCATTAGTCGCTTCCAATATTATCACCAACACTATACATTAAATACATAAGTGGAATGATTGATATGGAATGATATTTTTTTCATTTAATATATAAAAAATAAAAGAATAAATGGTAATAAACTATCAATTTTTACATTACTACTATTGAAAAATATACTTATATATTATATTCACTACATCATGTATTCCATCATTATTAATTTGAAATTTTGATAACCGATATTTATTGAATAAATTCATTATTTGAATACATAAATATTTTATCTATCACTAAATAATAAAGTATAAACAAATGGAAAACTCTATATGATGTGAAAATATATCGACTAAATAAAAATTACATCCCCAATCATGATTTAAAAATAAATGTGTTTCATAAGAATCTCTGTATGGATAATAAAAAACACGTTTTATAAATAAATTTAATGGTAATTTTAACATTATTTTTTTTGATTCTTCGGATTTGTAATGGAATCTAAGAAACATTGTGACCATGGATAGGTCTCTACATACACCAGATCTCATGTCTAGTATTGAGGGATTAATAAAACCAAGGGGAGTAAATATATCCTTAGTGGAATTGAATGTAATTATAGACAACCAAAAAATTAAACATTACCAGAAATACACAAGTTTATAATAAAAGTTTAACATATCAAAAAATCAATCAAAAATAAACATCAAATATATTATAATAAATTTTACTCACGTTGGTCATTTAATCATTCAACAATTGAAGATCACCAAAATATTCAATCATATATTCAACCAGAACATGATAAAAGACATTGTAATATTGATAATGAATACAATACTTTTACTCCCACCTCTTGCATGTCGAAAATACTCAAAATATATTAATTGGACTATTAACTATAAAATGTCTCTATCCAATAATTACATATTACTAATAAGGTCTTCAATACCAACACAGCGAATAGGATGGCATTGATACTAAAACTCATGCTACCACAAATTGTTTCTCTTATAAAAACTATCTATATTTTTATTCATAAACTCATTAAAATTAAATTCAAAAACACCACATACATTTTTCAATAATGATTTTGGCTACTTGAGAATCCCTGATAGTAGTGCACTCAAACCTTCCTTAATCAATACTAAATATGGGATTATAAATTCCAAAATATGTTCAGTAATGTACAAATTACATGACTCATCAGTAATATACTAATAACATAAAGATCGTTAATTCCAATAAAAATATTAATAACACTATATTATTTAAATAATACCTAGATGATCCTCTATAAATAATAGACCCAGAAACATATCACATATATGTCTTGATTTTCCTTATCAAACTACAACATAAAATTAAATAAAAAATAACCCTAAATTATCTCTCTTTAATTGTAGGTAAAATATATCCAATAGTAATATATCTATAATGTGTAAAAACGCTAATTATAGATTTATTACTATTGGTTTTATGCTTTATTAGACTTCCTTTATGTATGAATCATTTATTGTTAAAATATTAATTTTTTAAATGTTCACAACAAACATCGGATAAAATATTTGTCATATATATCCCAGAAAGAGATCATCTATCTATAAGGAATACTTATTTAATTATTAAAAAACAAAATATAGTTTACATTTAAAGTTATAAATGGATTAGTGGATAAAAAATACATATTAAATGGTTAATTTCATACATAGAGTGCCATGTACTAGGTGGAAACCCTTAATACCACTCTCTATATGAACATGATTTAGATCAATGCTCTAGTCTATAAGTATCATTCGTTAAAATAAAATATAGTTTTCATTATAAAATTTAATTATAGAAAAAACCAAATATATGTGACCACTTACACCAGATGTGTCTTTAAAATATTCTACACATTTACAATTCAGGAATAATTGGATTGAAGAAATATCATTTATCTATAAATATAATCAACACCACAAATAATAAAAGAAAATTATAATTAAAATATAGAATAATATTAAATTATGATCTAATAATATCATTTTTCTATCGTACCATAATTTTTTTAATTTGTGATGTGAGTTATTATAATATTATCATATAATTGTATAATTGATCTGATCACATGTGTCACTAATTGATAAACTATATCAAATTAGATATCTCAATATTAACAATATTATATATGAACTCTCATTCTAATGTAGATTTTTATTTATTATGTAACCCAAAAATACTTGTCTTCTGAGTCATTGTAGCAACAAATAGTGTCAATAGTATGTGATATGATAATATTATTAAGTATTTTTTTAATATAATAGAAGGACATGTTTGAGGTCCCTGGTTTCTCCCCTGGTATGAAGGAGTTGCAGGAAGATCAGGCTAGGGCTGCGGACAATCAGGTTGTGGCTGAGCAGTTGGGGCAGTATGCTTCTAGTGTGACTCAAAATCCGACAGTTGAGCAGGTGTTTCACTGTTTGAAGTCTGATCGTAGAATTATGAATGAAAATTTAGTGGGTTCCTTAGAATGCAGTCACTTTCTGTCAGGGCATGTGGAAGGCGGTGTCCAGGAGCAAGAAGAGAATGATGGACATATGATGTTCTTGGTTCCCAAAGACAACCGATTTTTGTAATTTGATAATGAGGAGGCCTTACATGAAGAGGAGACTGTGGCAAGGTAGGATAGTGGTATCTTGCAGATTGGTGACTCTCTATTGGAAGCTGCAACTACTAAAGATGTGCAGAACCTGGTGGATTGGGCTCAATGTTCCAACACAACTCAAGATTGTGGTTTAGTGGGGGGTTATCGAGAGTTGGATATTTTAGGAAAATGGGTTGAAATTTCGGATAGTGAGAAGGAAAAAGATGGTGGGATGCTCCGGTCCTCCTTCAGAGCTTTTGTTCAAGGTGATAGGATGAAGGTTCATGGGGTTGAAGACAACATTACTGGTCTACCACATTGTCAACCGAAGAAAGATTATTCTTATCTTCCAAGGACGGTGTCTACTAGAGCCTATATTGGGAAGGAATGTTGGGCTCTGCAATCTTATGAAGAGTTTTTATCTTTGTAGAAGTTGGGTCTGAGAATAAAATATTCCAAGGTTCATGTGTATTATGAAAGCTCCGAATGGGAAACCGATAATGCAGAGGAAATAGTCCATAATGGGGATGGTGATGGGTTTGGTTTCTATGATATGTTGTTGTTTTACTGGCATGTTGTACCTACTTTATGATTTATCTTTTTTTAATAATTGGTCAAAGGCTTGCCTCTGACTGAGCATTTCCGGTAATAATTGAACCTCATAATCATTTGACAAAAATATTAAAAAAAAATTTATTGTATAAAACATATCAAGTGAATTCTTTGACAAGAAGAAACTGATCAACCTCAACCAAAAAAAGAAACACACCTATTGTTCAAGATAAGTTCACTCTGGCACAAATATCCTCATAAAAAAATTGAAAAATATATATGTAATAATACTAAAAGTTGTAATATTCGTGTCTACCTACCTCACAATAAGGTTATTTCCTATGTTTTAAAGTAAAACCATTATCCTTGATCCCCATGGGAATCATTGAGAACCTATTTAAAAAAAAATTCACAGAATTATAAATACATTATAGTTACATTTTAATAAATAAGAGACCACTAAATAATTTAGTTATGACATGATGAAATCCACCTGGTGTTGTTATTATTTAAAACCCTAATAGAATTCGGTGTGATCAACTAATCTTATATCATAAAGTATAATTTTATTAATAACCATCACATATAAAAATAATTTGTTAAAAAATTCATTTATATTTTAGTTAATAGAAATAATAAATATTGAAGCATAAAAATAACAAATAATTACTCCAATTGTATTTTTTTTATCTCGATCGTGCTCTTGAAAATGTAGGAAAACAACATTTTTCCCACCAAAATCCTCCATGATTAAATGAAATTAGAAGAAATATTAAATTCTCATAAATTAAAAAATATGAATGAGAAAGAAATATTTATGATAGAATAAAATTTTTATATAAATTAACTCTTCTTGTTGAAAATGAATAGATTCATTTTAGTTTTTCATATAACCAAATGGTATTGAAATGGGAGAAGGAATGTTTTTCCCCAAGGGATTATATGGTCAAATGATAGACCTTCAATTAGTGTTTTGTATTTTTTATATCAAAATAATGAAAATAAATAATGTAAAATTAACGAAAAAATGGTATTTTATTTACTTTATATACCCTCCCAAATTATCCAGGTTCATATATAAGGATTCCACTATACTAACATCCTCCACAGATTACTCGGTACAATACTAACTACAAATAAGTATCGTACCACTGAGTACCCATCACTATTTTAATAAAAATACATAATAAAATGTCCCCAATCATTTATCCAATGATCCTATAATGGCTACATGGTGGTCTCAAATAACAATGAAATCTACGAAAAAACACACTTGGCCACCATAAATATATATAAAATCCCAAATGTATAGTCAAAAAAATATTAAAAAAATAACATTCATTGTAAATCCTAAAAAATAAATTAAAATCATCTCTAATTATACTAGTGGCTTTTCATCATGAAATAAAAATATCATTGATTTTTAAATTTCTTTCCAAAATATTTTTTATAAGTCTTATCATACTTAATAATTCTCCTCATGAATAATTTTTGAATTATTTTATTTAATAAAATCAAAGGCATGTCGTAATTCCTAATTTCATATTAGTTAATTTGGTTCAATCATCTATATATACAAGTATAGATATTGAATATTGATATTCCTCATCATATATCCATTATTAATCTCATAAATTGAATTTTTATTAAAATCATATGTCTATATATTCTGAAATATTCCAGACAGTACCCCTTACACCAAATACCAATAAAAACAAGGTTATATGATCACTATGGGTTGAAATATTTTTTCTATTTCAATAATAACATCCCCATCCAAATAACATTCATAAATTTATATATATATAGTGTAAGAATCCCATAGTGATTTTCTTTGATCACTTCCAAACCATTATTAACATAAAATATCACCCACAAATCACAAAAACAAAAAATCAAAGAACATGTTGTTTGATAATAAATTGACAATACAACACAAAAAATTTATATTCATTTTGTATAAGACATTAAAATTTATTGTTGTACTAAAATTTTATATATATGTTTAACATTTATAACCATAAATTACTAATTGAAACCCATAAATTTTTATACAAACTATCTCTCCATGATATTGAATAAATGATATCCACATCATTTAATTTCATTTTTACAATACAAGTCTAGTCAACTTGAATATGATTAGAGATGATACCTCATAAAAATTGAGAAATAATTTTTTTTTCACACACAACAACATACATTAAATCATGTTGACTTGATATTTGAATAAAAAACTCAATAAATATTTTTAATACTCCCTATTACATAATTTTTATTATTCCTAGAAAATTTTAATTACTTAAATCCCTTAATTTGTTAAATTATAACACAAATTTTCAATATTCATTTAATTACAATAATTCATTAATATTTTTTGTATACACGGTTTTATTAAAAGTTGAATATTGGTCTACTAGAGTAGAAAATAAATCAATAATTAATAACTACGGCATGTGGTATTGATTAATTTATCTCTATACCATCATCATTTCTAGTTATGACCTAATATCAAAAAAAATTAACCATGTCATTATTCTAAATATTTTATAGTCTACTAGTTAACAAAATTACATTATTACGAATCCCCTCGATTCATTAATAATTCAATCCAGATAATCATCATTGTTACATTCAAATAATAATATCCATCATGTCACTACATTTAACATTCTAGAGAAAAATTTAAGGGAATCCCTTTAAAATATGCCCTCCATAGTTTAAACATAATATTCTGGAACCAATTTTCAAAATATGAAAATACAATCAAGAATTTTAATAAGTAATAATAGTTTTATCTTTTGATTCTTATCATATTCTCCAAAATTAAATGAATCGTTTTTTAAATATGGTGATTTGTAAAAGTTAACATAGTCAATGACACAAATAAATGTATTATAAATCATATGGCTTCAAATGAATGAAATGTATTTCATTTTCAAAACAATCAATCAGTAATGTATGTTGAATAATTTAATCATTACATATTCTTTATATGTTACCCATGGTAGAAGGAAGGAAATAACATTTTATACTCATCATAATAATGATGTTATTTTTTCATATAAAATAACATGCCATTATTGTTGTGATGAATTCCACTATATTAATCTTAATGTAACAGTAAATAAAAAATTTATTCTCATGAAAATAAAAAAAACGACTGGTATCTATTAATTTTTATAATAATGGAAGCATAAACCCATATGTTATTATACTATATACCTTGAATCAGTTAATAAAAAATGTTACTTATGAAATTCTATAATAACTTGCATACTCTATAGGTTGGACTATACACCATTGAATGTCATACATATATCATACAAATCACTATACATGTGTTCTCATTAATAATTAAATGATTAATTCCCATAAATTGGAAATAAAATATCATGAATCCCACCTATGATATCATATATCATTAAAACATCAACACATCCATCCAATCATTATCGAATCACATTTACAACGGTAATATCTCTCTTAAAAATATACTAAAATATCATAACAAATACTTGTCTAGAGAAATAAATTTTCCCTAAAATCATAATAAGGTGCTCAATTAATCATCTTTATGAGTCAAAACTCATTACTACTAAGCTCCCATACCATGTCATGAAAATATTTTCTCAATTGGGTCACATCCCATTGTGTGTTTGTCATTATTGAATATAGAAAAATGTAATAACATCTATATAATAATGAACATACTTTTTGATTTCATCATTTTGTATCCTTATCTATGTTCAACCCATTGTTTCATAAAAAAACTAAATCGATCTTCATATGAGGATGATATAAATAGAAATATATTATAATATAATAAATCATTATAGGTTTTGATTAGTTAAGTATAAATTCAACAAACATTTATACTAAAATATTATAATTTATTTATTTTAAATTCATTAAATATATTAAGGCTCGTTATTTGTCATAAAATTTTGTAATTACATTTAATCATTCACATATTATATGATCCAACATTTCATATATGTGCAATGAACACATTCCTACATCCATTGAGATCCATTGTTACCAAAAAATAAATTATATTAGTTTATAAAATATGTAAAATAAAATCAATTATATATTTAATGGAAGGAACATAAATTATAGCTCCCTTATTAGTAATAATGTATCTCACAAATGTGTTGTAGAAGAAAATAAAAATTTTCCTTCTTACATTTCAATCATCCAACTCAACATATAAAATATACATTCTAGTAAAAAAATCAAATCAAGGATCGGATACACCCTTTGTATGTCCATGGATTGGTTTATATGAATTATTATTGAAAATAGAATGTTAGAAAATTGGTTCCATACAAAAAATGGCTTCTGATTTCATCTCCTACACATCACCAATAAATTTGGTGATGTGATGATGGCCTCCACCTTTCCCCCTCCCTCACTGGTGGGGAGGGTCCTTCCTTCCCATTCATAGAGGATTCCTCACTTTATTCTATTCTCAAACCCGGATTTATTATCACTAATCCTTGAAATTTTTATATTCCGAAATGTTATATATATTAATGATGGATATCCTTAGATCATGATTTGAGTCATGTAATTAACTAATGCATTAAATAATATTTATCACATAGTTTTTGATCTATTTTCATCACGAAGCCCATCATTTGGACCTTCAAAAAATTTGTTTTGTATCATGGGGACTTCATGAATGGGTGACTATCGGTCTACATGGAAAATGGCATATCATGATTCACAACCCATCATTGAAATATATGATAACAGTTTGGTCTCGAGACCCTTGACCAAGAAATTGTCTTCACTTTTATAATTTTAAATGCTATTATGATATTCATATGATCCTTGATGAACATAGAATGACTATGTTACTATGTTTTCTAAACTCCCTCTTCTTTTTCATTATCCTTTTATAATCTAAAATCTTCAGGCTATGGGTGAACCTTATATGTTCTCTAATATAAGAAAATGTTCCATTTTTAATTCAATTTCATAACACATTTTTGTCAAAGTTAGCCGTTCAAGAACTCATATTTAATGTTGGTTTATTGGGGTAGGAGATTAATTTCAATAGAAGAATCATGTTATATTTTAATTTTGGAAGAACATCTAGCTAGTCTGTTCTCAAACTGGGAATTCCTCCCATTCAAACTTTTGAGGATACATGGGTCTACAATGGATTTGTCAGATGACAGGGCAAGTTACTACTTTCATCCATTGGTAGATTAAAAATAATGACTACTTTTTTCTCCGATAAATGTCCCCTTGGGATTTTTAGTTTTTAATACCAGGGTTACTTGTATATCTGATAGGTGTTACTGTCATTGAGGTTTACTCAATGCAAAATTTTAAATTCAAACATGTTTTCCTTTGGCGCACAATATAGTGGTTTGATTTGTGGTTTTTTTCAGACGGTACATTATCTAATTCGATGTTTGTAAAGGTTAGAAGACAGCCTAAAAATGTGTTTTCAAAAAATACAAAAAAATATGGATGGTGGATGGTTGAAGCACTTTTTGAATGATATAAATTCAGAATCATCGAAAAAGATATCATATTTTCAACAGGAACGTAGTAGTTCCATGGATGATGATTGTTTGGCTCCCAATGATCATGTTGGGCATGGGGAGAAGATGATTCACATGGATCCTGCTATGGTAATTCCACTAGCCTCATCATGTTCTTCAAATGAAATTGTGGGGAATGAAAATTTTTTTGTGGATCATTTCATTGGTGAGGATCATGCTTATTATATGCATGATTAGAGGGAAGTTTAGGTTTTATTAGATGACGTTAGTTATGAATGAAGGTGCATGTGATGAGCATGCATTTGTTTCCAAGAGGAAAACAAGAAACTCCATAGTTTTTCAAAAAACATAAACTGATAAGAGGACATCACCGATGATGAAAAAAATGATGGAAGTAGAAAATATTACTAATTGTGTTTCAAAAAAATCATTTTTCAGTAGTGCCATCACTCATGGGAGTGAGGAGGTGTATGTGGTGTCCATCTCTACTCCCATAAATAAAATGATGGGGAAGGATTTTTCCAATATTCCAAGAATAGTTTTTACCAGGTCCTACTCTATGGATTGTAAAAATAACAATACATATCCCATGTAAATGTGGATAAAGAAGTATTCATCCAAATCTCATATTACATTAAAACAAAAAAGGCTCATCGAGATATATTATTCACTCTTCATGATATAAAAAAAGAAAAATTTTATTCAGAGGTTATGGATGTTGGTGCATCTTCTAATTTTTTATATGGTGATGATGTTGAACTTTTTGACATGTAGTATTATTTGGAACTGGGTTACATGACTATGCATATTTCTTGTTATTCTTTTTAATATTTAAATAAAATTTTGAGGGAAAATTTTTTTGGTCCAAATCCTTATTTATCAAGAGATTGTCATATTACATTAATTAATACTATTTATATTCTATAAGATCTAGAATACTAATGGTATGATAATGAGAACATATATAAAGGCTTAATCCTTGGTATTATTGTATAGATATTCAGAATATTTTTCCAAATTAGATATATATTAATTTGAAATTAACAAAAATTAATCTACGTTCAAAAATTGTATATAAATTTTTCAAGGTAAAGTACATTTATTTTTTGTGAAAGTAATAATGTTTTTTATTTGTTATCCATATTTCAGTATATTATTAAATAATACTAATATTAAAAATAATTTCATTATGGTAATAATAAATTTATATATTTAATTTCTTAGTAATGTATTTATAAAATTCACGTACTATTAATTCATGTATTATAATAGAATGTTATGAATAATATTTATTTAAAATTTATTTTATAAAATTTATTCAAATGACATAATTATTTTTTTTACATATAGCTATATTTTATTAGAACATTAAAATTATAAATATTATTTTAAAATTCATATTTAAATATAAATTTAAATGTTGAAAAAAAATGTAGGGTATGATATATATATTCAGTTTCATGTAATTTTCATATATATCCAATAGAATAAATGTATTAGTTTTTACTCACATATAATATTTTATATTCATAATATTTAAAATAAATTTTGAAATAAATAATTAAAATATTTATTGTTATTTTTTAATATTATAAAATATTACTTAATTTTAATTCATTTTTATTACATTCTAGGTTCATATTTTGTTACACTAAAAATTAATTTAAATATATTTAATAATATGTTTTTTACTATCACAAAATTATAAATAATTTTTTTAATTTTAAATTGAACATCCTAAAAATTAAAGTTAATTATTATCGATAGTGGTTATATAAATATTAAAAATTAGATATTTTAATAATTACATTTTCATATACATAACTCGGTTAACATCATCTATAATATTCATAGAACTGAAATTGTTTTCTTATTTATGTATTTCTGAATATATCGCAAATTTTTTAATTTTAATATCAAGAAAATGGTTTTGTCTAAGTAAAAAAAATTAATTATCAAATATATTAGATTTAATATATAATATAAAATAAAAATTTATTTGATAAAAAATGATTTATTTATTGTAAAACAATTATATTTTTATTTATTATATTGAATCAAGAAGTTAGATATCTTTTTAAAACAAGTATAGACTCCATTTGAGGGAATATTTAAAAATATCCATACTTTTCAATTGGAATATCAATATTCTATATATTCTCTTTTATGTCACATATACATCGTATTGAATGTAAAAAAATTCAACTTAATATTTTTGTGTAAACGGTATCATTTAAAACCCTTCTAATTTATAGTCTATGTCATTTTTTAATCATAATAATTTTTTCTACACTCTATTTAATTATTATTATTATTGTACTTTATATCACAATGTATCCCTCTATTAACATTATTTATCACCTTATGATTCTATTTTATAATATAATGAATGTATTATTTATCATTTTAACTGTTTATATGTTTCATTAATTACATAATTTTCATAGTTTACATAACTCTGGTCATTTTAAAAACAAAATTCTATAGAAATCATGTTGATTTATGTTTACTTAATATATTGTCTTATTCCATTAAATGTGATAATACTTATCCTCGTTATTTCCACTATCCTTGAATGATTAAATAATGACTAAAAATTCATTATGAAGTAAGATGTTACCCATTAAAGAATAATAAATATTTTTTTTAATAAATTGTAATATTTTTAAAGAGAAAAAATTGAATTTCTTATAAGCTGGTTGGGTATTGGAATTATAATTCAACATACCTCATTTGTTAGTTACAAGAGAAAAACTAGCCTTGTCGTTGGGTGTATAGATTATTATTTACATATGATGTATTGGATGATGCCTAGATGGTATAAATTTTTTGTTTAACATTATATATTCCATCACTTTTAATTTGATATTTCTAACTATTTGATCATCTATTGTCAATGTTATGGATATATATGTTTTACTTTTGAGTAAATTACATTTATTTGTAATTTTTATTCCAACAAAATTGAAAATTTCATCCCTATTAAAAGTTAGTTTATTCTATATACTCTCTTTTATAAGGAATGTGATCCCATCCATTTCCTTTGATTAAAAATATCCCTAAAAAATAAAAATGATAACTAAATGTGATACTCTGATATGAATTGAGTGAATATTGATTTTATATGTTTGTTATGAGTAACAATTTTGATCTGGTGAAATGTAAAATAAACCTTGAATAAGGTTTTTTTAGATTAATAATATTTCAATTTAGAAATCATCCTCTGTTATAAATTATCAGTTTCACAAGGTATCTTGTTTAGGGCATGTAACGATTTGTATCAGAATATGTTTACTAGAAAATGAAAGATGATAATATGATAAATATTGATATATAAAAATGAAATAATGAAAAATGTGTAAAATTTAGATTTTTATCTTGAATGGAAAAAAATTATTATGGATTTGTAATAATTACATATGAATAATATGATTTGATTAGAAATTGATACTTCTAATAGTAATTTTATTATTATAAGTTATATTTTATAAATTTAGTATAATATAATGATAAAAAATTATTTATAAACCCATAATAAATATATTTATTTTCATAGAAAGTATATCAATGAATCCATTATCAAACATGACAAAATCGTCCCCATATTAGAGTATCACTCTCAGTTCATGACAAATAACCTTGCCCAAACAGATCTATATGTTTTCAATAACACATTGATTGAAAACATAGGATTTTTCCTTGAGGAATCTGAATCCATATTTCATTTGAATTAATAACATGTTTTTGGAAATGCATTGAATAAAATCAATATAGAACCTATTAAATGCATTTGGATATATTAAAAAAAATATAACGTGGTTTTTTTTATTATTTTGTATTAATGGAAATGTGGTAAAAACATTATTAATTTATAAAACTATGAATTAGTTTGAGTTATTAATAAAGGGATGGAATTACATTATATTATTATTATAAAATGAATATATACCTTCAGAAAAATTACATGAAATAGAAATTATATTCCATATTTGATGATAATATAAGGGGTATAAATTTTTTGAGTATGAGGATAACTATATAATGATTAATATAAAATATTTAGACTATATATGAAGTCTATACTAAAATATCAATGGATTATGTTGTGGGTAAAATTAAAAATTTATTATAAGTATTATACTCTAAAAAATATTACTCATATTAAATGATAGTGAATCAGTACCTCAAAACTATTATAATGTTTTCAAAGTCAAATATTAGAAAATCAAGATAATAGTATAAGAGGGATGATGAGCCTTAAATTTTTTAGAGGAAAATTAATGAAAGAATGGGGTTCCAAAAATATTTTAATTTCATTATGAATCATGAGGAGGTGTAATTGGAGGTATTGAGATTTTATTTCAACTATAGGGACAATGACAAATATGGTAATGAGTGGATACAAAGGAAACAATTTATGAAATTAATATAACTCCATTATAAATAGATAAGTCTCTATTACAATAATTATTTAGTAAAACATTTTATTATTCCTAAAAATATTTATACAATGTAATTCAATATGTTTTAAAATAGGAATATTATTACCATTAATTATTTGTTTATAATTAAAAATAAATTTCTATATTTATAAAAGTGACTTGAAATAGATTATTAAATAATTCAAATAATATATGAATTAGAATAAAAATGTAATTACATAGATTATAAATTTTATAAACAAATAAAAAATACTACTTATTTGAAAACATGGATTATTCCACACAATAGATTATTACATCAACTAAAATTAAATGAATAAATAGTTGAAAATAAATATAAAAGAATAAATTCACATATAGTAAGATATCTAATGGATCATCTTAGCAGTTGAGTATCACCAATATCCAATGAAGGGAAATAATTATGTCAAAAACTATGAATGGACAAAGATTATTGTTTTATTTAAAATAAATACTATGTAAATGACAATTTGGATATAAGAACTGTGAATGCAATAAATGAGTTTAGTAATTAAATGTAATTATCTAATCTTTAAAATTATATTCAATGTATATATGGTCGCTTCAAATATGTTTTTTCTACAATCAAATATATAACAGGTATACTAATGTTTTTTAATATTGGTAGTAAATTAATAATAATATTATTCACTAATAAAAAAAGATTTCACTATATTATTATTACATTTTATACATATATATGGGATAAGTAATATTATAGAAAACATTATTATTAATGAATGATATTATGAAGTAATAATTGTCAAAAATTTATTTTATCCATAATGGATTAGTATAAAAATTATTGAATACAAATAGTAAATTTTTATGGTATTTGGAAATCATATTTTATCATAAATATAGAATTTTATAATTTCAACCTCAATTTTTAGGATTGTTTAAAACTACTGATTAAAAACCATTTCTTAACATGAATGTCTAGTGAAAACCTATTGATGCATCAGCGAGCTATATAATGTCTAGGCTCCACCAATCATTCAATTACCAGATAATTTTTCATATTGAGTATTCGACATAATTAATAAATAATATTCCTTATCAATTATCCGTAAATAATAATGAATATACAATTAAAAATACTTCGATAGTTAATAAAATAATGGTTAATTTATACACTATATATAAAATAGTATATGGTTTAGGAAATTGTTTGATCCATGATAAATTGAATGGATAAATTTTGGCAAAATCAAGTTAAATGATTATTGGAATTTGAATATTTAATGGGGAATTAAAATAACGAAGGAATTACAAATAAATACAATCATTGTAAAAATAAATTATAAACCATCCAGAAAAGGATTATGGATGATTTTAATATAACATTTCCCTTATGGAGTAACAGAAATGGTTTTTTGTCATTGATGAATAGTAATATAATAAAAGGACATTTTTGAAATATTTTTTTGAGGAAAATACCCTTTTATTTAAAAAACCATTTGAAAAAAATTATAAATGGAATTTTTTTAAAAAAAATATTATTTAAATGTAATGATTTTAATCATGAAAATTAATATTTTATGAAACGATGTCGGGTAAATATATACATTTCATGTGAGGTAAAATGAACATTTCCTTTTCATGGTTGAAAGGGTAGAAAATTCTTTGTTCTGAAAGAGATTAGATGATTTTTTTTATCACAACATTAAAATGAAAAAAGTTTAAAAACATATTTACCATATAAATTAAAATATTTTTACAATACATTCTAATTAAAAATGGTATTTAGAAGAAAACAGGTTCTCTATAAAATTGAAAAAATGACAAGATTTTATAAAAAACACATGGATTACAAAAGAGTGAAAAAACTGTACTAATACATGAAAATTTTCCTAAATTAACCTAGTAGATGAAAAATAAACGGTTTATTGGTAAATTGTCTTATAGATTCCCCAAATGGAAGCACCATTGAAATATCATTATACTAATTTTTTGTGAAAATAATCTTTAAACATTCCAAAGTGACCCAAAATACTTTGAAATAATTTATATAATAATTCTCAAGATGGAATAATATTAAATTAAAAACATAAATACCATTAAGATAAAATAATACATGATATAATATATAAATACTATAAGTAGATAGAACACAAAAAAGATGTAAATTAGTGAACATGACATTTACATCACAAATGTAAATAGTTATATTTGAATCTATTACCCTATGTTTCCTTTAGGGAGAATGTCCTTGTACATCATGTATAATTAAATTATTTTTATATTATAATTAATTGATAAAATATTTCATGTTTATCATTATTTTTATTTCACTTTTTACTATATTTTATACAACTATATAAACAATTTTGTTTATGTAAGGTGTTTTCTCTAAATTTAGTTTGTGTCTCAAAAATAAATTTCGTATATCATATATAGTAAAAAAAGGTTCATTATAGAACACATAATAAATAATAATAATAAATTATATTAAAACTTATATTATAGTTTTAAAATCAAGGATTATTTTCTTCATGAAAATTTAATTAATGTTAGGGTTGTTGAGATGGTAAGTTATACTTAAGAATGAGTAATGTTCTCATTTATCAATAATCATTATGGTAATAATGTATGCTTTTTTTATTTGTCTGAGATTGATGGAAATAGGTTAAGTTACACCATATATTTCCAAAACAATAATTTTATAATAAATAACATATTATATAGTCATATATACTTATATGTATAGATGTTTTAATTAAATAGTAATCTCATCCTATTGAAGAGTTGGTAGTACACATGTCAACGAACGACGTTATAACTATTTATGTGTGTGAAAGGGTAATAAAGAGAATGATATATATATATAGTATACTTACAAAAATTTAATTATATTATTAATATCATACATTGGTTATTTATGTCAATTATTTTAATTAATACCATCATTTATATGTTGTATTTTTAGTGTGAATGAATTACAAGGCTTCGAGGGGGTGGCAGTCCACACATCCTCAATCGATGTTATCATATTAACAAAAAATAGAAATTAGGAAATGTATGTTTAATAAAATGATTAAAAAAGTATAAATATATAATAAATATCATATATATCATATATAAATATATTTTCCATCATAATTACACCATGATATGTGGTTTGGGAAAAATGAACAATCATCGTTTCGTGAGACAGTATTTCTCCGCACATAGAAACATTATGTTCGTTACTAATTAGATAAAAGTGTTTTTAAGTGTAGTAATAACCCATAGCATAAGAACAACCTGTTTTATATAGGATAATTTTTTATACAATAAATGAATCGAATGATATATGGGGTTATGGGATGGAAATAAACCTAAAATGCTGAAGGAATGATGTTATGTATTCATCCGGTATCTAAATTGGGTTTGTAAGAAAAAGATCCATGGAAGGAATTCTGACCAAATAGTGGATAAAGAATCATTTTGAAGGATAATAAGAATATATATATGGGAATTTAATGGACAATACTATGTGGTTTTAGAGGTGTTTTTATTGGTAATAGGTGGTTACCCTTTATAATGAAGGTAAATGACTCACTTGGAATTTTTGGAAAAAAGTTAGATGTACAAATGTTGATGCCTATAAAATAATAAAAAAACAATCATTCTAAATAATGGAATGTTAATGGATGAATTATAACTAGCCAATAATTTTTGGACAAGTGGAAAGGTCATTTGCGTTGTTAAGTTAATGGTTTAGTCATTTATTATGATTCATTTTACCTAAATAATTGTAATTATTTTTAATTACTTCAAAATAAATATTGTCAAATTTTTTTGACTTATTAGATATAATATGCTATGATTATTCCAATAAATACAAACATATTTACAATTTATAATAATTTAAATTTTAGAAATTTATTAAAATTTAATGTCCCAATCGGTATGAAAATGAAAGTATTTAATATAAAAACATCTTGAATTTTTGCAATGTTTTTATGATCATTTTCAATGTTATATTAATAAAGATGACATCAATATAATTATTGTATGAAAATATAATATATTGAAATATTAAAACCATTTTAAATTATAATTTTAACTTATAAATAAATTAATTGAAAAGTAGTTTTGAACTAAAATTAAATATATTTATATATTTATTATAAATTGAAATGTTTCATAAAAATATCAATAATTCATCGTATCCCAATTATTATGTTTTTATTTCAAAGATAAAATTTATTTATGGAAATTAAATAAAAAATGTGGGGAAAATTATATTAAAATTGGATTTCATTAAATGGTAGTAAAATTACATTAAAAAAAATTGGGTTTTCATGTTTAGAATAGTGTTTTTTCGTATTAAATGTCACAAACCGTCCCACGAGTTTTAGGCATAACAACCGTAAGGGCACCTTCTATAGGTCAGGGATTGGTGACTAGTACCTGAATTCTTTCCCCGGAGAGGGAAGAAATTTCTCTAGAGATCTGTAAACACTCAAAAGGGGAACTGAAGTAAACTGCCATCAAAAGTAAGGTATAACCATGAGGGTAAAGTACAACCCCAAGTAAAATTATAAAATAAAAACATTGTTCTAGAATATAATCCCTAAAAAATAATATGAAATTAAATAGATGTCGCCTTTTCCTTGGAGCTCTACCTAGAAGGGAGTAGCTGTAAGTCTGAATTCAAAGTAAAAGATATCGACTACTCCCATCGTAATGAGCTCAACCCTGTCCCGACCCTCCAAAGTCTACCTCAGAGCATCGTTAGTCTACAACAGAAACAAACTGTGGGTAGAACCCATATAGGGGTGAGTATAACAACTCAGTAGGGGACTCCGAGACCCCCTAAGTTCACTCAATAATCCATAAAGGAAAAAATTAGAAGAAATATCCCAAGCATGAATCAAATCATTAAACCGACAGAAAAAGAGATATCTCACTCTAATTGTATATAATCAAGGTTAATGGGTTAAAAATGACTCATCATAAAGCCATATCATCTTATCTATATTTACTCTACTGCTGAGACGAATAGGTCACTATTTGTTGACTCATATTGCTTGATAAATGTTGACCTGAATTTGTCGCTGGTGTTGACCTGTATTGGTCACTCCTGATGACCTGTATTGGTTGCTATTGATGACCCATATTGGTCACTGGTAATGACTTGTATAGGGTGATGGTACCGAGGTAGGGATGATTAGTCGTACATCTATATCATCCCACTCTATAGATTTTGATGTTAACATGTATTGGTAGCTCTTCACCTTAATGTCACAACCAGTCACTGGACTCCTACAAGAATCAAAGATGATCTCTGAAAGACTCTTCTCCTGAATCCATTATTCATATTTCAACCAGTAATAAGTCTAGAAGAAAATCATACCCGAGGGACCATCCCATCGTAGGGTTCCCAACATGACAGACAAACGCGTCAATCAAATTATTGATCTTTGAGATATGTGCACTTTTGTAAAAAGGGTCTGGTTGGATTCATGACTTATCCTACCAACTTCACATGTCAAACTCCATCAAAACATACTTAGATTATCTACAAAGGACCACCATTCCACAAGGTTCCTTATACGACAGATGAAACATCAATCAAACGCACAGTCTGTTAGTTATTCGCATTTTACTGTTGTGGTCCCGGTTGGATTCAGAGTCGATCCAACCTGGCTATATTCCAAAATTCTCCAAAACTCTCATGGAGTATATCAAAAGTAAATTATAATTCCATGGAACCATGTGTGGAAGATATTTCATTAAACGGACATCTGGTTCACAAGTTATGGCCCTTTAAGAATTTATAGGCCTAAGAGGGCTCTGGGTCTTGTTTTCCCCGTCGGACCTACCTGCCTTGACCTAGCTTGGGCCATCCGACCTATCCTGGTCCAACACGAAATGGTTTGGTTTGACT
Source organism: Viscum album (assembly GCA_963277665.1). NCBI lineage: Eukaryota > Viridiplantae > Streptophyta > Magnoliopsida > Santalales > Viscaceae > Viscum > Viscum album. The sequence continues at coordinate 2,015,520,677 of OY728150.1, forward strand.
TGACCTGGTCTGGTTCTGACCTGGCTAGGCCCGAAACGGCCTGAACAGGCCCAGTTAGGCTAGGTCACGGTGGGTTTGGCCCGCTCAGCCACAGACCTGCCTGTCGGCAGGGCGCGGCCCGACGGATGACGTGGCATGGCCCACTGGTGCGCCATGCATGGGGTGCATGGTCCATCTCTCAAACAGCTCATAAATCCATTTGGTTTCACATATGGGTGGCGCCAGGTGGTGCTGTCTTGTCTCCCGCATGACTCACAAGAGGCGGGTCCCTTGCCAGCACGATGCGGCTTCGAGCCACGACTCCCCTAAAAATGAGGTGCCCGATGGCATGATGCCTCTACATCCATGGTTTTCCCACAGCTATCCACCATCTGCCACCACAAGGTCATGCTTCTTTGTGGATCGAGAGTGCTGGACACTGTCTTCGCAACCTGCGTCGGTCAATGATACCATGTTAGTGGGGCTCCCACAAGGCTCTAATGATGATACAGAGCTCCATTTCTATTTGCATTTATTCCTTCAAGCCACCCTGAATGCTACCGTCATAGAGGGACCCAATATATCACGTTGTTGTCTAATTGGGGAAACTATCTTGGAAAAAGAAAACTATAAATAAAGCGGTGGAGATTTCAGGCCTTGTTCTTTTGGCCTGCTCCCTCCGCTTAAGCATTATAACAAGTAAGAATAATTTTTTTATCACATTTTAATATCATTAAACAACATCCAAACATAATCCCTATACATGGAGGAGACTTTAACTGATGATGATAGATGAATCATTCTTCTTCTTTGTCTTTAGTCCGTGATTCAGTGTAGCTCATCATCGCTCGCTGAATTTGGTATCGTCCTCCAGGGGGTTCTTCAAGTGCATTCATTGTCTTCTTTGAGGATGTAATATGTCATCCTTTCATTGGTCCCAAATTTCTATTTCATGAGAATTCATATTTTTTAATGGATGGTGTCACGTCACTCTGCCAGAGGTTCCCCACTTGAAATAGCCATGTTAAGACACCATCCTGATCCTCAATTAAATAGATGGGGGAAAGGGTTAGTTATGTTCTGAGGAAATAATGTGGTTCATTAATGAATGAATTTTATAATTTTTCATCTGTGTGGTTATAAATAGGGGAGATTAAAGCCTTTAAATGTCTAGATAAGTCATTATACCAGCCACCACCACTCATCTGTTGAAGAAAAAAATAAAATAAATAAAACATTGTATTTCAGTATTCATTAAAAATTCCAAATACTATCTTTTTTTATTGACGAAATGTGGTTGAAGTGAATCTTCCCTTAAGCGAATCCAAGTATTGAAAATTCAATAGTTCTCTCAAATTTTAATTCGAGCACCAGTTCAAAAGATTGAAAATGTCTTCTGCATGTTTACTGAACATACCTAAATTTTTTTCATAAATTCATTTTGAACACACCGGGCCCTAGAAACATGTGCCTTAATTTTTCTCAAATCTATAATAATATAAAATAATAAAAAAATAGCTATAATTTTCCAAGTATTTACATCCTTCCCACCTTGGGGATTTACGTCCCCAAACAAGGCTACACAAACAAAGAGGGGTATTAGGCACACATATGGGGCTCTCGCTCCCACATTCTCTCCTATAGATTCTCATGCTGCCAGAGAATGCACACCATAGGTATTGACTACCCTTGAAGTATCTACTCATGTCGATCAACTATATCTACTGATTACTACACAATAGTGGCCCTATTATCAATCTCCTACATGCCATGGTTGATGATGTGAGATAGTTCATGCATGTATCTCCTCGGATGGGATATATGGAAGATGTCATACACTCTCTCCAACTGTTGTCATGGTTCCAAGTGGTACATCACCTTGCCAATCCTCCAAAGTATCAGTAATCGTCAGATAAACCTCTATTAGGGTTTTCCACCTCAGCCAAATCTATGTATTTCCTATTGATTGAAGGCACACAAGAATATGTTGTCCCCCTCCTGAAACATTTGTGGTCTCCTTCACCTGTTAGCATAAGACATCTATCAGCTTTGTGTAGTATTCATCTGCTCTTAGATGACCAGCTTGTTCTTAGTTATATCATGTACCTTATATGGGCCCATGAGTGTTGGATTTCCATGATCTATGTAGCACAATTTTGATCTGCACGGTCATCCATAAAATGCCTCATATGCTACCATACAAATTATGGAGTGATATTTGTTGTTTTACACAAACATCACCAATGTTATTTGGTTCTCCCAACTATGATCAAAATCTAGTACACATGCACGATGCATGTCCCCCATGCCCTGGATGGCCTGCTCAGTCTGACCATCTGTCTGCTGGTGAAATGATGTGCTCAAGTGAAACTATGTCTTGAAATCATTCTGCAGTCCTTTTAAAAAATTGGGATGGTAAGTATGTATCATTGTCTAAGACTATCATCAATGTCACCCTGTGAATCCGCATGATCTCCTGAACATAGAGACATCCCAAACTCTCTACTGATCCCTTCTCTCAAATAGCAAGGAAGTGGGCTAACTTGGTGAGTTGGTCAATAATCACCCAGATAGTATCATGACCTCTGGACATATGTGTTATCCCCATTATTATGTGTATTGATATCCCTTCCCAAATCCAATCTGGTATATCAAGGGGTTGGGTTGAGCCTGCGGGTACATGGTTCTCGGCCATAACTTGCTGGCATGTGTGGAATCATGTAAAAAACTCCTCTATAACATTCTTCATCCCTGGGAACCTGTACTGATGTCAGAGGTCCAACTAAATCTTCATCATTTCAAGATGTAACTCCAAGGGGGGTGTATGAAACTCTCTCAGAACATCCTCTCATAGCACCAATGGTATAATTGTACATCCTCTGAAAAATATAGTGTCCTCTCAACCCTTATAATATTTGTCTGGTGCATGGCTTAAGGATATCTGAGCACTTGTAGTCTCACAACTTTCTTATCAAAGTTTCACGTACTTTACTTGATGAAGTAGTTGTGGGGAAACTACCATTAACTTGATATAGGATGTCTCATCTCTATCCACATAGGATATCTGATGTGAGGCTAACTTCTTTGAAGCCTCATTCAGTAGTTGTGAACATGATCTCCAGCTAATTCCATCTGCCACTAATTTCCACATCCCGAGAGTATTGAATATCTCAAAGACATAATCTTGAAGGAAATCTAGCCCATTTTTTGTCATAGATTTAGATATTTCTGTGTGAAAATATATTTGAGACTCTTGTGGTCTGAGTAAACAATGAATTTCTCGCCCATCATGTAGGTTTGCCACATCTTTAGGGCGAATACTACTACTACTACCAAAACAAAATTTTGATTCCCATAATATTTCTCATGAGGTATCAACATTCGAGTGCCATAAGAAGTAACTACATCACCCTGCTTATGGATGCAACTAAGTCTGTTCCCTGATGCATCATGGTAAAAAACGTAGTCAGTTCCCTCCTATGGAAACACCGGGATGGGAGCACTGGACAAGCTATGCCTCAGTTATTGAATGATTTGTTTGAATGTCTCAGACCACAGTAAGGGTATCCCCTTCTTTTTCAAGGTATTTATATGTTTTAGTAATTTAGGTAAATATTTTACATACCTCTAATAGTATCCCGCTAATCTACAGAAGCTATGATCATCTGTAACTCTCCAAAGTGTCCCCCAATCAAGTATTGCCTCCATCTTCAATATATCCATTGAAAGTCCAGCCACTGAGATGATGTTTCTGAAGAAGTGGACCTTTCACATCCAGAAATCACACTTCGAATCCTTCCCATGTAACAGGTTCTCCAAGAGTGTGTCCATAAATATCATCAAGTGTATAGTGTTCTCTTCCTCGGATGATGAGTACACCTAGATTTCGTCGATGAAGACTGCCACAACGCGTTAGAGGTATGGCTAAATGATCATATTCATGAGCCCCATGAACACTTATAAAGTGTTGTCCACTCCGAAAAGAATCACCAAGAACACGTAATGACCATACAAATATCTGATGTTTGTCTTTGGTACGTCCTCATCCCATTCCATGAGCTGATGATAGCCTGATTTTTGGTATATCTTTATGAATCGCTTTGCTCATTTAAACAGACCAAACAGATTATCAATCCTCAACAGAGGATAATTATTCATCAAGTTCACCTAGTTTAGGATCTTGAAGACCACACATAATTTTTTCCACCTTCATGGAAAACAACACTCGGGATGCAAACAGAGAAACACTTGGCCTTATGAATCCTTTCATTTACAAATCCCCCAACTATATTGTCATCTCCCGGAGCTCCGAAAGGGCCATACGATATGCTTGTGTAGATATCAGTGTTGTTACGGGTATATTTCAACGTAAATGACTACCTTTATACATGGAGGTAGTCTGGGGACATCTTCTGGAAATACGTCATCATAATCGTCCACCACTGTAAGGAACTATGGAATCATCATGTAAGAACCTGGATCATCTTTTATGGTATGTTTTTTTCTGGTCGTTTTTTAGAATAATAGGATTTTCTGGAAATTTCTGAAGTACACGTTGTGTACATTATGAGTACACCCTGTCTAATGTGTTGTCGTAGGAGGCTGTGTGTTGGTCGTGTAATGGCATCACACATGGTCGTGTACTTTCTTCTTTTTTCATTAAGAGGACCGGGGTTGCATATAATCGACATAACACCCTCGTTATGGATTTTCTTCTTCTAAGAGAACCCATATGGCTAGAATCCTTCTCTGATCCCCTGAGCCTCCATCTGATCATCGATTTAAATGGCGTTGATGGCATTTGTATTGCCTCGGTAATCTCTCTCTTCTTCTTGAATGTCGTTTCACGATTCCAATTCATTATCAGGTTATCCCGTATTGAGCTTTTTAGATGTTTTTTAGATCTTCTGCATTCTAAGGTGATTTAAGCCTCGTGGTTCACATATATGGATCTCCCAATGCTGAGGTAGGAGGTTTGTTCCTTTATGTTCATAGTCTTCGAGTAATATGTGAAATTATGACCAATACCCTTGAACGAGGTATTGCGTTTTTTCCATTTTACGATTTTTAATTACCATCCATGCTAGTATAACTTATTAGTGGTTATTTGGATAGGAATATGGATTATTGATATGCCTTGGATGTGGTTTCACATGCTTGTTTTGTTTATGACTGTTTGGTCCTATTGGTCTTTTAGGCTTACTTGATGTTCTTCCTTTTCCTAGTACTATTGGATGGAGTGTTTATTGTTATCTAACATGCTTGATCTACTATAGACTGTTAGCCAAGTAGTTCTAGAGGTTTACCTAGGTTGTATGGAACTACTATTCTCGTTTGACTTACACAGGTTCGTGGGATCCTATTATAGTAGAATATAAGGGGAATTAATCATGTGGGCGTCCTCATAAAGTCTTTAAACCACTTTTGGATATAAGTTGAATTAACGGTGTGTTCTTTCTCAGAGAGTGATTTATCACATTAGACTATAAGGGGAATTGATCGTGTGGGCTTCCTCAGAGAGTAATTAAACCACTTTTGTATATAAGGGGAATTGATCATGTGAGCTTCCTCAGAGAGCCATTTATCACTTAGACTGTTAGGGTAATTGACCATGTGATCTTCCTTATAGAGTCATGGTATAATATTATAGTGGGACCATAGGGGATAGGCTGGGTGTACATCCTAGTGGGTTACCTACTTGATTTAGAATCTTATTTCATATGTGTAATTTAATGCCTTGAAACTGTGGAATTGTTTAATGCTCTATTAATTACCTCCTACTATATTTACTCATAGACTATTAGGCACTGATTCTTGGGTGGTTTCCTACTGAAATTTAGTCTCACACCCTATTTGGGTCATGCTTTTGGGCCGAAATAGATTACATTATTGCAGGTTTAGATAAGGAAAAAGAACCCTTTTACTTCAGGTTCTAGATTGACTATAGAGATGGAGAGCATGGGACAATGCTATGGCTTGCGATGCTGAGGAGCTATTAATCTATTTTTGTCAGACATAGGTTTAGTAATATATTTATTCCAGCATTGTGATTTTTTTTTGATTTCATAGACTTATGTATCATGCATCATTTATATATGTGATCTACTTATATCTTACATTTAGTCATCTGTTATTTAATACTGTATGGATTATTACTGCTTTTTATATTGAATATTATTTTTTGTCCGCTATGTTACTCTCTCAATGAGAGAATAGTTTCCCCACTATCAGAACCAAGGCCCTCACTTCTAGTCAGCAGCCTCTGGAATTCGGGGAAATGCACTTGAGGCCATGTGACCAATAGAGTACGGGGTGCCTCTGGGTAGCTTTCGGAAACTGGATGTTACAAAGAGGTATCAGAGGAATTATTTTCTATTTACTTACTATTTGGTGCCTTTATCTTCGTATGGGAAGGAATAAGTACTTGGAAATAAGCTGTGACCAAGAGTTGGTAACCTGTGTTTAGGGAAAAGCCAATCTACGTTATTTATTGCAATTATTTTTCTTGGTTTTTAAAATTTGTGGTTGATCTAATTTTCACCTTTGGGTGAAACAAATTTTCCTTGATATTACTGTTGATGTTTTTGTGGTTCTATTTTCGTTGCAACCCAATGAGATAAAAGTATTTCATCTCATTCATAATATGGGAACTTGCTATAAATCACATGTCATGCATACTTTCCATGACATTTAGGTTGTATTAGCAAATTTATGTTGTTTTGATAGATGTTGTGCTAGATATGCGTGATGCTATGATATATTCCTTGATAAAATACCTGTTATTTGATAAGGTATATTTTGTGTATGTTTTGGTTGAATGGATTCCAAATTTTGTTTCCTAAGGTGTTGTGGGCCCTCATGGACCAGAACATGGTGGATCATTGCCTTGTTTTTTCTTGTTTTTAACATATAGAAGATGACAAGAATTGATTTGTGGGGATTATTGTCCCTCAAAGATTGGAATTTGGCACATATGGGACTATTTTAGTATTTTTCTGTGCTATAGAGTAGTTTTTGAGGATTACTATTTGAAAAAACCTGGAATGCATTCCATGTAGTTTTGACTATATTCCAAATGTTCATCTTTTCGGGAAGAAATAGTTTTTCTTATGTACACGATGTGTACTGTATATACAGTCTGTTTTGTCTCTAACCGTGTAATAGGCCATGTGGAAAGAGAGATGGGATATAGAAATCATTGGGTGAACATGCCATGTATCGTTTATACATGTCATGTTGTATTAATGTTGTGTCTTCCTATGTAGCTAACAACACTAGTTGGCCGAGTTTTTTATAATACACACTTTGTTCATAGGGAACACTCCATGTAGTATAGTCCTGTTACCCGGCCATGTACTAACAACATGGGTCAGAGTTAACCTTTCTTGTACACACTGTGTTCACCTGGAAGACGCTGTGCGGTGTCATAAATATAGCCTATCATGTAACTAAAAACATGGGTAGGTAAAGTATATCCTAGTATTGGTCATGGCCATCTGGAACATGCCATGTAGTGTGATCCATGTATCAAATGATGCCTTTTACAACACGATTTATTTAATTTCTTCTAGAACACGATGTTTCTATCTTGAACATGCCATGTATTCTAGTCTTAAGGGAGATGTGTGGCTTAACCATGTAGAAGGACACAGGCAAGGAAAGAAGATTCTAGTACACTCTGTGTGTTAGGACAACACGCAATGATTTGTAGGTGTTGCACGACCAGTTTTGGTAGAAATACAAACACATGTGAATTGATTAAGGTGACATGTCGTGTAAGAATTGTACATGTCGTTTAGTCGTGTTTTGTAAAACATGAATGCTTTCTTCCTTTTGTTTCCATCTTGCACTTATAGTTCTCAGGCCTTGATAATTTTGATATAAGGTGTGCACTTGACCATGCAGAGTCATGCCACCAAGACATCCTCTGGTTGTACTCCAGTTACCAGGCGGTGATCAGACACTAGATATGGCCGATCAGGGACTTCCTGATGATCCTCCAATTGTTCCATTTTTGCACCAGCCATTATACCTGACACGGGTGTTGATGCATAGTTCAGTGATAGTTTATTGAGGATGATGAAGTACTTTCATTGAGTGCTACCTACTACCCCATCAATGGAAGAATTGACGGAGGACTTCTAGCAGCAGCATTCTCCCACATTCTGAGGGGATGGAGGATCCTAGGGTGCAAAGTCACTGCTAGAAGCCATACTGACGATTTTTGAGAACATGGTGATATCAATAGATCAAAGGGCGAATCTTGCTATGTACACGCTCCTAGAAACATTAAATAGGTGGTGGGATATGGTCTCACAGAGCGGATGCCAGCATAATATGGCATGGGATAAGATTAGGTGCATCTTATATGATTACTTCTATCCTGATAACTTAAGGGCCGATCGAGCCTGAGAGTTTAGGAATCTGGAGCAGGGTACTCTTTCAATTATGGAGTATTCCTCTCGCTTCACTGATATTGAATGCATTCCACATTTTCTATGGGTAGATGAGTTGTTCCTTACACAGAAGTTTGAGGATGGTCTCAGGGAGGATATCTAATCCTGGGTGAAAATCTTCAGGATGACTTTTTTATCTTATATAGTCAACCAGGCACTAATTACGCTGTGTAAGTTGTGGGATTCTAACGCTATGATCAAGGGAGGTTCGAAATCCATAGTTAGTATTCCTTCATCTGATAGTAGGAAGTGTCATAGGGATTATGCATGAAGATATCAGAGTAGGTGGAAAGCATCTTCTGGTAGACAGGTGGTGTGCTACCATTGCAGGAATAATGGGAATATAAGGCCACTTCTCACAAGAGACATAGTGGAGTTCTGATCTTGCGGAATGATAGGTCAACTTCATCATTTCTGATAGATCTTCTCACCAGCAGCTGGAGACATGGGTTCTTCAATTACACCTCGATCAAGAGCAGCGCCACCAGTTTTTTATCTGTTAGGGAACTGGAGTTCTTCTGGCCATTCAGGCCGATGTGGAGATCGAGTTCATGGTAGCCAGTCACCAGGCCTTTAGATACAATACGGTGGATTAGCTCAGAGTGTTCAGGTAGTGTCACACGGTCACGGTGCAGGCCAGGCTTTAGAAGTGGAGCAGACCCAACGGGAGTAGGGTCCCAGACCCTCTACAGTTTGAGGTACGATCATAGTATCCCTAGTTTTAGCATTGTTAATTTTCAATATAGGGGCTTCCCATAGCATTATATTTTTTTGTTATTTTGGAGACCCTAGGACACTATATCTTTTCCTCTACTGATATCTTGATTCTAGACACTTCGTTGGGGATAAGAACAGATAGTGTACGTCAGTGTATGGAGTGCCCTATGGAGGTTGGTGGATGTCACATTTTATGGATCCTATATTTCCTAAATATGACATGTTATGATGTAATTCATGGAATGGACTGGTTAGTTCCCTTCTAAGAAGTCATATACTGTTATCGCCATAGGGTGAGTTTCACATCACCCTAGGGTGTATCGTTTCTTCATAAGGGGTATTGGGATGTCCAGATGGGAAGAGTGGGACCAGAGTATCATGGGTTGGGAGGAGTTACATCCAAGATTTCTAGTCTATATCTGGATGACCAGTGGCTTCACAGTTATAATTTCCACCAATAGTGGATCATTTCAGTGATGTCTTTCCTGAAGACATTTCCGGTTTGTCTATAGAGTGTGACGTTGATTTTTCTATTGAGCTAGTTCTAAGATCGGCAGTAGTGTCCATTCCTCCTTATAGTATGGATACACCAAAGTTGTAGGAGCTCAAGAAGAAGTTGGAGGAGTTACGGGCCAAAGGTTTCATCTGACCCAATAATACTCCTTAGGGTTCGCCTATCCTATTTGGATGAAGGTATATGCTACCATCAGGATTTTTGTTGAATATTGGAAGCTGAACTAGTTGATGGTCAAGAACCTATATCCCATGTAGATGATTGATGATCTCTTTTATTGGATTCGAGGATATTGAGTGTTCTTAAAGATTTACTTAAGGTCTTGTTATCATCAGTTGCGCATTAGTCCATCTAATATACCTCTCACAACCTTCCAGAGTATGTATAGTCTATCTAAGTTTAGGGTTATTCCATTCAGTCTCACTAACTCGCCTGCAGTTTTCATGGTACTCATGAACCAAGTGTTCCATCCATACGTGGATTTTATCATGGTGGACTTTGTGGACGATATCTTGGTGTACTCTCATACTCGACACAACCATGCTATTCATCTTGAGATCATTCTGAGTACACTATGAGAGCATCAGTTATATGAAAATCTCTCAAAATTACACTTTTGGATGGATCAGATTCACTTCTTAGGTTATGTTATCTCACTGAAAATTGTATAAGTAAACCTAGAAAAAGTGATAGCAATAGTTTTCTAGGAGTATTTAAAGAACGTCTTTGAGGTATGATGTTTTCTGGGGCTTTTTGGATACTACATACAATTCATACTGAACTTTTTATGCTTGGAATCACCCATTACAGGTTTGACTAAGAAGGGTGAAATGTTCTTGTGGTCAGATTCTTGTGAGTCATCCTTTCAGGAGCTGAAAGGGAAACTGACTTTAGCACCAATACCGGCCTTGCTTGATCCAGGAAAGAGCTATATTGTCTTCTGTGATGCATTAGGTACTAGGCTGGGAGCTATGATTATGCAAGGAGAAGGAATCTTTGCATATGGGTCTTGACAGTTGAGTCCACATGAGAGTATTTACCTGATGCATGATGTCGAGTTGGAAGCAGTTGTTCATGCCTTACGTTTTGGGATACAATATCTACTGGAAGAGTATGTTATAGTTTTCAATGGCCAAAAGTGTATCAAGTACATCCTCTCTCAATGTGATCTGAATTTGAGATAGTGAGGTTGGGTTGAGTATTTTCAGTCCTCTGATTTCTAGCTTGCCAATATTCATAGTAAAGGCAAAACAGTGTCTAGTGGACTGAGCAGGAGGACTCATATACATGATGTTCAGGAGTCCTGTAGTGAGTGGTAGCTTATGGCTCTATTCTCTAAGGTGTATTTGGAGGTGCATGATGGGCATGGGAAAACATTTCTTTCTTCTATAACTATTACCCATACTCTTCTTGATCGAGTGAAAATGTGGTAGCTATCGTATTTATAAGGCCTAGTTTTATGAGAGAGCATGTCAAGAGAGGACCCTATTCTTAGGAGGACCATAAAAGAGGATAAGAGTGGCCTATATGGGTGTCAATAGACATACAATTGGAGCTGATGAAAGACTTTAATTCCTCAGTTTGGGTAGTTCATCCTAGTGTCACCAATATGTATCGTGATCTTCAACAGCAGTATTTGTGGCCAGGCATGAATAGAGATATTGCTTATTTTTTCATGAGGTGTTCCACTAGTCAGTTGGTGAAGGTAGAGAATCAGTGATAAGAATGGATTTTATAGTAGTTCCCCATTCCTGAGTGGAAGTGGAAAGATGTCGCGACGTATATTATGACTGGTTTTCCGAGGTCGGCTCGAGGTAATGATGCAGTTTGGGTTGCCATTGACAGACTCACAAAGGATTCTCACTTCATGCCAATCAAGTAGTACATAAGTATTGATGAGTTGGGGAATTTGTACATCTGAGATATTGTGTGCACACATGGAGTAACACATTCCATTGTTTCAGATAGAGAATCTTGTTTTACTTCTCTGGTTTGTTAGGGGGTTCAGAAGGTGTTTTGTACACAGGTAATTTTGATTACATCTTACTACCCCAAGACAGATGGCAAATCTGAGTGTATGATTCAGGTGCATGAGGACATGATCTGATCATGCATTCTGAATTTTGGAGGTTCATCAGATAAGCACATAGATCTTTTGGAGTTTTCCTAGAATAATAGTTTTCATGAAACTATTCATTTGGCACCTTATGCGGCATTATACGGTAGGCCATGATGATCACCATTATGTTGGCTGGAGGCAGGAGATGTGGCTTTGCTGGGACCCCATCTATTCCAAGTGACCACAAAGTAGATAGAGTGGATTTAGAAGAGGATGGATACTATTCATTGTCAATATAAGACTTATAATGATCAGCGAAGATGAACTCTAGAGTTCACGATCAAGGATCATGATTTCCTACATTTCAAAACGAGGTTGGGACACAAGATTATTCAGAGATATGTTAACCTTTCCCCAAGGTTATCTAGCTATTTGAGTTGTTGGGGAGAGTTGGGTTGTTGGCCAACCCATTTTCATCACCTCAGAGGTACTGGGCTATGCAGAAATATTTTCCTATTTCTCAACTCTGATGTTACATTTCAGACCAGTCTGTTGTCTTTCAACCCAAGGAGGTTGTGCTCAAAGTCGATGAGTCATTTGAGGAGAATTCTATCTGGATTGTTGATCGCATTACAAGGGTTCACTGTGGCCGGTCTATTCCTCTTGTATGAGTGATATGGAAGCACATGCGGGTACAAGATGAACCACATTAGAGGGATGCTAATGTACGAGTACAGTGGCCGAAGTTGTTCGGTGTTTCTTCTTCTACACTGTGCTCGGGAAATTTGGTGACGAATTTCTTTAAGGGTTTTATTTGTAAGAACATTGATATACTTTTAAGGCATGTTTTCCTTTTCTGGTCATTTATTAGAAAAAGTGTATTTTCTGGAAATTTCTCAAGTACACGCCTTGTACTTTATGAGTACTCTCCAGGTTCGGTGTTGCCACAGGAGGCTTTGTTGTCATCGTGTAATGGCCGCAAACATGGAAGTGTGGGGGTTACATGAAGGCCCCCTAATTATTAGTATGAAAATAGTGATTACAGGCCATGTACTTCAAAATTACAAGTCTTTTACTTTCTTTTTCTTCATTAAATGGACTGGGGTCACAGCTAATCAATATAACACCCTTCTTCTTGGTTTTCCTCAACCAAGAGAACCCATACGGCCGCAATCCATCTCCAATCCCCCAAGCCTCCATCCAATCTTTGCTTCGACTATCGTTGATTGTGTTGGGATCTCCTCAGTAAGCTGTCTATTCTAATTGATCATTATTTCATGATTATTCTTCTCTCTCATGTTATCCTCTATTGAATTGTTTTGATTTATTTGTAGATATTTAGAATTCAATGTTGATTCAAGCCTTGATGTTCAGGTATATGATCTCCCAACATCGAGGTAGTTGTTTTGTTCTTTCTATTTAATGTCTTTGAGTAATATGTGAAATTCTGACGAATACCCTTGAACATGGTATTGTGTTATTACTGTTTTACCATTTTTAATTGACTTCCATGCTAATATGGATGTGTAGAGGTTATTTGGATATGAATAGGGTTGATTGTTATGCTTTGGATTTTTTTGGCCTTGCATGTTATATTAACAACCATTTGGTCATGTTGGCATGTTAGTATTCCTTGATGTTATTCACATCCATAGTATTATAGGATGGATTGTTTACTGTCATCTGACATTCTTGATCTGGTGTGGAATATTTTCCAAGTAACTCTAGAGGATTACTTTGGCTGTATTGCACTGCTATGCTCATTTGACTAACACAGGGCCGTGGGAACCTGGTGTAATAGTCTATATAAAGAATTGACCATGTGATCTTCCTCAGAGAGTCTTTAAACAAATTTTGGATATAAAGGGAATTGACCATGTGATATTCCTTAGAAAGGCATTTAACACATTAGACTATAAGGGGAATTGACTGTGTGGGCTTTCTTAGAGAGTCATTAAACTAATTTTGGATATAAGGGTAATTGACTGTTTGATCTTACTCAGAGAATCATTTATCACTTAACTATATGAGGAATTGATTGTGGGAGCTTCCTCAAAGAGTATTTGTATATTCTTATAGCAGGACCAGAGGGGATAAACATTGTGTACTTCCCAGAGTGTAACCTTCTTGATATAGTTGATTATTTGATATGTGGAAATGAATGCATTGAAACTGTGGAATTGTTTTCTACTCTTTTCCATACCTCAGGACATATTTATTCACTGACTATTAGGCATAGATCTTTGGGTGGTTTCCTACTATGATTTAATATCACTCACTATTTTGATCTTGCTTTTGGGCCCAAAATGATTACATTGTTGTAGGTACAGATAAGGAAATGCACCCTTCTACTTCATGTTCATTATTGACTATGAAGTTGGAGAGCAAGGGAACAAGAAATGGATTGTGATGTTGAGGAGCTATTTATCTATTTTCCTTTCTTAGTCCGGTTTAGTGAAATTTTTATTGCAGCATTGTGATTTGTTTGGCTTAATTTCTAGACATATGTATCGGGAATCATTTACATATGTGCTTTAGTTGATTCTAACTTTCAGCCTTCTATTGTTTACGCATTTATGGATTATTACTACCTCAATGATTGCATTTTTTTTCTTCCGCAATGTTACTCTTCCAATAAGGGCATAATTTCCCCACCATCACACCCAAATCCCTCACTACCAGTCGGAAGCCGCAGGCATTCAATGAAATGCATTTGAGCCCATGTGACCAACCTGGTACGGGGCAGTTCTGGGTGGCTTCTAGAACCAGGACGTTACACATCTCATCCACTGTGTTGATGTTCATGCAAGAATGCAGATATGTAATCATCTCAAAATCATGAGCAGAATACGATCTTGTGTTGCTCAGTTATCCTAATTACCATTAATTGAAATTGGGCCTCCATCTCTACACGTACATCACACTGTATATCTCATGTAATCAATTTGTGTGTGAATTTCTTATAGTTAGTCTATCCCTTGAATGAAGTCGTAGGTCTACAACACTACTACTAGAAATTCCCATATGGAACTCTCTCCTCAAAGAGTAATATCGCACTATTGGCACCTATGTGTGACTTATGAATATCATCCTATTTTAGTATAGATAAGTAAAGGTCGAGCTAAAATCTCAGTCAGAATATCAGAGTCCTGAATTAAGTCCACAGAAAGGAAATAATGGCTATCACCTATGTCCGTTATCACTACTTCTAATGTAGAGAATATATAGATCGTAACACATATCATCTCATGGAAGTCATTATATTGATCCTCTATTGATTTTAGGATGTAATGTACCCATCCATGTACTCTATGAGCTTGTGGTGGACTGCCTTACAGTGGTTGTTGTAGTGCCTGGTGACCCCGACCACCTCTCACTTCACATCTTTCTCCCCTTTCTCGTCTGATGCATAGATTAAGCTCATGATCCTATCATTATAGCGTCCATGGTGGCCCCTCCACCATCTCCTGGTCATCTTCATGGAGATTTATACAGTCATGATCTCTGTAACCCTTTCCCACTCAGGATAAACAAATCATTCCTCACTGGAGGCTCCCCCAGACTCTCTGTAACACCCCGAGATTTTATGAAAAATATTTTTTTAATTTCATTAATGTCTTGTGTTGTATGATACAACAAGATTATCTTGCTCTATACGAAACACCGTATTAGCTTGCAGTATATGCAACACTATTCTTGGCTCGTGTTACATACAATTTCATGTTCGTTTGATATAAGTTATTCTACGCAACATTGAGTGTTTATATATATATATATATTTAATGTATAAATAAAATATGGTTGGATTCAGTTATACGCAACAAAAAAAGAGTCTGGCACTACACGCAACCCTGACTTGGCTTACATTACATGCAATCGCGACCTTCCCTAATAGCGTGTGTTGTACACAATACCGAGTTTTACTAAACAATGATATAATATTATAATATTATTATAAACTAGCGGTTATGAATAGTATTAACTAAAATTTTAATTTTATAACATTATTATTCATCTCACACATTTTATAGAACTTGGTATAAGAACAAAATAAATATTTCGGGTAAAATATGTATTTTTCAAAAAAATACAGTTTTGCTGCCTTTTGATGGCACACCCACATTAAATATAGTTTTTGAAATTTTTCTAAGTTCCATTTGACAAAATAAAATTATACTTTGGAATCATGAAATAAAAATCTACTTTGGATAAATTTTTCATATTATTCTGGTAACTTTCATATTTTGATGAGTAGTAAAAACACGTTGTATTTTAATTAAAAACAACTTTTTTCATAGAAATAATTTATATGGTTAAATTATAATATTGAATGGTTTTAAATTATAAATAGAATATATTTTTACCATTTAATATAATGTATGTCATTAGCACTGATTCT
Source organism: Viscum album (assembly GCA_963277665.1). NCBI lineage: Eukaryota > Viridiplantae > Streptophyta > Magnoliopsida > Santalales > Viscaceae > Viscum > Viscum album. The sequence goes on from OY728150.1 coordinate 2,015,536,801, forward strand.
ACCTTGAATTCATAAGATAAATCAATTCAATCTTTTGCAATGTTTTAAAGGAAAAACCGTTTTCTTTCGACAACAGGATTAATTTTAATATAATTTATGAAACATTTTTGTATTGAATTTGGAAAAATAGATTCCATATTTGGAATCAGTGGATCCAAATTATGTTAATAAGCTACTTTTTATTTGTGGGAATTATGAATAGTAAATACGGTAAATTTTATTTACCATAGTTAAAGGTAAATCGGGTAATTAAGGGTAAATATAATATTATAAAATTACCCTAACACATGTAAATATTATATTGGATGGATACAAGTAGAACCATATCACCTAAGGGTCGGATTAGATTCATTTTATTGACATTTTACCATGAAAATAATTTAATTATTATTAAAACCAATGAAAGTGACAACATGTCACTCTCTTAAATCTTATAAGTATAATAATTTTAATTTAGTGTTAAACATCATAAAACTGAGAACATAAATAGTTTACAGAAAGCTAATAAAATTATCTACATCATGATAATTTATTTAGAATTTTTAGGGATTATATAATTGTCATTAATGGTGATATATTAATGATGCAGAAATCATTTATTAAGTGAAAAATCAGTAATATAGTTATTATTGAAATAATAATACCAATTAAAAGCCCCAAAAACCTGACCAAAACTTATTGGTAGTATATATCTATACCATAATAATCCAATGACTTAATATATAACCGTTTGGAGTCTTATAAAACTGATTATGACACTTATAGTATTTTATTTTAAATGATTCCAAAGTTGTCACCTTCATAATTTAATAAATATAACAATTTAAATATTGTGATTTTAAGATGATAAATTCAAGTAAAAGTATTTTTGTGAAATTTAATAGATTTATCTTCATCAATGGATTTTATTTTTAATTTATATGCAACATATAAGTATATTAAATAATTATAAAATATTCTGTAGTAATTATTTTATTTAGAGATAAACCAAATAAATGGTCTTAAAAATAATAATATATATATTATATGAACTATTTAAAGAGCACCACTAATTTTCTAGATACATATGACCTTTTATGAATATATTAATGGCTATAGTTCGAACATAGCTTCTGTACATATTTTATTTAAATTCAAATAAATAAATAGTGTCAAAACTGACACTATTGTTATTTTATAAAAATAACATATTATAAAATTGTTTAAAAATCACAAAAATATTTTAAAATTATAAATTTAAATTTATATGGTTTATATTGTTATTAAGAAACAAATTATGAAAATTCACAACAAATAATTAATTATTTGTTATAATTTTAAATTTAGAATTTTTTTACCATAATTAAACATAAATAGATTAAATAAGGAAAAATCAAAATGATAAGGTTTAAAATAAGATCCAAACATGTCTAAATTTGATTGGTTGATGAGATTAAAAACCTATATCATCTAATATTCTAATATGAGTCATTTTTGGAGGTTTTTATGTGGGGATAGATTTATTATAATTTAATATTTTTAAGAATTCCAAAGGTGCCCCTCTCCTCCATTATAAAAGGGCACCTCCTCCCTCTCTTCCTCACACCACTTTGAGCCTTCAAGCTCGGCCAACCCCTGCCAAATTCTCTTCTCCACTTCCCTATACACATCCTAGTTGTCCTGGTCTACTTCAAAGACCAATATTAGTTCCCTAAGAGGAGGTTTCAAAGAGGCGTATCGAAGAAGAGGAGGTTCAGACACTTACGTAGCAAATCGGACCTAAGGTAAGGGAAATATCACAATGTCATTTTTATCTGAGATTATATATACTGTGAAATTTAATGGGGGGGTATTTTATCATCCACATCCATGTTTCCTCAATATGTAATATTATTTCCATCCACCTACAATTGTATAAATCCAATTTTACCCTTCGGTGAGTTTTTTAGTAAAAGATATGAAAGGAATCTTTGGTCGTTTTTCGTATGAGGTACTTTTTGACTTTTCCGAAAAAAGTATTAGAAGAATGTTTTTTCAACTTATACAGCATTAATGGATTTTTAAAACATTATTTCCAAGAATATTCCATTACAAGTTTTCAACTCTATTTTTAATCAACTTCTTTTAGTTTAGAATTGTATGACATGTTAAGAAAGAAAAAGTGTTTTTTTAGAAAGGATATTTTCCTAAAGAATGGAGTTCAAGTGTTTTATCAAGATTCTTTTCCATCTATGATAATAAAGGGTTCTGTTTTTATCCCTTTTATTACATTGATTTGATTATGTTGTGATGGAAATATTTTTATGAATTACTTTATCTTATATGAATTGTTTTATGTTGTCACGATGTTTAAGATTCCCATTTTTATTACATGGGTTATGCAATGATGTATGATCTAGGATTTTGTGTCACACATAATAATAGTATCATTATGAGATGGGTGGGACCAATATCTCCCTCCAATGCATTGGGTAAAGATTTTATATCTCATGAGATAGACATGGATGGAATGGTAGGTTATACCGGTTCAGTGAAACAGGACTGAAACGGGGAGTGAACTCGGTTCAGAAATAGACTTTGTCAACTAAGATAGCCTTGGAAATGAGTCATGACTAATAAGAAATGATTCTCTATGATTATGTGTGTATTCCACAAAGTTTCATGTTTTAAGTTATGATTATTGGGATTACATTTCACTACTATGATTTATCTCATGTTATGAAATTATGTTCTCTTTTGAAGGTTAAGATTTCCAAAATGTTATGTTCTTATGAATATGATGTGATTGATATTTCTTTTGTTTACCCTTACTGAGTATTTGAGCTCACCCTTTTATGTTTTATTTTCCTCAGGATATAAAAAAAGATTTTAGGTAAAAAAAAGAAGGAAGATAATTATGGAAGATGTAGAAGATCTTTCACCATGATTAGAAGATTATATTCCGAATTTCTAAAGACACTAAACTATTAAGATCCTTGTGTGTGTGTTTTTGTTATGTACTAAGTATTCTGCAAAAGTAGTGTAATGTTCATGTACGTTAAGCATCGGGTCTCTACAGTCTTGAGCCTTACACCTCTGACCCTGAATATGGGGATTCTCTCCAGACAGTCTAGCATGATTAGGATTTGGTCACATATGTATATTGCTAGATGCAACTGACTCTTCTATTTGTCATCTACTTTGAGTTCTTAGTGTAAATTTGTGTTCGGCAAAAAAGATATCCATATGAAAATCATGCTCTAGAATATGATCCTAATTTATTTTGTATTGAGAAATTTCTGCTCGTCTGATCTCTCGTTAGAGCCCATACTCAATGTTTTGGGCCCTGAATAAAGGTTTTCATACCATGTAGATGGCATTTCATGAGTTGTTTGTAAATATCGCCATGTATTGAGCCATATTCTGGCTTCCCTGTTGTATATGTAATAGCTCCTGAATATACACAGAGTGTTGTGTCGCTGGCACAAACTCTTCCCAGAAAATTTTCTCAAAGTTTGGATATGTAAGTGTTTTTTCCTCAAAAACCTATAGCCTCAAGATCCAACATTTTATTACCGAGCCCAGAAGATGTCTAGTTTCCATGATTTCCATCTACCCGACATGTGTCTCTACTAAGGGAAAAACCTATGAAACCGTGTCAAGTTAGTCCTATGGAGCATAGTGGTATGTCTTGCCTCAAAACCATGGAGGCCTCCTCTATCTCTATAACTCATGCAATGCTCTAAGATAGCATGCATGATCTGTTTGAAGCATCTGCTACTCAACGGTTGGTGGGTTTTCAAGTACAACACCCATAGGGGATGTCAATGCGAGAGGTCCATGTACCGATTCCTCATGGCTAGGTGGGGTATTGTCCCCATCTCTTACCAGAATCCTGGCAGGCTATCTTCATGGAGGCTTCCTGTAAGAAACCGACGCAACATAGAAAATAATTTATACCTTGTGAGATGACTCAATAAAGGTCAAGAAAACTTTTCAACACACTATAAACAAGTGTTTTCATGTACTGAGTTAGAAAATAGAATTCTGGGTCCCGATGTAAGGATATGTCGGCCACCACACTAAAACGAGAACTTATGTACTGAAAACCAAACAAAAGATACATTACACCATTACCTCAACAAAAGTAGACTCATAGTTCTTCTGGTAGAACCAGCCGACCTCTCATACCACTTTGTCATGACTCATTCCACGGGGCCCAGAGGTGACTACCCCAAGCTCGACATCCATAGGCCAGGGGTTGGTGACTAGCACATGAAGGCTATTCTGGAACAGGGATGGAATTTCATTAGATATATGTACACAATAAAAAGTGGTATGTGAAGTAAACAACCAAAAAAAGTAATGTATAACAATGAGAGTAATGTATAACCACATGTACAACTGTAAACTGAAAAAAGTGGGCAAAAAATCCCTAGGAACTGAAAATAAAATAAAAAACTATCGCATCTGCCCTGGAGCTCTACCTAGAGAGTAGTAGATGTAGTTATGGAGTTGAAGAAGAGTATCTAGACTACAGCCTTTGCACCATGCACCAACACATACCGAACCTCCAATTTCTTCCTTTATGCATTAGTAGTCTTCACCATACACACACATGCGGGGGGATCCCATGTAGAGGTGAGTATAAAAACTAAATAGGGGACCCCGATACCCTCTTAGGTCTCTCAGTAATCAACAAAAACTACATCAAATGACATACCACAAACGTAACATCACAAGCATGGTACAAATCACGAATCACAAAACAAAATATATAACTCACTCTAATGGTATTACATCATGGTTACTAGGATAGGGATGACTAGTCATTAAGCCAGATCATCATGTCCACAATATATCTAATGCTGAACAATATAAGTCAATTTAGATTTACCCCTATTGGTCACTAGATGATGACCCGTATTGGTCACCAGTGCTAACCTTTATTTTATACAGATGCTGACTGGTATTGGTCGCGGGTGATGACCTATATTGGTCACAGATGCAGACCCATATTGTTCACTGTTGCTGACCCGTATTGGTCCTGGGGTTGACCTATATTGGACGCTGGTTCATAGGTAGGGTTGATTAGACATATAGCTAGATCATCCCACTATAGAGATTCTGATCATGACTCGTATTGGTCTCCCTTCTTCATCATGTCATGGCCAGCTACTGGATTATTTCACGATGCACGCCTAATGTCCAGAAGAATCTTCACCTCAAGCCATCAGTTAGATTTCAACCAGTAATAAGCCTCTCAAAAATAACACCCAAAGGACCAACCCATCGTAGGGGTCCCAATGCGATAGAAGGCCCGTCGATTGGATGTGTGGTCTGTGTGATATGGGTGTTTTTGTAAAATGGTCCCAATTGGATTCAATTCTGATCCAATCCAGGTCACACTTCAAAGTCCATCAAAACTCACTTAGAGTGTCTCCAATAGACCACCCAATCACAAGTGTCTTCATGACACAAAAGGAGTGTCAATAAGGCAACCAATTAATTAGTTATTCACATTTCAGTATTGAGGGACTGGTTGGATTTGGAGTATACCCAACCTGGTCGTACTCTAGAATTCTCCAAATATCATGTGGAGTACCTCAAAAGGACCGTCTATCTCTACAGATCATGGAGCCATAGATGGTTTGTCGAACAGACATCTTGATCACATGTTATATCCCTTTTATGTATTTCATTTCCCGAGATGGGTTCGTGTTAGGGTTGCCCATTCGGGCTGACTTGGCCTGGGCAGTTCGACTAGTTTTGGGATAGTCTGACCCAGTTTGGGTGGAACTAACTCGGTTTGGGATGCCCCACCCAGTCCGCGTCTGATACGGCCCGACCCGAACATGCATGTGCCAGCCCGGATGGGTTGGATCGTAGTAGACTTGGCTCGCCCTGTTGGGGCTAGGCCGTAGCGGGCACGGTCCACTGGGCAGGGGATTGCCCCAGCCTGACGAGCAATGTCGCGCGGCCCGCTGGCACACCCTACATGTGGTGTGATGTTTTCATCTCGAACACCATAGAGAGCATTTCAGTTTAACATAAGGGAAATTCCAAGTGGCACTACCTTGTCCCCCATTGGACTCACATGAGGTGGGTCCCTTGCCAACACACAGTGGCTTCGAGCCACGTCTCCCCAACAATGTGGTTCATGATTCCATGCTGCCTCCACCTTCGCAATCAGCCCTCTTCTGGCCACCTTTCTGTCCACTACAGTGATGAGTGGCTCTGTGCATCTCCCCTACTAGCGAGTGCCATATTCCATCTCCGCCTCTGGTGTCGGTCGCCGTTGTCTTCGCGCATGTGTTGTGTCGACGGAGCTCCCATGGGGCTCTAGTGATGCTCAAAATCACAATTTTCATTATTGTATATGACTTCTAGCCTACTAGACTACCGATTTCATAGTGTGACCCCATGTCCTCCATTTCTGGGAAATTGGAAAAATGGTTCCAGAAGAACACAATGATAAACGAAGCGGTGGAGGGTCCAGGACTTGTACATTTCAAATGTTCCTTCTACATTAGCATTATATCAAGAGTGAATAATTATTCATCACATTTCAATTATATTAATCCACATGCAAACATAAACCCCCTTCCTTGATGAGACATCTGCTGATGATAGTCGATAGAACCTCCTTTTTCATTGTCGTTAGTTTGTGATTCGGTGGCACTTTTCCCAACTCGTTGAATCTGGTCTTGTCTTCTAGTAAGTTATTCACCGATATTTGGAATTCTTCGTTAAATAAGAAAGTTGTCGGCATTTCATCAGTCCTGGATCGCTACCGCCTGAGCATCCATCTTTATAGGTGGAAGGTGTCCTGTCACTCCGCCAGAGGATCCACGATTGAAGAAGCCATGTCAAGACAGCACCTCGAGCCTCAAATGAATAGAGGGGATAAATAGTGAGTATTGTGCCTGGGAATTAATGAGGTTTATTAATGAACGAACATCTTCTTTATCCAACAATGTGGTTACAAATGAGGGAGAGTCAAGCCATTAATTGTCTTGACAAGTCACTTGTCTTGCCACCTCCACTCATCCGTTGGAGAGAAATAAAATAAAATAACAATAATATGTAATTTTAATATGCTTTAAAAATCCCAAAGACTATCATTTTTTTCCCGACCAACCATGGTAAAAGAGATGCTTCTCTTAAGAAAATCCTAGTGCAGCTGATTCAACGGTGTTCTCAGATATCAATTTCGAGCACCATTTACAAAGAGAGATAATTCCGTCCATGCATTTACTGAACGTATCCAAAAAATGATCAGAAATTTATTCTAGGCACATCGGGCCATAGAATCATGCACCGTCAATTTTTTTAGACTCGTAAAAATCCCAAATAATTATAAAGAATTTCATATATATTTTTGTGTCTTTACATCTTATTTCAATAAAATATGATGGATGGATATAAATTATATTTTATTGAATATACAGCATTTATATTAGCTTAATTCAATAACAATTTTTAATTAATTATATTTATTAGTAAAAAACTATTTTGGATGCATAAAAATACTAATATCTCTTGTTCTATCCAACTTGTAATTATTTACATTTATCATTAATTTGTGTCCCCTTAATACATATTTTTAATTATATAAACCATTAATTTACATATTCTATTTAATAATATTCATGAACACTAACACAATGGCCAGGTTATAACATAGTATATTATATTATTATATTTGGACAATACAATATTATTTTGTGAAACTATGCCTTGCATGTAACATAAGCTATAGAAGAAGGTATCTGTTGTGTGTACCCAAATATAATTTTGTTTATCACTCATTAAAAATATATAGAATATATTAAAAATAATTATTATATTCCAATGTATCTTGATATTATATTATCTTACACAGTTGGTGTCACGTGTCTTAAATTCCATCGAATAAAAATTTTTCACTTTAGAATTTTGGGGTTTTAATTCCCTCCACCATAATTATATTCATTCCTCACAACGTCAACTCAATATTGGTGATTTATTCTCTAATATTTACTATTATTAAATCCCATATCATGATAAGTGTTGGAAAAAAATTCTTAGAAATTAATAATCGTGAATTACATGGGTTTCATGGAATAATATATATTTATGAATCTAAGTAAGAAAGAAATATTGGAATGTATATATACATACATAGTTAAAAATAGTAAATATTTACAGGGATTAAATTTTTTCATCAATCATAAATAATAGAATAATAAACAGAATGTTAGGGGTCTGAAATCTATAAATTTTAGTGGATATATAAGACTATCGGTTCAAGGAAAATTATTGTATTAGGAAAATAGTTTTTATCATATTTCCAATTGCTGGGTAATTAATTTTATGATCAGGAATATAATGATATATTTTTACTTGATAGGATTCAATTTCTTATAAATAGTAATAAATTTGGTATGTGCCTTGATCTTATTCTAATAATCCATTGACTCCTAGAAATTAATTACCAATAAAGGATTTTTCTAGCCTGAATCACCAAAATAATCTATTAAAGGATCTTCTGACCTCTAAATAGAGTTAAAAGTCAAAATATTTTTCTCTAACTATATTCCAAAACCAAAATGGTTTTTATAATAATCCCAAATCAACAAATGTGATGTTATTTGATTATTTCTATCATTTATTCATAATATTGTTCTATGAAAACAAATAAAAAATTTAACTACAACATTGTGTATGTTAGTGGTTATCGTGAAACCCTTTTCATCCTTCAGTCATGGGTTTAGGACCCCCTACTATTTTAGAATTGATTGGATGTCACCCAGCTGACATGTTGACCTTTATTAAACCATAATAATATAATATTCAAAATAAATATGATGGACATCATTAAAATTAGGTTAATAACTAAAATCATTTTATCTAAGGCTTTCAATACAACCTAAATTCATAAATTATTCACAAATTTATTTTCAAAATTGGTCCTTCTATTATATAAGGAAAACCTATAATATCATTTATAGTATTTATAAATAGTGAATAATTATTTTCAATCTAGAACACCTTATCTATAAATTAGAATATTATTTTCCATTATATATTCAAATCGTTCATAATTTTTAGATAATTAAATTTGAATTGTCTTCTGTATATCCAATTGATGGGTCAATCTAGGAGCAAAATAAGGCTCACTATCCCGTACTATGTTACATCGAGTCCTGATTAGAACGCCTTGTACATGTTATTGCTCTTAGATATATATAGGCCAAAACCACTACCACATGTAGTTTCTATATATTAATTTATTTCTATGAACACCCACATAATATCCATATTAAATAAATTATAGGATGTTATTATATAATTATCCTCAATTTGTGTCTTAGGGTTGCCTTCAATAACTTATTTCCCCCGAATTATTCCTCAGAATGTTTCTAAAAAACCTCATTTGATACCACATGTAGTGCCTGAGCACCAGATAAACCGTATATGATATATTATATCAATTACATTGGAATAATAACAGGATATAAAACCTCAAATGAAGGGTATTTGAGTGGTATTTTTAAACCAGATACATTCATGGGAAAGTATTACACTAATTACAACATATTTTTCTAAATCTTTATAAATAGATAACTTCAAGGATAAATCTAATCT